>PVNU02000133.1:3327500-4527500 GCA_003013855.2 Liriodendron chinense | reverse complement strand
AGTCCACCATGTTTTAAGTGTAAAAGGCACCCCACTTATCAAATTTTATATTCAATGTTAGGTCTCAAGTTAAAACTCGGCTATATCCACAACTTAGATGGGACACAACATATCAAATAATGTAAATGAAATGTCAACTATAGATTGTGTTTAGGCAACCTTTGGAAGTGACTTTACATCCTTCTCATTGTTGTGGTTTAATGCAAATTCTTTATTGGGTTGAATTTTGTATACACTGTTCAAATAATGACTCTGATCGACTGATGGATGGAGCGGGCCTTGCATGTATGAAATGGCGGACATCAAAGATATATCATCACATGATCTCCTTTACCTGTGGGTTTAAAAGAAGTGAAGGGAGTGGATTGAATCCAAGCCATCCATTCTGCTCTTACTTCCCAGCTGGCAACATTTTTAGGAAGGATGAACTGAGAGAGTTGGAAAATGGTTGGGAGGCTCACCTAGGAGCGTGTCAGAGTTTCTTTCACTAACTACTTAGGGGACGCGGATTAGCTACTGACAGGTTGAGTAGCTATCTGGCTACTGAAGTGACGTCACCAACTTCTGTGGACCCCACTGTGATGTATGTGCTGTATCCATACCGTTCATCTATTTGGAGAGATCATTTTATGGCATGATCCAAAGAATGAGTCAGATACAAAGCTCAAGTGGACCCCACCAAAGAAAACAGTGGGGACAGTGATGAGACCGTTGAAACCTTCCTAGGGCCCACCAAGATGTTAATTTGAGACCAACCTGTCCATAAGTTCACATAGACATGGAAGAAGGGAAAACAAAAATATCAGCTTGATCGAAAGCTTATGTGGCCCCAAGAAGTTTTTAATGGTAAGAGATCAATCTCCACTGTTTTATTAGGTGAGGTCCACTTGAGATTTGTATCCTTCTCATTCTTTGGATCATGTCATAAAATGATCTATCCAAATGGATGGATTGTGTGGATATAGCACATACATCACTGTGGGCCTCACAGAAGTTGGTGACGTCACTTCAGTACCAAGATAGCTACTCAACCTGTCAGTAGCTAATCCGCGTCCCTACTTACGGTAAACGATTTAATGCGCATATCTGGTATATATGACAGGTATGACACACCTTGTTAGACCTTGATAGGAAAAATCAAACTTATTTAATTCTTACGTGGACCGACTTAGAAAATTATACTTAAAACATTTAAATTTACATATCATGGCTCAGCTAAGTTTTGAAATAATACTTTGAATTTTGGGCATTTCTTTCATCATAATAATGAGGCAGATCACGTAAGGATTGGATGGCACATAAACACCACAGTAGGCTTTGTACAAAAGAAATGATGGGCATTTCTTTCCAAGTATTTCCCATGACGTGGTCTACTTGAGTTTTTGGAGGATTTTGATCTTTGGATTCACGTACGGTTAGAATGGGACAGCGTACCTGATGGGTGGGGTCCATCTTATAAAAGTTCCACCGATGTGGTTTTTGTTTGCGGATCGCATCTGTTGAAGTTCCAGGAAATTACAGTGCCATAGCTTCTCATTGGTCCACGATGACTCCAGCTAACCATAGGTTGTATTTCTCTCTCTAAATAGACTCTTAGTTACGTAACGTGTGGAAATTTTCTGGATCTTAACATGACATTTGCGTTAGATCTACACGGTTCATCAATTTTTCCACATAACTCTAGAGCATGAACTCAAAAAAGAGGTACATCCAAAGCTCACGTGAATCACACCATAGAAAACAGTGGGCATTAAACAAACTACGGTTGAAACTTTCCTAATGCCAACCGGGAGGCTTATGTTCCATCTGACCTGTTCATAAGATCACACATACCTGATAAAGTTAAAATACAAATACCATATTGATGAGAGCCATTTGTGCCCACAAAGTTTCCAACAGTAGCATCAATTCCTATTGTTTTCAGTGGTGTGGTCCACTTTAGCTTTGGACCTATATCCTTTTGGGGGCTTATATCCTAAAATGATCTGAAAAATGGATGGACCGTGTTGATCTAAGAAACATATCATCATGGGGCCCCCACATAAGTTGCCCACGTCAAGAAATTCTGTTGCTTGGCAGCGGATTAGGTCAGACCCCAGCATCACCCAAGAGGTGCAGCCCTGACCTTGGGGCCCACTTTGACGTGTGTATTTTGTGTCCGCTCTTTCCATCGGTTATTTCAGGTCATTTTAGAGCATGGTCCTGTAAAGAAGATCCAATTATCATGTGGACTATGCTCCAGGAAACAGTGGTGGTAGAACACCCTACCATTTAAAACTTTCTGGTATGCACTTTAATGTTGATGTAGTTTTTATTTTCCCCCTAATCGGTCGATAAGTTCGCATAAGCCTGGATGAAGGCAAAAACTAATTATCAGTTTGACGCAAAAGTTTTGTGGCTCATTAATGGACAATCACAACTGTTTCCTCTGAATGGTTCACTTGATGATTGGATTGCTTCAATTTCTGGATAATGCCCTAAAATAATTTGGAAAAATAGATGTATGGGTAGTTACAGAAGACACGCATTATGATGGGTATCTTAGTAAGGGCCGTACCGTCTTGGGTTAGGTGGGGTCTCATCACCTAATCTGCTCTCGTGGTGGGGTTGCGCATTCAGGTCGATAGAAGAAAACCAGATGTCTTAACATGTGAAACTTCCATGGCCCCATCATGATGTATGTATTAGATCCACACCGTCCATCCATTTTTTCATATCATTTTAGGGAATGAGACAAAAAACGAGTCATATCAAAGGCTCAAGTAGGCCACACTACACAAATAGTGGGAATTGGATGCCTACTGCTGAAATTGGGTCCACGGAAGGCTCTGGTCAAGCTGATATTTGTGTTTTCCTTTCATCCAAGTCAGTGTGACCTTCTGAAGAGGTTTTGATGGAAAAATAAACCTCACAATGGATCCTAGGGAGGGTTCAAGAGTAGTTGTTCAATCCCCGCTGCTTTCTGTGGTGTGGTCCACTTGAGCTTTGGATGTGCCTCATTTTTGGGCTCATGCTCTATAATGATCCATAACAATTGAGGGACGGTGTGGATCTAAAACATAAATCGTTGTGAGCACCAAAGAAGTTCCATACATTAAAAGACTGTTGTGTAGCATACATTTGGGAAGAGAAATCTGGCGTATCTTGTTAGCTTGAGTCATCGGCAATAACATGGGCCAATGAGAAACAAGTATATTGAATTTTCCTGCACCTTGAACGAGAGCGGAACAACTTAGTGGGTGTTATCTTAATCATGTGGGGCCCATCTTGATGTATATTTTATATATCTACACCGTCCCTCTGTTTTTTCATATCATTTTAGTACGTGATCCTAAACCCTAAGATGATCCAAATCTCAGGTGGACCATACCACCAGAAACAATGATAAATAAACATAAAAAAACTATTTGTGGGCCACAAAATTTTTTGATCAAGATGATCTTTATATTTTCCCTTCATCCAGATTTTCTTGACATTATCAAAAGCTTGGATTGCAAATAAATATTATCAAAACCTTTCGATGGGCTCTTTGGAATTTTTAATGGTGGGCGCTCAATCACCACTGTTTCTAGTGGTATGGTCCACTTGAGATTTGGATCTGCATAATTTTTGGCACCCCACCGAGAAATGGATGGACGGCATGGATGTACAAAATATCATACATGTGGGTCACATGGGAGGGGTAACACACACTAAGTTGTTCACTACTAACACCTAATTCATTCCTGCCATCAACAAAGACGATCTGCACAGGTCCACCTGATACCGAGAGGTTTAGGTAATCGTGTTCCAGACTGAGTCAGGGCGCATTTGGATTGTTGACTTCTATGGTAATATGGTGTGGTCCACTATAAAAAGATAATAATTATAACTATTATGATAGTCATAAATAAAGCCTGAATGTAATTTTAATACCACTTAGAGGCTTTAAATTTTTTACAGACTTGTAATGTATTTCCTTAAATAGACACATCTAGATATAACTTATTTAATATGTTATATCTACATTGTCTATCAATTTTATAATATTATTTTAAGGCTGGAACTTAAATATCAGCTTTATTCAACACTTTTGTAGGTCGTAAGAGCTTTTTAATGAAATGTGTTTAATCCCAGTTATTTCTATGATATGGTCAATTATTATTTTAAATGAGGGCCCATTTTTTTTAATATATTTTCATATAATGCCCTTGGAAAATGAATATATTGTAAATATAACACACGTCTTAATGAGGCTGACAAAACTCTACCGGTCAAAGTATATCGGCCAACCGTTACACGATGAATTGTTATGATTTGACAGCCTCATTTATCCAACCGACTACAGGACATACCACTCATTGCCTTAAAGTTCTTCTAGATAATTATTATTCATTTGCCATCAGTTTTACACGTCTGAAGCCCCACGCGGACATCATTTGCTATTGCTTTTACACGCTTCGAGAGGGGGCCCACATAGACAACGGTTGTGGAGGAAAGACGAGTTATCGAATCCCTCGGGCCGATATTTCAGCTTCCACCCCTGCGGGATCTCCCCGCACAGCCGGTTGTAGCTCACGTTCAAGAACTGCAGGTAGATGGCGTCCGTTATCTGCGACGGAATATTCCCACGAATCTTGTTGTGCGAGATGTCCAGAACGATCAGCGTGCTGGGCGGGAATCCTGATCTCGAGAAATCGAATTCCAGCATATTTCGCGAGATAATGATCTGCTGCGTCCTCTTCGACGCGTTAAACAGCATCGAAGCGTCGCCTACGAGATTATTCCGCGAGAAATCGATCGACGTGAAATCCATGTTACCGAGAGATGCCGGTATCTCACCGGAAAGCCCGTTGTGCGAGAACATGAGACTCGGGACGGTCCCCTTGAAATGACCGAAAGATTCCGGTATCGAGCCGGTCAGCCGGTTACGGTCGAGTCCGATCGCGAGTATCTTGGGGAGATTCGCGAGGGCGGGTGGAATCGACCCGGAGAGATTGTTGAAGGATAGATCGAGAAATTCGAGATTTTGGAGATTGGCGAGAAATGCGGGGACTGGACCAGAGATATTGGTCCAGCTGATTTGGAGGGAGACGAGGTTCGTGAGTTTTGCTATGGATAGTGGTATTTCGCCGATGAGTTTGGGGAGCTTCTTGAGGCGGAGGGTTTGGAGGTGGGTGAGGCGTGCGACGGCGTCGGGGATGCTCCCTGCGACCCCACCGTACGTTAGCGTGAGGCCAGTGACGTCGTTGGTCTTCTCGTCGCAATCGACGACGTACCAGTTGCAGCAGTCCGTATCGGGCGTCCAGGATAACAGGACGTTGGGGTTGGAGAAGCTATTTTTGAAATCGAGAAGGGCATTTTTGTCTTTTGGGCTGCATCGTTGGACGTCGAGAGAAGAGGCAGGAAGAAGGAAGAGGAGGGAGAAGATGAAGAGGAGAGTAAAATCCATGGGAGGAATTTTCTTTTCTGGTAAGACGAGATGCACCGAAGGTGAGTTCTTCAAATATACCTTATTAGTCAACAATGGCCATCGGTAAAACTTTGATACTCTGGCAGAGTATGGTGGTTCACACGCAGGCACTAAGAAACTGAACACGTGGCATATTCTTATAACTTAAATTACAATCGAAGTCCCGAAACCAGATATATATGAACCCATTCTGAAAAGTAAAATGTTCTGATTTCCTAACTCTGTGATCGAGAGGCTCTTAACAGACAGTTAAAATGTTCCCAGGATATTTCAAAAGTTGGCACTCTTTCACATTATTTCCTGATGTGTGACCCACTGGAGCTTCGGATCAGTCTCATTTTTGTCCTAAAACGAGCTGGAAAATGGATGGACAGTGGATTTGTCACAAATGATCAGTAGCCCCACCAATGTTTCAACCGCGACGTTCAATTCCCAATCTTTCCATGGGTGGACATTGTGAATAAAGCACATACATGGTGATGGGCCCATAGAGCGTCGCCCATTCTCCTCATGTCATAATGCAATCCCAGTCCCATCATGTGGACCCCATGTATCCTCATACAGTGACATTCATGCATGGCTGAAACGGTGGCAAAATGGAAGGGCAAACTGGGAGAGAAGTACTGATCGTTACGCAAAGGTAATAGCATAAGATGAGGTTAAACAGGGCTAGGTTTTAATTAGCATTATTTATTTCCTGTGGTGTGGTCCACCTTGGATTTGGATTTGCCTCATTTTTGGGATAATATCCTAAATTAAGCTGGCAAAATGGATAGCTGGCATGGATTAAACAAATACATCATGGTAGGGCCCACAGCACCGACTAGTACTGGAGCGCGCCGCCCTTGCCACGCCCTTTGCCATGAGAATAAAACAGCTATTGCTCCCATTCAACCTACCAAAGGCAACTAATCTATAGATAAGATGTTACAGCTGAGGGATTTCTTGTGTGTGGCCCATCCACGGTAAGTTCCATCCTATCGGGATCACTAAATCATTAAGCTTGATTGGATAAAGCGAGAAACCGAACGGACGGTCGCGATCCCTCCGTCTATTAGGCCTGATGGGATAAAGACAAAAACATTGATACTCTGGCAGAGCATGATCAATGCTGGACAGGCACTAAGAAATGACTAGAAAATGTAGTGACATGTAAGAGATTCAAATTAAACCGTCTAAATTACGTATATCAATTTTGTATGTATAATAACTAAAAACTGGAATTATTTAATTATCCCAATATGAGATTGGTGACTTCATTTGGACGGTTAAATATGAAAAAAAAAAAAAAATCCAATGGTCACGAATAAGAGATTAACTTAGAAACAGTGGGTTCCACAATTTATACGGTTGAGTTTGAGTTACTATATGCCACGTCTGCCATTTAAGTGCCCACGTATCAAGCATCATACACAGCCAGTGTATAATTAAAATGACACCTCTTGGCAAGATCTGTGCAATAGCTGGCCAGCTGTTTTCGATTTTGATTGCTTGTCTCGCAGCCACAGGTTTGGTTGGTGCATCTTCCACACGTGCTTTTAAGTAAAGTTGAATGGGGTGGGCCCAGGACACGTATCGCCTGCGAAAGCCGTTTGCAGGAACTTTGGGAAGCGAGGTGAGTACCCCTATCGTTTGTTAGAAAATCACCTTGTTCGTCCATTGTTTTGCTAGATTATATTAGGAAATAAGCCCATAAATAAAGCAATCCAAAATTATGGAGCTTTACTTCTTTATGCCATCTGTTTTGTGAGAAATTCACCTTGTTCGTCCATCTGTTTTGCTATAATGCCAACGGTTAAAATGTTGAAATATCCCGGGAACATTTTGAAGCTTTAAGCTGTCTGGAGAGTTCAGGACAGAAAATCGTCCAATTTTGGACATCCGGCCAGGGTTGGTCAGGCACATGATGAGTTGATGATTGGGCGTCTGAAATTCAAAAATTAGTCGAGTGACTCACTGAAATAGCCGGGCTTTTGGTCGGGCACCCAGCTAGGGTTGGAATTTCTGAATTTGGGCGGTCAATTGATCGCTTCACTTAGCCTCCTTCTAATGGTTCAATTTCTTCGTGTAATCTTCAATGACTCCTTTTACATCAATATGCGATATATACCATTCATAATGTCATTCCTACGAGATGAACTAAAAACACAAATATTATCGTCGAAACTTCTGTGGCCCCGTGAATATTTCAATTGGGATTGGGGAAGTTCAACAGTCAAGTTTTTGGCCCACTTAAGTTTTGGATCCTGTTCATTTTTTGTCTCAATGCCTAAAATAATCTCACAGAACGGTTGGACAGCATAGATTTCTCACAAACATCACGGTGGCCCCACCTAGATTCCGAGCGCAGGAGATGCCTGCGCGAGGCTTTACGTGTCCATTTTGGTATGGATCTTACTGCCTTTTCTTAAGTTGTGGTGTCTCATCCCCAATATGCATGGGTCAAACAACTCAATCTAAACCGTTGAAATTGTAGGGAATTCTGAGGATAAGTCATAGCCTGAAAGGCATATTGATCGAAGAATGGTAAACATGTAATGGATGCTACTCAATGGACGGTTAAGAATTAAAAAAACACCAGCAATCACAGTCACGGGTTCAACAAGTGAAAGCAGTTGGTCCAAAATAGCTGGATCTTTTTTACTTTCAGCCAAAGTGTTATCTGTGGCCTGGCCCACAATTTGGATAATGGGGATTAGATACAAGTGCATGTGACATGCGCGACGACGGCAGCACTAGACTACTGTCTTGCACTCGAAATAAGGACGAACGAGAATGGTAATGCTCTGAAACAAGACAAAGCTCGAGTGCATACACTAAGTGCAGAGTTATTTGATACTCTGACAGCTTATCACACTTGATACGCAGGCATCTAGAAATTGTACAAATAGAGGACGTTAACTTAAACTGACCAAATTAAGGAATCCCCTGTCTCTAAATTACAGTGTCAAAATCAGATTGGCTGTACAATCCCAACCTCTGATTCGTGGACAATAAATTACTGAAATCGGATGGTTGGACATTTTTCATTTTAACCGTAGAATCAATGCCCACCAATCCGATAGTCAGATGATCAAATAATTTTAATTTTTCGTTCATGCTAAATCTAAACTGGTACCCATGATTTTGACAGTTTAATTTGAATTGCCTGTATTCAATGTATGCAATTTTTAAGTAATTTCTAAGTGCCTGCGTATCATCCATCATGGTCTGCCAGAGCATTAAAGTTTTTCCCATAAAAGAGCTTATCTTCTATCGAATCCGTGCACATGCAGGTGGGACCACTCAATCGATTTGCCACGTCCATCTGGCCATTGTCAATGAGGATTACACGACCCTCCACCCCAGTGCATGCAGAGTATCCTCTTACCATCGCTTTATACAAGCAGGCCTATTGTGTGATAATCCAGACTGTTGATCTCATGGTCCCTACCATGGATTTAATCTTGTCGAGAAAAAAAATAAATCTCATATGGAAGAGCCTAGACATCCAATTAATCCTTTTGCAAGCCACAGATCAAAAGATCGAAGGTTAGGATTGTCCCAACCTTGGGCATGATACATCCACTATGGACGTGGAATGCGTCCTGGCCCCGTCTGGACGGATTACCGTCAGGCAGATCTGTGGAGGGGCCCACTGTGATGTATCTGCATCTAAGGTTAGTGAAGTCTTTGCTTCCAAATCTTGCATCTAGGTTAGCGAAGTCTCTGGATATGTTTCATGAGCCGCCTCCCAAGAACTTATTTATTTAATAAAGCTATTTTACTAATAATAATAATAAAAAAAAAAAACAGATGGCTATTAAGTAATTCAGCACAATGAATTGATATTATTACATTGTTAGGTCGCACATATCTGATGTGTAACGACCTTCAAAATTTCGGTAGGAAATTTTTCTTTTAAGAGCAATAATGGGTATAAGTAAATAAATTTAAGATAATAAACAAAAAAAAAGCATGCACTTATTGCTTAAAACTCTCTTAAGCAAGAGGGAAGATTAGGGATCAAGTCCTAGAACGAGGGGGTTATTCATCTTAAAAGAAAGAAAAGAAAAGAAAGAGAGAAAAGGAGAGAAAGGAGGAACGGGGGATCTTGCAGCTAAATCAAGTAGGTGTTCCCTTGAATATATGATCGTGATTAGTGGGGACCATTTGGATGGGCTAGGAATCGTTCTGGACGAGTCATAATGACCATAAGGGCAAAATGTACATGGGCCACAAAATTCAGATCGATTGGACCTTCAAATGGGCCACATCGATTGGATGAATGATAGCCTTTAAAATTCTTTTATTATTGTTTTATTTAATTATTAAATTACTTGTGATAAATTTATTTTATTCCAAAACATTATTGGGCCCACAATGAGGTAGCCGACCCAGTGGTCGGACTAGATCTCTTGTAAACCACCCTATATAAGCATAAAATAATAATAACAATAATAATAATAGAAAAAAAAAAAAACAAAAAGGTTGCTGGACGTCCAGCGTTGGAACTTTTTGGGCACGACTTTGGCGAGACCCTAGAACCAGCGACGTGAGTGGGACCCTGACGTGTCGCCACTCGACTGGTCCAGCTGGCGGGCTCGTGTGACACTTTCGCATGTGTAGGTGTTAGGTGCTAACGGCGTTAGGGCCGTGTTTGTCTCTCCCTCTCCCTCTCCCTCTCCCTCCCTCCTCTCTCCAACTCTCCCTTCCTCCTGGATCTGCCCTTTCATCTCTCTCTTAGAGAGGGGACCTGGCCATGCAGAGGCAGTTGAATCGCCTGCTTCGAAGTTTCAAACCCATGGTGGAAAAGAAGAAAAGCTCGAAAAGGAAGAGAATCAAAAGGATGCAGAAGAAGATGATGAAAAGAAGGCAGACAAGCACTTAGATCGAGTTCTTGAACACAAAAATCGGTTCATCTGATTCTGATTCTCACGATCTTCTGCTTCCTCATTCTCTACCTCATTTCTCATGTTCGTATCAAAACAGTAAGGAAATAGATGGTGGAGTTCGATTCTTACGTTGATTGAATTTTCATTTTTTCCTTTTCTTTTCTCATATATTCTGGCTCTCTTTATTGCAGATTTATCGAATGCTGAGGCTTTTAGATGTGTCTTTGTATGAAAGGTAAAATGCCACTCGGGAGATCGAGATTTTGATGGTTTTGGACATTCATCCGCTCGATTTTTTGCTGGTTTTTGTTGTTTTTGTTCTTTTGGCATATTCAGCTCTAATTTTTCTTGATTTTTACCGTTTTTTTTATTTTTTGTCAGATTCAAAGGAGCTTAGGGGACGATCATCGATCTTTTGATCTAGAAAGAGCCAATGAGAGAGACATCCGGGAGAGGAGAGCCGGAGAGAGGGGAAAGGGGGGAGGGAGAGGGAGAGGGAGAGACGAACACGGTCGTAATGGTGTTAGAACCTAACGCCCGCACTTGTGAGAAGTGTCACATAAACCCGCCAACTGGACCAGTTGGGTGGCAACACGTCAAGATCCCACCCACGTAGTTGGTTCCGGGGTCTCACCGAAGTCGCGCCCGAACTTTTTAAAAGTAATGTGGGGGCCCCACTCATGGGACCCACCTTGAGGGATTTAGTATATCCACTCCGTTCATTTAATTCTCCAACTCATTTTAGGACTGGTGTTTGAATTTGGACCCAAACTGAGGTTGAGTGGGGCACACCACTTGGAATAAATTAATGGTGAAAAATTATAAAATAAAAATGAAAACAAAAAGATAAAAATTCTGGGTGTGGACAGCGGTCCACTCATGGACCCTATTGTGATGAAATCAGTAGATCCAAGCTGACCATATCAATGTTTTACAGCTTGAGTCCAAAAATAAGGTAAATCTGAATCTCAGGTGGCCCACACTACTTAAAACAGTAATGATAATAACAAACATGGTTGAGGCAGTCCGATTTTGGATTAATGTCCACTTTTGTGACCCATTTAGAGACATTTTGAGAAATCTAATCCGTCCAATATCTTAATAAACAAGTTTTCTGGTTGAGGAACAAAAATGGCCCTTATAGGATATTCCAGTAGGCCATACTAAGACAATCAGTGTGGACAACACCTGTCCACTGGTTGGGAGCTTGTGGATCCCACTGTGTAGTCTTTGAAAAATCTGATCCACCAAATCTCTTGAGTAATGGGTTATTAGTTTTGTGACAAAAAATCAGCCAATTAAAGTTCCAGGCGGGCTATGCTAAGTGAAATAGTGGGGAGGTACGGTATGGATTCTCATAAATGGATCATTTTAGGATATCCCATAACATAATCCTTGCAAAATGTAATTAACCATCTTTGGTAGTGTATCATTGGGGAACTTGTGACCAATAATAGGATGATCCACCAGTCAAGTGGGCCGTATCATAAGAAAAATAGTAAAAGGGCCATTCCTTTGGAAAAGTGGGTCACAATAATCGAATCTGGACCGTCCATTAAGAAACCAAACCTCAATAAAGTATAATTCAAATTGAAAATAAGTATATTTAAGGTTAGATTGGTGATGAATAAATATAAATTACATTTATTGTAGAATCAGGACCGATTCTACTCATAACGTGACAGAATTAACAAAGTAATCGCCACTATCAATAGGTGAGTACATCCCAACACGTTTCCTAGTCATTTTAATTAAGTTGTGTCATGGACATAATATGTTATATTGATTGATTCATGCTTGGTTAAATATTATTTAAATAATATCCATTTGTAATAAATGTCATAAAATGTTGCCTCTTAAAAGGAGAGATGGAATGAATGGATGTGAATTATTGTATGGATGTAAATTATTGTATGCATTTATGAGTTATTGTGCCTGGAGTTCGACTCTGAAAGACCGGTAGGTACTTAAGTACCCGATTACCCAGAGACCATCCTGAAAGCCCACTAATATGTGGAAGTTCGCCCTACAAGGAAGGGGGAGCTGATTGATGGGATTCAATTGAAGCAAGTGGAAGACTAAATATATGCCTACTTGATGCATCATTTCATATTAAACTCATTCTTGCATTAAATTATGTATTACATATATTTAATGGCATGTGTTTATCCTGCTTAGTTGAAATGCATGTGAACCGTATTGGGTTACTCACTAGGCTTTCCAGCTGATGTTGTGGATTAAAAATATACAAATGATGTGGACGTTGAACCTTCAGAGAATGCCCCTGATAATGAAATGGGACCACTAGAGGAACCGCAGGACTATTGGCCTAATTTAACCGAGGAAGAAGTGATGGCCCTAAACCAAGACGTTTAGACTATTTTTTATTTTGTTATTTTCAATAATTAGTAGACATCTAATAAAGTCCCAAATAGGTGGACTTAGTTTATGGTTGAATATTTCATGAATAAATGATAACTTAGTATTTCATTATTTTATACCTCTTAAAGTGGCTTAATATTATAAATGCATTTAGTGCACCAGTTATACCCCGTAAACTGGGCCGGAGGGTGCACACTCTGAGTCCGAATTTCGGGGCATGACATGATGTCCAATTGCAACCTTTGGCCATGGAAGGTTGACCCTCACACAAGTGCAATCTAGCCAATCAGTGGAGCCCAGTTGTTTGATCTCATTGTTGATGGGGTTTTCTTCCTTAGTCACAGAGGAGAGAGAGTGCAACCTGGTGAGGTCGGGCTACCAGACCAAATTTTGGTCGGACAACTGAAATTCTATCAGATGAAGCAGCTAAGCTGTTTGACTGTTTTTTCAATAGTCAGGTGCCTGACGATCAGGTGACCAGGTGCTCGAAAATTATTTTTTTCTCTAATGAAGCACGCTGGACATTTTTTAGGTTGGGCAGGCGCCCGGTCAGTGGACCATCGGGCGCCTGACCCGACGTGGACTGCATATACGCAGTTTCCTTATTGGGTTCTAATTACTCCATTTTCTTACTTAAGGGATTCCAAATCGGGATTAGGTTATCCCATTAAGGTGCTTTCACGTCTAATGTGAGAGAGAGAAAAGGAGGAAGAGAGAGAAGAAGCTTCTAGAATGGAGAAGTTGCTTGAAGAAGAGTTTTTCTGTGCACCTGTCATCTCAGCGCTTCTATGTCCTCATGATCGGTGAGATTCTCCTATTTTTCATAGTTCTCTTATTATTTATTCACTCATACGTGAGTGATTTCAGCGGTGTGTGCTTGTGATCGGTTGTAAACAATTCTCTGAGATAGTGGATTGCTTGTCTGGACGAGGTCCCGTGGTTTTTACCTCTTCGAGAGTTTTCCACGTAAAATTCTTTATGTCGTGTAGTTGATGCTTCATCTTTGATTATTACATTATTATATCCCATAATCCTAGTGTATTGGGGGGCGAGATCCTTTGGCTTGTGGGAAACGCACCCAACAATTGCCACCTTCTAACACCATGGAGTGTAGATGAGAATTTACCTTATTGTGAGGTTTTACCATGGCCATGACCATTGAAATCTAGGTTCAAAATTATTTTAGATAAGATCATGTGGAGGCATGGGATTGTGATTCCATAGAACCAGGAGTTTATATTTAAAAGGAAAGACAATGAATGGTCCACCCTCTTTTTTTTTTGTTTTTTTTTTTCTTGTTCTTCTTAAGGAGAGGAATGGTTTTCATTGCAGCACTCATTTTGGTTGCTCGAAGCCGGGCAATTAGGGCATTTGCTATAATAAGTAGTACATTCAGCCAAACACCATAAAATCAAATCATATAATTTTACTTACTCATGTCTTTGGGTAGACTCACAAAAGTTTTAACATTAGGTCATGGGTTTGAGTGCCCAATATTGATGTGAGTGCGTAGGTGCACTTGTGGGGTTGTGAGTGTGTGTAAAAAAAATATCATATAATTTTGCTTGAGTGTATAGTTACCCAATCAGAATTAGGTAGGCCGCATGTAAAACTCAGTCCGTCCATCAGGTGGGATACTCAGATGTTAGGCCCTGAGACAAAAAATCAGACAGGTCCACAAGGACAATTGGGATGGACGCCAACCATAAGTTTGTGCCTGGAGCCACCACGGTTTGTATATTTCATCAAACCATGTTCATTAGGTTTGAATCACCAAGTTGAATGGATGATACAAACATCGCCATGATTCAAAACTTAGGTATGCCACAATGTGTGAATTTAGACGTTTTCGGCACAGTAGTTTTACATTGCTCCCGATGTTGTGTCACATGAGATCTATTTTTCCTTTTCTTTTTAATGGTGGTCATCTTTTGTACGTGCGGCGAACTTGACGGTTATCAGCCCAGAAAACGTTAGTTAAGTACACAAGTGGTGAAAATGCTCTTGTAAAATGAATGTATGGTGTGAATATAACACACATCTTAATGAGGCTGACAAAACTATACCCGGTCAAAGTATATCGGCCAACTGCATTAGGATGAATTCTTATGATTTTACAGCCTTATTTACTCAAAGTTCTAGAGAATTATTATTCATTTGCAATCAGTTTTACACGTCTGGAGCCCCAAGTGGACATCATTTGCCATCACTTTTACACGCTTTGAGAGGGTGCCCACATAGACATCGGTTGTGGAGGAAAGACGACTTATCGAATCCCTTGGGCCGATATTTCGGCTTCCACCCCTGCGGGATCTCCCCGCACAACCGGTTGTAGCTCACGTTAAAGAACTGCAGGTAGATGGCGTCCGTTATATGCGACGGAATATTCCCACGAATCTTGTTGTGCGACATGTCCAGAGCGATCAGCGTGCTGGGCAGGGGATCCCGATCTCGAGAAATCGAAATCCAGCCTATTTCGCGAGATAATGATCTGCTGCGTCCTCTTCGACGCGTTAAACAGCATCGAAGCGTCGCCCACAAGATTATTCCGCGAGAAATCGATCCACGTGAAATCCATGTTACCGAGAGATGCCGGTATCTCACCGGAAAGCCTGTTGTGAGAGAACGTGAGATCCGGGACGGTCCCCTTGAAATGACCGAAAGATTCCGGTATCGACCCGGTCAGCCAGTTACGGTCGAGTCCGATCGAGAGTATCTTGGGGAGATTCGCGAGGGCGGGTGGAATCGACCCGGAGAGATTGTTGAAGGTGAGATCGAGAAATTCGAGATTTTGGAGATTGGCGAGAAATGCGGGGACTGGACCAGAGATATTGGTCAAGCTGATCTGGAGGTAGACGAGGTTGGTTAGTTTTGCTATGGATAGTGGTATTTCGCCGATGAGGTTGGGGAGCTCCCTGAGGCGGAGGGTTTGGAGGTGGGTGAGGCGTGCGACGGCGTCGGGGATGCTCCCTGCGACCCCGGCGTACGTCATCGTGAGGCCAGTGACGTCGTTGGTCTTCTCGTCGCAATCGACGCCGTCCCAGTTGCAGCAGTCCGTGTCGGGCGTCCAGGATGCCAGGACGTTGGGGTTGGAGAAGCTATTTTTGAAATCGAGGAGGGCATTTTTGTCTTTTGGGCTGCATCGTTGGACGTCCAGAGAAGAGGCAGGAAGAAGGAAGAGGAGGGAGCAGATGAAGAGGAGGGGAAGATATGCAAAATCCATGGCTGGAATTTTAAGATGAGGTGCACCGAAGGTGAGTTTTATATAAGGTTTGGGGAGTTTGTTTGATACTCGGACGACCGTGGTGGATGATACGCAGGCACTCGATATTGTACACGTGGCATATTTTTAAATAAAATCGAACTGACCAATATGTCTTAACTTATGTAGATAAGTCATTATCTGATATTCACGTTGGTTGAGCTATCCTAGCCTCTGATTAGTGAGAGTTTGTTTATTTGATTCGGAATTTTAGATGTTTTTAATATTAACCGTCTATTACTCGACCTTCGATCACAGAGTTAAGTAAATCAGAAGAGTTTATTTTTCAGGATGGGGTCATATAAATCTGGTTCCAGGGCTTTGATGGTTTGATTTTTGTTAAGTATATACCATGTGTTCAGTTTCGTAGTGCCTGCGTATGAACCACCACATCTGTCAGAGTATCATATTTTACCTACGGTCTCCTTTGACCTCGAGTCAATTTTTTTGCTTCCCGCCATTTTATCATGAGTTATTTATTATTATTATTATTATTATAAGTAAAAAATAAGCCTGTTTTTAAAATTTTAGAATAACACAATATTTCAAAATTTAGAGAAAACCGTTGATTTTGACTTTGACTAACTGATTGCCAAAGGAGTCGAGCTTCTATTTCAACAAAAGACGATTTTACCCATCCTTCATTATTTTGGTGGATGAAGATTCAAGGTGTGTTTGGTGCATGGAATTAATGGAATTAAATGGGAATAGATGGGATGGAATTGTACGGAAGGAAAATAATTAGGGGTGTCAGGGGATTATAGGGGAATTGAGATTTATCGGGCAAATCTCATTTGCTGTTTGGAGTGTAAATTTTTCATAAGGCAAACCTCATATATGTTTGGACATGCACGGCAGCAGAGTGATGACTACAGTAGCAAATTCCTATTGAAGTGATGTCACTAAGTTCTATGGGCCCCACCATGATGTATGTGTTGTATCTCCACTGTCCATCCATTTGGATCTCAAATAAACATCATGGTAGGCCTTAGGAAGGTTTCAACAGCCAGCATCACTATCCCCACTGTTTTCTGTGGTGGGGTCTACTTGAGCTTTGGATCTACCTTGTTCTTTGGCTCATTGCCTAAAATGATCTCTCCAAATGGATGGATGGAGTGGATATAACACATACATCATGGTGGGGTCCATAGAACTTGGTGACGCACTTCTATAGTGAGATTCATGTCCAACGTTTTGAGTGCTATTCAAATCCTATGAGGGGCAGACTAAATCCCATCTCCAGCCTGCACAGCACGAACATGTTTCCAATGCTTGCTCCCTTGGTTGAGGAATGCATGCCCCTCCAAATCAGTTTCCAATTTAGGATTTCGAATTCCATCCCATCTATTCCCATTTAACTCCATGCACCAAACAGCTCCTCATATATCAGTTGAACTCGTAACAAGAAAATAGTGACAACTGAACGCCTACTATGCAAAACTGCATGGGGCCATTGTAATATTTATTTTCGATCCAACATGTTGATCAGGTGACACAAACCTAGATGAAAGGAGACAAATATCAGCTTGATTCACAACAGTGAGCCCCAGGAATTTTGTAACGGTAGGTGATCAATTACCAATATTTCTTGTGATGTAGATCCACCTAAAATAATGATGCAGAATAGAAAGACAACATGCATAAAACACATACATACATCATGTGGGGCCCACATGTCATAAGCCAATGTCTTGCAATTGCCTCAGGATTGCACCATAGGATTACAATAATCTTCCTTTTGGCTTGCAATCAAAATTTGAGGCAGCCCACCCTGAAATGTATGTGAAATCCCCACCCAGACCACCACTTCTTCACCCCATTCTAGGCCGGGGACCAAATTTCCTGCTAATCTGTGATTGTAGTTGACGGCATTATTGAACAGAGAGTATAGGCTAATGTTCACCCCCAAAACAATTTCCACTCATGTGAACCACCTAAATCACTGTTGGCCCTAATTTTTGGTACTTGTACATAAATTTTGGTAGGCTACCTCATGGTTGGATTAGAGTTTTTTAATAATCATCATGATGGGTCACATAATAATTAAGGGTGGCATCTCAATCCTAACAATTTACTGTTTGTATGGGCCACTGAATCAATGATCACAATAATTTTTGTGTCATTTATGTGGTTAATTTGGAATGATGCACATGGTGGTTGGAGTGGATTTGACATGGACATCAAGGCATGGTCCACCCTAGAGCCCACTTCTCTTTTTTGGATTCCAATTTCAGAAAAACACTACTGTTCATTCACCACACTCATGGGAGTGGATTGGGAGTGGCTTGAGCCTCACCCAACATGATGCAGCCTTGACTGTGGGGCCCACCTTGATGTATGTATTGTATAACCATTTTGTTCATCCATTTTGCCATATTATTTTAGTAAGAGTACTGAAGTAGATCCAAATCTCATGTGGACTACACCTAGGGCTGTAAATGGGTCAGCGGACCCGATGGGGTACCTGGACCCAACCCATTTAGACTCGACCCAAACCTGACCCATTTGTTAAATGGCACAGGTCTGGGTCCACGAATGGAACCAGTTGCTAAACGGGTCTGGGTCTGGTTTCCTTTATATTAGGCCCGACCCGACCCGACCCGACCCGAACCCATTTAGTAAGTGGGCGGGTTTGGTCTATGTTTCAAGGGACCCGTCTAGCCCAAACCCATCCAGACCCGATTTTAAGCCTTGTAAAATGCTTGCATACTTGATCCAGACCCGGACCCATTAGACCCGACCCATTTATAAATGGGTCTGGGTGGATCTCCCTCTACCAGACCCGGACTCATTTATAAATGGGTCTAATGGGTTGACTCGAACTTGACCCGGACCCGCCCATTTAATAAAAGGGTCTGGGTCTAAAATTTGGACCCAGACCTGTTTAGTAAATGGGCGGGTTTGGTTTTGGCTAAACCTGCCCCGAACCCACCATTTACAGCCCTAACTACACCGCAAGAAACATGATTGACAATAAAAACTTCTCGTGGGCATCATCACTGTTTCGGTAGTGTGATCCACTTGAGACTTGATCTACTTCACTTTTGGGTTGATTCCCTAAAATGATATGACAAAATGGATGGCTGGTATGGAAATGCAATACATAATCAAGGTGGCCCCCACAATCAGGCCTGCACTGTGTTGGGCAAAGCCCAGGCAACACCTAATCCACTCCGGGAATGAATGCTCAAGCATTAGGTTTTTTTAAGAGGCAATGCCTTCTACATGCTCATGTTTTGGTTGAATTCCAAGAATAGTCTACTTTTAAACTGTTTTCTAAAATCAGCTTATAGCTTCCAAATAAAGTTAGAAGGCCACTTATTTTGATTTTGACTCATGGTTGTTAGAAAACTTCAGTTGTTGTATTAGAAAAAGACAGTAAAGCCCTTTTAAGCTTTTTATTCCTTGTGTAAAACTTGCGCAATCCACTCTTGCCATGGAATATGCTATGGGGCCTACAATGATGCATTTGTTTAATCATCGCCATCCATTCTTTGTTGATTATGATTTGAGGGCCCAAAAGATGAAAAAAAATTCAAATCTCATGTGGATCTATAATAGTTAACAGTGCCAATTTAATTATAACATTAAAAAATTGCTAGGGCCCTGTAATATTTTTTTTCCATCCATCCTAATGATTAGGTAATGTGGACATAAATTAAGGGCCATCAAAATTCTTATTTTTCATCCAACATTTTTGCCACCAAAAAGTCATCAAGGGTAAGCAATTAATCTTTTTCATTTCTTATAGTGTGGTCGACTTGAGATTTGGATCCGACTCATATTTGGGCCCATGCCTTAAAATGACCTCGAAAAATGAAAAAATGGTGTGGATGTAACACATGCATCATGATAGAGTCCACAATTTTTGAAACTACAACCACAAGGTGGTAGCTAGAGGAGGAACGCCCCTCACCCTAGTATTTCCTCCCAAGCCTTTGGCAAGAAGTTCATATGCAAGGAAGCTAAGTGGGCCCACCATGATGTTTGTGACAAATCCACTCCATTCATCCATTTTTTGAGTTCATTTGAGGATATATGACAAATAATGAGGTAGATCTAAGATTGAGCTGAGCCACATGAGTGGAGACAGTGGGATTAACGTCCACCATTAAAACATTTGTATCGTTACAAAAGTTTTGTGTCAGGATAAGTTTTCTGTTTTCAATTCATCCTAGTAGGAAAGACCTTGTAAACGGTTTGGATGGCACATAAACATTAAGGTGGAGTGTAAGAAAGTTTCAACGCTATGCATTTCATTTTTTAGTTTTTTCCCTCGAGTGGCCCACTTTGGTCTTGGATTTGGATCATTTTTGTCTCATGTCCTAAAATGAGCTCATAAAAAGAATGGACAAGGTGGATTACTCATAAACATCTTGGTGGGCCCACCTCTCTTCCCAGTGAAGTAACTTATGCAAAGGGCTTTTAGAGGAAATACATGTCCGCTATTGGGAATATGGGCAGATTGGATACTACCCTAGTGGGGATGTAGTTAGAGACGTAGTTAGAGACAGGCAGTCATGTTAGGAGTTATGGGGCCTATATCGTGATATATATGATTTATCCACACCGTCCATTTACTTTTACAGATCATTATAGGACACAACCCTGAAAAGAGGCAGATTGAAGGCTCAATTGGACCACACCACAAGAAGCAGTGGGGATTGAAAGCCAACCGTTGAAAACTTCTTGTGTCCACAAAGTTTTGAATCAAGTTGATATTTATGTTTTCCCTTGGTAAAAGTGTATGTGATCTTATGAAGAGGTTGGATGGAAAATAAACAATATGGTACTGGGCCCTAAAAAGTATTCAATAGTAAGAGTTCAATCCCCACTGCTTTATCTGGTGTGGTCCACTTGAGTCTTTGATCTGACTACTTTTTGGGCTCATGTCGTAAAATGATATTTCAAAATAGATAGATGGCTAGATAACACATATACATCACGGTGGGCCCCATAGAGTCCCTAACATGACCGTCCGTCTTTGGCTATGTCATGGTGAGGGTAGTACTCAATCCACGCCCCGAAACGAGAAGCAGATTGCCTGTGACCCCGGGCACAGAGGGCCAGGGATGTGTGGCATCTACAAAGATGTCCATGAACAATCCACTCCGCCCATCTGTTTTGAAAGACCATAATAGTTCAAGATTCTAAAAATCAGTCAGATCTAAAGATCAAGAGGGACACACCAAAAAACAGTGGGGAGAACAACGTCCACTGTTGAAACTATCCTGGAGCTGACCATGATGTATATATGCTATCCAAACCGTTTATAGAATTATTACCACTCAAACAAACTGTAGGAACAAATATCAACCTGATATAAAACTTTCGTCATTGCCAGGTATACAATCCCAACTTTCCTGCCACTTGAGATTTGCCTCAATTTCCTTTGGTGTGGACTGTGTGGTCCACTTGAGCTTGAGGTTTGCTGTATTTTTTTCCTGAAAATTGTAAGATGCATTTGGTAAAATGGATGGGCGGCTTGGATATACATAAAGGAGTCCCAACAACGACGTTTAGGAGAGAGACGTACGTTTGGGAGATGTTTTTTAGGTATGTTGGAGGGTTGGCTTCAAGGGTAAATATGTCTTTTCAAAAATATGGTATGTAATACCCAACGATGTGAGGTTTTTTGACAAATGGGAGAAATCTTAACACCCTATTTGGCACCTTGGATTTGGTGGTAAATGGAAGTATTTCAAATCCATAAAGCTGCTTTTGCGTTTGGCAGCCTTGGATTTGGAGGCAGTTAGAATTGGAGGCATTTCAAATCTCCTTTTTGGGTGTGTTTTGAAATCCCAGCTGTATGATGAGATTCGGATGAAATTCAGAGGAAATGTCTTTTTTACCTCCCTTTTAAGGGGAGTAGAATCACACATGTAACAGAGATGTCTCTAAACTACTAATCCATTAGACACATGCCACCTTTATGATACTGCAAAATAATTCAATTATCGGCTGCAATACTAAAATCATATCAATAGAATGATCTGAACCATCCAAATGTTGAACATTTAAATGGACGGTTAAGAAATGTTGGTGAGTCACCTATTTGTGATCCTTGAATTTGTGGCCCACCCGAGGTTTAGAATTTTCTCTTTTTTTACCAAAATATATATTTTAATGGACTTATTACAGCCATTCTATCAAATACCACATATATATACTAATTTAGAGTATGAAAGCTAATTTTGTTAAGTAAATCCCAGTCATGTGAATGTATTGAAAAACTCCAATGCCCTCCAAATCCAAGCTCTTAAATACGAGATTTGGATTCCAGTGCATTTTAGCCAAACACAAATGAGAATTTGGAATCACCTTGATTCCAATGTAATTGTGATTTGGATTCCAATGCATTCCAAATCCAAGCTCCCAAATGGGCCATAAGTGGATTTTAGGAAACAATTTAAAAGTAAGCTTATTTTTGGAATTCAACCAAAACTTAAGTGTATATAGATGGACTTTTTTTTAATAGAATACAAAGAAGAGAAGTGAGCTCTAGAGTGGGCTACACCTTGCTGATCATATCAAATCCACTCCGACCACCATGTGCACCATTCCAAATTAAAGGTATGGCACAAAAATCATGGTGGTCCTTGATTCATTGGGCCAAACAAACAGCAAAGCGTAGGAATTGAGATGCCACCATTGATTTTTATGTGACCCACCATGATGATTATAAAGAATCAACTCCAACCGGTTGGATCACAGTTTGCAGTCCACCCAGTGGATTACTCCCCATCTGTTAAGCTATTGTGACATCCAATCATCCTGATATGTTGGCCCCACCATGAGGTACAATTCATATAAAAATCAACTTCATCCACTAACCCAATGTACCACACTAAAATTTTTCTATCAATCAATGGCTATATACTATTTTCTATATTGTAGCTCATATAATGATTGGGTAAGGCTGATTTTTGCATTAGAAGATCATCATGGTGGGGCCAACCTACTAGGAGGATTGGATGTCACAAGCACTTAAGATGTTTAGAAAAATCAACTGGGTGGACTGCAAAATGTGGTCCAACCGGTTGGAATGGAGAGTGACTCATATATATATATATATTCCAATGCATGTGCGTGTGGATGCCGCAGCCGTCACTTCATAATACTTCAATCCATTTCAAAAAAGGGGTAAAACCGTCTTTTGTTGAGATAATGGCTTAGGTGTTGAGCCAGTCAAAGTCAAAGGAAACGGTTTTGTACCACATTTTAAAGAGTCCGGATTGTCTCCTAGCCTTCGACAGGAATTTTCTAGGCGCGGATTTCCTGCGAAAGCCTTCCGCAGGAAGTTCCTGCACTGGGAACCAAGGTGGGGCCCACAGTGATGTTTTTGATAAATCCACACCGTCCATCCGTTTTGGGAGCTCATTCTAGGACATAAAAACAAAAATGAACCGGATCCAAGACTCAAGTGGGCCGAAAACATGACGATTAAACGTTCACAGTTGAAATATTTGTGGAGCCACAGGAGTTTCGAATCAGGATAATATTTGTGTTTCCAGTTCATCCCAGTAGTAGTGACGTTATGAACGGTATGGATGTCATAAAAACATCACTGTGGACCTCAGGGAGGTTTCAACGGTAGTAATTTACCTACCCACCTTTTCCTTTAATGAGGCCCACTTGAGTCTTGGATCCTGTTATTTTTGTTTTAATGTCCTAAAATGAGCTCTTAAAACGGATGAACGGGGTGGATTTATAATAAAAAATTACTGTGGGCCCCAACTTGGTTTCCAGCACAAGGCTTCGGCAGGAAATCCGCGGCTGAAGACCTGGTTGATCCAGCCAAGCACTAACCTTGTCAGGCCCTACTTAAACCAACTAGACCCATTTTTAATCGGGCCCAAAAGGTGAGACATGAATATTTCTTAATAGTTTCAAAGATGGATCCGGACCCGTGCATTAAAATCAGATCGGGTCCACCGGATACCGGTGGGCCCACATTAATATCCCGTTTGCAAGCTTTCGAACTTATGCTTTCTTATGCGCAGATAATAGAACAGCACAAACCATTCATTGACTCAAAATTCCCGATAATTACTCATTTGTCATCAGTTTTACACGCTTTGAGCGGGGGCCCACATAGACAACGGTTGTGGAAAAAGGATGAGGAATCAAAATCCTCGGACAGATATTTCAGCTTCCAGCCTGCGGGATCTACCCACACATGCGGTTGTAGCTCACATTCAAGAACCCCAGGTAAATGGCGTCCGTTATCTGCGATGGAATATTCCCCCAAATCTTGTTGTGCGAGACGTCCAGAACGTTCAGAAGTGCTGGACGGGAATCCCGATCTCCAGAAATCGAATTCCAGCATATTTCGCGACATATTGATCTGTTGAGTCATCTTTGATGCATTAAACGGCATTGAAGCGTCACCCACGAGATAATTGCATGTCCAATTTTAGTGATTTTGTGCTTGTTGAAATGATAATTTCATGAACTTTGGAATTACTTCATTTGGAAACTATTTGATTGCTCAAAAGTGGACCCGAAGTCATTATTATTCATCAATACTCCATTGTTCATAGATCTGACGAAAATGGTTATAACTCCCTCGTTACCTGTTTGATTTGGATGATCTTATACTTGCTTGAAAAGTAATTTGATGAATTTTCAGATGACTTTGGAATCACATCATTTGGACCTTACTTGATTGCCCCAAAGTGGGCCCAAAGTCATTATTGTTCGTCGATATTCTGTCACTCGTAGATCCGACGAAAATGATCATATTTTTTCATTACATGTACGATTTGGGTGATCTTGTACTTGTTAGAAAGGTAATTTGATGAACTTTCACATAACTTTAGAATCACCTCATTTGAACATTATTTAATTGCCTAAAAGTAAGCCCTGTTTTCATGGAATCTGTAACCTGCATGGAATTATGACAGTTTAACTCTAAAAAAATACTTAAAAGCTTGTTGGAAGAGAGGGAATGATGCTTGATACATGTCAAAATCTTGTCAAAGTAGTTCCTACGGAGGTGGCAAGGATCCCAACAACTAAATGGTCCCCTCCCGAAAAAAAAGAAAAAGAAAAATGCCAAATGACATTTCCCGTGGAAGGGACCCATCTATTGAACTCATCTCATATCTTATGTGGGGTCCACTGAATAGTCTTGAAGTAGATTCAAGCCATCCACGTAAAAAGGGTTTTAATTTCATATCATATGTCCAAATTTGAGGGCAAAATTCATTGTAGATGAACCACACCAGAGGAAACAGTTCGAAATTAACTCATAACGTTAACGTAGGTGTGGGCCATAAAAAGCTCTAATTTTTTTTTTTTTGAAATGACCCTCCAGTAGGTTCATGAATGTCCGATTAAAGTGAATGGATCATATCGGCTGAGGGGTAACCCTAACAATCGATTTTGTGGGGCCCACACTCAATTCTCAAAAGGCTCTCTCGATTTTCGCAAAACGTTGTTGTTGTACGAGAAGTGTGATAGGGTGTGACAGATGGGCATTTTGGTCCAACGAAAATCGCTACAGTGCCCAGTGGGCTACATAAACAATATGTTCTGTATGGACATGCTAATAACCAAAATGACAATATAATTCGAGGTTTTTTCAACTATTATCCCAAATCTATGGCTGTGATTTTATTTTATAGTAAAATGTGATGCACCAAAGGTGAGTTTTATGCAAGGTTTGGGGAGTTTGTTTGATACTTGGAAGTAGGGTCGTACAAATGGGTTAATGGACTCAACAGGGTACCCAGACCCAAAACCATTTAGACCCGATCCATTTGTTAAATAGTACGGGTCTGGGTCCAAGAATAGACTTAGTTGCTACACGGGTCTGGATCTGGTTTCCTTTATATTAGGCCCGACCCAAACTCATTTAGTAAGTGGGGCCCAGTTCAGGCTCGGACCTGTCTAGACCCAATTTTAAACTTATTAAAATGCAACCATTTAGAAATGGGCAGGTCTGGATCCCAACCATTCACCGCCTTACTCGGAATACCTTGGTGGATGATATGCAGGCACTAGATAATGTACACGTGGCATATCTTTAAATAAAATTAAACTGAATTCTTTTGGAACTTTAGTCATTTTCCAATATTAACGTTGCTTGAGCTATCCTAGTGGGAATTTGTTTGTTTGGTTCGGAATTTAGATATTTTATTTTAACCGTCTGTTAAGTGCCTGTCGATCACAGAGTTAGGAAATCAGAACGGTTTATTTTTCAGTGGAGCCAAATGCAGAAACGGATTGGATCGTGAACCTGCCACTAGCCAATGGTGAACCTCTCCCACCATGATGTATTCTTTTCGTCCATTCCGTTCGTCTATTTTTTCATATCATTTTATGGCATGAGCCCAAAACATGAGGTAGATTCAAAACTTTTAGGCGGCCACAAAGTTTTGGATCAATCTGATATTTGTTTTTTCCCTTCATTCATGGTCTTTATGAGCTAATCAACAGGTTGGATGTCAAATAAATAGTACAGTGCCCTAAGGACGTTTTTAATGGTGGACATCCAATCACTACTGTTTTCCTTTGGTGTAGTCCACCTGAGACTTAGATCTGCTTCATTTTTTGATTCAACCCTAAAATTATCTTTAAAAATAGATAGACGGCATGTATAAAACACATACACCATGGTGGGCCTACAGAGCACCAACCACTGGCTGTGGCAGCGTCACTAGCCAAACCGCGTCTCTGGTTCCAGGACTTGATTGTTTAATTTAAGTTACGAATGTGCCACGTGTTTAGTTTCTTAGGGATGGGGATCTCACACAGCCCCAGCCATGGGGATATCCTGTGGTGGGGGCTGTGTGGGATCCACAGGAATGTCCGTGACAAATCCACTATGTCCATCTGTTTTGGAAGACACGTTAGCACAAGATTTTAAAAATAATGCAGGTTCGAAACTCAAGAGGGCCACACCATACGAAACAGTGGGTATCCAACAGTTAGTGGGGATAAAAGTTTTGCACCAGGATAATGCTTTTTTGTACAGTTTATCTGAGTGTTAATGATTCTTTGAACTGTTTGGATGGCACAAAAACATCATGACAACATCAGGAAGGCTTCAATAGTGGACCTTGGTGTTCTCACTTTTTGTTAGTGTGGCCCGGCTGATTTTTACGTGAAGTCTGTCTTATTTTTGTCTTTAAAAACATATGGATGTAGTGGATTTGCCATGGACTTCCCTGTTGATCCCACACAGCCCCGGCCACAGCCGGTTTCACAGGCAATCCGCTCCCTTTCCTTAGTGCCTGCGTGTGAACCACCATAATCTGCCAGAGTGCCAAAGTTTTACCGATGGGCATTGTTGACTAATTAGATATTTTTGAAAGTCAGTCAATACTTTTGCTTTCGCTATTTTGCTATGTATCTTACTGCCTTTTCTTAAAGTTGTGGTGTGTCATTCACAGTACGCGTGGCAGTCAAAATAGTCAATCTAAACCGTTGAAATCGTAGGGAATTATGAGGATAAGTCATAGCCTGAAAGTCATATTGATCAAAGAATCGTAAACATGTAATGGGTGCTATTGAATGGACGGTTAACAATATAAAAAATCAGCAATCATAGTCACGGCCTCACGGGTTCAACTGGTTAAAGCAGTTGGTCTAAAATAGCTGGATCTTTGTTACTTTCAGCCTACATACATATCATCTGTAGCGTGGCCCAGATCTTGGATAGTGGGGATTAGATACAAGTACATGTGAAACAAGACAACAACTCTTAAGTGCATCCGGGGGGGGGGGGGGGGGGCATCGAGCACAAGCACCCAGAAATTGCAAGGCGGTAACTTAACTTAAACTGACTAAATTAAGGAACCCCGTCTATAAGAGCCCGTTTGGATGCAACCAAATAAGTAACCTTTTCTACTTACAGCAGTAGATAAGTAACTACTTTCAAATAAGTAAGTTTAGCAACAAGTAACTTTTTTACTTAAAAGCATATAATTTTTCACCAGTATGTTTAGCTTTTTCACTTCCTAAAGGGAGTTACAGGCAAGGCCAAAGATAGGCAAATGATAAGCATGTTGTTTACCATCAAGGTAGGGTCCACATGAATAAACAGTGTTGGTGTGCATGGTGGGTGCACATGGGGGTGCATATTGAAAATGGGCCCCACATGATGGAAAATAACATTGACAGTTGGCCCTACTTATAGATAACTAACATCAAAGGTGGGCCCTACATTATGAATGGTGCACATTAAAGGTCGGGCCATAATGATGAATTGATTACATCCAAGGTGAGCCCTACATGATGGATGACCCAAACAATGAATGGTCCACATTAAAGGTTGGCTCTACATTGAATGTGGGTCCCACATGATGGACAATCCAAATCAAAGGTTGACTCCACATGATGGGCAATTAATAATGGTGGGCTCTATATGATGGATCATCCACATCAAGGTGGGCCCCACATGATGGATGGTCCACATCAAAGGTCGAGCTAATGAGAATGGCCCATATCCAAGGCGGGCCCCGCATGATGGACGGCCCACACAGGAGCTGGGCCCAAATGATGGATGGTTCACATCAAAGGTGGGCACCACATGATGGGCAGTAGATATTGAAGATGGGCCCCACATGATAGACAATAACATTGATGGTAGGCCACACATGATGGATGGCCAACATCAAAGGTGGGCCCTATCTAATGAATAGTGCACATTAAAGATCGGATGCTAAATGACCCACACACGAGGTGGGCCCCACATGATGAATGACCCACATTAGTATGGCACACAATGAATGATACACATTAAAGTTGGCCCTACATGATGCACAGTAGATATGAGGGGTACCAAATAGACTTGATAGATGGTTACTTGTGATTTTCGAAACCATTGGATGATAAGTGTGTTATTTGCCAAACTTGCGGATCCACTGGTTTAAGTAGAAAACAAGGTAAGTTACTTACCGGATAAGTAATTAATCTTAAGTAACTTACAATCCAAACAGGCCCAAAATTATAGTATCAAAATCAGATTGGCTGAACAATCCCAACCTCTGATTTGCGGACAAAATTATTTAAATAGGGCGGTTGGAAAATTTTCATTTTAACCGTGGAATCAATGCCCACCAATGCAGTAGTCAGATGATCAAATAATTTTAATTTTTCGTTCATGCTAAATCTAAACTGAGACCCAAGATTCTGACAAATTAATTTGAATTGCTTGTATTCCAGGTATGCAATTTTAAAGTAATTTCTAAGTAACTGAGTATCATCCATCACACTCTGCCAGAGCATCAAAGTTTTTCTCATAAAAGAGCTTATCTTCGATCGAATCCGTGCACGTGCACGTGGGACCGTTCAATCGATTCGCCGCGTCTCGTCTGTGCCATTGCCAATGAGAAATTGTACGATCCTCCACCCCAGTGCATGCAGAGTGTCTTCTTACCATCGCTTTATATAAGCAGGCCTATTGTGTGATAAACCAGACTGTTGATCTGATGGGCCCCACCATGGATTGGGAGCGGATTGCCTGTAACCCAAAGTTATCTTTGTGCCCGGGGCTGTGTGGGGTCTACAGGGATGTCTATGAAAAATCCACTCCGTCCATATGTTTTGAAAGACCCCGACAGGACAGGTATCTAAAAGGCAGTAGGATCTAAAAGTCTGGTGGGCCACACCAACCAACAAAACAGTAGGAACAGCAACATCCATCATCGAAACCTTTCTGGAGCTGACCATGATGTTTATATTCCATCCAAACCGTTCATAGAATTACTAACACTCAGATAAACTGTAGGAATAAATATCATCCAGATACAAAACTTCTGTCACCGCCAAGTGTTCAATCCCCACTTTTTCGTGAGGTATGGCCTGGATGAGTTTTGGATCTTCCTGATTTTTAAATTCCTATTCTATTGTGGTTTTCAAAACAGTTGGACCGAATGGATTTGTCATGAACATCTCTATGGGCCCAAAACAGCCCAGGGCACACAGATATGGCACAGAGATATCTGTGCCCAGGGTCACAGGCAATCCCCCTGGATTCAGCCTGATCGAAAAAAAAAACCCCTCAGATGGAAGAGCCTAGACGTCCAATGAATCCGTTTGCAAGCCATAGGTCAAAAGATGGAAGGTTAGGATTGTCCCACCACGACAATATATTGGGCATGATACATCCACAACGAGGGACATCCAATCAAAGATCTAGACGGCTGATCCGGAGGCCCATTTTTACAAAGAGTCAGATCCATATCCTGGTAAGATAATGAAAATACGTGCCTAAGCTAATCCTCCTCTCTTTACACATGCCAACGTGGCACTTGAGTGCAAGATCCAGGCCGTTCATTTGGTGGGCTCCGCTGTATATGTACGGTGTCTAAAAAATTGGCTATTGTGATCATCAATTGGATCAGGAATATACGAAAAGGGGTAGAGGTTCACACGTGTGCTACGTTGTCAAGCTAGAAAACATCTACTCACACAGGCAGCCAAATCATGCTGTGACACGTCAAAAATAAAAAAAATAAAGAGGAAGAAAGAATGCTTATTTTTGTTTGGATGGATGCTTAGGCATGCAAGTACTCGTGGTTTCTTTTGTGGACGGAGCGTATGCCTCGTACGTTATGGCCCACTTGAACCCGATTAGATCCGATTCTTAACCAGGTCTACCTGGTGAGATCCAAACCAGACCCGATATCTTAATGGGTCCAACAAAAAGGACCGGATCCATAAAAAGGACCCTAGCTATAGGTACGTTAGGATAAGTTTGGGCTTTAGCCTTTTGGACTGGGGCCGTCTTTCAATGATCGAAACCATTCATATGGTGGGCCTCACTAGGGATAGAAAAAATAAAATAAAACCTTTTAGATTGAAAATCTTTAGTACTTGAATGATTTTTCTCTTTTACTTTAAGCATGGATGGTTTCCTTGATTTTTAAATGACTAAAGGGTTGGGATATTTTCATTTATGAATTTTTCTTTTGGGTGTCTTTTATTTTAATATGCAGGGAGACATCATGAGGTCAATCACTATCTTTCTCACGGATAACTACCTTAAATCTATAGGACTTCATGAGGGAAAATCTCAAATACATGAGAAAAAATTGATAAAATAAAAAATTTATTAAATAATAATATGAAAGTTAACATTAAAAATAAATTTAACATACTTATATATCCCTAAATAAATCATAATTCATACTTACTAAAAATAGTAAGTTTTCAAAATAAAAAGTTATTAAAAATAACAAAATTCTAATTAAAGACCACCATTAAATAGACTTTTTATAAAACTCATTTCTTAATGAAAATAGAAACTTCTAAATAAACAAAAATTCTTAAAGTAAACAAACTAAAATTTGAAATTACAAAAATATTTAGTTTTTCTAAAATTTTGCTTTTCTATTGTAACGGCATTATAACCGTACGTTCTATGGTGAAACAGACATAGATTTGTTCACATCAAAACAAAATTTTAATTGGAATTCATAATATTGTGCGTCCAGTAACTCTTCTTGAATCAAAAGTTATGACCAATTTATGGTCTACCTTCTTTTAATCAATCCATGTAAGAATTGTCGATTTTGTCGACTTTTCCTTGATCTTTATCCCATCTTTGTGCGATAAAAATGCACTTGATCCATGCCATTCAACAGGCGGTCCTTGTCCTACATCACTTCTACTATAAGGCCCATCGTATAAACCGTTTAGATTATTGAAAAAGACCTTGATCCACTCCTATTACACTACCCAGGGTGCATTTTAGGAAACCTCTTTCACCGTCTATTCTCTGCCATTGGTTTTTCCAATTTATGTGATAGGTATAGGCTCGGAAAAATGGATTCTATCTGTGTTAAACGTATTATCTTGTCCTAATCATCTCTTGATTAATTACATATCTCACCGTTCATTTTTCAATATATCGCTAGTTTTCTCATCTCATCGAGCTTTAAAACTATGGAACTAATCAACTACTCTAATCTTCTGGTCGTGGCCCATGGCCAGCACGCCCCACTAGATCAGTGATACCAATCACCAAGCGGCCTCTGGCTGAATCAATGGTCTGATTGCAAAATGCTCTTTCCACAGGTAGGGTGGGCACCACACTTGATGTCCACCAAAGCACGTGGTGAAACCTTTCTGGACCTCGCTGTGATGCTTATATGCCATCCAATCCCTTCATGATATGGTTGCCACCATGATCAAAGGAAAACATAAATATCAGGCTGATCTAAAACTTCTTCCGGCTTTAGAAGATTTTAAGGATGGGAGTTCAATCCCTATTGTTACTTGTGGTGTGGCTCACTGGAGTTTTGAATCTGCACAAATTTTCTTTTTAATCACAAGTAATAACATGAGCTGATATGTTCGATGGATGGAGTGGATATGACACACACGTCTCATGTGGTCCCTACAAAGCTTGTGGTTATACATGGACTCGGATTAGGTACTACCCCACTAGGACGCTGAGGAGACTGATGGGGTGCATGGCACCTCATCATTGGTGGAGAGCAGTGCCCGCACCGATGTAACGGGGCTGTCAGCACACCACTGTCACATCGGTGCAGCCTGACCAGCTCTCCACCAATGATGAGGTATGGCACCTCATCATTGGTGGAGAGCAGTGCCAGCACCGATGTGACGGGGCTGCCAGCACACTACTGTCACATCGGTGTGGCCTGACCAGCTCTCCACCAATGATGAGGTGCCATGCACCCCGTCCGTCTCCCCAGCGTCTTAGTGGGGGTAGTACCTAATTTGAGCCTGTTATACATAGGGGTAGCCATGAAGCTGAACCCAACCTGGCTAGGCCCTAATAGTATTGAAAATGCCTTAACCTTGGTCCTGGCTCTAACGGGGCGGACCAGGCCGGGCCAGAGCCAACCTTATAAAGAGTAGAAAATTTGCGTCCACAGTTGATATGATTGCCTGGGACAGTTACATGGATCATCCAATAATATGGCTGCTGTTAGGGTCGATTATGTGGACCTCTGGTGCTAGGACATGGTAGGGCCACTGGACCATTTCGCCAATGGTCATAATAGCTGCCAATGTAGAAGGTCCCTTAAACAATTAAGAATTGGTTGAAAGCCCTTTCCAAGTAAACACTAAATAACCTTTAAAAAGGATGGTCCAAGGACTTCTGCTAACTAAAGCAATTGCTTTTCTTTCCTTTTTCTTTTGTACATGTGTGTCTTTTTTTTTTCTTGGAATTATGCTATACCAATGTTCTTTCATGGCAATGGCCACTGCTCTATGCATTGAAGATGGACTATGGAGATCAGTATGGATTCCACTGATGAGGGCCTCTTATCTACAAAATGCAAATTTACAGGGAGACCATGCAACAAAAATCTATGTGGGCCCACCGTTGATGTCTGCATGGTATCCATTCTGTTATCCAAAATTCCAATGGGCCACACCATAAGTAACAGTGGGGATGGGGATGCCCACCATTGAGACCTTAGGGGTTCGCAGACTTTTTGGATCAGGTTGATATTTGTGCTTCCCTACTATACTAGTAGGACTCATCTTATGAACGGATCGGATAATTTATAAGCATGAAGGTGCGCCCCGGGAAGGTTCCAATGGTAGGCATCTCCATCCCCAATGATTCCGGTGGTGTGGCCCATTTAATTTTATGGAGCACACTGTAAAATGAGCTGGAGGAACTGATGGACGGAGTAGATTTCACAAGTACAAATCAGTGGGCCCCACAGGGTTTTTGTTACAAGTGCTCCCTAGAAAAGGTTTCTCTTTCTCGAGGAAATTTGCTTCGTATCTTGTATATACGTGCCACATTGATATGTGTGCCGTAAAGAAAAGTCTCAGGCCTCCCAAGGGTAGCAACTACATTTGTGCTTTTAAAAGGGCATAAAAGCAACGATCAAAACTTTGCCAAGCTGGCAGAGGTTGACGACTCACATGCATCCTAGGGTTATAAACAGCCCAAAGCATCGGTCCCACTTTAATGGGTCATATGGACCAAACACGACATCCAACTAATGTGGTTAAGTAGGTGATGGATAAGCATCTGATGGACGGTTGACATGAAAAATAGACTAGCATAGGTCCATCAATCAGAGGTCAGAATCGTCTAATCAATCAACTTAAAGAGGCCACATTTTCTAATCCTAGCCCAACCCATTATCTATTTAGCTTGGGTTCGGAGGAGTGGGTTGGCCCAATTGAAGGGCGGGCTAACCCGACCGATTGCCAGATAACAAATAGGCCATAGTCCAAGAATCGAAACTATTAATTTGACAGCTCAAGTGCTGGATGGAAAATAGCTTAAAAATCATGACGGTTTCGACAAATCCCAATCTTAAATTAATGGGTTCAAATGGACAGTCAGAGATAAATGACAAACCATGGCTTTTATTCAGTGAGAAAAGGTCCATCCCAAGCACCAGATTCCCAGAATGGATGATCTCGGCCATTAATCTTAAGACTTTGTTGGCTTGAAAGCGAAGCTGGGAACCGTTGCTATATTTCTCGTAGCCATGTAATAAGCCACACTTGTTAAACTTTAAACCCGCGTATAACTTGCAAAACCTCAGATACAGATCAGCTGTTTCCCACTACCAAATCGCCAGAGTAGACTAATGGCTGGACCAACATGTTTCTTTGGTCAGGGCATAGTTCTAAATTTTCCAGTTGGGACCCACCCATTGACAGCCGTCGACAGATTCTTCAATCTTCTCCCATTCAAACTACACTTAAAATCAGTCTGATCATCTGCGAGTCTGAGCTTCCAAAACCAACGCATGCTAAGCCCAGTACCTGCCAGTGTTGGTGCAAGATCCAAGCCATCCATCAGGTGTGTCTGCCCATATAGATTATCTGGCCCAATTTTCAATCTGCTCCACTCATCAGATGGGCCCCAAAATTAGACAGTCAGTCAGCTTATAAAAACTTGGTCAAGTTCAATACCACCGTTCATTTGTTTCAACTAGTAGCCTACCCAATAAGCAGTGGGGCCAGGATATCTACGAGGTGGGACCAACTTGATGGACACCATGGATATCATACCCACGTGCAAAGCTGGCACATGTGCGGGCCTGGCAAAGCTCTAAAAAGATGTTATTATTTTCCATTGCATTAGGAAAATCAAAGGAAGCATTAAATAAAAACCACAGCTAAAAGCGCATTACAAACTCACTTGATTGCGAAGAATAAAGCCAACCCTCCTTTATGGGCTCACTACATTTTGTCAATGAAGATGGATGGATATAAAACCCTTCTAAAATTGACATCTCATATTTACAATAATAGCATTTATCTTTTACATATTTCTTCAACTAATCACAAAAGCTTACTAGCCATCTTCAGGGGGAGGGCAAAACAATAATTGAGCCCTAACAAAAGTTGGGCAGTTAACGGGTCAGGCGAAGGCCTGTCAATGCCCTGTCCTGCATCTATGACGGGCCAAAATAAACAGACAGAGCCCAAACACCCACTTCTGTGCAAGATCTGGGCTGTTCATTAGATGTGTCCCACTATGCATGACATATGACTAAAATGCCCTCAAAACCCAAGCGGGCTAAGAAGCGTAGATGAGCTCCTAAACACAGCCGAGATGGCCTGATTAATATTATATTTTAGGCCTAGTTTTCCAGCAGAAGGAGAGTCTTGAGGCATGTCAGACCTCAAAGCCCAACGGGTCAGCCAAGCCCATTGACAGGAAATGTAAGAACAAGAGGGACACATCGGAGGGCATTTTGGTCATTTTATGAATAGATGCAAATTTCTGTTTGGGGAGCTCTACTCAATCAAATGGAAAGATAGGGTGGAATTGGGTAGATATTGAATAAAAAACCCAAAAGAGAATAAAGCACAAAGAAAGCATCTTTGGGCCTTTGCCGTTGTCACAAAAACCCAAGCTTTTCTTGTTTTGCTTTTTCTTTCCTCTAAACCTTCCCTTCCTTTTCTCTTTATTTTTACTTTTGCTTCCCTTACCAGAAGCACTGCTGCCGAAAGAAGCTAAAAAAAAAGGATGCAATTATGCAAAACATACTATATTTTGAGCATTGACAAAAATGCCCATGAGTTAGCTACCATAATATCCTAGGGACAAGGACATTCTTGGTATAAAAACCATGCCCATTGGTACACATGACATTGTGTACTGAACAAATGGGAGAAAATCCCCATGCACATTTCCCGCCCACTTTTCAAAAGCAGGTAGGAATAAAATCTTGAATGTGCATGGGATTCCCGCCAGCCACGGATGGAGGGTGGGAGATGTATGTAATGCACAATTAAAAAGTAGTCTTCACTTAGGAATCCAAAACAGCATACTTTCCCTATTTTAGTCCAAAGCAATTTCACCCATTCAATCATCTTTGGCCTAAAGAAGGATGGTGGGGTTTGGCAGCTTACCTCATTTGCTTTCTTCATACTTACGGACTAAGGAAATGAACTGCACTCGGATAGCTTTTAATCTGATACTGCTCTCATTTGGACCCCATTTCTCCCCCCACAGAGCCCGTCTTCGGCCGCCCTGCGGCAATTACTTCGGATACCTTAACCCCCCAAATAGCTTAGAATTCAACTTCTTAATTCAAATGAACCTTTTCCTTCCCACCAAAAAACAAAGACTGCCATCTGAGAAAAGAAATAGACCCCAAACCTTCACTATTCCTCTGCTTTTCCTTTTGCTTTCCAAAAATCATAATCAAAACACCTTTGCTTTGGAATCAACCTTCGGATTACTCGTGAGGGGCCGCTTCCGTGCAGTTTCCCTGCGGTAGGGAAGTGAAAGGGGGACTTATAGGATGAAGCTGGTGGTAGAAGTTGTGGACGCCCATGATCTTATGCCCAAGGACGGTGAAGGATCATCCAGTCCATTCGTTGAAGTTGACTTCGATAACCAGTGCAGCAGGACCAAGACCGTGCATAAAAACCTCAACCCCACCTGGAACGAGACGCTTTCCTTCCAGCTTGACGACCCCAAGAGCCTGCACAACCGCACCATTGAGCTGTGCGTCTACAACGAACGGAGGACGTTCCCCACCCGCAATTTCCTTGGGAAGGTAAGGATCCATGGCTCCAATATAGTTAGAGAAGGAGAGGAAGTCTTACAAAGATTCCCATTAGAAAAGAAGTGGTTTTTCTCATCTGTGAAGGGTGAGATTGGCCTGAAAATTCATATTTCAACCAAACCCATATCCCCACTTGCCGCCTGTTTCTGATAATTCTGCTGCTGCTGCCGCTACTGATATTTTTACTAATAATACTACTACTGGTGAGAATAACACTGCTGCCACTGCTGTTGCCAATAACAGCACTGATACTGGTGTTGTTGCTGATGCTGCACCCACTGTTGCTGATACCACGACTGCTAGCACTGCACCCGCTGTTGCTGATACTCCCGCTTCTGCTGCTGCTGCAGCTGATAAAACTATTGCCTCTACTCCACCTAAAGAAGCCGAGAAGATCAAGGAACCCGTGGAAGTGAAGATCGAGACGACTCAACACGTAAACAAACAGCAAGTTTCGCAGCAACCGGGGATATCGGTGGAGGAGAGACGGCAAGAAAGTGTGCCAGTGCCACTAACCATGCACCAGATCCATCCACAAGCCCATCTCAACCCCCATGAGGATTACAAGCTGAAAGACACAAGCCCGCGGCTTGGCGAGCGATGGTGGATGGGAGGCCGAGGCGGAGGGTGGATGAGCGGAGACAGATATACCAGCACGTATGACCTCGTCGAACAGATGTACTATCTATATGTAAGGGTGGTCAAGGGGAAAGATTTCCCTGCCGACCCCGTTAACGGAAGCTGCAACCCGTACGTGGAGGTGAAGCTGGGGAACTATAAGGGCACGACGAAGCACTTCGAGAAGAAGACCAATCCTGAGTGGAACCAGGTGTTTGCATTCTCGAAAGAGAGGATTCAGTCATCGATGTTGGAGGTTTATGTCAAGGAAAAGGAGGTGGTGGGGAGGGACGAGTGGCTCGGTAAGGTAGCGTTCGACCTGAACGAGGTGCCAACTCGGGTGCCGCCTGACAGCCCTTTGGCACCTCAGTGGTACAGGTTGGAGGACCGGCGAGGCAACGGCAAGGGGAAAGGAGAGATTATGCTCGCTGTTTGGATGGGAACGCAGGCCGACGAGGCCTTCCCAGAAGCCTGGCACTCGGATGCTGCCTCCGTTCGTGGGGAGGGCGTGTTCAACATTCGATCAAAGGTCTACGTCTCACCAAAGCTCTGGTACCTCAGGGTGAATGTGATCGAGGCCCAGGACATACAGCCAAATGAGAAGAGCCGGACTCCAGAGGTGTTCGTGAGAGCCCAAGTTGGCAACCAGGTCCTCAAGACGAAAATCTGCCCAGCTCGCACCATGAACCCGCTCTGGAACGAGGACCTTATTTTCATAGTGGCCGAGCCCTTCGAAGAGCGGTTGTTTCTTACAATCGAGGACCGAGTGCAGCAGACAAAAGACGAGGTGATAGGGAAGATCAACCTGTCACTCACTGAATTCGAAAGGCGACTGGATCACAGGCCAGTCCATTCCCGCTGGTTCAACCTCGAGAAGCACGGGTTCGGCATCCTAGAAGGCGACAAGAACAAGGAGCTAAAATTCTCAAGCAGGATTCACCTAAGAGTATGCCTTGAGGGCGGTTACCATGTGCTCGATGAGTCGACCATGTATATAAGCGACCAACGTCCCACTGCAAGGCAGCTCTGGAAGCAGCCAATCGGCATACTGGAAGTGGGAATTTTGAGTGGGCAAGCACTGCTGCCCATGAAAATGAAGGATGGTAGAGGCACCACAGACGCTTACTGTGTTGCCAAGTATGGACAGAAGTGGGTGCGGACCAGGACCATAATCGACAGCTTCAGTCCCAAATGGAACGAGCAATACACGTGGGAGGTGTACGACGCGTGCACGGTGATCACGCTGGGAGTTTTTGATAACTGCCACTTGGGTGGCAATGAAAAGCCAGCTGGTGGTGGCCCGGCTAGAGACTCGAGGATCGGAAAGGTGAGGATCCGGCTTTCGACCCTGGAAACGGATCGGATTTACACACATTCCTACCCTCTCCTTGTTCTACATCCGTCTGGGGTGAAGAAGATGGGGGAGCTTCAGCTAGCAATCCGTTTCACTTGCTTGTCACTGGTTAACATGATACATTTGTACGGTCATCCACTGCTCCCGAAGATGCATTATCTCCACCCATTCACCGTCAATCAATTAGACAGCCTGCGATACCAGGCCATGAACATAGTAGCAGTGAGGCTTGGAAGGGCCGAACCACCGCTCAGGAAGGAGGTCGTGGAGTACATGCTCGATGTGGATTCTCACATGTGGAGCATGAGAAGAAGCAAAGCAAACTTCTTCAGGATCATGTCGCTGCTTGGGGGGATGATTGCAATTGGCAGATGGTTTGGTGGCGTTTGTCACTGGAAGAACCCGATCACATCCGTGCTGGTTCACGTCCTGTTCACGATCCTGATTTGGTACCCAGAACTGATTCTTCCGACAGTATTCCTCTACATGTTCCTCATTGGAATATGGAACTACAGGTTCAGGCCAAGGCATCCACCACACATGGACACGAAACTTTCATGGGCTGAGGCGGTCCACCCAGATGAGCTGGACGAGGAGTTTGACACGTTCCCAACATCTAAGACCCACGACTTGGTTCGACTGAGGTATGATCGGCTAAGGAGTGTGGCGGGCAGAATACAGACAGTGGTGGGAGACATAGCAACACAAGGGGAGAGATTCCAGTCTCTGCTCAGCTGGAGAGACCCTAGAGCTACTAGCATCTTCATAGTCTTCTGCCTGTTTACTGCGGTGATGTTGTATGTTACACCCTTCAGGGTGGTGGCTCTGATTGTTGGCATTTACATGCTCCGCCACCCCAGATTCCGGAGCAAGCTGCCTTCGGTGCCCAGCAATTTCTTCAAGAGATTACCAGCTCGCACAGACAGCATGCTTTGATGAGAGGAGGGGACATAAGACCTATGGCAGATTCCATGGCAGATAACTAGTTTCAAGTTTCTTGTGATCATCTCTTCCTTTGAAGGTGGAAACGAGTACCCTCTTGGGACTCAGCTTCCTAGTTAAGAACTGAAACGAAGGGTGTTTGTGAAGTTGTAATAATGTGTTTCATTAGGGTCTAACATCTTTGGGTGTTTTCTCTATTTCTTTCTTTCTTGTGTGTGTTGTATCTATCTGGTTGATGGGCAAGAGCATTAAACTACATAACAAGTAAGACAAGGTCATGGTTTAATGAGAAAGAATCAAGTGAAGTGATAGGTTAAGGCATCAGTTTTCTGATAGCTGATTGCAAATTGCTGTTGGGGTTCCTCGTACCAAGTTCCACTCACATAACAGTAAGAGATGGTATCACTACCATTGTTCAAGAACCCAGAAAACTCAACTCGAAGCTCAGCTAGGTCGGGTTGACTCGAAGATTTGACCAGACTCCAGCTGGATATTTAATAATCATAAATTGAAAATATTAGGAAGGTTAATATATTTAAATTAATTAAACCAAGCTGAAATAATATAGAACTAATGACATAACAACAACATTACATTTAGCTCAATGGTTAAGGTCACTGACTTCCTCACCTTAGGTTGTGGGTTCAGATCTCACCCCCCATTTATTTACTTTTTTATACTAATAAAACGACACCAAGTCGTGTCGAGTCAACCCAGCCATTGAATGGAACCTCTCCAATTCCAGGTCAGGTTGGGCCCAGTACTGAGTTTCTGTCCGAGTATCGAGTCAATGGGTTTTAGAACTATGATCATTAAATGTGTTGCTATGATGTGAAGGTCTGGCCTTTGAGAGTGGAATGGCAGAACAGGATTGATATAACCAACCCCAATTAATTGGATAAGGCTTAGCTGACAACAACGACAACAATGATGGTAAGGTTACATTCAAAAACATAAAGATCATTGTACTTAACCATAAACATGCATGGTGTGCCATAATAGCTGTTATGTTACATAACAGCAGCATCAGCCATTGCAGAAAAAATTGACTTGTAACCAACTCATAATAGTTTGTTATGGGGGCGACGTAGTGTTTGTTTTTTGTTTTGTTTTGTTTTTTTTTTTTTTTTAATCCAAGGCTGTAATGATGATTTCAGCCCTATCATAACAGTAACAACAGCGGCCACACCATTACCATTACGGAATACTTTGCTATATGACCTCTCAAAATTTCCACTGTGGAATGCTAACGGGCCAAATTCCCCAAAAAGCTGCCCAAGACATACAAATAAAGCTCGATAAAGTTAAAAATTCATTGCTAAAATTATGAATGCATATATAGCATATGAGCCATGATATCATGCCTGTAAGATCAGTGCCACCATGCACATGCCTGATCTTCACGGGTTGGGTGGAGCGCACACAAGCGTGTTGACAAACCATTGTCTATATTTTTTCTATTTCTACACGTTGACAATATCCATTTTCTTCTCACAGACGCTGTGGCCACCAAATGAGTGTCTATATTTTTTTTAACCATCCATTTTCTAATTATCCATTTTCTTCTCACGGCTGTAGCCCACCAAATGAGTGTCTTTTGTACCAGGTGTACTGAATCTGATGCATTGCCCAGAACATGCACATACCATTTGGGCATGTGCAAATCGCCCCTTCAATCTTTTATAGGTTACTAGGGGGAATCATCCCTTCAATCTTTTATCAGTTACTAATGGGTATGGAAAGTGCCTCACGTGGTGTGAGGGGATAGAGAAAAGCGAAGGCTGAGGGAAATTAACAACTAGGTGCAGGTGTGCAACAAGCAACCCATCTCACTGTTTCCTTTGTTGGGGCCCACCCAAGACACCCGTCCCTGATCCACCTAATTTTTTTTAAGGCAAACTCAAAAGTATCCTATCTGCCTAAAATTTTTGAGAGGCAAACTCAAGTTCCCTGATCTGCCTAATGCTAATATGAGCCTTCGTAATGGCGTGTTTGGATTTTTGGAAATGGTAGAAAAGGATAGTAAATGCACAGCTTCCAAAGTCACTTGATTGGATACACAATATCACACTAATATTTTGTTGATTGGATATACAATATCACACTAAGGCGGCGTGTGGCATCTCTACAAATAAGAACTTATTAGCTTATTTCTAAAAAAATAAGCTTTTTGATTGTTTGGTAAGAGTCTAATCAGGTGCTTATTTATTTAGAAAATAGTAAATAAGCTCCGATTTAATAAGTTGGGGAGGAGTTACTTTTTAAAATGGAGCTTATTTGGCTTAATTCTGGACTAATTTTTGGACAATTTTATCCTTCAACTTTTCAAGTAATTCCCATCCTACCCTTTTTCTCTTTACAATTTCTTCAAGGTAGGCCCACATGATGAATGACCCATAGTGAAGGTGGGCCCCACATGATGAATGGTCTATATCAAAGGTGGGTCTATAATGCACAGTGACATCAAAGGTGAGCCCCACATGATGGATGACCTACTTCAAAGTGTGGCCCCGCATGACGAACGATCCACATCAAGCAGGCCCTACCTGATTGATGGTCCACATCAAAGGTGGGACCCACATGATGGATATTGGAGATTGAATGTGAAACCACATGATGGAAGGTTGACATTAAAGGTAGGCCCACATTATGAATAACCCATATTGAAGGTTGGGCCCCACATGATGGCCGACCCGTAGTAAAGGTGCAACTTACATGATGGATGGTGGACATCAAAGGTGGGTCCCACATGATGGACTATCCACATCAAGTGGGCCCCACATGATAGAGGTAGGACCCACGTGATGGATGGTGGATATTATATGTGGGACCACATGATGGAAGGTTGACATTAAACGTGGGCCTACATGATGAATGACCCATATTGAAGGTTGGGCCCCACATACAGGTCGAGAGCCAAGGTGGGACCTACATGATGGATGGTGGACATCAAAAGTGGGTCTCACATGATGGACTATCTACATTAAGTGGGCCCCACATGATAGATGGTCCACAACAAAGGCGGGACCCACATGATGGATGGTGGCCATCAAAGATGGGCTCCTCGTGATGAATGACTCATATTGAAGTAGAGCCTCATATGATAGATGACCCCCATCGAAGTGTGGCCCAACATGACGAACACATGCACATCGAGTAGGTCCCATTTGATGAGTAGTCCACGTCAGAGGTGGGACCCACATGATAGATGATGGTCATTGAAAGTGGGCCCACAGTATGATTGATTGATATCAAAGATGGACCCACGTTATGAACAACCCATAATGAAAGTGGGGCACCACACAATGAATGGTCCGCACTAAGGTGGGCCCACATAATGGACGGAGTGGGCTTCAAATGGAGGATAGTCCACATCCAAGGTCTCTCATGATGGATGGCCCATATCCAAAGTGGGCCGCACTAAGGTGGGACCCACATAATGGACAGAGTGGGCTTCAAATGATAGAGGATAGTCCACATCCAAGGTCTCTCATGATGGATGGCCCATATCCAAAGTGGGCTGCATGATGAATGATCCACATAAAAGGTGCACCCCACATGATGAATTGTAGATATCAAAAGTGGGCCCCACATGATAGACAATCAATTTCAAAGGAAGAGCCCACATTATGGACACCATAAAGGACAATTAGCATTGATGGTGGGCCCCACATGATAGATGACGCACATTTGGATTGCTCTTATATTAAAGATGTCGTAATCTTTAAAAATAACGTCAATCCCTAAAGAAAGCTCTAACAAAAAAAGCTTATTGGAGTAGCTTTTATTGAATTAGAGTAGAGATGCCAAAAGAGCCTGATATTTCGTCCTCGTCCGCACCGTATTGAAGGCCTGTTTCCACCACGAGGCTATCCAGGTTCTCCTTTCGAATCCCAGAGTAGCAACTTTATACAGGTGCAAAACCAGACCATCAGCCAGCAGTGTACCTACATTCCCATCAGATCAATCATCGGGATCACTAAATACCATTGATCCAGAAAGTTGGGATTACTAATCCAATCACTCAATTTACTATTTCAACTAGAGTCCGCTCCAACTAGCCACGCCTACTAGGAATGAATTACTCGAAATGAATTGTATTATAATCTTTTTTGTGGAAATCCTGTTGAATACCTTGAAAGACAATCATTATGGAAATACCAACCATTAATGGGGATTTCCTCGAATCCAAACACACCCTAAAGTAGTTGCCACATAGTCATCAAGGTGTGCTCCAAGAGTATTTTGTTGCAGTCTCTCCCTATTTAGAGGCTTCATATGGGTGCAGGCTACTTGCGAAGAGGTCCATGGAGGCAAAACACATTAAAAGAAGTGGAAGGCAGCGGGTGCCACCTATGCCATCCCTTGTGCAGTAAAATCTCAATAGTCCCTGCCAAATAGCTACATTTTTATGACAAATTTACACTCTTAACCAATGCTGCAAAGACTACTTGCCAAAGGCAAAAGCTATATTGGTGTTATATATATAGTAGGGATTAGGTATCAGGATCTAATGAGAATTCACCAATAAAGCTGTCTGGTTCAGTCAGTAGTTGCCTGATTTGTAAACTAACCGGCACTAAAACACATGCAGTGGATCTCATCTTGCATTGCATATCATGCAGGCAAGCAATTTGTAAAGAAGCAGCACAGGTATATTGCCCTTAGAAAGGACCTCTCATTTGCTTGGACAGCATTAAATGCAACAATCTTCATATATCCTGTATATTTCAAATCCACACTGCCTTCCCCACATACTTAAATTTTTAATGGAATATTAGATGAAATCTATTGCAAGCGAGAGTTGCAAAAAAGCATAATCAAGGTGTCTGCCAACAACCAAAACTGAAACAATACTGCGACATTTCATCAAAATCAAACAAAATTCCTGACAAGGAAATAAACCTAGCATTTCTGTAGAGTCTCGTCTAGAAAACAAGCTCATGTGGTTTCATGCCTGACCTAAGAGAGAACCTGCAAGCCAAGTAAGCCTTCAACTCTGGGACTGCCTCAATGGACTGGATCAACTGGGCATCCACAGCCTTCTGATCATCCTTCTTCTCTTGTGGAAGGGCCTTCGTTTCCTACATCAAGAAAGCACACAAACAAGGAACAATGCGTGAGCAAACCCAAACAACTACCAACTTCACTACCGTGTATAAGAGAAAAGACGGACCTCTTTCTCAGCCTCAAAAAATTCACCCTCTCCCTTCTTCTTCTTTCTCTTGGCCTCCTTAGCAAAGTATTTGTCATCAAACTTTTCAACATTTACGCAAGAAATGTCAACCTTGGTAGAGGTCGCAATCACATATGCTTGGTTGACACGGCGCAGAGGGACGCCATTGACCTTAAACGGCCCTATATAGCAACAAGTGAAATGCATTAATGAAACAGTAGAGACTGAATAAATAGAAGGTTGGAAAAGAAAGGAAAAGAAGATCAGGCATGTTGTCAATCAGTCAGTAACCCCTGGCACTATCAACTATTGCTAGACATATGTTGTTTATATATTATTATGCATTATATGATATTTAGACAGTTACAAGACCAGCCATGATGTTGGGCAATAAAGGAACAACGTGCACATAGGATGTGTACAGGAGGCCCAAAAGGTCGTGGGTGTGGAAAGAAAAGACTTGACCTACGATCTAATTGAACTTATGGCCATTAAGAGGGTGGAATGATGGGACAAGATTCAGGTAGACAGTCACACTTAGTCAGGATAAGGCTTAGATGATGATGATGACATCCACCTCTATTTTGCCAAAACAAGCATTGTAGTTTGCTTGACAACTGCCCCATAACCTTACTTTGCTTGCACGCCCTTTGGGTTGAGCATGTATTTGTTTGGCTAGGTTCGATACAGGGTAGGACCATGTTGGCATGTGAGGCATATCTATGTGTGCCTTCACCTTGGCTGATTTCAAGAGCTTGGGTAAAAGAGGAAGGTTGATGTTTGGCAGGCAGACAATCATAAAACTCCAATCTACCATTTAAAAGATCAAAAAAATAAAACACTAAGCCAATCTACCAGTTCAAAGACTAACAAAACTGAAGGTAGACACTAAGTGTTAGCAAGGGGCACAACCCAGGCAGCTTGGGCCAGGTTGAGGATCAACCGAAGACCAACGCGACCTATGGAGAGACCAACTTGCAACTCGAACCGACCCAAATTCCAATCCAAGGTGCCCGACCTGAATTTCTCTATATTCAACCCAACCTTACATGACCCAACCCAACCAAATACATATGATTACTCCCAAGCCAACCTAACCCATCCATAGCTGTTCAACCCAAACCCAACACGAATTCAAATTGGGTTAGCATTTTCCAACGTAAACCCGTCTCAAGAACCTTGACAACCTGACCCAAACTCAGGTTGGGTCAATCAGGATGGCTTGACCCAAACAAAAGTAGAAGCACACCTAGCACATAATTGCTAACATGTCATGGTTTTACAACATCTAAACGGTTGACCTCACCATTTCGACCACCTAGTGCAAAAACAATATCCCCTCAGCTCTCTCTCTCAAAAAAAAAAAAAAAAACCCTTACATTACCATCCATTATGCTTGAATAGTGGTTACCAAACAGTGTTATCAAAATCATATCATATGGTTGTACATTTTTGAATTGTACATCAAAATTGTATACCTTAAATAATCTTATGGTTATCGTATGATAATTGTAGACTGCATAAATGAGCCCAAAAAATACTTAAAAATTATTTTTTATTCATTTTGCTGCTTTCTTTTTAACCTTGTACTTGTAAAACAAGAAAAGGCACTCCCCTATTAAAAATACAAATTTTTTCTTTAGAGAGAGAGAGAGGAGATTTGGAAGTTTTGACATTCAAAAATCTAAAACAAAGAAATCAAGATATCCTTTTATATTCACTCAATGGAATCCAATACCATTTTAACTCAAGAAAGGTACAAAAGAACAAATTTATTGAAGGACTCGTATATTTTTTAAGTTTTTTTTTTTTTTTGAAAAACAAGAAAAATACAAGAATCCTTTACTATCGTGATATGTATACCATATACATGTTCTCAAATGATAATATCATGACATGTATTACTTTATAGCACATGTTGATGGGAGATGGTTGGTTGATGAGTTTTTGATCTTGTTTTATTTACTTCCATTTTTCAGATGTTTTTTTTTTAACAAACCAGTAAAAAAATCTTACAACTTACAATACGATTCAACTCCTTTTACAATTTGCAATATGGTATTGATTTTGACAACATTGTTACAGAATAGTGTGGCAGTAGGTATTTGGAAGGCACAAAACCTCCCTCCCTCTCAACAATAGCATGGTGTTACATTTTTGTAAGGCACAATACATTCATTCTCAAAGAAAAAAAAAAACACAGCACCATATTCAGAAATTCACCACAGTTTTGATAACAACACATCTTTTATCTAGTTGGTGGTAAATTTGAGAAAGCAAGCTTTGCTAAGCCCACACTCTCTCAAGACCATATGTACAACAACAGATTCAAGCTCGAAAGAAAACACAAGCAACTCCATGTTCACAAATTCGTCACAGTTTTGATGAAACCATATTTCCATATTCAAAAAGTCACAGTTTCGATGATAAAATATTTCCACATTCAGATATTCATCACAGTATTGACGATAAAATATTTACATACTCAGAAATTCATCACACAGTTTCAATGATAAACATTTTTACCCGGTCTGGTGAATTTGCATACATGAGCTTTGCTAGTCTCACAGGGGTGCAAGGCAGAGCATCATGTCACAAATGTTCCCCCATGGCTTGTAGGTGCAAGATCCAATCCATTCATCAGATGGATACCACTCTGAATGCCCTCGCCAAACATTTAGCATGGTCCACGAGTCAAATGGGTGACAATTTATTAGACATGCACGGCTGATAAAAACTTGGATTAAGCTTTCTAACACATCCAACCATTGTTGTCAAATAGCATGAGCGATTGCATGCGACCTAAGGGGCATGTGTGCAAATGCAATCGCATATGCCATCGCACAGCCCTCTCACATCAGCAATAATCGCATACATTATCACATATGACATGGCATAACATTGTGGTTATAAAACCACATGTCACTATGGCATATGTGATATATGCTCCCAAAACGGCATATGTGATCACATATGACAACACTGCTTACAACTGTTTCTAAGATTGTAACCAACCTGCAAATGTACAACCTTTATTTCTGGGAAAGACAGAAAGTACATCTGCATGGTAAGACCCACCTGATGGATAGCTTGGAAATTGCACGTGTATGCCACACAGGCACATGTTGTGGAGTGTACATGAGCTGCCTTATACATGTACGTGGGCTTAGCAAAGCTCTGAGCATGCGTCTCCAGACCAGAGACACAAACTCAATCTCCCCACAAACCATTTCATTTCTTGTAACTGAATATATCTCCGAGATCTTACTGGCTCATTGGCAACCCATGCAAAATGCAACTCCAGCAACCCAACACAACTCTAATAAAAGTTTATAATATCAATCATCCAAAAAGAAGAAGAAAAAAACTCTGAAACTGCTCTCATGCACTCATGTGGTAAACTCCAAGAATGCACAATCTCATCCAGGATTCCAACCTCTACTGCACAAAATGCTCCATCCCATTCCACAACAAGTCGACCACGTAGACAAATCAAATTCCTATAAAAACTCAATATTATGTAGTCTACGTCAGGATCAACCCCATGGTGAGTCCTGATCGTTGCATCCATAAACTGAATTACTTCACCTAAAACAAACCTGTCCTTGACAAATTTATAGAAAAATGAAAGGGCAAAAAATAGGAGTTTGTTTTGCCTCTAACTTGTCTCAAAATCCACCCATTGGAGCCCACATGCTGAAATGACCCAATGATTTCAACTGTTCATATTCTAGTTCCTATCATAAGTAAGCTATTGTCCCATAATCACCCTTCAATGATGATTCCAATCTTTGATTTTTAGAGTTGAATGTGATCCACTGAAAAAATTCTCCTTTCATTGTTCTATATTCAACTACAGATTGTGTGTTCACAATCATCCTTTCAGGGTAACAGATCCCCTATGTACAACGATCCCCTAACAAATCATTTACTACTTGTGTTTGGATGCTCTAATTTGCTAGTCAATCATTTACTATTTGTAAATGATTTACTAGAAAAGCTCCCTTCTTAATTACTAGAAAAAAGCTGAGATTTCATTTACTAGTAAATGAGGAGATGGCAACAGCTCTCTCTCTCTCTCTCTCTCTCTCTCTCTCTCTCTCTCTCTCTCTCTCTCTCTCTCTTTAATAAAAGCCTATGAAGCAGATTTCATTTACCATTTACAGGCTATCCAAACACTGTAAATGATTTGCTAGTAAATCATTTACAACTTAGAGCCAAACAGACAGGCTGTAAATCATTTACAGCCTTTAAGTAATTTACTAGTAAATCATTTTTACAGCCTTTAAGTAATTTACTAGTAAATCATTTATAACATAAACCATTTACCACCATCCAAGCGACCCCTAACAGATCATTTACCACCGCCTTTAAGTGATTTACTAGTAAATCATTTACAACATAAACCATTTACCACCATCCAAACGACCCCAAACAGATCCCCTATGCACACAATAAGTACCGTTCAGATCATTGGAAAATCAGAAAGTAGGCAGAGCAGGCAGCCATAAAAGCAGGATTCAGGGTAGAAACAGCAGCAAAGCGTACTACAAAATAAATCGGAGATTATTTAATTTAGGATCTAAAAAAAAAAAAAAAAACCATAGCAACATAAATCAGAAAAAAAAGGGAACGAGTAATCAGTTAAAAGCAAACCCACCCAAGGAAATGCTCCAACATGGAATCAGAAATGAAGTGGTCATTTACAAAGACGGCTAAGATTCCATCATGCAATAATCATCAGATCTCAGCCAACAAAAAGAAAAGAAAAAAGAAAAGCAAAAACTCACCAGTAACCAGAAGCAAACCCGATGAAAGCTGCTTGAGGAAAACGACCCGCTTTCCCATGAATCTACCGGCCAGGATTATCAGAACCGTTCCAGGCGTGATGCTTGCCCTAATTCAAATACCAGAAAAAATCAAAACAAAAACCCTACAAATGAGAAATGAGGGAGAGATATTGAAGAGAGAGAGAGAGAAGAGAGAGAGAGAGAGAGAGAGAGAGAGAGGACCTGAGCTTGGTTGGCTTGGGCTTGCGGTGATTTGGAATGGGTTTCTTCACATCATCGGCGGGGTAGAACTTGGGGGCTTTTTCTTCGGGAGGGGCGGGCTTGGACTTGGGATCGTGGTGGGGGAAGGATCCACCGTTCTTGGCCTTGATGGCCCACAGGCCCCGCTTGTGATACATCTTGGACCGCGAGTATTTGCCGATCCCACGGATCAGATCGGGATTTCTGCTCGTCGTCCTCGGCTTCTTCCCGCTCGGCGCCATTGATGCTGTAAATGCTTCAGCCGCTCTCTATTTTCGCTCGTTCTGGAGAGGATTAAAACCCTAGAAACCCTAGCCTCTTTATATCAACTCGGTGGTGGTAATTGACGAAAATGCCCTATAGACGCGGATTTCTTCTCAAAGCCAAGCCTTTCGCAAGAAGTTCATGCGCGGGATGCTAGGTGGGCCATAATGATGATTTTAAGAAATCCACCCCGTCCATCCGTTTTGATAGCTAATTTTATAACATGAAACAAAAACTAAGGCGGATCCAAAACTCAAGTGAACCATACGAGAGGAAACAGTGGGGATTCAATGACTACCATTGAAACATTCTTGTGGCCACAAAATTCTATATCACGCTAAGTTATCCTGTTTTCACTTCATCCTAGTGGAATAACCTTTATAAAACGGTTAAGTTTATATGTTTTCACTTCATCCCAGTGGAATGACCTTTATAAAAACGCTTTGGATGGCTTTTAAACATCAAGAGTTCCGAAATGTTTCAATGATATGCATTTCTTTTCTTAATTTTTCCAAGTATGAGGCTTTTTCAAGTTTTTTTCGGGCCTCGTTTTTTTATATCATGTATCTTAAAATGAGCTTGAAAAGTGGATAAGAGGGATGGATTTCTGGTAAACATTATAATGGCCCCACCTTGCATCCAGTGCAAGCTTTCAAGTTTATAGCTTGTACGCACGGTGGTGCCATCACTATGTTTGTGAGAAATCCATTCAGTCCATCCAAGGTCTTTAGGTTTTTTTTTATTTTTTATTTTTTATTTTATTCCTTTAGTTTGCTCTTATGTGGCCCACTTGAGTTTTCGATCCATCTCAGCTTTTATCCCAAGCTTAAAATGAGCTAGAAAAATAGATATATAGAATGAATTTCTCACAAATATCACATATTCACAATGGCACACCTGCCATCCCAGCGCAGGTTGTGTCAGAGGGGACGTCCCGGTACTAACCCATAGTTCCTTCGTTCGGATGCCAAGTGGGCCCGACCATGATGATTTTGAGAAATACACCCATCCATCAGTTATGAGAAATGAACAAGAACGATAAAGGCTTGACACGTGGAGTGGTCGAAAACGTAATCAAGGCAGATATGCGAGGATTGACCATGTATGCATGATCGGCACCATCCAATAGATAGGAACTCTATTGGGCACATGTTACTTGAATATTGACCGTTGGTATTTGTCATTACAGACTATTTCTTTCAAACCAGTGAGTGGATCGGACTAATTTGGAAGCCAAAGAGGCACCAATAATTATGGGCTCGGATCTCCTACACGTGTGCTAATTGGGTATTTTTATCCAATTCACCTCTTTAATCTCTTCTTGCGCGAACCGCCAAAGAATTCGCCTTGAATCAGATGAAAGCGAGACCGTGCCCAGATTACCCGTGCCAGCTGTCGCGCAAATGTAAGATCTAGACGGTTCATCAGGTTCGCCAGGTGTCATTAAATGTGAAACGTTGGCCAATTTTATTTTGGACATGTTCATGTCTACTGTACACTAGCCTGTTCTATGAACAATCTAAACGAGACGCTAAAAACTTGGGCCAAAAATACAAAGGTGACTGATTCGAAATTGGGCCAAGGCAAGGTACTTGGTTGGGCTAGTGACCCCAAGTGGGACCCACCATGATTATGTGTTTTATGTTGGGATCGGACATCTCAAATCTCCATGTATAGAGGCCACCGGCCGATTATTAGACCGGTCGGTTACGACGGAGACAAGACAGCAACTCTCTGTGAAGATTTTGGGCATTGTCGGCTGGTCAGCAGGGGTACTCGATCAGTCGGCCGATTGGTCAACGGGTTTCCTTTTTAAGTTGGGTTTCTTGCGCGGTTTTGCGCAAGGGGTTTCTAATCTCAGTTTTCTCTTATTGAAGGGGATGTAATCCGGAATTAGGGTTGCCGCCCTATGGCTCAAGGTTTTCTAGGGGGATTGAGAGAGTTCTAGGACAAGAGAAAGAGTTAGGGGGGAGTTCGGAGTTCTTTGGGATGAGAAAAATGGAAGGGTTTAGTCCTTCTCATGTGAGAATTAGCTTTGTTAGCTTAAGATTTCTCTTGTGGACTGTGATCTAGGTTGTGTTTCTTCTATTTCTTATAACTTCTGAGATCATAGTGGAATGGTGTCACTTTGTGTCGTGGTTTATTTACTCGTGAGGGGATTTTTCACATAAAATTCGGATTGCTTCTTCTGTGTATTGATTTGCTTGTGTAATTGCTATTGTGGTTTGTTCCTCACCTGCTTTGATTGCTTCCGCTGCGGGGCTCCTAACCCCAACAAGTGGTATCAGAACTAAAGTTGGGAAGAAAGCAGAAAGAATTGAAGGCGAGGCATCAATGATGTCTTCTAGCATGAGATTCGATGTGGAGAAAGATTTCGTGAAAGAAAATATGGAAAGCGATCGGTATCTATGAAAGAAGTAGAGTGGAAGAAGGTGGATCGGTATACCGATATCTCAATCAGGTTCATCGACTGCGACCGGGTTTGATTGAGAGCACTATTCATAGTGGATCTGCGGAATCGGCAACGGGATCTACGGTTGCTCGTGTGTGGCATGCGTGCAAGGGCCACATGAGCAAGCGGGTGGTAAATGTGCAATGATGAAGTCGATGAGGCATGAGAAGCGGTAGAGCTATGATGATGACAGAGTAGAGATTGAAGATGGTGTGTGGCAAGGTGTTGCATGAAGATTAGAGTCATGGTGAAGTTTGTTGGGATCAGATGCCTCAAATCTCCATATATAGAGGCCACTGACCGGTCGGTCACGACGGAGACAAGACAGCAACTCTATGTGAAGATTTTGAGTATTGTCGACCGATCGACAGGTTTCTTTTTAAGTTGGGTTTCTTGCGCGATTTTGCACAAGGGGTTTCTAATCTCGATTTTCTCTTATTTAAGGAGATGTAATCCGGGATTAGGGTTACTACCAATAGACCAAGGTTTCCTAAGAGGATTGAGAGAGTTCTATGGCAAGAGAAAAAACTAGGTGGAAGCTTGGAGTTCTTTAGGATGAGGGAAAGAGATGAGTTTGTCATTCTCATGTGAGAATTAGCTTTGTTAGTTTGGGATTTCTCTTGTGGGCTGTGATCCGGGTTGTGGTTCTTCTATCTCTTGTAACTTTTGATATCATAGTGGATTGGTGTCGCTTTGTGTCATGGTTTTTTTACCCGTGAGAGGTTTTTTCACGTAAAATTTGAATCGCTTCTTGTGTGTGTCGATTTGCTTATATGATTACTATTGTGTTTGTTCCTCGCCTGCTTTGATTGCTTACACTGCAGAGCTCTAACACCAACATTTTATCCATGTTGTCCATCCATTATGTCAGCTCATTTTAGGGCACGATCCCAAAAATGAGGCCATCCAAATATCAATTGGACCACACCATAGGAAACAGTGGGGAGAATGATGCCCACGGTTTAAACCTTCCTAGGGCCACTGACGTTTATTTGTCATCCAATCGTTGACTTTTGCTTTGTGGTGTGGTAGACTTTAGCTATGAATCTTCCCCTTTATTTTGTATCATCCCTAAAATTAGCTGGCAAAATGGATAGATGGCAAAGATAAAACACATGCCTCGTGGTGGGGCCTGCAAAGCTTTGATACTGGCTAGTTGGGTGGGGTTAAGGTCACTAGCCAAATTACGTCCCAAGGCAAGTAACCCTGTGGCCCACCTGATGATCAGGGTGGTTCACCTGGTTCATTATATGTTGAGTACTACTAGCACCATTTTTAATTCTAGTGCCATTTGGAAGGTAACTGATTGTATGGCTGTGATTATTCCATCTATAGGTAATTTGAACCATTTTGAGCATCCATCCTTAGCATGGATGCGGATTTAGGGGTGTGGCCACCAAGGTGGTGTGTTGATGTGCTGGGTGTTGTGGGGGCCAACATGATGTATGTGTTTTGTATCCATGCTGTCCAACTATTTTTCTAGCTCATTTTATGGCATGAAACAAGAATGAAGTAGGTCCAAAGCTTAAGTAGACCACACCATGGGAAATAATGGAGATAATGACACCTACTGTTGAAACCTTTCTAAGCCCACCGTAATGTTTATTTCTCAACCAACCTGTCGATAAGGTTAATGAGAACGATGAAGGGAAAATACAAATATCAGCCTGATTCAAAACTCATGCGCCCCCATGAAGCTTTTAATGGTGGTGTTCACTATTTCCTTTGGCGTGGTCCATTTGAGCTTCAGATCGGCTCTTCTATGGTTTATGCCATGAAATGAGGGGGGGTGTTTGCAACACCACTTGATCTGCATTCCCTAGGCCATGCTAGGGCTAGGCCAAGGTTGGATTAGATCTAGTTCCCCAATCCAGGGCCAAGCCTAATTCTAGCTACAAAATCCTTGGAAGTGGCCCTAAACATGTGAGCTGAGCTAGGGCTAGCCCAATAATAAACGTAGCAATCTTCAGGAGGTGTTCGTATTTTAATTCACATCACAAATATTTAAGAATATATGAAATAATTATTTATCAGTGTAATTCCAACATTACTCTCAAGGCATATGTTAACTTGTTGCTTTTTGAACACACAAATTTAGGATGGGTGTGAATTTCATGTGGGACTAACTGTGTTGTATGTGGCTTATCCATGCCATTCATCTGTTCTGCTGCTAAATGATGTTAGGGCATGAGCCAAAAAGCGAGGAAGATCTAGAGCTCAAGGGGGCTACACCACAAGGAAATAGTGGGAATTGAATGCCTATGGTTAAAAATTTCTTAGGCCCCATAAGTTTTGGATCAAGTTAATATTTGTGTCATTTTCTTTCTCCATATTTGTGTGACCTTATTAACGGATTAGATGACAAATAAACAATATTATAAGCCTTAAGAAAAAAACCTTTCAATGGTTCAAGTTTTACTACTATTGTTTCTCATAAATTGGGCCACTTGAGCTTTCAATTTGTCTCATTTTTTTATTCATACCCTAACATATTATGGTAGAACAGATGGACATAGTGGATGTGGTACATACATCACGATGGCCCCATGAAACTAAGTCAGCCCTTTTGGAACCGTTTTGGAAATACACATCTATTTTGGAACTGGTACAATGAGTACTAATGACCAATTTCTCATGTATTTATCATGAATTGACTTAGAATTTCCCAGGTAATCCCCTCCATCCACCACAAGCCCCACTATATACATGGACCTACCTTTCAAAAATGACTTCCAATCTAAGAGTGACTGCCCGTTTGGCACCATAGATTTGGGGGGAATTGAGGGGGTTTCAAATCCCCTTGTGCGTTTGGCACATAAAGCAACTGGAGAAATCCAGAGGGTTTAAAATCCAAGGTAGTAGCTTGGATTACATCTAACATCCTTCCATGAGTGTGTCACTAGGCTACGAATTTATTGGGCATATGGCCCCACTGATGATATTCCAAAACAATTAGATTATCAACTTCATTACTAAAATTACTTTAAGAGGATAATTTGTGCCGTCCAAACATTGTTTATGGAAATCGACTGTTAAAATTTCGTAGGTTAGTCACTTGGATGTGATCTTGTGCTTGTGGCCCATCCAAGACTTGAAATTTTATCAATTTCAGCCAAAGTATATATTTCAACGGGCTTATTACAACCATTGTATCAAATGTCACATACATACACTAATTAGGGATATTGAAGTTGACTTAGTAATTAAATTCAAACCCTTGTAAATATCATACTTTTGGATTATACGGGATTTCAAATCTAAGGGTGCCAAACACAACCAGGGTGTTACAAATCTAGGGGGTTCTAAATCAACGTTCCAAACAGGCCCTTAAAATACACATGTAGGTGGGCTTACTTTAAATTGGTTCCACAAAATACCTGGATCTGTAGCTAAAGTGGTAGACTGAGTGAAGATAACCTTGTTTCAACACTTGAGGTCTTGGTATCGAATCCTAAGTGGGAGTGGCTAATACTGTGGTGTGACTAACAATGTGGGTGGGTGTATGTACTAACCCTTGAAAAAAAACAAAAACGCACCCCACGGAATGGACCTGGACGGGCCATTCATCTTAGGCCTGGGCTCAATCTGTCCTTAGGACTGGGCCATTCAAGCTCAGGCCAAGTTTAGAGGCCCAAGCCCTGGCCCTATGGGCTGGACCACCTGGTTGGGCTGGGGCACCCCTCACCGTAAGAGTGACCAGTGCACCAATGATCCATCAATTGAAAGATCCTGGCTTTAGAATATTTGTCATCTTTGCTTGAATTTCTTTCAACCATCTACTTTGAATTCTTCGTCGTGGGAATTTGTTGCATGGTAACTTTACTGTGGGCCCACAATATGGACATTTTGGACGACTCCCCACTTCTACAAATGAACAGTCCAAAACAGTGCTTAGAAACTTCCAGCATAGTGAGACTCATCTAAAAGTGTCATAGTTGGAATAATCATATCCATCTAAACAGTCGCCTTCAAATCGACGGCACGAAAGAAAAACAGTGAATGATCAACATTAAGCTCTGGAAAGTATAGGTAATGGATGGCTATGGCCTTCTGGTAAGTGTGGTTTTTAAAACGTCTACGTTCATCCATAATGAGGCCCACTAGTTGGACAGTTCAGATTGATGGATAACTTGGTCACTTGGACAGTTCAGATTGATGGATAACTTGGTCACTTGGAATGTAGAAAAATCGCTCTAAGAATGGAAGGACGTTCTTCCAGCTCCATCATATCATCTCCTTTCCACTCATCAGGTAAGTTAAATGGACGGTCAAAGGAAATTCACCAACGGTCATTGATAGTCCATGTACTCCCCTTTTGGGCCAAAAGATCGGCCCACCACATGAGCTCGGATATCTTACACGTGTGCCATATTAGCACCTGGGGCAAGTCCTGACTCTTCACTTCTGAGAAGTGAATGTTAGAATGTAGGGGCTGACCATGGTGTGTGTATCCCACCATTAATTGAATAGTGGCAACTCAACCACCGTACGCGTGGCAAGAGCATGATGATCATCAATATCATGGGTCCCATTGTGATTTTCAGTGGGTCAATGATTTGACGCTCTGGATTCACCTAGAGGTATGTCTACAATGGATAGGATTGCACCATTTCGTGAATGGCACAAAACACACGGAATTCCAGCTCCTTTGTCCCTATGGAGGAAAATGCCCTTACTGACTACTGACCGAACATATATGGGACGGTATGGGCCGGGTTTTTGGGTTTCAAGGCTCAGACTCATTCGGCCCTGAGTCAAGTCGAGACTTGGAAGAGTTGTTCAGAGTCACCGGCAGATCGGAACCAGATCAGACTCGACCAAGTCCGAGTTGACTTGGACTGAGTCATCATCACTCATCAATGCATTGGTTGGGATTTGGTCTAGTTGAGTTCAATACTTTATCGCATACAAAATTTCAGGCTTGGAAACGGGCGGGCCTGGAGTTCGTTCAGGCCTGAATTTTGAACCAGTCAGGCCAGGCCTACTGGGCTGAGCTAATCAAAATATTAATTACATCATAGCCCTGAATGGGCCTCAACTTTGGCATTGCCTGGCTTAACAGGAGTCGTCCTCAAATTTGCATCAACCATGCGAACCTTGACCCTAGAATTGTAACCGCAATGGGATGGCCTGGACCAGACCAAGCCCGGCCCTGTTTAGACAAGCCTGGGCTCAGCTTCCATGCCTGTGGGTTGGACACAAACTTGAGTTTTAGGGCCAATATTAAATTGGTCTGGACCTTGCATCTGCCTAGACTTAAGTAGGCTGACCCTGGCCTGGCTTGCTTATTGTTGGCAGGCTGGGCTCTCTTTGACCTCGGGTCCCACCTTGTCCCAAGTCCAATTCCTTCGTGAGGACTTGTCCTAAGCTCATGGGCTGGAATTGAACATTTCCAAGCCACCCTGTCCTGACCTAGTGCAACAAATCCTCGACCGATGCACTCTGCTACAGATCTGAACCACCAAATCAATACAAAACTCTCCGATGAGCCATTGATGAAGAACTGCACTGATTTGAAGTTTTTATTGCTGTGAATTAGAAGCCTAACGCAGGTTGGTCTAGGCCTATTGCTATCATTTTATCCAATTGGCCCATCGGTCGTCATCGAAGCCAATAAACTCCCAAGTTTGAAAGTCCTCACAACATCATGCTCGACTTTATTTATTTATTAAACGCACTCTCACACGCCAATGGACACTCAACCCATGACCTCAATGTTGAAACAGACTCTGCCTACCAATGACCCATGGATTGGAACCTAACCCCACGCTCCACTTGCACGCCCAGATGACGTCTTTTCAAACACCAGAGATGAGGTTTGAATTTCTCTCGGAAAACTGGTATATATCACCTGATACGTGACAGCACCATCTGTGGAAGATACGGCTGTATCAGCCCGAATCGGTCCAAAATTGTGCAGGGAAATATGACGCGATGTAATCTTACATCGATGCCAAATGATACGATACACTGAAACAGATTCCTAAAATATTCAGAGATACGCCTAAGAGTATTGAGATATGGCATCAAAACTGTCAACCTTGTAGTAGGTGAAGTGGATCAATCGAGATTGAACCATGGCCCCAAAGTTCCAACCACCACATGTCGTCATTTCACAACTCAAAGATGACATGAACTGTTCTTTCCCTTCCATTGATGACTTCATACGGCTCCTTTTCTACACGCCTTGAAGTTGGGTCGGGGCAACCCGGTGGTGAACCTCAGGGACGGTTTGGTTGCACGCGAGTGCAGTGGCTAAGGCACCACAAGGGCCAAAACACATCCAATGAAAAAAGACATGCAACTAGAGTGGCAATGGGTTTATTTAAGAGGAATTATGTATTAGAGGTCTTGATCTCTAATAAATAACTAGATCTCTAATACATAACTACTATTGACTAAAATGAGATGAAATCGTCATAAATGTTAACTAAAATGAGATGAACTCATTTTTAGGAGACTACCTGGAAGGTTCGAGAGGGTTTTTTTTTTTTTTTTACTCGGTAAAATTTCATATTTTTAATGGGGGATATCCTCCATCCATAATTATTTCTTCATATAAATGACTTAGGATCTAATAATCATACCTAAACTACAAATGTACATTGATTGGATCCATTAAACAAAGGTTTAAACCATTATAGTAGTTATCCACTTAATAATTAAATAGGGCCAACGACCAGGCCAGGCCATTCATCATTGGCCATAGCTTTGCTCAGCCTGAGAATTGGGCCTACATTTTAAGCTGGGTCTGGCCTAAGGGTTGGTCCTACAAGGTCGGGCCAGCTCATTGCTTGCATTGACTATAGCTGTCTAATCTAATTTGGACACCTTGACTTTTAAGTGAAGGACATTTTTTCAAGTTTAAATTTTCAATTTTGCTTTTTAAGTGGGGAACATTTTTTAAGAGCAAAAGTGTCTTTAACACATATAACTGCTGTATGGGTTAGATGACCTAAAGACACAACCGGTTAGTAGGAAAAACAGGGATGAGTACACAGCTAGAATACAAGCAGTTGTAGCCTATCTGTAATTGGTTCTGAAATAAGAGGTTGGAACCACTGCAAAGCTTTCTAAGCTAAGCCTGACAAACAAAGAAATGTGTGGCCCACCATGATGTACGCATGACATCTAATCATCCATCACGTGCCTCCAAAAATTAGGCTGATTCGACAACTGGAGCAGACTACGCCATAGGAATATGTTGAGATGTGGCTTCCATCACTGAAAACCTTCTAGATTGTATGTAGGCCCAGTTGGTTTGGTACAATATTCAAAACAACTCAGAAGTCTGGTTATTCTAGAACTCAAGTGGGCCACACACCACGTGACTTTAGAGGTCACAAACATGATTTTGTGGCCCACTTAAGTTTTTGATCAGCTTGTTTTTTGTGCTGAGGAGAACACGATGGACAAATGTCATGCTCACATCACGGTGGGCCCAACACGTCTGTGTTGCATTGAGCTTAACCTGTGAAGCTTTCTAGTAGATAGGCCTCCCATAAATAAATATATAGGATAACCTAGTTCATTAGGGAAGCCAATTATGCTCAGCCCCTGCCTTCACAATAATCCATCCAGGCAGGGCTATGTGTGGCCCACTATGATGTATGTTGTCCATCCATATTTTGCCATATCGTTTGAGGGTATGAACCCCAAAAATGAGGCAGACCGGAGGCTGTATGAATTGAATGCCCACCATTAAGAACTCGGGAGCTGTAGAAGTTTTCGATCAAGCTGATATTTCTGTTTTCCCTTCACTCAAGTCTATATGAGCTTATGAGCAGGTTGGATGGCAAATAAACACTATGGTGGCTCTTAGGAAGGTCTCAATGCTGGGTGTCATTTATCACCACTGCTTCCTGTTGTGTGCTCCACTTGAGCTTCAGATCTGCCTCATTTTTTGTCTTATAAGTTATACCCTAAATTAAATGACCTGAAAAAGGGATGGACAGCATGGATAAACCCCTACATAGACGCAATCGGTTTCCATTCGTTAGAGTGTTTGGCAATTACATTGGCAAATCATTTGGTTGACCACTTAAAAGGTTGTAAGTCAAAACTAATGATCAACCCCACACCAATACACATTGCAACTCACCTGTCACTAGGTGCAGGGTCCAACACCTGTGAGATCAGTGGGCAAGTGGTGGGTCCAACACCTAATCACAGTTGATTAAGATCAGATGATGGTGATTTTGATTGACACTTTGATTGGAAGTGGTCCACTCACAATATAAAATTGGCAGTAAACAGACGTAGGAAATAAACAGACGCAGGAAATAAATGAATTGCAAACGAATTGGAACCCCACACTTGCTCGCTGATTGAATGACGATGGTCAAAATAATTTGTCGTTGGGATGAGGTGCGGACGTCATCGCTTTTTTTAAGATAGTTCGCAGCACTTGGACACTTTCGGATAGTGTAGAGGCTCCCGTTGCTCTATCCTTGAGATACGACGCCCAAAGAAAGAAATAAACAAAAAAGATGATTTTTTTTTAGAGAAATAACACTAGGGTTATGGTTTTTCTTATCTTTTTCATTCAGAGGAACACATTTATAAAAGAAAAAACATGTCCATTAAAATAACAAAACGACGGCTCGATTAATAAGATACACCGAACAAAGAGCAACAAGCCCGTTGAGATGCACCCGTTTGAGGAGGCACGCCTCTCATGATGGAAATGACCTTATGATGAGTGGGCCATATTTAACAATTGTGAAAAAAAAAACGTTACAAGTTTTAGCAAAACTTTGTCAATGAAGACTTTAAGTAAAGGACCCAAATTGGCCCACCGGGGGAAGGGGACAACACCCCCTTTCATGCAAATACATGGAGATGTGCATGTGCGGACGCGCCCAGTTAAAGGTTTTTAGGCTGAGCTCGCACGTGCATACGGGCTTATGCATAGTATAGTATATTACATAAGAGTCTTATGAGGAGGATGATTTATAAACACATTTTTCTCCCTTTCCCTATTTGATATGGGACAAAGGTTTTATTTAAAAAAAAAAAAGAAAACCAACTCAAGTTGCCTTAGACAATAAAACTTTTCCCATATATTTTTTGAAATACATATAATAATCTCCAACTTATTTTAAAATACTGTAAAAAAAACTTGAACAATGCAAAGAACTACTGTGCATAAATGATGGTGACACAAATCTTGAACCTCACTTGATGAGACATGCTTAGGCTATAAGAAATTGGCGAATTTAATCTTGAACTACATTTCTTTACTGTAGACCGTACAAGAGACACACACAATAGTTTTAATAGTATATAGAATGTTCAAAGTTGCATGTTATGACCATGTGCAATATTCTGAACCGATGAGCGCTATTAGAATCAACTCAATTATCAGAGGAAGCAACCCCACTTCTACACTCACATAAGTGGATTTATCAAGGGTGTCTCTGTAACAATTATTACACCACCTTAAAGGCTATAAATTCAATAAGGGATGTACCTAACCTTAACACGTTACCGAGATTTGCATTATTTACATCTTGGAGGGGGACTTGGAGAAATAATTTTTTTCTTAAATTTGTATAATGTAGTTTTACTAGAAATCATATGAAAGCTTATTTTTTTCATTGAACCTAATTTCTAAAATCTCCAGTCCTTAGGTTACTATTTCAGTGACTCATTTTTTTGTAGGTAGTCTTATCGTCCTCGATGTATTTTAGACCTCTCCCTAGCTAGGCCTTTGATTAAGGGATTCACTATGTTCTCATTGGATCAAATAAAGTTTAGAGTTATTACACAAATTTCAATAGTTGTCTCAGACAACTATATTTCAGATGGATTTGTCTGGATTTACTATTGTAGTACTTGTTATTAGTTCTTCCTATAGTAGTCATGCTATCACAATGAATGGATATATGAGGTATTGGTTTTACATAAAAGAAATATCAATTAGAAATGTTTAATCCATTCTGCCTCCTTACCTACTGTTGTCAAAACCACCAATTTAGATTCCATTGTGGAATGAGCAATGCATGTTTGCCTTTTAGATTTTCAAAAGACAGTTCTGCCTGCCAAGGTGAATATATATATACTCACTAGTAGATTTGAAATCATATACACCTGAATCATTGTATCCTTCAATCACAGTTGGGTATCTCTGGTATTGACACCAATATTTCATGTCCTTTTAAAATACCTAAAGACCCTTAGATTGTGTTCTAATCCATAGAACTCAGATTATTGGAATATCTGTTGGGTGCGTTTCACACAAACCTTCGGATCTCGCCCCCCAATACACTAGAATTATGGACTATGCTAATGCAATAATCAAGAATAAACATCAACCACATGAACACAAAGAGTTTTTACGTGGAAAACCCTCAAAAGAGGTAAAAACCACGGGACCTAGTCCAGATCAACAATCCACTATCTCAGGGAACTGTTACAACCGATTACAAGCACACACCGCTTGGATCAAACTTCTTCACCCACGCAGGGATGGATAAACTACAAGAGAATAGTAAAGGAGGAATGATCTCACCGATCCCGAGGACGTAGAAGCGCTGAGACGACTGTCGCGCAGAAGAATCCCTCTTCAAGCAACTTCTCCCTTTTACAAGCTTCCTCTTTCTCTCTCTTCTCTTTCTCTCTTCCTCTTTTTCTCTTTTTCTCACCTTGGACGTGTTTACAACACAATGGGATGCCCTAATCCCGTTTTGGAGCGCTTAAGTACCAAAAACGGAAGAATTAGAGCCATATTAGGAAACTGCGTACAAGCAGTCCGCGTCGGGTCGGGCGCCCGGTCACCAGACCATCGGGCGCCCCGTCACCAGACCATCGGGCGCCCGGCCAACCAAAAAACAGTCCAGCGAGTAACTGAGAAAAAAACTGAATTTCGGGCGCCCGGGCCAAACATGGTCGGGCGCCCGGCCGGTCATCGGGCGCCCTGGTCACCAAAACCGTGGGGCGCCCGGCTGAGGCCAAAAACCTCCAGCAGCCTTGCTGCCTATCTGGGTGAATTTCGGTCGCCCGGCCACTGAAGGGCCCGGGCGCCCGGCCTCACCCTGCAACATTCTCTCCTCTGACACATTTGAGGAGGAAAACTCCATCAAATCTCTCCATTTCTGACTCAGGAGAAATTCGCCTTCTTCAAGCCAGCCGGGTTTCTGCAAACCTCAAACTTGCCCTTGAGCAAAGCCTTGGTCATCATGTCTAACCCGTTATCGTCCGTATGGACCTTCTCAAGCTGTAACACCTTCTGTTCTAAAGTATCCCTGATCCAGTGATACCGAATCTCTATGTGCTTCGACTTGGAATGCTGACTTGGATTCTTGCTCAAGTGTATAGCACTTTGGCTATCACAATAGACCACGTGCTCCTCCTGCTTCAGGCTGAGTTCCTGTAGGAACCTCTTCATCCAAAGCATCTCTTTGCATGCTTCTGTGACCGCGATGTACTCGGCCTCTGTCGTCGACAATGCTACGACCTTCTGTAGCTTGCTCTGCCAAGAGACTGCTCCGCCTGCAAACGTGAACATGAACCCCGATGTAGACTTCCTGGAGTCTATGTCACCTGCCATATCTGCATCTGTGTAGCCTTCTAACACAGGTTTTCCGTCACCATAGCATAGGCTCAACCTGGATGAGCCTCTCAGATACCGCAGTATCCACTTCACTGCTGCCCGATGTTCCTTATCAGGATTGGCAAGATACCGGCTGACAACACCAACCGCATATGCTATGTCTGGGCGCGTACACACCATAGCATACATCAAACTTCCTACCGCTGACGCGTAGGGTATCTTCCGCATCTCTTCCACTTCCGCCTTCGTCTTGGGACACTGCTTGTCGCTCAATTTGAAGTGACCATCCAGTGGAGTACTGACCGGCTTCGCTGCATTCATGTTGAATCGCTCTAGGACTTTCTCAATATACCGCTCTTGTGACAACCAGAGCTTCCTGCTGCTTCTGTCACGGGTTATCTCCATTCCTAGGATCTGTTTTGCCGGGCCCAAGTCCTTCATCGCAAACGACTTGCCCAGCTCCTGTTTCAACCTGTCAATCTTCTTGATGTCTTTTCCCATGATGAGCATGTCATCAACATACAATAGCAGAACTAAGAAATCACCATTTGAGAACCTGCGAGTGAACACACAGTGGTCCGACTCCGTTCTGTCATATCCATGCTTTAACATGAACGAGTCGAACTTCTTGTACCATTGCCTAGGAGCTTGCTTCAGCCCATACAAGCTCTTCCTAAGCCTGCACACCATATGCTCTTTGCCCTTGACTTCGAACCCTTCTGGTTGGCGCATTTAGATCTCTTCTTCCAGGTCACCATGGAGGAAGGCAGTTTTGACATCTAACTGCTCTATCTCTAGATCCATGCTAGCCGCCAACCCAAGCAACACCCGAATGGATGTCATCTTCACCACTGGTGAGAATATCTCCTCGAAGTCTATTCCTTTTCTCTGACCAAACCCTTTCACCACAAGTCTGGCCTTGTACCTTGTCTGTGAATTCTTCTGCTCATTCTTCTTTCTGAACACCCACTTGTTGCTCAGAGCTTTCTTGCCCTTAGGCAATTTCACCATATCATAGGTGTGGTTCTTATGCAAGGATTCCATCTCCTCTTGCATAGCTTTCAACCACTCTCCCTTATGCTCGTCGGCTAGGGCCTCAGAATAGTCTTCTGGCTCTCCCCCATCTGTGAGCATAATGTACTCATGCGGCGAGTACTTCTTGGATGGATGTCTGTCCCTTGATGTCCTCCTCACCTGTGGCTCAACAGGTGGATCAAGTTGGGGCTGCTCCCCCTGTCCATCTTCTGTAGGGACTCCCTCATCCTCTGCACCTTGCTGTACTCCCCCGTCATCAGGCACCACGGGAGGAGTAATCGGATCCGTATCTTCTAGTTCACCTGAACTGGGTTGGGTCTTCTCTGGCTTTTCAATGTCTTCAATACACTGATCTTCAATGAAAACCACATCTCTGCTCCTGACGAGTTTCTTCTCGGTCGGATCCCACAACCTGTAACCGAACTTTTCATCACCGTACCCTAAGAACACACACTGCCTGATCTTCATATCGAGCTTGGACCTCTCGTCCTTTGGTACGTGAACGGATGCCCTGCATCCAAACACCTTGAGATGACTGTACGATGGATCACGTCCAGTCCACACCTTCTCAGGTACTTCTCTATTCAACGGGGCTGATGGAGACCTGTTTATCAAATACACCGCCGTGTGCATTGCTTCTCCCCAGAACATCTTGGGCAACTTTGCATGGGATAACATGCATCTGATTCTCTCTACAATGGTGCGATTCATTCTCTCAGCCACACCATTATGCTGGGGGGTCTTGGGAACTGACTGTTCATGCCGTATACCCAGTGACTTGCAATACTCGTGGAAGTCACCTATGTATTCACCACCATTGTCAGTGCGGATGCACTTCAATGATCTGCCTGTCTCCCTCTCGACCATAGCATGAAACAGTTTAAACACACCAAAGACCTCGTCCTTGGATTTCAAAGCATACACCCAAACCCTCCTAGATGCATCATCTATAAATGTAACAAAATACAATGCCCCACCCAAGGTTTTTGTCCTCATAGGACCACAAACATCAGAATAAACCAAATCTAATGCATGTACTTTATTAGTATGAGAAGCAGTTTTAACAAAAGAAACTCTATGCTGTTTCCCAGATAAACAGTCAATACAGATTTTGAGAGGTATACCTGTCACGTCTGGAAGGAGCTGCTTCTTCGCTAGTAGCTGAAGCCCTTTTTCACTCATGTGGCCTAGACGCCTGTGCCACACGTCAGTAACTGAATCCTCTGCTGCGTTCAATCCACTCTTGCATACACTGACACTTGCCTTGTAAAGAGTGCAACACTTCTTTCCTCTGGCAGCGATCAACGAACCCTTGATGAGCTTCCAGCGCCCACCAGCAAACCGGCTTTCATAACCATCATCATCCAGCCTTCCCGTCGACATCAAGTTTAGGCGAAGGTCTAGAATGTGTCTCACATCCCTGAGAACTAATGTGCAGCCCACATCGGTCTTCAAACAAATATCACCGACCCCTACGATCTTCGAAACACCAGAATTTCCCATCTTCACTGTCCCATAGTCACCTGACTTGTAGCTTGTGAAGAAATCTCTGCGTGGAGTCGCATGAAACGAGGCTCCCGAGTCTATCACCCAGTCGGTGTCCTGACTCGAAGCCGTGAGACAAGTATCGTGATCTGCCGAAAGAATAACAACAACGTCACCATCTGAGGCGACCGCAGTAGAATCTGATTCATCTTCCTTCTCCTTTCCTTTACCCTTCTTGTCACTCTTCTTCTTGTGACATTCATGCTTATAGTGGCCCTTCTTGCCACAATTCCAGCATTCAACATCTTTCCTGGCAACTGACTTGCCTCTTGATTTATCTCGGGCCTTTCCGCCCTTTCTGTTCTTTCCTCTCCCCCTATCTTGTGTCACAAGGGCCTCTTGTTGAGCAGGCCCTAGGGACTTCCTCCTTGTCTCCTCATTGAAGAGACAGCTTGTTACCTGATCCATGGATACCTTTCCGTCTGGCGCGGAGTTACTTAGAGACACCACCAATGTCTCCCAACTGTCAGGCAATGAGCTAAGCAGTAGCATAGCCTGAAGTTCATCATCCAGGACCATCTTCATGGCGAAGAGTTGGTTCACAATGTTGCTGACCTCATTCATGTGTTCAGCCACAGAACCACCATCTTTGAACTTGAGATTCACAAGTCGTCTTATCAAGAAAATCTTATTGCCGGCTGTTTTCCTCTCATACAGCCCTTGTAATTTCAGCCATAGGCTAGCGGCTGAGGTCTCTGTAGACACATGGTGGAAAACTGAATCATCCAACCATTGTCTAATGAACCCCACCGCCTTCCGGTCCACTTTCTTCCAATCATCATCTGACATATCCTTTGTCTTCGCCGATATGCCTAGAATTGGAGCATACAAGTCCTTGCAATAGAGCAAGTCCTCCATCTTAGCCTTCCATATGGTCCAGTTAGAACCATTGAGGCTGATCATCCTTGATGAGCCACCTTCCATAATTCAGAACCGATCCCACACCGTTCAAACAACCTGAACGCTCTGATACCACTTTGTTGGGTGCGTTTCACACAAACCTTCGGATCTCGCCCCCCAATACACTAGAATTATGGACTATGCTAATGCAATAATCAAGAATAAACATCAACCACACGAACACAAAGAGTTTTTACGTGGAAAACCCTCAAAAGAGGTAAAAACCACGGGACCTAGTCCAGATCAACAATCCACTATCTCAGGGAACTGTTACAACCGATCACAAGCACACACCGCTTGGATCAAACTTCTTCACCTACGCAGGGATGGATAAACTACAAGAGAATAGTAAAGGAGGAATGATCTCACCGATCCCGAGGACGTAGAAGCGCTGAGACGATTGTCGCGCAGAAGAATCCCTCTTCAAGCAACTTCTCCCTTCTACAAGCTTCCTCTTTCTCTCTCTTCTCTTTCTCTCTTCCTCTTTTTTTCTCTTTCTCACCTTGGACGTGTTTACAACACAATGGTATGCCCTAATCCCGTTTTGGAGCGCTTAAGTACCAAAAACGGAAGAATTAGAGCCATATTAGGAAACTGCGTACAAGCAGTCCGCGTCGGGTCTGGCGCCCGGTCACCAGACCATCGGGCGCCCGGCCAACCAAAAAACAGTCCAGCGAGTAACTGAGAAAAAAACTGAATTTCGGGCGCCCGGACCAAACATGGTCGGGCGCCCGGCCGGTCATCGGGCGCCCGGTCACCAAAACCGTGGGGCGCCCGGCTGAGGCCAAAAACCTCCAGCAGCCTTGCTGCCTATCTGGGTGAATTTCGGTCCCCCGGCCACTGAAGGGCCCGGGCGCCCGACCTCACCCTGCAACATTCTCTCCTCTGACACATTTGAGGAGGAAAACTCCATCAATATCTACTTACTTTACTCACTGTAAAGGCTATGTTTGGTCTAGTGCAATTCATAGCATTGTTGAGCTCTTAATTGTGCATATTCTAACCGCAATTCATCACTCATCATGCATGGTTTTCATGATTTAAAGGCTAATCTAATGCATAGTTTTGTGGTTGTAGGAATGAAAGAGAGAATTCATCATTCGGATGCTTTGAGACTCTTCTTACATACCTTAAAGATCAAAGGAAATGAAGAACAAAAGAGGGAAGAAGAAAGGAAAGAAGAGAAAGAAGAAGTGAAAGAAAAAGGAGCCCCAAAAAGTGGTCCGACCGGTCAAGACCGGTCTAGACCGGTCAGACAGGGCTGGCCTTGCTCCAACAGCCTCTGTAGAAGGAATAATTGTTGGCCGACCGGTCTTGACTAGTCGGCCATGCAAGTTCAGCTTTGCAGATTGTAGACAGCAGGCCATTCTCGTTTCTGATTTTTTGGGCCAGTTTTCTGGGCCCATCTTAATGATATTTAGAAATCTAACACATCCATGTCAAAGAGAAGCTCGACGCCGAACTAATCCAAGTGGTTTCGTGTCGATCGGAGCTAGGTACTGATCATGGTGGCCAAAACAATACGAACTGTCCAAAAAGTTCCAGATTCTGCCTACTCCACTCTGGGCCGGTCCAGGTGGCCCATCATTGATGATATGAAGAATCTACTTTGGCCATCTTTTAGACCACATCCATATATGAATAACCACAAAGTTTTAGATCCAAAGAATGTGTGGTTTGATCATACCCGTTGAAGAAAGATGGACTATACAGAAAGATTCAACTGCGCAGAGTTTATAAAAGTCCTAAGTGTTCTAATTTTCGGACCACATTCTGGGATTTTTTTGGACAATCTAATCCGTCTATCATGTAGAGGAGGAAGTTTTCTACCAATATTCAAAATTTGGGATCAATCCGACATCTGTACACTCCGGAGCTTTGAAAGCAAGATGACTGGTTCTGAAAGTACCCGAAGTGCGGGATTTTGAGAGGCGGTCGGTGATATGATTGGTGGGCCCATTCAGAGGATAATCTTGAAAATCTAAATCATCTATGAGGAAGATCACATTACAAGAAGCTATAAATTAATTTTGAAGGCAATCCGACCATTGGTCAAGCCGTACGAAGCAAAACAAAATCTGTTACGTTGCGGTACTCTTGCTGCACTATAAAAGGGGGTGCTTTCTTCTATTCCAGGGCAACCAAGGACGTGGGGAGCAAGGAGTTCAAGTCATAGGAGACTTCCTAGCCTCCTCCAGCTAATTTTTCTTACTGTTCTTAGTTCTAGTTTTATTTTTAATATGCTTTTCATTAGCTAATCTCTTAGCTAGAGCTAAGAGGTGAACCTTATAGTTTTCTTAGATTGTTTAATTCGTTTTATTTGTTTTAAAGTTGGATTTCATGTTTATGAACAATGGTTTGAAGTTAATACAAGTTCCAAGTAGTTTTTCTTAGTCTTATGATGACTCATGGATGTTTGGGAGAATTGCTTGAGTTCTTAATGGTTGTGCGCTAGTCTAGACCTGTATGATCCGAGGAATTGGAGTACGCTCTAGTACTATGATCTTCATGTGGGAACTTCCTACCAAAGTTCTACTTTTCTGAAATTCTGAACTATGTGAAACTGTGTATGTGATTTGAATCAAGTTCAAATCATAATCTAGTTTTGTCTTGTGACAGGATTTAATGATGGTTATGATTGTGATCTTAGCCTATTGGAATTGTAATTGACCTATGCAATTGAGTATGCTCGGCCTAGCTTGTATTGAGTGAATCATATACATGGATCATACATATGTCAGGTTGATTGTTTTAACCGCTCTATCATCCGACTAGATAGAACTTAATTTCAATTCTAGTTGAGAAAGTTAGAAACCATAGCGAATTATGCATCTAAGGAGAGCTATAAGTGGATCCTTAATGCTCTAGTTATCTTTTCATTATCAGATTTTCTATTTTATGTTCAAAACCAATTCCACAACCCTCTTAAGATTCTAGTTATTAGGATAGTTTGAATTGTTTACTTCCTTCCCTGTGGATCGACCTCGGTCTTACCGAGATTATTACTACATCGCAACCCTACACTTGGGGAAGCGAACAAGCATAAGCCACACTACTAATGACACTGGCATATTCAATCCGAGATACTTCTTCACCATTATTTTTTTCTAGTTTTATGCTAATATCAAAATAAGTACAAATATGTTTGTAATCATAATGATTATATTTTTTTCGAATCTTCTCTATATAATGAGATTGGGTTAAGATTATACTAGATTCATTCTGAATAATCTGAATCCCTAAAATGACATCAGGTTCACGTAGGTCATTAAAATGAGAAAATAAAAATACTTAGTTTCATGAATCATTTTTAAGTTTGTGCCAATGATCAAAAGATTATCCTCGTACAGGCATAACAAAACAATAGAGTTTCCTGACACCTTAGAGTAAAAGCATCCCTCACCCTCATTATTTACAAACCCATTTGACATCATCGTAATGTCGAATTTTTTCATGCCATTGTCTATGAGTTTGTTTGAGTCCATATAAGGACTTTAAAAGTCTACACAATTTATTTTCTTGCCTAGATACAACAAAATCTTTAGTCACTCCACATATATTTCTTCTTCTAATTCTCCAAATAAGAAGGTTATCTCAACGTCTATTTGGTGAATTAGAATGTTATTGATATAATTTATGGCAATTAAAATATGAATATATATCATCTTAGATACAGGGGAATATGTATCAAAGTGATAAACTTATTCTCTTTTTTTAAAACCCTTGACTACCAATCTAGCTTATATTTTTCAATAGAATCATTTGCCTTCGTTTTTTTTTGAATATTCACTTACAGCCTAATATTTTTGCTCCAGGAGGTAGGTCTAATAATTTTCATATTTTATTAGTTTTAATGAAATTTATTTCATCAGTGAGTGTTTTTTTTTTTTTTTTCTCTAAAAGATAGCATCGTGCGAGGATCATAATCCTTGAAAATCCTAGGCCATCTACTCCTAATATCTAGCTCGGATTCAGATTCTCCTAAATCTATAAGCTGAGAGCTAGAGAGTTCATCTATATTATCAGAAGATAAACCCACACTAGATTAACCCTCATTATTCTTTTGTTTATAAGAAAATGTATTTTTATGAAACTCCGCATCTCCAGACTCAATAATGATATTTTTTCTAATATTTAGGAATCTATAGACTTTGCTCTAAGATGCATACCGCATAAGTACATACATGAAAGTTTTAGATTCTAACTCAGATCTCTTGAGATCAGTAAACTTAACATGGGAAAGACAACTCCAAACTCTAAAATAACTAACATTTGATTTTCTACCATTTCATAATTCGTATGAAATTATTTTAGATTTTGTTGTAGGCATTCTATTAAGGATATAACAAGCAGAATATAAAGCTTCTTTCTAAAGACTTAGAGGGATATCAGAACTTAAAAGCATATATAGCATTCACCATATGGATAAGAGTATTATTCTTACGTTCTTGTTGGGGTCCCAAAATGTAGGGGCCCTAATAACAAGCAAAAGGTCATGCACCTCCAAAAGAATCCCACAAAACGCCTCCTGGTGCGCGCAAAATGGAGATTTACAAAAAGTTCCCTTAGCCAATTTTGATTAAAATCTCCAGCGAGCCCCGCGAATCACCGCGATCGGAACTGTCCGAAATCGAACCCATAACTTCGTTATGATTTATGATGAAAAATGTATGTACTTTCATCATCAAGCGGGCTCCACAAACTCATCAAAATTCAAAACCCAAATGGTGGAGTTCAAAAGTCCTTCAACACATCCATAAATTTGGGTCCCACGCACCCATAAATTCAGGTACCCATGCACCCGAAAAATCAGTAAAATCAGGAAACTCATTTCTGGGTGCATGGAGTCCCAAGCACCCATAAATTCGGGTACCCACGCACCCGAAAATTCGTCAAAGATCAGAAATCAATTTAAAGGGTGCATTGCGTTCCACGCACCCAAAAATGGATCCACGCACCCATAAATTAAACACATTCCAGAAGTTATCATTTTAGGGTGCAGGAGGTCCCACGCACCCATAAATTCAGTAAATATCAAAATGCATTTTGAGGTGCGTTGGAGCTCTGCGCATCGATTTTGGAGTCGTGGGAGGTATTTTAGGGGTGCGTGGCACGTGGCAGCCCCTCATTGGCCGACTTTCGGTATTTTCGGGTATAAAGACCCCGCCCGACTATTCATTTCTACGTTCTGAAAGAGAGAGAGATACTATCCTCTGAGTATTTGAGATTACTGTCGAAAAACTTCACCATAATATTTTTTCGATCATCGAAAACCCTTCTCGGTCACCGGAATACCTTTCCGATCACCCACGTCTTCCACCAGAAGATTACTCCGACCAAGACTACCGCAGGTCTGAATTCTGAAAAATCACAAGTGTGGGCATGCACCCATAAATTTAGTCCCACGCGCCCGAAAATTGTCCCACGTGTCTATAAATTCAACCTAATTCAGACAAGTGCATCAGACTCCCACGCACCAAAAAAATGGCTCACGCGTCCATAAATTCGATGTAATTCAGAATTGAATATTGGTGTCCCACGCACCCGAAAATGTCCCACGCGTCCATAAATTCGGGTACCACGCGTCTATAAATTCAACATGACTCGGACAAGTGCTTTGGTGTCCCACGCACCCATAAATTCATAAAAAATCAGGCATTTAATTTAAAGGTGCGTTGGAGCCCACGCACCCAAAAAATCAGCCAATTACAGAAAATGTTTGCGGGTGCGCCGGACTCAATTTTAAGTGTTTTCAAGATCCGTTTGAGCCTATCTTGAGTATTTCAAGTGTTCCGGACATAATGGAATGGTCATGGTCCGGGATCTCTAAACAAGCAGGATTGCGTACCTTTAAGGTTCGACCCGATTCAACATGATGAATGGAATAACTTCTCGAAAGAAGCCGCCAGCATCTAGAACAATGTAAATGTATCGTCATTTATATGTACTGTAAGATATGACCCGATTAAGGGTCAAAAGCTAGACAAATGGGATTATGGTTATCACAATAAACCATATCAAAGAGTTTCGATTCGCTACAAAGTAATTGCTATGACTGCCACAACACAACGGTCGATGCCCTACCAATCTAAACGACATCCGTCGGTTGGGCTGCACAGGTGCATACAACTGAGGACCGGTCTTCCCGAGGTCGCCTATCCAAACATGACAGCTGCAGGCCCAGAGTCGTACCCTCTCAATAAAAAACCCTGATAGTCTCTGTCCGGATCTCCGGCCAAAACATGGGACATAGACATCTGACTAATATCAAGATGGTTCAGTCTGTAACGAAACAAATATCGGTCTCTACGACCACAAACTCTAAGACCATAGTCCCTGCTGACTAGTCTTTTGCCTTTTAATCAAGGGTCATCGATCATTCGATGTAATTGAGGGCTCGTGCCAGTTCACGGCCTGGAATGTACAAGATCTCAGAATCTCTGAAATAAAATTCGCCTTGCGATATCTCTTCTTGTGTACCTTTTATAAATGCTTGTGATTGTTTATGAATGTTTCCATTACTCAGAACTCCAGAGCAATATTACACGAAAAATGTTATCGATCATTTTTTAGTTCTAACAAACTGGCAACTCTGCTGGGGACCCGAACCCAGAATCTCTGGTTAGCTCTGACTATAGAAACATTCTAAGATTAATCATTTGCAAACATGAATGTATATACAGGAAAGCTATCGCGATGCATAATGTTTCGGCGCCTTCATGGGCGTCAAACTGGCGACTCTCAATGGGAACGTTCTTCCCTTCATCTTTAAGGCAATAGACATTAAAACAAAGGTTTTTTAAACTACAAACTTCCACAAATGCACAAGTATTTCTCCTTATTTCTTATTCTTGTCAGTTTATACACTGTGATCGGTGGGTTCATGCTCCCGACCGCATTTATGAATTGTTCTAATGATGGTATGACACCGCAGATAAGATTAGCAAATTATTAACAAAGACAGGAGAGATGGCATAGCTCATGCGTCTTCCTCACCGCAGGGGGATTTAGCTTCCCCCACTTCGCCGCAACCGTGACAGTCGTTCTCGAATCAAACTGGCAGTTGGTTCGCAAGTGCGAGCAAAAGAAAGGATTAAAGAAAGCAGTGACAAGGACCTCATGCAAAAAGAAGAATGTTGTTAGGCCACACCGTGTGATCAAGAAACAATAGCAGTGAATTCAGACTAGCAAAGTCAATAAAACTAGCAGGACTACGACAACAAAGAGAGCTCAAAGTTTCATCTTTATAGCTGATGAATTCCTAGCATTGTCAAGGATAACCCATCCAGTTGAGAAGAGGACTAAGATTACAACTCGCATGGCAGATGAAGAAATAATATAGGCATCCATCACAAAGGTCGTCATGGTAGAGCAGAAACCACAACTAGTACAAGTCGCAATGGTCCAGGTCATCGAGGAAGAAGAGCCAAGTGACCAGAAAGATGAATCACCAACTATCCAAGAACATATTGATAAGTTGGCTCAAGCCCAAGAAGACATGATGAGGGAAATGAGAGAAATCAAGGAGATTCTGGCAGCACTAGTTGCGCAAAGGGCAGTTCAAAGCACTGTTGTGCTCACTAAACAATCGATGAAGGAATCGCAAGGGGCAGCTGAGAGACTTATGGTTGTAGAGCCACAGGTTCAACCCAGAAATGTCTCATTTGAGCATACTGCCGCACTGCCATCGCAAATGACGAGGGAAAGGTTATCTCAAACAGTCAAAGGAAAAAGACCAAGACGTGAAATGAGAGAGATGAACAGTGATAAGAGAAAGAACCTTAAGGATCGAAAGCAACCAGGGTTAGGATGCAAGATAGAAATCAAGATATCAAAGACTCAAGACAAGGACAAGGGATTCAAGGACCTGCGACAGGCAATGATTGTTGAAAGAAATGGGGCAAACAAATCACACACATTCGATGTGAACGACTTGGTCCCAATTATGGAACAGTTAATCAAAGAAGGAGAGTTGTAATTACCAGAGCCATCCGACCAAATGAAATAGGACGCGTAAGAGACCCTAATTATTGTAAGTACCACTAGATTGTGGGACACAGAACTGAAAACTGTTTCACCCTAAAAGGAAAGATTCAGAGGATGATAAACCAAGGCATCATCAACTTGAGAATCGAAGAACTCAGGAAGAATCCACCCGAAATGGCTTCAGCAGACACAACTCAAGAAGACACTTGCCCAGGGACTTCGTCTCCTGAACTCGAAAAATCATGAACGCTTACGAATAGTTGTGGAAAGCTAAAAGGGAGGCAAGGGTGTACATGTGTTCATGCATAAACCTATTTTATTCATGCACTATATTTTCTATACATTTATGCATCCACTTATGTTGTACCATTGCATGTATAAAATATGAAATGTTACTATAGCTTTCCTTAACAACAGGTACCGTAATAAGAAGGGAAATGAAAAGACAAACTCCAAAGGGTTTTCATAAGTGCCACAATTGCCACAACCTTCAGGATATGAGGATAAACTGAACCATACAGCCTCCGGGTTACGAGGATAAACTAAACCAATACAATTCTAAAATACCTCAGGCTTCGGGTATAAACCAGCCAATACAATTCTAAGATACCCTAAGCTTCGGGTATAAACCAGCTAATACAATTGTAAGATACCCCAGGCTACGGGTCTAAACTGAACCAATACAATTCTAAATCCAAGACTGAAGATTATAATCGTCGACCACAATCATATCTTCAGAATTTTGAATCGGTTTAGTCGGACTAGAGAAGCTCATTATATAGAAGACCTACATAAGATACAACACTTTCATGTCATTACTCCATCAGGGGTTTTCTTACTATCGTTATGGTCTTCTTTTACTCTATATGGGGCAATTCAGAGTTAATGATCTCTTATATGTATATAGTTTCATATGAAGATGCTTAGGGCATTCTACTGTGTATCATTTTGCATCAAAACATCTTCAGCTCTCTCTTATGAATGGTTTCACAACGAGAGCATGCGATTGAAGATTATGATCAACTGACCTTCAATACGGATTCCTAAAGTAGAGAAGTGTTCATCAAAGAATCTTTATAAATTCAAGTCTTGGTATATGATGCTATTCCCTTGTATGCTTGGTATATGGTTTCATACAAAAATGGTTCGGACATTCTATTATATCTTATTTCACATTAGAATATCTTCAACTTTCTCCTATAAATTGTTTTACAATAAGAGCATGCAATTAAAGATTATGATTAGTTGGCCTTCGATATGGATTCCTAAAGTAAGGAGATTTCTTCATCAAGTCCCGATATAATCTCCATATCGTGAGTATAGACTGAATTTTATGTCGTCAAGTTATGTCAGACTTAAAGATACATTCCTGGATTCTTGAAGATAAGCATGAAGCACAACAAGCTTATATATTCACCAAAGCAACGACATGCAAACGAAGATCAGGAAAGTCAAAAGGGAAGTAATCTTGCCAAATACTTATCCTCTTTCAATCCATTTATCACATCTCCTGATTCACTTATCACTTTTTTTGTGATTAACATAACAAAAATCATGTGAATAGTATACATATCATTACAATATCCATTACAACATATTTTGAGTTACAAACAGAGACTATTACAGTTCAACCATCTAAAATTTTCATACATTGTTCTAACATATTAATTGCAGAATCTTGGATATCCCTTTGTGCCGCCTCTGCTTCAGTTAAAACTTATGCGGGGTTGGGAGTGTTATGAAGAAACTGCTACAGTTCTATAATCTGGGCCTCTATATCGTTAGACTTCGCCTCATATTGATCAATAGATGACTGCAAGCAAGCTTTCTGACTGCTAAACTTGGAAAAGTTAAGGTGAACAAGCAGACGCTCAGCCTGTAGCCGTGCTATTTCACTATCAATCTCCTCTAGACGTTCTGTGGCCCCTTGACATCCAGTGTTAGCAACTTGCCAGTCTTGCCTTGCCACAACCACATCCGCCCTGTGTATTTCTAACTTCGGAAGAAGGGACTGCAACTGGCCATGCTTCTCCTCAATAAAAGGATCAGGCTTGAGATGCTTTGAACCAATAACACGAGCCATCCCTTCCTTGAATCGGACCACGTGACTGACCATCGAGGAGACGTCAATCCTGAGCCATATAGCATTGTGTTCAAGTGCTTGCAGCCCTTCATCCAGAATACACCATTCGTCTTCGTTCTTTAGAGAATCGACGATATTCGTCAGAAGACTCTTCAAAAGATTCGCATTTATCTTCGATAAGCCTCAAAGAGAAGAAATGAGTGCTTCAGGCAAAACAACAGGGGTAGGGGCACGGATCGGAACTGCTGTTGACAAAATAAATGATAAACGTTAGTACAGGGAAACCACCATCAGAAAAGAAACAAACAAAGTAGCAAAAACAGATGATATACCAGTGACTTCAGGAACACCAACGACATGAGCACTAGATGAGGCAGCGGGTACAGATGACACTGGGGCAGGTTCAGTTACTCTCTTGGTCAATGGTTTCGGTAATTCTGGAGAAGATAGCACCATGACCTTGAGAATACTGGCATTAAACACTGGCTCAGCAATAGGAGGGACTTCAGCGACAAGCTCAACTGATGACAGCAGGAGATACGTTCACGACAAGTTCAGTTGATAGTGGCTCAACAGAAGAAGGAGCCTCCACAATAGGTTCAGTCGATAGTGGCTCCGCAATGAGAGGTGCCTCCATAGTAGGCTCAGACACGCTTAACTCAATATGAGGATTAGGAGGAAGAACAGATTCAACGGGTGCATCATCATCCAGGTCCATAAAGATGGCTCCAGTGTCGTCCTCGGGGACAGATCTCTCATATATTGGCTCGTTATCATTGCTCTCCCGGGTGTGGCGTTCTTCACTTATATTGGCCTGAGAGCTTAATTCACCCTCTTCCCTGACCTCATCTGCGTTGTCAACTGGAGCGTTGCCTGTATCCTCGGAGAGCCATTTTCGCAAACGCTCGGCCCTGTGTAATTTCTACATCTCTTTAATCTTCTTGCCCCTGTAAGTAACAGGAAGACTAGGGGCAGTTTTCACTCGGGGGCTAGCTCGTTCAGGCAACATCTCATCGCCACTGTCCCCAGGGCTAAAACATCTGGGCAAATCCCCTTGGACCCTCTGACCAGTTGTTGATACAATCCCTGTTGAGCCACCATCACCCTCATCACCAGCACCACTGTCATCACCCTCATCACCATCACCACCGTCATTCCCATCATTACCGTCACCACCATCAACATCATTACCTTCATCACCAGCACCGCTATCATCCCCATCATTACCTTCACCCCCAGCACCACCATCAACATCATTACCTCCATCACCACCGTCATCACCATCATTTCTGTCACCCTCTCTGAGGATATCTTCTTCTTCAAGCACTTCATCTAAGGGCTCGAGGGGCGGGAACTCTGGCCTCTCCAATGTTACATTCCTCTCTCCGTGAGCAATCCAACATTCCAAAGTGTGTTCGGGCTTCTTATGGTCGATCACCACGTTCAGAGAAGTTGTCAGTCTCTTCGTACCCGGTGCGGCAAGCTGATATAGATGCTTTGAAACATAGCCAAGCTCATCAGCCGGAGTAGGGGTAACAACCGGAGGTGTGACAAAAATGGGCTTACTAACAAGGAAGTTATTTCTGACCAGTGTATATTGGTGGGCCACCTCATCCATCCGAAGGAAGCCCCAATGCAATGCTGTGTCCTCGGAATGGCAAAAGAGCACCCAGTCCCGATCAACATGAGTTGTCGCCACATCCACTTCCAATGAATGGGCTCGACACCATATGCTCGCTGCTCACGAGTCACCGGCTCTAATGTCTCGGGAACCCCTTGGTCATACCCAAACTGGCGAGCGAAGCGGTTAGGGTAATAAGGCTCCCTCCAGAATTCCAGCCCCTCACGCAGTGGCAGCGATGATGAACGAATCGCTGTCAGGAATGAACGCTCATAGTAGTCGATGCTGTCGTTGTCTGTACACAGGATGGACTCTCTGCTGCGGGTGCCCGAGAAATGGAAGAAATGAACATCATCGTATCAGGCAATCTTGGCTTCGATGGTTGTCAAATTTTGACCAACCATTCTCTTCTTTTGGAAGAAATACAATGGAACCTTCTTGGGTTGGATATAATCTCCGCATTCTGCCCCATAGACCCAAGGAAAATATACTCCTAGCTAGCCAGAGAAGAAGTGCCACCCACAATAAGCCGAATTCATCCCGTAGGCGGCACGTTCCTTATTGCTAATGACATAGCCAAAGGCCCGGTAGATAGAGCATAGAACCACTGGAGCTAGCGCGTACCGGTGACCATTCGCCAAAGCTCCTGCAACGGCAAAGCAGGATACCTGTACATTGTCAGCTTGCTTAGAGCTCAGCAGTGCTACGTAGCTCAGCCAATAGGCCAGAAAGCCAGCCAGCTCGCAAGTGGGGGATAGTTTATTGGGACGTGGGAATTTTTCCTTCATCCTCCTCTCCAAGAAGGCCTTGTCACCACGACCTTCATCATAGGCCTTATAATCCAAGTTGAAAAGAGAAAACACGATATTAACAGAAGGAAAGAAAACAAAACAGAAATGACAATATGTAACTTACAACAAAATACTCACTTCAAACCATGGCTGAAATAGACCAGCTAATCTTTGAATGGGAGTTTATCTTTGAAACCCCAGAACTGCGGGAGCTCAGCAAAGAGCTCATAACAGGCTTCAGAGAAGAAACCCTCGTCTACTCCATTCTTCTTCCGAGATAATTCTTCGTCGCTCGGAACCCATTCATCATAAATCCTCCCATGGATCGGAAGAGTACCTGCTATCCAATTCATATCCCATAGAGAGATGCTCATCTCTCTGTACGGTAGGTGGAAGGAGTTGGTGATAGAACATCAATGATTGAGGAAGCCCTTGTAAACCCACGACTCCCTATGAAAATAACTCGACGTTGCTTCAATGGCCTTGTACAGACCTACGGCTCGCAGTGTGGCCCTGTGTTGTTCCAAAATGCGACGGGACCATACTTCATACCCCGGGTGAGGAATCAGGTGACCTCGGGTCCGAAACGCACCGGACGACCAGATCTCGATATCCCCTAGATGATGAAATCTCTGACGAAGGGTCTCGAAATAATGTGTAGGGAAAGGTTGGTGAGGGTCATGATTTGGCTCTAGGAAGATCATGCCCTTCGTACCGAGGACGGACTGACGATTCCCGTTATCAGATAAAGAACAGCTTAGGAATGGTGCTGGGTCAGACGTCCACGTATCCATGCTGAAGAAAGAATTATTACGGCATACGTCGGAAAGTTCGATCTCCGGAAGAGAACGTTGCCGCAGATAGCTTTTCAGGTATCTGATGTGTTGTTGAGGAAGGGGTTCTTAATTTTGAGAGGCGCCGTCACCAGCTTGACCGTAGACCAAGTAATCCTCATCTTGTCAGACTTAGATTTGGCCTGATTCTCTAAGTACACTTGCTTGGCGCCTTTCCCAGCCCTTTTCGGGCGGCCGCGCCTGATAAGCTGAGCAGGTATAGTCGGGCTCGCTTCACCATCTTCAGATCCTGCGGTCCCGTCCGACCGAAAACCACGTAAGGGAGCGTACCAAGCGTCTCATTGCTCTTACGTACCCCTATTTGGAGGGGGTGGCACAACCCTATCGCAAAGGATCTTCTTCTGGATATCCTTGGACAGTGTCAGTATGCGCTTGTAAAAGTTGAAGGTTTCTGGAGGCATGAACCACTGAGGGTTTTGATCAGACGGACGATTAACTTTCTTCAGGGCCGCCCATTTACGCTTCGATAGAGTCATTGGTTGACCTGAAGGGCCAGCTTGCGAGGGATCACTAGCCATTATAATCTACAAAAAGCACACAGGAAATTCAGGCCCAGTCCAAAACGAAGAAAATACACAAAGGTACGCTCGAAACATTAATCAAATTAATCACTAGGACTGTATCTTTGGCTTAGTATGATTCGGAAATCTTCTAAGCGTGTGAGACCCCACGCCTCCTCAAAATAGTTATCACATATGCGCATGTACGAGATGAAGGGGCAGGGGCTCACACCCTTTGAAAATCTACGCATGACAAACATTATTAAGCCAATCATCCCCAGGAAATAATTAGAGAATTACAAGTCCAAGAAGTTAAGTACATGGGTGCTCACGCACCCCAAAAATGATGAATTCCACAAGTTAGAGTTCAGGTGCGTGGGGTCCCACGCACCCATAAAATGAAAAAATCTGACTAAGTCCATTATCTGGGTGTGTAAGGTCCCACGCACCCACAAAATCCAACATGTGCTAAGTTCCATTAACTGGGTGCATGAGCACCCACGCACCATTAAAATCATGATTAATCCGTTTCTTTTTTCTTTTTGGATGCATGTAGTCCCACGCACCCTTAAATACTTAGAAAACCCATTTGTTGGGTGCGTAGGAGGCAAAACCCACCTAAAAAGGAGACGAAGGGTGCGTGAGCTCCCACGCACCTCTCTTTAACAATAAAATTCCAAGTTACATTTCTGGGTGTGTGAGCACCCACGCGCCCTTAAAATATATCAAAACCCATTTGTTGGGTGCGTGGGATGCAAAACCCTCCGAAAAATCCGACGAAGGGTGCGTGCGAACCCACGCACCCCTAAAAGTCCGAAAACTTTGAATTTTTGGATGCGTGCAGGCTCATGCACCCTTAAAAAACCTCAAAAATCCTAAGTCCATTTCTGGGTGCGTGAAACCCCACGCACCCGAAAAATCATTTTACCTTGAATATTAGGGTGCATGCGTAAATTTTGGGTGTGTTGGAGTGAATTTTTTTGGTGCGTTGGAGAATTTTTAGGTGCGTGGAGGGCACAAAAAAAAAATCCAACGAAATGGGAAGTAATGAAAAAATTAGCTATCTTTTCTATATATAGCCGGGACCCAAAAGGTCCGGTGCGTCACACTGAACGATCGTACGCCCATTGCAATGCACCGGAGGGACATGTGTTGGGGTCCCAAAATGTAGGGGCCCTCAAAACAAGCAAGAGGTCACGCACCTCCAAAAGAATCCCACAAAACGCTTCTGGGTGTGCGCAAAATGGAGATTTACAAATCACCGCGATCAAAACTGTCTGAAATCGAACCCATAACTTCGTTATGATTTATGATGAACAATGCATGTACTTTCATCATTAAGCAAGCCCCACAAACTCATCGAAATTCAAAACCTAAATGGTGGAGTTCAAAAGTCCGTCAACGCATCCATAAACTCGGGTCCCACGCACCCATAAATTCGGGTACCCACGCACTCAAAAAATCAGTAAAATTAGGAAACTCATTTCTGGGTGCATGGAATCCCACGCACCCGAAAATTCGTCAAAGATCAGAAATTGATTTAAAGGGTGCATTGCGTTCCACGCACCCAAAAATGGGTTCATACACCCATAAATTCAGCACATTCCAGAAGTATCATTTCAGGGTGCAGGAGGTCCCACGCACCCATAAAATTAGGGTCCCATGCACCCATAAATTCAGCAAATGTCAAAATACATTTTGAGGTGCATTGGAGCTTTGTGCATCGATTTTGGGGTGCGTGGGAGGTATTTTAGAGGTGCGTGGCACGTGGCAGCCCCTCATTGGTCGACTTTCGATATTTCTGGGTATAAATACCCCGCCCGACTATTCATTTCTACGTTCTGAAAGAGAGAGAGAGAGAGAGAGAGAGAGAGAGAGAGAGAGAGAGAGAGAGAGAGAGCTACTATCCTTTGAGTATTTGATATTACTGCCGGAAAACCTCGCCGGAATACTTTTCCGATCACTGGAAACCCTTCCCGGTCACCAGAATACCTTTTCGATCACTGACGTCTTCTACCGGAAGATTACTTCGACTAAGACTACTGCAGGTCTGAATTCTGAAAAATCACAAGTGTGGGCACGCACCCATAAATTTGGTCCCACGCGCCCATAAATTTGACCTAATTCAGACAAGTGCATCGGACTCCCACGCACCCAAAAAATGGTCCATGCATCCATAAATTCGGGTCCCACGCGTCCATAAATTTGATGTAATTCAGAATTAAATGTTGGTGTCCCACGCACCCGAAAATGTCCCACACGTCCATAAATTCGGGTACCACGCGTCCATAAATTCAACATGACTTGGACAAGTGCTTTGGTGTCCCACGCACCCATAAATTCATAAAAAATCAGGCATGCATTTAATTTAAAGGTGCGTTGGAGCCCACGCACCCAAAAATTAAGTCCCACGCACCCAAAAAATCAGCCAATTACAGAAAACGTTTGCGGGTGCACAGGACTCAATTTTAACGTTTTCAAGATCCGTTTGAGCCTATCTTGGGTGTTTCAAGCATTCCGGACACAATGGAATGGTCAAATGACCATTCCAAAATCTCTAAATAAGCAGGATTGTGTACCTTCAAGGTTCCACCCAATTCAACACGATGAATGGAATAACTTTTCGAAAGAAGCCGCCAGCATCTAGAACAATGTAAATGTATCGTCATTCATATGTACTATAAGATATGACCCGATTAAGGGTCGAAAGCTAGACAAACGGGATTATGGTTATCACAATAAACCATATCAAAGAGTTTCGATTCGCTACAAAGTAATTGCTATGAACTGCCACAACACAACGGTTGATGCCCTAGCCATCCAAACGGCATCCGTCGGTTGGGCTGCTCAGGTACATACAACTGCGGACCGGTCTTCCCGAGGTCGCCTATCCAAACATGACAGCTGCAGGCCTAGAGTCGTACCCTCTCAGTAAAAAACCCTGGCAGTCTCTGCCCGGATCTCCGGCCAAAACATGGGACATAGACATCTGACCAATACAAAGATAGTTCAGTCCGTAACAAAACAAATACGGGTCTCTACAACCACAAACTCTAAGACCATAGTCTCTGCTGACTAGTCTTTTTCCTTTTAATCATGGGTCATCGATCATTCGATGTAATTAAGGGCTCGTGCCAGATCACGGCCTAGAATATACAAGATCTCAGAATCTCTGGAATAAAATTCACCTTGCGATACCTCTTCTTATGTATCTTTTGTGAATGCTTGTGATTGTTTATGAATGTTTCCATTTCTCAGAACTCCAGAGCAACATTACACGGAAAATGCCATCGCATCATTTTCTAGTTCTAACAGTTCTACTACCCTATTTTGATGAGGTGAATAGGGAGTAGTAACTTCTACTATTAAATTTAAAGAAATGATTAAAATCATTAGAAATGTATTTGCATTTATATAGCCATAAGAAGTCAAGTTTTTAATAGATTTAGCTAAGTTATACCACAGGAAGCCAAGTTCTTAATAGATTTAGCATTTATATGGCCTAATGATCTACCATGCCACAGAGAAACAACATACACCATGTAAGTAGAAGCAAATTTATTCATTTCAACATTCAGTTTAAACATCCTATGTTCATGATCTGCATAACCCTTTCCTACAAACGAACTATTCTTAGTAATTACAATTTAATTAGATTTAAAAACTTGTTTCAACCCAGCCTTATTCAAAAGGTAACTCGAGACTAAGTTCTTACACATATCTGGAACATGTATCATATTGGCTAATGTAATAGCTTTCCCCGAGGTAAACATAAGTTCTATCTTTCTACACTCTGCAACGTCCGCAGTAATCGCATTTCCCATATGAACTTTTCTACTGGAAGAGACCTCGTAAAACTTGAACCAGCGATGGTCGAAGCATATGTGTGTATTAAGATCCGTGTCAATCCACCAGCCATCACACGGTTCTATGTGAACAGTGTTAATCTCCATAACCATCACCATGATTTGAAGTTCTTTAGTCATATTTGCTTGAGGTGCAGGTGTTGCCTTCTTTTTACGATTGCGACACTCTCTTGTAAAATGACTTGATTTGCCACATACATAGCATCCAACAGATTTGTCCTGATTTACTCTAGGCTTGTTTTTATTGTTTTTGTTCTTAAACTTGAGCTGAAACTTCTTTTTGAATTAATTGGTTTGGTTCAATTCGATTTGGTTTCAAGTTGGAGGGTTTCCCCTTAAATTTAACATTTTCATTTACCAAATTAATTTTAGAAATTTCCTCCTTCGACTATTCACTTTTGTCATGGAGTCTAACTTGTTCTTCAATACGCAGACGCACTAAGAGATTTTTCATAGAAAGTTCCTTAATTTTGTATTGGAGGGAGTTTTTAATATCCATATAAGATACAGGCAGTTTTTCGATCATAGTTGCAACTTGGAATAACTCATCTACTTTGATCCCTTCAGAGATGCTTCATAAGCTCTTGAATTGAATTCATTTGCTTGTTGAACTACAAATTTATCATCAACCATTTGGTATTTAAAATTCCTACTAACTGCATATTTCTTCACCCCTGCGTCTTTTGTCTTATATTTCTTTTTAGGGCTTTTAATATTTAGCAGAGGTAGAAAGATCATAGAATATATCATAAAGTTGATTAAACAGAGCACCAAGGATGTAATTCTTGCAGAAGTTAATCATCTTCATCTCACTTTTGACAGACAACAGTTAATTCGGGCTCATTAAGATCCTTGGGCTTTTCTTGTTTAATAACGTAGGCCATATGAAGGGTCGTGACTTAGAAGAACATCTTCTGCCTCTATCGCTTAAAATGTTGTTAATTGAAGGTATTTAGACGAATCAATTTGCTATCGACCAGAGTATTTCCCACAAGGTCATCTATCTCAAATTATTGAAAAATTGGTAGTAAACTGACACAAGAAATAAATGAATTGCAAACGAATTGGAACCTCACACCTGATTGCTAATTGAATGACGATGATCAAAATAATCTGTCATTGGGACAAGGCGCGGACATCATTGCTTTCTTTGAGATAGTTCACGCACCTTAGACGCTTTTGGGCCTCGACCGGTGCAGAGGCTCCCGATGTGCTATCCCCTAGGATACAATGCCCAAAGAAAAAAAAAAAAGGAAAAGAGAAAGATGATTTTTTTCAAAGAAATGATACTAATGTTAGGATTTTTCTTACCTTTTTCATTCAGATAAAAACTCATTTATAAAAGGAAAAATCTGTATGTTAAAATAACGAAACAACGCCTCAATTAATAAGATGTGCAGAACAAAGCACAACACACCCGTTGAGATGCGCCCATTTGAGGAGGCATACCTCACACGATGGAAACAACCTTATCATGAGTGGGCCACATCCAACAGTTGTGAAAATAAATAATAAAAAAAAACATTGCAAGTTTTAGCAAATCCTTACCCATCAAGACTCTAAGCAAAGGACCCAAACCTTTCCCCATCGAGTCGGGCTCATGCGTGCATACAAACTCATGCATAGTATAGAATATTGCACAAGAGTCGACTTATGAAGAGGATGCTTTATAAACATTTTTTCTCCCATTTTCTATCTAATATAGGACAAAAAATTTACTTTTGAAAAATAAGAAAGCCAACCCAAGTTGTCTTCTTAGACATTAATAAAACTTTCTTATGTATTTTTTGAAATACCTACAACATATGCTTCTCGCGGAATTGTATCATTCTCAACCCGTGGATATGAGTAAAGTCCTTGGGTTTTCAGATTCCTAGTCCTAGTCCGTGCCAAAAAAAAAAATCTATAGGGCCTGTCATAGTGTGTCCATCTATTATTTGCGCCAATCATGTTATAACATGAACATGTGATGCAGTCGTAGACATGGTGAGATTGAGCTTCATCTCTCTCATAGGATAATTATTCCGAATCCACGGAGTTTTCGAAAATTCTCAATCGGACTTCTTCGAATCCACGAAGGAAAACACTCGAATCCACAAGCAAGAGAGTAAAAAACTCAGAGGTTTTATTGAGAATAGGTTATTGAATGAATAACAACGAAATTAAAAGAGTTTATATTACCTAAGTGCTCCAAAAGAAACTCTAATTGCGAGATTAGAAAGAATCCTACACGAAAATAGAAATAAAGCAGAAAAAAAACGGTGTGAATTTTCGCGCGGACAATTGATCGATCCAAGCGAACGATCGATCGGTTGGGCGATTGATTGATTAGACGATCGATTGACTGCTTCAATCGTCGACCTCAAAACAGTCTAGAAAGGTCCAGAGGTGATTTGCAAATTTTGGAAATTTGGGCGATTGATCGACAAATGCAATTTTAATCTAGTGAACTCTCTGGACTACTTCCAGCATGGGCGATTGATAAGCTAGGATGGGTGATATATCAAAATATGATGTCGACCATCGATTTTCTTGATCTTCTTCCGATCCATCTCCATTAGGAATCCGTTCAATCCTTGTTCTCGATCATAGGGTTTTATGCCTACATCAACATGATACCATGCATGTCCAAAACTCAAGTGGGCTACACCACAGGGAACAGTGGGGACGGGGATGGGCACCATTGAAACCTAATTGATTGGCCCCATCACGTGATGTCTATGTGCCATATCCAACCTGATTGAAAATTTTCGCGGGCCCTGGGAAGGTTTCAGCTGTAGGTCCCCATCCCCACTTTTCCATGTGGCGGGGCCGCTTGAGTTTTTCAATCTTCTTGCCTGAGCTGCCGTAAATGGCGGACACACGGGAGTGCATTGCCGGTGACCCGGACACAGATATATCTCTGTGCCCGGGGCTGTGTGAGGTCCACAGAGATGTCCGTGATAAATCCACTCCGTCCATCTGTTTTGAAAGACCATAATCGCACAGGATTAAAAAAATCAGGCAGATCCAAGGCTCAGGTGGGCTAACAAAACAGTGGGAACAGCAACGTCCACCGTTGAAATCTTTCTGGAGCTGACCATGATGTTTATATGCCATCCAAACCGTTCATAGAATTATTATCATTCAGATAAATTGCAATAAAAAATATCATCCTGATATAAAACTTCTGTCACCATCAAGCATTCAATCCCCACTGTTTCTTATTGTATGGCGTACATGAGTCTTGGATCTTCCTGATTTTTAAAATCCTGTCCTATTGTGTTCTTTCAAAACAGATGGACGGAGTGGATTTGTCACGGACATCTTTATGGCCCCAAACAGCTCTGGGCACAGAGATAGGTCACAGGCAGTTCCCTCCCACAAAACATAATCATGTGAACCTTGTGATCACCTTCGGAACATAATCGAGACCGTAGATTTAGGTTTTCCAAAATGGGCCACGAAAGAAGAAGAGAAACGAATGAGAAGTAGAAAGAGAAGGGGCCAAAAAAAAAAAAAAAAAAAAAAACGCCTGCTTATCACCTTCATCAAATACTCCAAAAGCATGCAAAGTTCCAAAAGACAGATGGGCGCTTTACTAAAACACTCGTCCTTCCCATCCCACGTCAAAGAAAAAAGAAAATCTCCTTCTCCTCCTCCTACTGCTAAAATTAGAAAATGCTACTGCTAAAATCATCGAGAGAGAGAGAGAGAGAGAAAGAGAGAGAGAGAGAGAGATGGCTGAGGCCATTTTCAGCAATGAAAGGTATCTATCTATATATATCTACACATATCTCTTTCTCTGCAAAGAGAGTCATGGGATCTCTAATGGTGGTAAGGGTTGTAATGTCTTTTTCCCTTCTACTGTATGTTTGAGCTTGAACTTCTCTCTAGGGTTTTTCTTCTCTTTTCTTTGTACTTTAATCATGAGATCATTCCTGTCTTGGGCGGGCCAGCCACAGAGAGCTGAGTGCTCGGAGCCTGTGGAAATACTCAGCTATGGCTAGAAAGCAACGGGCAGCTTGACGTGTGGTCAGGATCTGGTGCAGCCGGTGCAGCATTTGTTGCCTCAGATTATCTGCCTGTAAGAAAAAAATAAAAACCCTACTCATTAAAACTCTGTACACAGGATTCGGTCACTTGGAAATCGTACCGACTCGTTCAGTACTAAGTCGAGTTGAGACTCACCCGAATTGGGCTGAGTCGGATATATATATTCAATGCTCACTCATGGGCCGAACCGATCAGACTCAAGATCCATCGTGTGTTGCCACCACCCACTCGGTCCTGAGTCGAGTTGGGCCGAGTCAGGCATATATTCACTGCTTACTCGTGGGCCAAACCCGATCCATCGTGCGTTGCCACCGACTCGTTCGATTTTGAGTGGAGTCTGGTTGACTCACCCGAGTTGGACATCCAGCATTTGTTGCCGTCCCATTGGGGCATGATGATCTAAACCGTCCGTGTTCTCGATGCTTCCAGAAGTATGTTATTTTCGCATTGCCATGCTTCAGTGATGATCCTAACCTTTGATCTTTAGGGTTGAATGCATGTCATTGAAAATTTTCTATTCAATGTTCTAAATTCATATACAGATAGTGATGACGACAACCATCAGTTCAGATATGATTATTACCGTAGCCCTCATAGCATAGAGTCCACATTATGGACGGTTCTGATCATTGGAACACAGAGCATGTGGGGCCCCAATGGGCGGCAACAGACCCTGGTCGTTAGTCGCGAGAGAGGCAGAGGGCATGTTACACATTTTCTAATGGAGGCGGTGGGAGTGGGGAGGGGAAAATGACTTCTAATTTTCTTGACTATGTGATGGATGTGGATGGCCCACCTATAAGACGTGACCGTGTTTGTTTGAGCTAAAGAGTAGAAATCCGAAATTCTACAATCCCACACGTGACGATGTGGACGCCAGATCCAGGTTGTTCACATGGTGGGCCCAGTGTCCATGTGCCGTCGCCCAGAAATAGGCCTATTCAGCCACCGGGTGATCAGATGCATGTGTATGAAAAAAATCTGTACACTTAATAAAAAAATCAACCGTCCACACTCCATATTCAGCGTACTCGTGTGGTGATCCTGAAGATCCAGACCATTCTAACTTTTGACCCACAAAGCATACAAGGTGGGGTCACCTGATGAACGGCCCGATCTCGTAGATACGTGCCACGCGTGTTAATTTATAGAAAGCATTTTGTACACCTCCATCTCAACACTAGTTTTTTTTTTTTTCTTGTCAAAAATGATGGCCATAATGCAGTTTTCAACAAAGCCTCTTCGGAATCTCTTGACTTAAAAAAAAAAGAAAAAGAAAAAAAGAAAAAACGAAGATTATTTTCGAAGATTTGTGAAAAATACCATGGTTTGTTTGAAGGGGACAACGCGGGATATGATAGGACAGAGACGTCTCAATCATGTACATACACGTACGTGGCAAGATGGATGGTTGATCGGGACCATCTAACTAGTGGTATCAACTTTGGATGGTTAATTGTTAAAAAATTCATCACACAATCATAGCCCTAAATTTGCTCATTTTTTGCCAGCTGAATGTCAACCGTTGCGTGTGTTTGCATTTCACCGTCCATTTGAAGGCCACTAATCAGATGTCTCTGATCATCCGATTTGTGAAAATACAAATAGATGGACGGTCCTATGCAGAGTCTCTCATGCCACGTGTAAGGAGGAAGGGGCTCTATCATGTTACGATGCAGACGTATCCATCATGGCTTCTGTTATTTTTCTAATACTTTATATTGACGACTGGATGGAGAGTCATACCTTCGTTTCTGAAAATTGCGTCTTGTGTAGGAAATTAGAATATGTTAGACGCTTGACTTTCTCAACAATTGAAAAATAAAAAACACAAGACAGATTGGATGTGTTCGGGTACAATGAATGGTGGTGATGTGATTGGCATCACAAGTGCCAAAATGGCACACGTGCGGTGGGATCATCTTGTGGGGTGACCCCTGAAGCTTTCCTGGCCCCCCCAAATGAGACGGGTCCACTTAGCTCCTGTGGGAACTCAAATTTGTACATTGATCCCAAACTGATCGTCTATTATTTTATAATAGTGTGGCCCACCCAACAACTAGACCAGCCTGATCTTTCAGCCATTGAATACTCGAGATGGCCTCCGCCTGATGAATGGTCCGGATCTCACATGTTTATGACACGTTGGCACCTGTGCGGCCTCTTCAATGAGAGACTATACAGTACACTTCGGGTATCAGTTTCCACAAGCGGGTCCCTTTTTCACTGATCCATACCGTTGATATTACGGACATCACTGTCACTTGTCTAAGAACGAAAAAAAAAAAAAAAAAATCTCTTGAAAAATTTGCAAAACGTTCAGTAGGCAACCAACAAAAGAAAAGGTTACGAAAGATGGTTCCCATTACCAGGATCTTCCAATCTGAGGGACTTTTGATGAATGGGCCACCCCAGCGGTGGTGTGTGATGTTTTGGGCACTATGAGGCTCACCGTGATGATGTCTACGCCCTCCATCCGTTTTGCCAGTTCAGTTTAAGGCATGAACCTAAAAATAAAGCAGATCCGAAGCTCAAGTGGACCACACCTCAGCAAACAGCGTTCATTGAACGTCCACCATTAAAAACTTCTTGGGGCCCACAAAAGCTTTGGATCGAGCTGATATTTGTGTTTTCCCTTTATCCAGGTACGTGGACCTTATCAATAGGCAGGCCCTAGGAAGTTTTTAACGGTGGGCGTTCAATGACCACTGTTTCCTGTGGTGTGGTACACTTGAGATTTGGATCTGCTTCATTTTTGGGACCAGGCCCCTAAACTGAGCTGTAAAAATGATGGACGGCGTGGATATAAAAGACATAAATAAAAATGGGCCCCACAAAGGCCACAATTACAAAACTGCTGGGGTGGTTTTGGCAGCACCACCTAATCTGCGTCCGTATTTTATATGCCTCCAGACCATCAAAAGGTCCACGGAATACCCTCCTCGTCCTACAGGTGGCAAGCATTATCCTGATCTAGAAAGTTGTTTTGAATGTTTAGATTGCACCACGTGGATGGGTTATATATGCTAAATCAGGAGATTGGACTGTGGGGGGAGCGATCTGATCAGTGGCCCGCAAAGAACAGTTGGAGCAGATCAGCAGTCCTATCAATGTGAATTTCGGCCTCTAGCCTATCCATATGGTGTCCCCCAAGATCAACGGTCACAACCACAAGATATGTTTGACACGCGTATTGCGAGGAGAGGAAACTGGGTGGACCTTCCATGCAGAGACTGCACATTATTATTCGTTAAATACAATGCATGTTATTTTGCAAGCATTTGAGAGAGAATTTTCTTATGGGGAATTAGTTTGCTGACGTGCAGGATTCCAGACACGTGGGACCATGGTTGGTGATCCAAACCGTCTACCTGATCGTCTTGCTATGGATGGAGGATGCCTCAGAAATATCCCAGAGTAAAGATACTATTCCTTCAGTATTTGACCTTTTATTCTGTTGATTGTGAACCACTTCTATATCCTTTCTTTAAATGTTTAGTTCTAGGCCACGAATCTCAAGGTACAGATCTTATAATCTAGATATTTCAGAGGCACTAGTCATCCTTTGTGGGGCCTATCAGATGAACGGTTTGGATCAATTAATCACTTGTCATACTAGTAGAAAACTTGTGCATCAATCCACTAATCCTGGGTGTACACGTGATTCCTCTCTCCTTGGTCAACAGCTAGTGAAACTACTGATAGTAGGTTAAGTTGGTGATGCATGATAATTACTGAGTAATAATCTAGGTGGACGAAGTGAATGCACATGGTTGCATTTTGACTCCTTGGCGTCCATGTCACTTGTCTAGACAGGTCAATAATTCCAGTTCACTATTCACAGTCTTCCTCGAAGAAATCATACTGATTGGATGATCCAAACCATCAAATCAATGGCATGTATAAATGAAGGTACAAGATCGCTCTTGGAATATAGGTCGTGCATGCAGAGGGCCACCGGTTGCCCAGTAGTAGTGGAAGAAGCTGCTGAACCTAATGGATGGTTGAGATACATGATGCGAATCCAAATAAGTCCAAATGCAACTATGTGTTTTGTAAGGTTTCAATGCACGTAGCAATGCTAGCTCAGTACTCATAACAATACATGTTCATATACAATAGATGTATGGTAGCTTTATCATACACTGCTTTCTTTCCCACCAACAAGTCGCTTTCATATGACATCGTAAAGATAATCTTGAACCTAGGATGCTTCATTAATCAGGTGGGCTACACCATCAAAATCAGTGGACAGCCAATGGTCCAACTCAATTGAAGTATGTCGCCCACCTAATGAGCAGAGTTTTTTCATTTTTGGCTCCATGCGATCCTCATAGTAATTTTAACATCTCAGATGTTCCACCAAAACAACCCATTAGTAGAAAATAAAAACAGTGCGTTAAAGTTCCCATACAAAGTCTTACATGAACATAACTCTAATGATAACGATAATTAATAATAATAATAATAATAATAATAATAATAATTTAAATATTGACTATGACGACAACGGCGACAATGACAAGATGGTTACTGGTCTAAAACATGGTTTCGATGCATCGTCGAAAAACTGGTATCTATGTGCGATTCGTTGTGGTATCTCCTATGAATGATATGGCTGTCTCGGCTAAAATGGAGGAGGGACACAACAACAACCAATTTGCAAACCATGATCTAAATACTAAGAAGAAGAAGAAGATGGTAGTAATCTAAACGCTAACAACAGCAGCAGCAAGAATCAACGTACCTGTCGAACGAAACCTTCAAGGGTGGATAGCTTGTTCATGGCAATGGCCATCTGACCCATGTAGTTGGCCATGTTAGAAGGGCAACTCAAAGCATCGGAAGCAACGGTTTCTGAGAGAGACTGATGAAGAGCTTCCAACCCTTGGCTAAGAGCTTCCTCTGCCTCCTGTGTGGACTGCTGAAGACTACATATCCCCAATATCTGCTGCTCCGTTAATGGCTCTATGTGGTTCAATAATATCTACACTCCCAAAAAACTCCAATTAATTCACATGATCCACTCTATATATATATTTTCAAAGAGATATGCTGGCTTCAGTGGCCAACATGCTAGCCTGGAAAGTGTGTGAGATGTCTGAATGATGCTTAAGATGGCCCCCACCATGAAGATGGCCATACCCAAAAGTCAGAATAGTCCACTCACCAGGTGGGCCACTCTTGTGGCAAAAGAATGGTTAGTTTAAATAAAATCTCCACGTGTTCGTATGGCTTCCCTGATTAGTGGGCCTACCTGGTTTCTGCATATGGTCATCTTGAGAGCAGATGGGATGCTTGACACGCTTACCAGGTCAGCACGTGTGCTAGGTGAAAAATGTGGCAAGATATTTACCTGCCATTTTATAATGTAACCTAACGTACTGGATTGGGAAACATGACTAATTTTTATTTATATGTTTCTCAAGAACTTTTAAATAGGCCATGCTATTGACATTATATATTAAAATATTCTAAGTTTCTTCAATGTACACCATTCTCGCCAACAGTCGTGCTTCCTTTATCTCTCACCTTGTGGAGAAGGTCAGCGGGAATTCAGTAGCATTTGGAAATTCAGAATTTCAAAATCCTTATTGAAATGCTTATTAGGATTCCACCCACCATCCATGTATGGTGCAAGATATGATCGCAACAACTCCTGCAGTGCAAACCCAATCTTTTCCAAAAATAAATAATCCTGTGTGTTGTTCTTACATAAAAAATAAATAATCCTGTGTGTTTTTCTTCTCTAACACACAGCCTTAAAAGATATTCAGTCTCCAACCTCTCTCTGATCTAAAGATCATTTGTTTGCTAGAGAATAGTAAAAAAACAAATGATGAGATACAGTCATGATACAGCCAATTTCTTCCCGCCAACATGTCACATACATAGAATATCCATATTATAAAGGTGGGCCACATCTATTACAATCACCTTTTTGAATATCAGGTAGATCCAGTCTTTGGGTTGGCCGCACTAGTACAATAATTCTTACTATCAGCTGTCCATTGGCATTGACGCTGTGCCCCACTTCTGTGTGTGGATAGACCTGATTTTCATGCCTGATGATCATCCAAAAATACTATTGGAGTTGGACCAACTTCGGATTTCCTTTGGACAAACAAATTTGGTTGAACAATCCTAGATTTCAGATTAGTGGACATCTTCCCATTGAATGTGTGCCATTGATCATTTTTTTTTAAGTCTTTCCACCCATATTGAAGCACATAGATGGGGCACGAGGATTTTGTGTGCACCTCTACAACCATGGGCCATCCTAGATAGTGTCCACTTGATGGACAGTCATGATTCATTAATATATGCACTCAAAGTTTAATGTGAGGTGCAACTAATTGTGAATCATGGGCTAGACCCTTATGCTAGTTTTGCACCATTTAAAAATGATGGTGACTCATCCTCCTTGCATATGCTGCTGAAGAACAGCTATCCAGACCATCCAAATTCTAGATCCCTTGTGGATGGAGCATAATTACAAAATCACATTAATCACACAATCAGATGGATCAGCGATTTGGACAGTTATGCTCCATCTACGGTTGGATCAGCTATTTGGACAGTCACCATCATTTTTTTAGTGGTGCAAAACTAACATATGAGTCTAACCCATGAATCAATACTAATTTCAAATTAGAATCACGTGTAATTAAAACCATTTGTATTAGTCAAAAGAAAATTTTCTTGTAGCTGTGCATCTGCACGTGTCAAAGTGGTAGGCATGTGCCTAGCCAACCACCCCAAGTCAAAAAAAGATGAGGCCAGTCCGCTCGTCAGTTGGGCCACACATGTAAGGTGGACGGTTAAAAATAAAAATAGCCAATGGTTCACATTCAACTGTGACCCTCCTGATAAGTTGACCGGCCACATTCTTGAGACGGAACACTTGCATCATGGGTCATAACCCCTGCCACACATTTCGCACATGGTTGCCACGTCAGCACACGTGTGGGGCCTTGCACATCTGCACCTGCAACTATCATTCCTCATTTGTAACTTTCGTTTTCTGAAAATTTTCTAACCAAGTAGAAAATATATCTTTTACCCAAAAGAAAGAAGGAAAAGAAAATTAGTCAAACAAGAAAAACCCTACAAATTGTAAACCCTAACAGCTTAAACCTAGTTTCATGCATGATTTGATTCCCAGATATTACAGGCCTAAAACCCATTAGTAAGTACATTTTGGGCTAATAAAAATATGGAGAGGCCAGAAAATGTGGGTCATGCCGGAAATATACGCTAATAACTGGCCTGAAAGTGACACAAGCTCTACATTCTCCGGCAAGTGAAGTAGAAGGGGAAAAGAAGAAGGTGATGGTGAATTAAGATAAAGAGTAGTTAGAAGGACATAGTTTCCATACCTTGATAAGCTCAGACGGCCGAAATCCTCCCATCCACATGAAGCATCGCTCAGCGGGTGTCTTCCACATGCCAGACACAATGTGAAAGACGTCTGATTTCACAACCATGCTCTTCATGTTCATCAACTCGTCATGGTGGGCCAGGCAGTTGTCAACGAATAGCCTCAGATCATTTTCTGGCAGGTGTTCATGCACGGCAGCTCGGAGCTCACACATGAGCCGGTGGTGCTCCTCAAGCCACCTCGTGTACTCTATGTCAAAGACCGCCGCATCTGGAATCACCGAAATAGAAACACTTTGAAACAGCATGGAAAGAAAGCCCTAAATCATAATAACGAAAGAAAAATCAGTGGAATTGAGGTTAGAGGATTGCCTGAGCTCAGACCGCCGGCACTGACGGGGAGACCTTGTTCCCCAAGAGCAGAACCTCCGCCAAAGAACAAGCCCTAAGAATCCAGAAAGCAAAGAATTCATGATTTTATTTGGTAAACCTAAAACACATTATTCATGAGAAATTATCATGTGTGTAGAATAGACATCACGGCTCCCTGTATCTTCAATCATCAACTGTCCATTCATGGAGAGAGAGAGAGAGAGAGAGAGAGAGAGAGAGAGAGAGAGAGAGAGAGAGAGAGACCTGAGATCTAGCCCTCTGTAGCTCCTGCTCAAGCTGAGTTAGCTTAACCCTACTAGACTCTAGCTGTTGAACATAAGCCTGTCGAAGATAAAAAACAATAAAAAAAAAAAAGAGTCAGAACTAAGATCTTCAGCAAACAATAATGCAGATTGGATAACTTGGGATTAGAAGAAAAGGAGACAGAAATTACACAAGAAAATGCATTATATATGGAATTAATCAAGTTAATTAATTTTCATTTTGTTTTTGCCTTACCTTTTTCCTTAGCCTGCTTTTCCGAGCTGCTTCTCGATTCTGAGCAAGCCTCCTTAATGTCTGCCCACATATAAATTAAGGGTGAAACTCCCCTCATTCAAAATGCAAGGAGAAAAATAATGGCACCCGTGTATGGAATGTCATTTTTACCTTTGGGTCTGGTGTTTTGGGCCCTTCATGCTCTGAACTAGATGTGGGGCCCTTTCTATTTCCTTCCCGCTGCCAAATAAATGATATAAATAATATATGAAAAAAACCCACCCTGGTTCTCAATTTTCTTTTCAAAAAGAAAGAAATTAAATCTCTACCAATTTCAGTCTTAAGTGTGCAACATAGTCATGGGTTCTAGTCTCCTAGAGATCATGGACCTAGTGTCTAGAAAGAAGAAGAAAATAAATAGAAATCCTCCTCCCTTTTTTTTCTTTTCCAATGCAAAAGAGAAATCTTTGCATCTAAATATTTTCTTTACCTTTAATCCTACTTTGACATCTTTTCCTGGTTCTGGCCCAGATGATGGGCCATTTCTTTGATTGGCTAGTTCCATGGATGGTTCTGATGATCTCTTAGAGGTGCTACTTGTTGGAGTAACAAAACCAATGCCAGTCTAAACAACAAAAAATAAAATAAAATAAAATGAAAAACAAAATTTTCAGCAATTTAGAAAATAACCCATATCCCATAAAGAAAAAAAGAAAAAAAGAGGCTTTATTCTTCTTTCAATCCCCACACCTTTGTAGAAGGCTCAACATGCATTGGCTCAGAGGGGAAAATGTTCAAAGTAGGTCGGACTCCGGAGCTCTCTGCATACATGAATTCCTGCAAGCATTAAAATCTCCTAAAGAGGTGCAAATCTTCTAAAGATGGTATAGTTCAAACAGCTGCGTAAAGAAAAATAAAGCGTCTTTTTTCTCCACATACACAATCATAACAGAAGAAAGACACGGCCGGAGATGTATGGGTCTCATGACTCATGAGGTAACAACACCTTTCCAAAATCATGCATTTGTAGCCCCTTTGGGGGAGAGAGAGAGAGAGAGAGAGAGAGAGGCAGAAAAGCAATGAAACTGAAAATCCTACCGTACCCTTTCCAGTACAGGAATTTGCAAGAATTTCATGAGGAGTTTGTTACAAGTCACGGTCTAAAAATCACCCAAATACTCATTTCCTGAAAATCCCATTTCTGCTCTTTGCATATATCAATCTATCACAACCCAGTCAAAATACCGTACAAGCATATCTGCTAACCACGCGTTTCTCATGAACCAAAATGCTCTTTGAAAGGTATCTCAACAGCTCTCTCTCTCAAAAGAGAAAAGAACAGAAAGAAAGAAAACTTACGTCTATTTTCTTGAACTGATGGATGATCTTGTCCTTCTAGATACAAAAAGAGAGCCTGATCTAATTCTCCCAAGTCATAAGCCCCACCAGCCTCTTTACTTCTGCTAGCAAAAGAACATCAAGAAAAGAAAAAAGATTCAAGGTTTTTTCTTTCCTAAATTGAGATTTTAATCCTTTTTTGCACTGCAAAAAATAGCTCTTTTCAACATGAAATAAAAAACGAAGACATGGGTTTTTCTCCCCTTTCTCTTCTCTTCCATTACATGAAATTTCCAGGCATAGAAGAAGATGACGATTGCATCATCCCATAAGATATCTGATTCTGCTGCTCCTGCCGTTGTTGGGTTTGATGCGGATTATCTTTATTATCCATCAAATAACTTCAAAGACCTTCCTCTCCATTAATGGCAAAATTGACTTGGGTTTTTTCCATGGAAATCAATAGAAGATAGCTATGGCCTGATTTCTACTAGACAAAGAGAGTCGGTTTCGATCGAAACAGATTGAATAAAATAATTCAGAGGAAAAAAAGGAATAGAAGGGAATAGAATTCAATGCTAGGAAACAAAACAGACAAGCTTTTCTATTGCCTTCTCATGAAAACCATCCTCCCCTCTCGGATTAGACTAGCGTGATAGTTCAGTCCTACTTCTTAAATGGAGGTGATTCATACACCCTACGCGTGTCATAAATTTAACCAGGTTGGGTAGATTGGAACCCAGACGGATGTTTAGTAGCAATTTTTGTCAATCCGACGGTTAAGATCTCATTGGTGGGCTATGCTTATATGGATCGGGATTTGTAGGGTCTGGAAAAACGTACTTCATTACTGCATGATATCCTCTCCTGTCCTATCACATGACGATCCATAACGTTCATCTAGAAGCCCATCTAGTGTACGGAAAAGATGATTTTTTTTTTTTTTTTTACCACATGAATCATATACCGTAGTTAATTCTAGATGGATGGTCTAGATCATCAGATGGTGGTGCAGAAGGAGCGAACGGATCGGAGGCTTCCTAGCATACCTCATTTAGAAATGGTGGTGAACTATCAGGATATGCAGCCATCTCTCTCTTACCAAAAACCTGATGACTTTCGAAAACCAAATTTCAGATAAGCTGTGTCGGAGCTGGTAAAATCTCTAACCGATCCACGCTCGACTAAAACCACCGTAGACCGTAGAAAACTGCTTCTGGGGAAGGTGAAAACCACTTGAGAAACCGGTAATGGTTTTCAAGCGACGGGCTTTTGCTTACACTGAAGTTACCAAAATGCCCTAGTCTTTCTATACAAGTACTGTCATAGCCTTCTTCCATCCGTCCGTACCCGTTTAGACACCGCTACGCGCGATCTACATGATGCTGTATACATGCATGTAGAGGTTTGCTACACGCGTGCGGGTCCCTGGACATCCAATGCCGGGCGCACGTGCTAAATTGCACAAACGTGAGAGATCTGAGCTTTTCATCAGGTGAGCCACGCTGTTTGGGTGCCCACAGTTTATAAAACAAATGAATGGCTAGAAAATTTGTTTTAACGGTTTGTTTCTTTTGTGAAATGTGGTCCACCTGAGGAGACAAACGGCGTGATTTTTGGGGCAGAAGACCTAATTCCGACGGCGATAGGATCTCTTGCACGTGCGCTTGGAATTGTTTTGAGAGGGCTCTTGTCAAACCTTCATGCGTATATGCATGGGAAGATTAAGGAAATCTATGACTCCGTTTGGCACGAGATTTCCATGGCTCGTGTTTCATGATCCCAGCTGCCGAAGGGGATTCTGTGCGGCCCACCATGATGTATATGCTTTATATCTATGTCTTCCATCTAATATTTTTGTCATCTTGTTTAAGGAATAAGCTAAAAAAAGAAGCAATCCAAAACTCAAGTGGACCAAAGCACAAGAATCAGTAGTGAGGATAATGACACCCCCATTTAAACCTCCCAAAGACCCATTGTGATGTTTATTTGCCATCAAACCTAATCATAAGGTCACTTAGACGTGGATGAACAACTTCATTCAAAACTTTTGTGCCATTGGAAGTTTTTAATGATGTTGTTTAATCACCACTGTTTCTTGTGATGTGGTTTACTTGAGCTTTGGACTAGAAATGATGTAGGTAAAACACATATATGATACTAGGCCCCACAACACCTTATAGATATTTCTAGTAGCATAGTCATCAACGGGCAATCCGCTTGCCAACACCCCGATTCATAGCTCAAGTGGTAGATTGAATGAAGATATAACCTCATTTCAACACTGAGACCTTAGTATCAATTCTCAAGTGGGGTAGCTAATATTGTGGTGTGATTGACTGTAAGAGTGGATGTACTCACAGTTGGGGGGGGGGGCTGCTCACTGCCCAAGACGTAGCTTGATCGATGATCCTAGCCAAACGTATCTTTTTCTTTTGAATGTGAATTTTTGTCTTTGATGATCTCCCAAACAGTGGCTTCTATTTATTTACTCTTATCGTCCCGTTTCTACAAGACCAAATGAATGAAATATACATATCTCATACATGTCTGCCACGTGAAGACCCGGCACCTCTTTTGACTCGAGAGCCGTTAGATGAGGTCCCATACATGTATATGTGAATCCATCCATAAATTCGTGCCTCATAATCTTTAGAGCACTTCCGTAGGCATTCACCCAATCTTGAGTGATTACAGACAGACCCATGTGCACATCCATACATATCTTCACATGCCCAGCAGTCCCATGCACGAAAGCATTGGAGCATATACGTACACAATTCTCGACAAGGGTACTAAAGGACGCGGATTGCCTGCGAAAGCAGGCAAGGCTTTCGCAGGAATCCACGTCTAGGACTAAACATGTAGGGAAGCGGGTTAGGTGCGGCCAGACTCACAAAACATGATGCGGACCTAACTATAGGGCTCATCTTGATATCAGCTTTTTCAGCTCATTTTAGAGCATGAGACAAAAAACATGAAGCAGATCCAACTATATATCAAGTGGACTACACACGAAGCAGTGGTGATTGGCCATGAAAACTTCCTGTGAGTTACAAAAGTTTTGGATCAAGTTATTGTTATTATTATTTTTTTTTTCTTCATCCAGGTTTGGGTGACTTTATCAGCAAGTTGGATAGTAAGTAAGCATTACAGTGAGCCTTAGGAAGATTTTAATGATGAGCCTTCAATCACCACTATTTCCATCTTACCTCTGGTACGCTCCACCTGATATTTGGATCTGCTATTTTGGGTTCATGTCCCTCAAATGAGCTGGAAAAATGGATGGACAGTGTGGATATACGGATACGTACATCAAGGTGGGCCCCACGGTCAGGGTCACACCGTGTTGGATGAGGCCTGAGCCGCACCTAATCTGCTCCCAACAGGCAAACGGTACCTTGCTGTATTTTTTTATATCAACGTGTCACATTTGCAGGACATTTGAGCCGTGATAAAGGCAGGCCCGTCATTTGAGAAATTACTCAGTACGCTTTTGTCGTACTGAGTAAACTCTGTTGGGTCCACCGTGAATGTCTGGAGCATATCCGCAGCATCCATTCGTTTTCCCAGCTCATTCTAGGGGCTGAGCCCAAAATAGAAGCATATAAGAATCTCAAGTGAACCACACTACAAGAAACAGTGGGAATAATGATTTCCACCCTTGAAACTATTTTAAGGCTCACAGTGATGTTTATTTGTCGTCCAACCTCTTCATAATATCAGGCAGACATAGACGAATGGAAAACATAAATATCGGCTTAATCAAAAACTTTTTTGGCCCCAAGAATTTTTCAATGGTAGGCGTTTGATGCACACTATTTCTTGTCCTGTGGTCTACTTGAGCTTATTTTTGGTCTCAAGCCTTTAAATTATCTGTTACAATGGATGAACTGAGGGGATAAAATACATAAATAAGGACGGACCCCACATAATTTACTTAGTACGCCTGAGTCACTCAATTGGCAATCCGCTTCCCCTCATTGATGACCATCTGGCACAAAGATCGGGCTAACTAGGCCAACGATCTGACACAAACACAGTTGTGGCCCACCTTAAAGTTGATGGGCTGATATTTGTGCTAGGTGGTCTTCACCGTGGGGCTTACCTTTCGCGCCTCTCGGATGTTCTGCACATGTGACCCGATTGGAGGGAGGAAAACGGTGCAGCATGGTGAACATTGAGAGCGGATTAGGTGAGACCCCGGGCTCACCTAAGACAGTGCGGCCCTTACCGTGGGGTTCACTTTAATGTATGTATTATATATCTACTCCATTCATCCGTTTTTCTAGATCATATTAGGGCATTATACCAAAAATGAAGCAGAGAATTTTATCAGGTGGACCATACAATAAGAAACGATGGTGATTGATCATTGTGACATCATTCGTGACATTGACCTCCTTGTTAGAGCCTTTTTTTAATTTAGCCTTCTGAGCACTGTTTGAATTTTTGCTGGACCGAAATGCGCCTTTGCCACACCTCTCAAACGACAACAACTTTTTACGAAAATCGAGAGGGCCTTTCAAGAATTCAGTGTGGGCCCCAAAAATCAATTGTTGGGGCCACCCCTTGGACGATTTGATCTGTTCACTTTAATTAGACATCCGTGAATACACAAGAGGGTTATTTTAAAAAAATTGAAGCTTTTTGTGACCCACACTTACATTAACACTATAAGTTAATTACAAACTGTTTTCTTCAGTGTGGTACATCTATGATAAGTTTTTCCTTCAAACTTAAACAAATGGCATGAAATTAAAAATCATTTCATGTGGATGGCTTGTATCTGCTCCAAGACTATCTAGTAGACCGTACATAAGACGTGTGATGAGTTTAATAAATGGGTCCCTTGCGTGGAAAATGTCATTTTGTCGTTTTCTTCGTTTATTCTTTTTTTCTCAAGAGAGGATCATTTGGCTATTAAGACCATTGTCACCTCCATGGGACCCATTCTGGCAAGCTTCCAACTACATCTAGCATCATTCCATCCATTCTAACGAGCTTCTGAGTGTTTTTTTTTTTTGGAGTTAACTGTTATAACTCCAAGCAGGTTGCATATCCCATAAAAATAATGACCATTTTTGGGCAATGAAATGATGTCTAAATGAGGTGATTCTAAAGCCATTTAAAATTTCATCAAATTTCCTTTCCAGCAAGTACAAGATTACAGAAATCGAACATATAATAAGGGAGTTATGACCATTTTTGCTGGATCTATGAACGACGGAGTATCGACGCAAATTACCTTTCCAGCAAGTACAAGATCACCGAAATCGGACATATAACAAGGGAGTTATGACCATTTTTGCTGGATCTATGAACGACGGAGTATCGATGCAAATTACCTTTTCAGTAAGTACAAGATCATCGAAATCGGACGTATAACAAGGGAGTTATGACCATTTTTTGCTAGATCTATGAACGACTGTGTATCAACGGACGACAGTGACTTTGGGTCTACTTTTATCCAATCAAGTGGTATCCTAATGAGGTGATTCCAAAGCCATCTGAAAATTCATAAAATTACCTTTCCAACAAGTACATGATCACCCAAATTGGACATGTAACGAGTGAGTTATGATTGTTTTTGTCGGATGTGCGAATGACAGAATATTGATGAATGATAATGACTTTAGGCCCAATTTTGGGCAATTAAGTGGTGTCTAAATGAAGTGATTCTAAAGCCATATGAAAGTTCATCAAATTATCTTTTCAAGAAGTACAAGATTACCCAAATCAGACATGTAATGAGGGAGTTGTAACTATTTTTGTTAGATGTGCAAACGACAGAATATTAACAAATGACAATGACTTTGAGCCCACTTTTAGGTAGTCAAGTGGTGTCCAAATGAGATGATTCTAAAATCATTTGAAAGTTCATCAAATTATCTTTCCAACAATTATAAGATCACCCAAATCGGATATGTAACAAAGGAGTTATGACCATTTTTGTCGATAGACACTAACCATCGTCGACTGACACTGACCATTCGCCGATACTCAGTGAGTGTCAGCGATCGCCGACGATCAGTGAATACATATCGGCGATTGGCGACGGTGACTGAGTGTCAGCGATCGCCAATACTCACCGAGCATCAATGATGGTCAGTGAGTATTGGCAATTGGTGACGGTCAGTGAGTATCGACATTAGTGACGCTCAGTGACTGTCGGCGATCGTCGATACTCACCGAGTATCGGCGACAGTCAGTGAGTATCGGTGATTGGCAACAGTCAGTGAGTGTTGGCGATCACCGATACTCACCGAGTATCGGCGACGGTCAGTAAGTATTAACGACGATCAGTGAGTATCGACAATCGGTGATGGTAATCAGTGTCTATCAGCGAAAACAGTCATAGCTCCCTTGTTATATGTCTGATTTGGGTTATCTTATACTTATTGAAAAGATAATTTGATGAAATTTCATAAGGATTTAGAATTACATCATTTGTACACCACTTGATTGCCCAAAAGTGGGCCAAAGTCACTGTCATTTGTTGATACTTTGTCGTTCATAAATTAGATGAAAGTGATCATAACTCCCTTATTACATGTCCGATTTAGGTGATCTTGTACTTGTTGGAAAGATAATTTGATGAAATTTCATATGGATTTAGAATTATCTCATTTGGACACTATTTGATTTTCTAAAACGGGTCCAAAATCACTATCATTCGTCGATACTCCGTCGTTCACACATCCTGACAAAAATGGTCATAACTCCCTCGTTACATGTCCAATTTGGATGATCTTATACTTGTTGGAAAGATAATTTGATGAAATTTCATATGGATTTAGAATTAACTCATTTAGATATCACTTGATTGCCCAAAAGTGGGCCCAAAGTCACTATCATTCGTCGATACTTCGCCGTTCGTAGATCCAATAAAATGATCATAACTCCCTCGTTCCATGTTCAATTTAGGTGATCTTGTACTTGTTGGAAAGATAATTTGATGAAATTTCAGATGTCTTTAGAATTAACTCATTTGGACACCGCTTGATTCCCCAAAAGTGGGCCCAAAGTCACTGTCATTCGTAGATCTAACAAAATAGTCATAACGCCCTCATTACATGTTCGATTTAGGTGATCTTATACTTGTTGGAAAGGTAATTTGATGAAATTTCATATGGCTTTAGAATCACCTCATTTGGATATCATTTAATTACCCAAAAGTGGACTCCATTTTTATGGGATTTGCAAGCCTTTATGGAGTTATGACAATTAACTAAAAAATACTCAAAAGCTCGCTGGAATGGAGCGAATGATGCTAGATGCAAGTAGGAAGCTCGTCGGACTAGGTCCCATGGAGGTGGCAACAGTCCTGACAACCAATAACCTCTTAGAAAAAAGAAGAAGAAACGAAGAAAACGACCAAATGACCTTTCCCGCGTAAGAGACCCATCTATTGAACTCATTTCACGTCTTCTGTAAGGTCCATTGGATAGTCTTAGAGCAAATCCAAGCCGTCCACATGAAAGGGGTTTTAATTTCATGTTATCTGTCCAAGTTTAGAGGTAAAACTCATCACGGATGGACTACAATGAAGGAAACAATTCAGATTAACTCACAGCGTTAACGTAGTTGTGGGTCACAGAAAGCACAATTTTTTTAAATGACCCTCATATGGGTTCAAAAATGTCTGAGTAAAGTGAACGGATCATATTGACTTAGGGGTGGCCCCAATAGTCGATTTTTTGGGGCCCACACCCATTTCTCAAAAGGCCCTCTCGATTTCTGTAAAAAGCTACTGCCATACAAGAGGAGGCGAGGTTGAGGGGCATTTTGGTACAAAATTCAAACAGTGTCTAGGAGATTAGAAAAAAAAAAAGTGGCTCTAACAAGGGGGTCAATGTCACAAATGATGTCATAAATTAGGGACCTTTTCAACTATTATCCCGCCCCATGCTGCCTGTAGGACTGTGAATTTTCTGTAACCGGTGGGTTAAAGCCTACGGACTGGAATTGGGTACTATCCCCGCCCATCCTAGGTGGGAACTTGTTGGGGCTTTGAGGGGACACCTTGATGGATGAGTTTTATCCACATCGTCCATCCATTTTGCCACATCATTTTAGGGTATACACACTGAAAAATGAGGCATATCCAAGGCTCAAGTGGTCCACACTATCAAAAGTAACAGCGATAATGACACCAACCGTTGAAATCTTCTTAGGGCCCACCGTGATGGTTGATAAGCGCGCATGATCCATAACTTTTGTTGCCCCCAATTAATTTCAATTATAGGTGTTTAATTTCCACTGTGTTTTGCATTGAGCTTTGGATCAACCTCATTTTTACACTTGAATAATAATATGATATTGAAAAATAGATGGATGGGTGCTGATAAAACTCATACATCATAGTGGCCCCTCAAAGCCACTATCTATTCCTAGGTAGTACCTAATTTTTGTCCAAAAGTTACAACATTCTTTGTTTACACCCGATCGATTATAGCCAGATCAAACAATTCGAAAGATGTGCCACGTGACAGTTGGGTCACACGTGGTGTAGAGAAAGTTCAAAGGGAGGACTTAGATATATACACTTGCAGGAGCATTAAGTGCATGTTAGAGTCCCACCAAAAAACAACTTCTAAGGATATAAGATCCTAGTGAGGTAAAGATTCCAGCAAGTTTCTTATCAAAGAGCCCGATGACGTGAGGACTACACCGAATTTTCTTAGCACAATCGGAATAGTAAGAGGTATGTAGCCTCTTATACATTTGTGGCTTGATGCAATGAACTATTTATGCTTATGTGGAGAATCAAAGAGATACATGTGGCTTGATACAAATTGGTGATTTAACCTTATTTTTAAATCTTAACAATCCCTCATCGTATCATTGAAAAACCTAAAAATGTTATCACTTCTGAAAGAAAAGTCAATGGCTTAAGGCAAAACGATCCCATCCAAAAAGACTAACCTCTCCTTCTTAAATTGCTTGATCGTTGTAACAATTAGTGATTGAACAATCAAATTAACCTTCACATGTCTGATCTTAATTGGAGTAATTTGGCGCCTAGGTTACAAACATTCAATCAATCTAAGTCGAGTAGGACTTTGGCAGTAGGCCCAATACTACTCCTAGATGCACATGTTTGGTTGAATTTGAAGCAATTTGTAACACATGTGGCCACATATCCCGATTGAATAACAACATCCTCTCTATTCCTAGGCTCTGTAGGCCCACCGTGGCTTCTCTATAAAATCCACTCAATCCATCCATTGCTGCCAGCCCATTTATGGCCTGACCTAAAAAATCAAACAGATTCAAGACTCACGTGGACCAATCCTCAGGAAACAGTCGTGATTGAACCCGAAACGGTGGAAATCACCTTTTCAATGGGTTGGATTGGATATGAACGTCACGGTTGGCCTATGAATCTTTCAACCGTGGCCGTGTCCATCACCATCGTTTCCTGTGGTGTTGATCATTTGAGTTTTTGATCTGCCTAGTGCTTAGACCCATTCCCTACAATTAGCTCGAGAAATGGATGGACGGACGGAGTGAACAGACATTACTGTGGGCCCTGCAAAGTGTAGGGTTACGATCTTGTAATATGAAATATCAAAGCGTAGGGTTAGGATGATCCTAGCCCTTTGATCACTAGCGTACGCATATTAAAAAAAAAAAAAAAAAAAACAACGGCCGGATACGATCTTATAATATGGAATATCTTAGCGATGTCCATTATCTATTGTACGGCCTAGCAGGTCAACGGATCTGATCACCTAACAATGGCATGATTTACAACAACTGTATCCATCAGGACATTATTCGCATCCTATGCATCAGGACAACAACTATGCCCTCCCTCCCGAAAATGTCATTTTAGGAAACAAATAAGGATATTTCTGTCCTTTCAACTTGCACGATTACAGCCGTCAAGTCCGTGTGAAATCACCGGCATCTGACGTCAAAGTGACGATCAGATTACCGTCTCGAAACTGAGACGTGTTGAGCTGTCGGCTCTTCTCTTTTGTAGGAAATCCGGAGCGTTAGGGCCCGGGCCCACAGCCGGAGTATTTTAGAGAGTGGACGGCTGAGAGCTTCAGGACGTCCATATCGTCAAACATCTGCTGATGGGCCCCACTGACAAGCCCACATCTTTTAGGCGATTTATTTCACTTTCTCTATTCAACCACTCCCAGCCCAACGTCGATGCTATGTGTGTTTTACACCGTTTAAGAGATGATTTTGTTAAGTGAATGGGACGTGGTAATTATTTTTAGACACTCATATTCACACGTGGAATATTTTCATAAGCGTGCAACATACAAGCTTCTAATGAAGTGGTCCACACCTTGTAGATGCCTTGTTTGAAAAATTGTATGGACTTTATCATCAGATGGGCCACCGTGCTTATTGAATTTGAGGCATTGATATTAACCTGTTTGTTTGGCGCACCTGATGTTTGAACTATCCTGATTTCGACATTTGGCATCTACATTGACGCGACCCGTCTGATGAGCTGCGTGTCAAATTGCCACGTGTAAGGGACGAGTTACAAATACTTCTCCCGACGAGTTTACAAAGGGCGCGGATTGGGTACTACCACACCGGACTTAGCCGCAGATGGACGGTCATGTCAGGGATTCTATGGATCCCACCGTGATTGATTTATATGTTTTATCCGCTCCATCCATTTGTTTTGACATATCATTTTGGGCAGGAGACAAAAAAGAGACAGTTAAAAGGCTCAAGTGTACCAGTGGCGATTGAACTTTACTGTTGAAGTCTTTCTACGGCCTATTGTTATGTTTATTTGCCATCCAACCTGTTCATAAAGTCACGTAGACCTGTATGCAGGGAAAACATAAATCTAAGCTTGATCCAAAACTTTTGTGGTCCCAAGAAGTTTTTAATGCTAGGCTTTAAATCCTACTGCTTCATGTGGTGTGGTCCACTTGAGCCTTTGATCTGTCTCCTTTTTTTGTCTCATGACTTAAATGATCTGTAAAAAAATATATGGACGGAGCGGATGAAAACATATAGACCAAGGTAGGCCCCCACGGAGCCCCTGACATAACCGTCCGTCTCTAGCTAGGTCGTGGTGGGGGTAGTACCCAATCCGCGCCGGTTTATACATGGTGAGGAAGGGGCAGAAGAACCGGAGTATGGTAGAACCATACTGCTTATTTACACGTGGCAGCATTATATTTTAATCAGTACAGGCCATTTACTTGTTACATTATTGATAGACATTGGTTCGATATTGGCAGAGATTGGATGATCCTAACCGTCTAAACAGTCGCCTCCAAATCTACGGTGGCGAAGAAAATCATTTATTGCCTTATTGGTCAACGTTGAGTGCTGCAAGTAAAGATAGTAAAGATAGATGATGCCAACGGTCTCCCGATAAGTACCAATTTTGACGTGTCAACCATCCATAATGAGGCCCACTAGTTGGACAGTTCAGATTGATAGATAACTTGTGCAAGTATAATGTACCCAGATGGCTCTACTACATTCCCGTTCTTCCAGCTCTACCATATCATTTCCAAAGATAATCACATTGATAGGGCACGGCCCAAAAATCACCTGGGATCGACCGTTGAATTTAGACTGCTGACTGTTTCCGTTCTACCATCCAATTGGTGACCACCGTTTGGATGGTCAAGATTCTCGGGATAGAACTTATGGGACACGGACCATCCATGTTGGGGGGCGCTATATGGGTGATCTGGATTTACATTTACGACATTGTGTAAATTAAAAATAAGCGTTGGAGTAGCATACATTCATCAAGACATGTGGGGCCCATCGTCCATCAGCCAAAAGACGGTCGTATAAGAGTACCAGTCAAACATAATTTTCAAACCCAGGTTCCACCCCCCCGGGCATTCGAATGGGGGTGAAGAGGCCTGAGCCTTTTCACATGGAGAACGGATCACCGTACCACAATTTGTGGGGCCGTGCCATCTTTCCCGCCAAACTGACACTTGTGTACGAAATCAGTGCCATGGAAACTACAGGACTCAGCATGCAGATCAACCTCCTACAAAATTAGTCTCATCGGATCATTGAGTGGGCCATGCGGATATGCTGAATCAGACCATTGGTTCTCGACCTGAGCCAGTAGCTACTGGACAGTGCTCTGCGGGCCACGCCATAATGGATGTGTTTCATTCATGCCGTCCATATATTTTTCCAGATCATTTTAGGGCATGGGATTGAACGCCCACCACAGGAAATAGTGGTGATTGAACGCCCGCCATTAAAAACTTCTTGGGGGCCACAAAAGTTATGGATGAAGCTGGTATTTGTGTTTTTCCCTCCATCCAGGTCTCTGTGGCCTACTGAACAGGTTGGATGGAAAATATACATTACGGAGGGACCTTGGAAGTTTTTAATGGTGGGCGTTCAATCACCACTGTTTTTTTGTGGTGTAGTCCACTTGAGATTTAGATCTCTCTCATTTCTGGTAACGTACTCTAAAATGATCTTAAAAAATAGATAGACCGTGTGGATAAAACAGATATATCATGGTGGGGCCCACATAGAACTGTCAAGTAGCCACCTCGCTACTGGCAGCGTCAGTAGGCAATCCGCGTCCAATACAGGCACACGGATTACTAGTTCAGTAGTCCAGATCTTTGGTTTGTTCCATCCCAATGTGGATAGACAATGTTCAAATACGTCCTCGATGGAATGATCCTGACCTTTGGATTTGTAGCCCACAAATCTACTTTTAAGAAAATAATATAGCAATGGTCCACATTCGACCGAAAAGTCCCAAGATCGTAGTAGATAGGGATTTCCATTCTGCTAGGATATTGGAACACGTACGGTCCATCCAAGGGTGACAAATTCGATCAATGGTCTGGATTACTGTCAATGGGCTCCACCTGTCAGAAATAAAACCCAAGTACACTGTTGAAAGGTTGTGTGTGGAGGTTATGATTCCTCTCGGCTGCGTTGTGCTACCAATTCCAATTGGAATATGGATATTATCTAAATTAAAAAATAAAATAAAATAAAGTACAAAATCTCCAAAAAAGAAAAAGAAAATATTGGAAAATGTAGCCTACATTGTCTGGTAAATCTAAAGAAGAGGCCCACTTTTTCTTAATCCAAATCGGTCATTCTAGAAGGCTCTCATCATGAAAAATACCAAACGTCTAAAGTTCGCCCAACTGATGGTTCCTATTTTCCATACGTGGAGGACACCTTCAAATCAGCGGACAGCCAACAATTTGAACCGACATACAGGTGTGGCCCACCCATGAGTGGATCAGTCTGATTTTGCCACCTGGTGATCTTCACGAAGAGGCCCACCTTTTACACGGCAGGATGTCCCACACATGTGATACATTGGTGGGAAAATGGTGTAGCATGGTAATCTTAGCCTGATAGGGTTGTATGGGACAATTCCTCCCTTTGGTAACCACTAATCTGACCGTCAATATCATCTGATGGGAGTGATTCTTACTTGAGAGTAAAATAATTCCTTAGGTGGGCCCTACTTCTAATGGGTAAATGTGAGAAGACCATCAGTTCTTGTAGATTAAAAAAAGGCACAAATAAATTTACTAAAATTACTTATTTACTTATTTTAACGAACTTATTATTGAAAGTAAAATAGAAATAACTAATTTTTTTAAGGAAGCTTCAGTTAATCAAACAAGTGTTAAGGCACTTGTGTTGCAAGTGGAGCCAGGAGGGAATAGAAAGAGAAAGGGTTAGAAATTTGGACGAGAGAGAGAGAGAGTGTGTGTGTGTGTGTGTGTTGGGGGGGGGGGGGGGGGGGGGGGGTGGTTGTTTACCCTACAACACCCTATAAAATACCCAAGTCTGCATAGCCCAATCTACGGGTTGTTGCCTATCAATTTTCATTTTAGGGCATGAGATAAAAAGGAGTCAAACTAAAGGCGTCCACAGTTCATAGGGTAAGTATACCTGTATGAATGGAAAAAGTAAATCTCAACTTAATCCAAAACTTCTTTGGCCCCCGAGTAGTTTTCAATAGTAGGATTTCCATCCTCATTTCTTCCTATAGTGTGGTCCACTTGGGCCTTCAATCTATTTCCTTTTTTGGTTCATGCCATAAAATGATCTTTCAAAATGGATGGACAGCGTGGATATATAAAACAGATAAATTATGGTGGACCTCACAAACTCCCTGACAGGACCGTCCGTCTCTAGCTTGGTCCTGGTGAGGGTAGTACCCAATCCACGCCCACCATGTTTGAAGTATAAAATCACTCTGCTCATCATATTCCATACTTGATGTTAAGTCTTTAGGTAAAAAATCAACTAGATCTACGACCGAGTTGAGTCACACCATACAAAGAATGAATGAGATACCAACCATAGGTTTATGTGTGACCCTCGTGTGGTGTTTCTTTCATCAAACCTAAACCTGTTAATCAAGTGTAACTCGCTGAAATAAAGAGAAGATACAAATATAAACTTGTTAAAAAAAAAACTCAAGTGATTCACACACTACGTTAACTCAGCAATTTTGAGAGTTTACATTGTCTCCATTCTTGTGATCCATAAGAATGATCCATATGACTTTTCATCTAAGCTGTAATTTTGTATGTAGGGTTCAAATAATGATTCTCACCTAATGGACGGAGTGGATTTTACATTTATGACATGTTATACCCCACAGAGTGTTGCAACATCTCCTCTTCATGGTGAAGGAAGCAAGTGGAATAACTACACGTTGTTAAACACGCGCGCATTTTTATTTTATCAATACAAGATTTTTTAAATCTTACATCCTTGCAGCAAGACAGTTTATTATTTAGCCATCTTCTAGAGGATTTACGTGATGAGTAGCCCATCTTTGCACATTTTACAAGGGTTTTCAATTTTCACGAAGTGGAGCCTTTATGGTTTGCTAATCTAGGCCGTTGGTCTTTTTGGGCCCTGCCAACGATGGAGAATGCAAAAATAATAATAATAATAATAATAATAATAATAATACAATCCCAGAATAGAGATCCAAGCAACCGATATCAGGACTTCTTCTCGGTTGAATTTGGACAGATCGTGTAAATATCAACCGTCTTTCATAATCCTGTTCAAGAAAACTTTCAAGGCATGGTCCATCAAAAGTGGGACGCAACAAAACAATGGTCCAGAATGCCAAACCATGGGCTAGTTGTCAGAGTTGAAAATTACATTTCATGTATTTCCTTTGCCTATGGAAAAAAAAATGTATTAAAAATGATCCAATGTATTTATAAACCATTTATACATACTCATATACTAAGGCCATATGTTATGGTACAACAAGAGAATGGTTTAATACTCCTAGTTGAAAATCAGGTAGAGATGCTACATTTATACGCTACATTTTTGTTGCATCCACCTGTCATGTGCCATCCAATCCGTCCATTTTAGTATTATTTTGACTAGGGCTGGTCATGAGCTGAGTCAGCTCGAGAAACTCGATCGACTAAACTCGAGAAAGCTCGCATCGGCTCGACTCAACTCAGTAGAACAAGTCAAGCCAAGCTTCATTTAGGAGCTCGAGTCAGAAATCGAGTCAAGTTCGACCATTGGGTCACTCGACCCGACTTGACTCGAAACTCAACTCGATTCAAGCTCGACTCGGCTCATTTTGTATAAATATTTGTTTAAAAAAAAAAAACCTAATCTTCTTATTTCTTAGTTCCCCCCCACCCCACACACACACACACACACACATATTGGGGTCCAAGCTTAAGACATATAAAACCCTCACACGTTGAGGGGGTTTCTTAATTCTACTATTTTATCCAGGTAAAAACATTACTTGTTGAGCATATCTGATGGATTGAGTAATTTCAAGTACAAAACATGGGGAGCACACAGTGGTTGTGTGTTTTACTTGCTATACAAACACATGTGCTACGGTGAAACCATACACCATACATATCTACAAAACAGGGCCTATGGTAAGACCAAACACCATATGAGGCTATTGATTGCAATTTTATAAGGGAGGTGGTGTATCTGATCCATGAATCAGCTGAGCCTCATCATGAAGATGGTCCGCACAATAATCAGGGCAGTCCATTCATGTGGTGAGCTATGCATGTACTGTGTTAATTATGGTTCAAAAAATATTACTAGTGGTCTGCATTCAATGCATATGTGACCTAGCCAAAGAAAAAATTGATCAGAACTAGGTCATTTTAATGGTGGGGTTCCACCTATAGAAATACTGTTCTCTCCTAATATATGTATGACTTCTTGAACTTAGTGTTGTTGACTTTTAATTTGTATTTTGTGGTAAAAAAATATAATAAATTGAGGTGGGAGCAAGCTCGACTTAACTAGAGGTAAGTTCGCCTCGACTCGATCCACTAGCTCGCCTTGAAAGTTTTAGCAAACAAGGCAAGCTCCAATGGTAAGCTCGCGGGTGAGCTCAAGCTCGAGGAGAGCACAGATGAGTCAAGCCAAGCTTGGCCCACCTCAACTCGACTCGGCTCGATGTACGACCTTAATTTGGACCATGTAGAAGGTCCACTGATACAGCCTTTTTTTTTTAAAATTTATATATATTAAAGCTACTATCATTTTAGATAACGTAGAAGATCCACCGATGTAAGGCCCATTCATGGAAATAGATAATAACAAGGAGTGCGTGTCAAAAACATCATACTGGAATCAATGTAGGACTGATTCGGATTCAAATTTCAGCAAGTGGGTCAGCAATGGATCCTTGATCATACCACATCTTGAGAAAAATGGGACTGCACAGATTAGGTGAGACCCAGATTCACCCAAGACGATGTAGCCCTTACCATGGGGCCCGCCTTAATATATGTATTTTGTATCCATGCCATCGTTCATCCATTTTTTCAGATAAATCTTAGGGCATTGTCCAAAAAAAAAAAAGTAGATCCAATTATCAGGTGGACCATACCATAGGAATCAGAGGTGATTGACCATTAATAGGCCTTAAAAGTTTTGGATCAAGTTGATATTTATTTTTTTCCCTTTATCCAGGCTTATGTGACATTATCAACAAATTAGGTGGCAAATAAATACTACAGAAGCGTTAAGGTGCGCCCTGAGAAGTTTTTAATGGTAGGGCGTTCAATCACCATTGTTTCCTATGATATGGTCCACGTTGTAACACTGCTTCAATTTTTAGATAATGCCTTAAAATGATCTTGAAAAAATGGATGGATGTTGTGGATATAAAAGTAAATATGTAAAGGTGAGCTCCATAATTAGGGTTGTAACATCACCAAATCCACTCTTTAGAAAAATTGGCCATGATTTTAGTAAAGAGTACCATTGTAATGTAATCTTTGTCGTACTGGAAAGCTAACTTAATAAGCTTTCAAATGGGACTATTTTTATATCATTTTAATACCTTCCTATACATGAAAGGTTAATGGCAAGATAAGTGTAAAAAAATATTAAGAAAACTCAAAACATTATTAAACTAAAATTAAAAGAAAATCTCTATGTAAACTATGCTGAGTTGGCATGCAGTCTTTGTTAGAGGGCTAGCTCCTCGAGTGGGACCAACAATTTCAGCCCACTCTTCATTTAATCATGATCACAATCCTTCAAGGTCAAAGCCCTCGATCCACACGTGGTCCAGTGAAAATTTGGGCCATTGAACATCTGGATCACTAGACATTTGACAATCAATGGTGTAGAAAATTTTGCCTCTCAGTTAACTTACATCATACACATCTGAAGGGCGGCATTGATTGAGATTATTTTAACCGTCCAATCAATAGCCAGCTTTGGTTGGTCAACTAAAGTCACAGCCATTAGTCCAAAAAGGCGAACCGTCATCAAAAAAAGCTAACGATAATTTTGGCGAGGCTTTAAGAAGTGGGCCATCTAAGGAGGTGGCCCACTAGTGAAGATGGCTTAGGCACTCTATTAAATCTTAAATTACTTAGGAAATGAATGGATTTATGACTTTGGGGGGAATGTTTGAAAATAATGCCATGGAAAAGCCAAATTGCATTTTCCACTGTCATCCCTAGCTTTGACATTACGACGTCTTATCAACATCGAAAGAATAAAGAAAAAAAAAAAAAATGAAAATTCCCGTCTCAAATTGCAGCTTGAAAGCTCTACCACATGGGTCCTATATTTCTATGAGAAATGATCCAGTGCTCCTTAGAGCATTTTAAGTATTTTTGGACCGTTTGTGCCACGTGGACATGTGGACAGTCTAATCAATTGATCTACAGAATCCGTTGGGTTTATCTCACAGCTGATGGGCCATCTTGTGAAAATCACTCTGAAATGATGATTCTATTCATCTGAACCTTGGCCTTCTTTTTCTATCCATCATTTTGTTGGGGGAGTTTTTATGAAAATAAATCCTCAGAAAATCATAGAAAAGGCATTGACTATTTTGGATTTTCAAAAGGACACTCTTGACTAAAACACCCTTTGTCTATTTTCTTGTAAGGAAAGCTGTAGAGCCAAGCATTATGAGGCTACCTGATGTGGACATCCTACCCATCAAACAGGTGGACCCCACCATGTTTATCATATGACCAAGCAATCAGTCCGATCCAATCATCAGGTAGGCCACATCATAGAAAGAAGCATACAGTTCTCAAAAATCTCCAATACATGCGTGACCCACTTGATTATAGGATCAGTCTAATTTTTGGGGCTTTTGAACATCACAGATGTTTTCACCTTTTGGACGGTCTGGATCTCATGCACAAGCCATGTCAGCCCCACAACACTTGAAACAAGAAAAGCAAAGGAAAAAAAAAAAAAGAACAGAAAAACTGACCGAGGGCATTTTGTCGCTTGTGCCATCCCACCGTACAGTAGGCGGTCCTTATGGAGATTCAAAACATTCAAGGCTTTTCGTTTAAAAAATTCAGGATTTTTTAGGATTTTTTCACAAAAATCCATTTTTTCTAAAGCCATGGACACGATGGTCATCGCCTAATCAATGTGATTCTTTAAACAAATAATAAATCCATGATGGTCCCACCATATGGATGCTTCAAACTGTTGACCGAACCTATTATTCCAAAAAAAAAAAAAATCTGAACCGTCCATATTTGTCAGCTAGCTATTGGATGGTTAGAACCATACTGTCCGTAGTGACGTGATTTTCCTGTCCGTAGCGACGTGATTTTCACTGGATTACCCATGAAAAGTGGGCTAATTAAACCGAATGGACAATCCGAATCAATGAATCAAATGCGTGAGCTATGCAATTAGGACTATTTTTAATGGAGCCTTAAATATGCAGTTTCGGGGGTAATTGATCCATTGGACGTTGTAGTCAATTGATTGAAAATATTCGAAGGAGATAATTTAGTCTTTGGACAATTTTGGACTAGTTCAGTCGATCGATGTTTGGAGCTTGATCGATTGTTTTGGATATGCTAGATCGATCGAACAATTGAGGGATCATCAATCGATTGACCGATCAACCAACAATTCGCACAGTTTTGCATAAGTGCGCAATTTTATTTCTAATTCTAGGTGTAACGTTATATAAACGGGTGTAATGCGGGATTAAGGTATGAGAGAGAGAGAGAGAGAGAGAGAGAGAGAGAGAGAGAGATCTAAAACATTTCTAGGGTTTACAAAGGAGGAGGTTAAGGTTTTTCGTCACTATAAGTTCGAATTTTTATCTCTTGTAATACGTTTTCATAGTGGATTGTTGTTGTTTTGGGCCATGGTTTTTTCCCTCATGGGTTTTCCATGTATTAACCATGGGTTATCTGTGTGTTTTGGACATGGTCGATCGATCGAACATGTCATTGTTAAGCAATTGAGGGATCGTCAATCGATTGATCGATCAATCGACAATTCATATGATTTTGCATAAGTGCGCGATTTTGTTTCTAATTCCAGGTGTAACATTATATGAACGGGTGTAATGCGGGATTAGGGTATGAAAGAGAGAAATCTAAAATATTTTTAGAGTTTACAAAGGAGGAGGTTAAGGTTTTTCGTCACTATAAGTTTGAATTTCTATCTCTTGTAATTTGTTTTCATAGTGGATTGTTGTTGTTTTGTGCTATGGTTTTTTCACTCATGGGTTTTCCACGTAAAAATTGTGTTATCTTTGTGCTTTGATTACGTTTGTTTATCTCTTGTTTGATTGAACTTTGTGATTTCTTCCACGGCGGCCCAACAAATGGTATCAAAGCTTAGGTTGAGGTATCAAAAACACGTTGGGTTTTGAGTTTGGATATGAGACATGATAATAAAGGAATCAAACATTAAGTATGAAACAGAGAAGTTCACCGGGAAAAACAACTTCGAACTATAGAAGGTAAAAATGAGAGGCCTTCTAGTTCAGTAAGGATTGCAACAGGCACTCCTTACCAAAGAGAGAGTCTGGATATTATGACCGATGAAGAGTAGGAAGAACTTGATCAAAAGGTGATAACCTCTATTCAATTATGTTTATTCGACGATATTTTATACAATTTCATTGATAAGAAGACCACCGTTGAGGTTTGGATGAAGTTTGATGCCTTGTACATGACGAAATTTCTGACGAATCATCTATATTTGAAGAAGCAATTTTATAACCTGAAGATGGACAATGGGTCAAATCTTAACGAACATATCAACGAATTTAATCAACTTCTTTATGAATTGACAAGTGTCAAAGTAAAGATGGACGAGGAAAAGAAAGCCCTAGTTTCATTGTAGTCTCTTTCAAAATCCTACAAGTATCTGGTGAATACTATGTGTTGTGGTAGGGACACCTTGGACGTTAAGACAGTTATCTCAACTCTTTAATCTAAGCAGTTGAAAAGGAAAACAGTGATGAAGGGTCTTCTACAGATGTACTGTTTATCTAGATAAGACAAACTAAGCAAGAGAAGTGAAGCTTCGATCTAAGTCTAAGGGTAGAGGGAAGATGAAGTATTGAAATTTTAGAAATGTGGGGCATATGAAAAAAGGATTGATGAAATCTTAAAGCCTAAAAGGGAGATAAATCAGATAATACACTGAAGGAGACAAATACAATAGAATTAATTGAAGAGATGGGTGGATGAGATGTATTAACCGCATCCAAGTCCGGGTATCTCAGTTGTGAGTGGATTTTGGATTTAGGGGCATCGTTTCACATGCGTCCTCATCGGAATTGGTTCATCACATACAACGAGTGTGATGATGCCCGAATATTTATGGGCAATAATCATGCTTGTATGGTGGTTGGTGTCAGATCAGTGCGCATCAAGATTTTTTATCGGGATAGAGAGTATCTTGACGGATGTACGACATGTTCCAGAATTATACAAGAGTCCAATATCTCTGAGAGCTCTCGAGGCACTAGGGTGTAAGTTTACCAGATTTAATCGCGTCCTACGAGTTTCAAAGGGGGCACTCATTGTAATGAAAGTACAACGCAATGATAACCTTTACACGTTGATTGGAAGTATCATATCTGGTGGAGCTACCACATTTGTAGCAGAGTTCACGTCAGCACGTTTGTGACATGCACGCCTATGCCACATGAGCAAGCATGGTATGAAGGTACTTTCAGACGATATTTAATTTCTGTTTTTAAAAGTATAAATTTTAATATATGTGAACATTGTATATATGGTAAAAAAATTATATTATCTTTTAAAATGAAAAAAATATGTTAGTAAAGGCGTGCTTAATTATATGTATTCTGATGTATGGGGGCCATCGCCTGTGATTTTTAGAGGAGGTTTATTGTACTTTGTCACTTTTATCAATGACTTCTCTAGAAAGGTATGGGTTTACTTTTTAAAGAAAAAAATCCAATGTACCACCTTTAAGATATGAAAGGCGATTGTTGAAAATCAGTTAGGGCAAAAAGTGAAAGTGTTGAGGACGAACAATGGAGGTGAGTTTACCTCAAAGGAATTTGATCGGTACAGTAAGAATAAAAGGATCATGAGGCACAACACAGCTAGGCACACACCTGAGGAAAACAGTATGGCTGAAAGGATGAATCAGACTCTCTTGGAGAGGGCCCAAAGCATGTTGAGTAATGCTGCGTTGGGAAGGAGCTATGGATTGAGGTCGTTAACATGACATGTTATTTAGTGAATCAGTCCCCTTCTATGGCCATAGATTATAAAATTTCAGAAGAGGTGTGGAGTGGTCATGTAGTGGACTACTCATGGCTGTGTGTATTTAGTTGCGATGCTTATTATCATCTACCTTCAGTTAAGAGAAATAATTTAGACCAAATGGCGAATAAATGCGTTTTTATAGGCTATGCTGATGGTATGAAGGGATATAGGCTGTATGACCGGGGTTACACGGAAGATCATGATTAGCCGGAACGCCAGACTTGATGAAGATTCCTTATTCTACAAGAATAAGCACAAAGAAACAAAAAATTCAGTAAAGATGGATGTTGAAAGAGATAAGGGTGAGACACAGGACTGAAACTGAATCGCAGGCAAATGTACAGGAGCAGGTGGAGTTATCACCTGTGAGGATAAATCCACCTAAAGATTGCAGGTTGCCAGCGAGATACAAAGATGACTTGATGATGTTAATTTCAACCAACCTAATTAATAGATTAATTTAAATCAAATTAAACTCGCAAATATACGAATTGGGTGTAGACATGGCCTGTATTATGAAGTTGATCCCACGAGGATTGAATGTACAAATCGAATGTTAGGAGTTCTACTTAACTAATTCAACAGATAGATGAAGTAATTGCTAATTAAAATAATAAAAAGCAATGAAGAATAATTAGAAACAATGAGAGAAATCTAATCAGGAGACAGAGAGAGCACTAGGACCTCTGATCTTAATCCCTATTTAATTTGATTATTCATCTAATATTCATATTGAAATAAATTTCAAATAAAGCACAACCTATATCCTTATTTAGGCTTACAAGATGTATGTTCTCTGAAAGCACAAGTGACTTTCTTCTTAACAATAAGTGCCCTTAATGCATGTACTATAGTGGTCATGTAAGCACCCACATTAAAAATCAATCAAACACTTTAAATTAAATTCACTATCTGAAATCTTAATTACCAAACAGTGAAATTGAGGACAACTAAAATTATACCTTTCCATCCATGGCCAGGCATGAGAAAATACAAATCCAGATTTCTTCTCTCTAGAAGAATACTTGTTCATGGTTAGACATAAGTTTTCCTTATATAAGATTCCCAATATCATCAATATCTATATTATGGCCAAACTCATAGACTAAAGAAATTGGGAATTACAATTAACCACGCAAGAGCAAGAAATCACTAATCAAATCCGAAATTGAGATGACATCAATGTCTAAACAGAGATTAATTAAATTAGGGGTTTCATCTCAGCCCTAACAAATAAAATCAGCCACTCATGGTGTTTAATATGAAATCAAAGAAGAAGAATAAAGAAATCTTGGATGAGAAGTACATCCCTTGCTCTAGCTAATTTAAATTAAGACTATCCAAAACTGTAAGAAGCCATCTCCTCTTCTTCTTTCTCTTCCTTTGCTCAGCAACATCAGCTCACCTATCTTTAGTAACCAGTAACAGCACTTGTTTCTCCTCGGGTGTTTTGTTCTTTTTTTTTTTCTTTCTCTTCTTTCTCTCCTCTTTTCCCTCCTCCAGATTCCAGCAACAGATTTGGCTTTAAAGCCCATTCTCTGTCCAGCCGCAACTCTCAGCCACAATTTTCTGTACTGCCGAAATCCTCTTCTCTGCACAGCCGAAATCCACTGTCCCTAGCTTGCATAGAGAAGATGGGAACCTAAAATCGAATGCCTCTTTGTTTTCCTTTTTTGTTTCTTTTTATTCCTAACTTGACGACCATCTGCTCCTCACATCTAGCCCGTTCATGAGGTGGTCTACCTTGATGATGCTGGACGTTAGATAGGTGGAATGCTAGATGAATGAGGTTACATTGCTGATGACGGCCGGATGGTGGAATGGAGATGGGGCAACTTTTCATTGTGCTGGGTGTGAAGAACGGCTGTTTTGTTGAAGATGTGGGTCCTGCACGTGTGATATTGCTGGATAATGGAATGTTGAGGTTGAAATTCACTTGATTTGGATGGAAAGCTGAGAGTGAGGATTGATGGATAGCTTGGAGTTTACACGTGTGGCTAATAGACAAGCTATGCTAGCTCCACACATGTGCAACACTTGGACAATGGACGGTGGAGCAGAAATTGGAAACCCTCTGTTAACTTTTTCATTTTTTTAAATCAAAACCGGGCAATAGCTTTGTTTCTCTCTTATTCTCTTTTGTTTCCTTTTCCTTTTCAATATACATCAAGATGATTCACAATCTGGACCGTCTGTTATATTCCAGGTATCTTATTTGCCTAAATGGACCATTGGCAAGAGCAATGGATGACCAGAACTCTAAAAAAAAATTTACTCAAATACCTATCAATTAGATTTTAATCCGTCGATTAGATTTCGATCTATGGTCTACTGGAACTCATATTCTTACCAAATTTGGACCTAAGCCCTAACTTCATGTGCTCTTCAAGATGGATAGATCAAATGGCTCACATCAAGTCTCTAATTTCAATCAAAATTTTCCAGTGATGATGAAGTAATCTTTTTAGAAAATTGCCTATTTTTTTTTATTTTACCTATAACTTCCTCCACAGTAGTCAGGAGTGAAACTTGACATCCAGGCATTTTTCGACGTGCTCTATGCAATGGTGCAAAAATCAGCTCAAGATTCCACTCCAGAAAAAAGTCACTTTTTAACGTCGATGTACAAAGCACTTATGCAATCTCGCTGCACCAATAAAATTTCACGATCTGCCTTGGATAATTTCTTGAGGGTTGGACATAGCTTCATAGTTCTCTAGACCATTGATTTAAAAGAAATACAATTTCCTGCATTTTTTTCTATATTTACGTGTATCTCCCATTTTCTGTAAAATAATCAACATCACAAAATTAGCTGGATTAGGCAAAATAAGATATTAACAAATATAAGTTTTAGGAGTTTAGGACTCAATATTTTGTGTATATCACTTAAATATTACATTCGCCCCCATTACGGATGAGGAGGATCCGTCTACCTTTTAAAAAAGATTGGACAACACAGATGCTGAGAAGTGGATGGTGGCGATGTAAGATGAAATTGATTCTTTATATAAGAATTAGACATGTGAGCTAGTAAAGCTTCCCATTGGACGAAAAATGATCGGATGTTAATGGATTTTCAGGAAGAAACATAATATATACAAGGTGAGATTGGTTACGAAAAGGTATGCTCAGAAAGGTGTTGACTTTAGTGAGATTTTTACGCCTATAGTCAAGTAAGTATCTATCAAATTTGTGCTGGTGTTAGTTGCCAAATACAATCTGGAACTGGAACAAATGGATAAGAAGACTATGTTCTTACATGGGGAGTTAGAAGAGTAGATTTTCATGGTGTAACCAAAGGGGTTTGAGATACAGGGAACATAGAATACATCTTCAGGTTGAGAAGGTCGTTGTACGGCCTGAAACAGTTGCTTAGGCAGTGGTACAAAAAGTTTGATACTTTCACTGTGAGTCAACGGTTTACTAGAAGTGAATATGATCATTGCATCTACTTCAAGTCACTGAGTGCTGAAAAATTCATCTTACTGATATTATATGTTGATGACATGCTTATCGTTAGTCATGACATGTCTGAAATCGTATATTGAAGACTCAGTTATCAGGGACATTCGGGATGAAAGATCTGGGGTTGCAAAAAAGATTTTTAACATTGATATACACAGGAAACGGAGAGGATCAAGTTATGATTGTCTCGGGTAGACTATATTGAGAAGGTCTTACTTAAGTTTGAGATGGACAAGGTTAAACCGATTAGCACATCCCATATTGTTCACTTTCGACTTTCTTCATAACAATGTCCTACTACCAATGAAGAAAAATTATTTATGTCTTGTGTGCCCTATTCGAGTGTGGTTGGTAATTTAATGTAGCCATGATCTCTACAAGACTGGATATTTCACATGTAATTAGTTTTATGAGTAGATATATATCAAACCCCGACAAGCAACATTAGGAGGCAATGAAGTGGTTACTTCGGTATTTACGAGGTACAAAGTACTACGTCTTAACATTTATAATATTAAAGCGAAAGCTTGTGGTTACATGGATTCAGATTATATAGGGAACATGGATAATGGAATGTCGACTTTTAGTTACTGGTTTATTTTAATGGGTGAAGCGGTCAGTTGGATGTCAAAGCTTCAGTCTGTGGTGGCTTTTTCCACAACAGAAGGTGAATATATAGTGGTGATGGAGGCATTCAAGGAAGGTGTTTGGCTGAAGGGCATGATGAATGAATTTGGGCTTCAGTAGGAGGCCGTGCCGATTAATTACAACAACGAAAGCGAGATAAATTTGGCAAAAAAATTATTTATCATTCTCGTACTAAACATATTGATGCTCATCATCATTTTATCCGATAAGTGCTTGAGGAAGACAGAGTTACTCTTGGGAAGATCCATACAAGCATGAATCCAACGGACATGCTTACGAAGGTAGTTCCTGCAGAGAAGTTCAAGTTCTGTTTAACTTATCTGGATCTGGTATTGAAAGAGTGAAGACGGAGTGTGTACGAGAAACAACGATGACAGGTGAAGCTATGATGGAAATGATTAAAGATGGAGGAAGCAGCTTGAAGTGGTGAAGGATCGATGGAAGATTGAAGGATTGGTGGAGATTGTTGAACGGAGCCTTAAACCTGCAGTTTTAGGGGTGTCATTGATCGACTGACCACTGTGGTCGATTGATAAAAAAAAAATACTTTAGATGAGATAGTCCAGTCTTTGAATAATTTTGGACCAGTTCAGCTGATTGAAGTTTGGGGCTCAATCGATCGAAACTCGTTGGAATTTCGTTGCAAACTCTTTGGACTATTTTCCATTGTTAAGTGATCAAGGGATCATCGATCGATCGACTGACAGTTCGTGCGATTTTTTTATAAATGCTCAATTTTATTTCTAATTCTGGGCGTAATCCAAGATTATGTGTGAGAGAGAGATCTAAAACATTTCCAGGGTTTGCGAATGAGGAGGCTAGGGTTTTTCATCAGTTCGGATTTCAATCTCTTGTAATTTGTTTTCATAGTGGATTGTTGTCGCTTTGTATAGTAATTTTTTTCCCGTAAGGGTTTTACATGTACAAATCGTGTGTTATCTGTTTAATTTGATTACATTTGTTTATTGCTTGTGTTGAGGTCCCAAAAGTCAGGATCCTAAAAACCATCACCGGAATGGGTTTAGGGCCAGTGCACCAGGAGTCTCGGCAAAAAACCACAGACACACACACACTAGACTTGACCAAAAAAGGAGAGTTGACCCAGTGGCGGGCCCCACAATTTTATTATGATCAAAACCCTCCAAAATTTGGGAGGGTTACTTCAATCATGAACAAATAGAGCCAGTGCATCGACATCCATCGCAAAGCGGGCCCCGCAAACCATCATTTTTGCAAGATAATCATAAAAAAGTACGTCGGTGCATTAGAAAATTCACCCCAGCGCATCAGGAAATCCAGATAGTTTTAAAAAGTGAATTTCAGGACGCACTGCCCTCAGTGCATCATGAAATTCACCCAGCGCATCAAGAAATTCAGACAGTTTTACAAAGTGAATTTCAGGACACACTGCCCTCAGCGCATCAAGAAATTCGTCCAGTGCATCCAATAATTCAGGAATTTCAGGACGCACTGACCCTCAGCGCATCAAGAAATTCATCCAGCGCATCCAATAATTCAGGAATTTCAGGACGCACTGACCCTCAACGCGTCCAATAAATCAGGAATTTTCAACCAGTGCGCCCTAAAAATTTGCATTTAAACCAAGGCATTTTAAGACGCGCCGAGTGATTTTCTCGACACGCCGACCCATTTTCTGGACGCGCTACACGTGGCGGACTCCTATTGGCTGACTTCGAGAATAAATACCCCCCTTTGCGGTTCATTTGCATCGGATCCAAAGAGAGAGAGTTTCATCCTTTGGGTTTTTAAGAAACCGCCGGAATCCCTCGCTGGAATCCTTTTTCGACAGCCGAAACCCTTTTTCCGACCACCGAAAATTCCACTTCCGACCACAGCAGGTCTGGTGAAGAAATAACCTAAAATTATACAAGTATAGTGGCGCATCGCAAAATACGTGGAATCAAACTTAACTTGTTTTATCGACGCACTAGCCCTAGCGCATCACAAAAATAGGCCAGCAGATCAGAAAAATAGCCCAGCGCATCAGGAAAATCAGTCGTTCTTAAAACAAATTATTTTTGGACGCATTGGCCCCAGCGCATCACAAAATAGGCAAGCGGATCAGAAAAATAGTCCAGCGCATCAGGAAAATCAGTCGTTCTTAAAACAAGTTATTTTTGGACGCACTAGCCCCAGCGCATCACAAAATAGGTCAGCGGATCAGAAAAATACACATCTTAAAATAAGTTATTTTTTGACGCACTGGCCCCAGCACATCACAAAAATAGCCCAGCGGATCAGAAAAATCAAACACTTTAACAATCGAGCGTTCCAAACTCAATGGAGCAGTCAAATAACTCCTCTGGGCCACCCAATGGGCAGAATGTAAGCTTTCGGAGTTCGATCCGATCCAACGAGACGGACGAAGTAACTTCTCGAAAAGAGGCCGCCAGTGCCCAGAATCATACTAATGTATCATCATTACATGTACTATCATAATATGACTCAGATTCAGGTCCGGACTAAGCAAATGGGACTATGGTTAACACGATAAACCATATAGAGAGAGTTCTAAACTATTACACGAAGTTTGTTAAAGACTGACACTTCAAGAACAGTCGATGCCCTACCCATCCAAATGGCATCCGCTGGTCGAGCTGCTCAGGTACATATAACTGCAGATCGGTCTTCCCGCGGTCACCTGTCACAAATGACGGGCCCAGGCCCAGAGTCGCACCCCTTGGTTAAAAAACCCTGATAGTCTCAGCCCGGATATCCGGTCAAAACATGGGACATAGACATCTGACTCGTACAAAGATGGATCAGTCCTTAACAAAACACAACAAATACAGGTCTCCGCGACCATACAAACACAGGTCTCCGCGACCATACAGATACAAGTCTCTACGACCATACAAAGCACAGGTCTCTTCGACCACACGAAACACAGGTCTATACGACCATGAACTCTGAGACCATAGTCCCCACTGACTAGTCTCCTGCCTTTCAATCAAGGGTCATCGATCATTCCATGTAATTAAGGGCTCGTACCAGATCACTGTTCGCTCGCCTCAAGTGTAAGGCTGCGATGTAGTAATAAAACTCGGTAAGACCGAGGTCGATCCACAGGGAATTAGAAACAACTTTCAAACTATTCCAGCAACTCAGTTTGCAAGAGATATGAGGTTTAATTGGAATACTTATGCTAAAACAGTAACTTAACAAAAACCAGTAATTTAAAGTACTAAGGCATTCAAGGATCCACTTGTAGCAATCCCATGTCAATCCAATCAATCCAAGCAAGATACACAACTAGATTTGAAGTCCTATCTCTCATCTAGTTGGAAAATAAAGCATTAAACACATTCAATCCCATTTAAGTTGAACTTTCGAGTTCTAGTCCCATTTAACACATGTAGACTTCAAAATCATAGCCTTCGAAGTAACAGCCATGCCTATGGACTATGGCTTGCTCAAGGATTACTATAATTCGAATCTAAACACCACAACATCTGATAATCTCAGAGAATTGCAAGGAATTCATGTCCGGAGCACATGAACTCTCATAAAACATCTCAAACTACCAATTTGAAGAACTAGAATATGGAAAATCCAAACTTGAATTGAAAATCACTCGAATTAACTTGAATTAAACATGAGATTAGCTACAAACTTCACCTCTCAGGCTTAGCTGAGAGATTCTAGCTAAGCATTGTCATTCCACAACTAGAACTCAAATAAGAAAGCATAAAAACTAGAAAAATTGGAGATTGGAGGGTTGCAGACGCTCCACGACGGCTTCCGTCCTCTCCCACAATGTACCTTGGCTTCTATCATGACCTAGGAAGAGTCCCTAGGTGTCCTTTTATAGTGGCAAAGCCCCTTGCGTCGGAAACATCCAGAAATTGCGTAAGGTTACGCACTGCGCAAAAAAATCTCGGAATCCCGTTTTAGAAACTGCCCGTTTTTCTTCATAGCCGACCGGTCGGACTGGTCTGGCCGACCGGTCACGACCGGTCGAACCTGCCTTGGAGTCAGTCCAGTGTACATAGAAAGAATTCTTCCTTAATGGCCGACCGGTCAAGACTGGTCGGACCTCAGTCCAAAGGATTTTCAGCAACCACCGACCTGTTGGCCGACCGGTCGGACCAACTGGTTCGTTAGTCCAGTGAATTGCAGGAGTGCCGGCAGGTCGGCCGACCGGTCTGGACTAGTCGACCCTTGATCTTTTTCTCCTTTCTCTTCTTTACTTTCTTCTCTTTTCTCCCTTTTTCTTCTTCCTTCTTTGGTTCATCTTGGACCTTCTTTCAAAGGTTCTAAATGGACCCTTTTTTGTCTCCAATTGAGTGAAGTCTGCTCTCATCCCTACAATCACAAAACACACATTAAATGGGCCTTTTAAACATGAAAACTGTGCATATAATGTGATGTAGTGGGCAATGTAATGTATAAATTGGAGGTTCAACACACCCCCCAACCAGCTTTTTGTTAGTCCCGAGCAAAACATGCGTGAATAAGTTCAAACCTCCAAACCCAACTCTCCTTCAGAAACCATGTTTCTATCCATTCCAAGACATACAAGTATAAAATTTGGAGAAACTAGGTGATAGAAATTGCAAACTTAAACTCTCAAAGCATAATAAGTATTTACATGAAATTCCCGCTGATTGATTGATAAATAGAAGAACTCGAACAACTTCAACCCAGTGTGCATAGTGAAAGTTCATCTCATGAGTTTCTGGGATTATATTCTTTATAGATCAACTAAACTGTAGCTCTCAAAGTGCACAGAGTGACAACAAGCCTATGACAGGAATTTGTCTTGCCGTCCTTCCAACGGCTTTCGCACTACGTCCCATTTCTGGCTTTGGTTACGGTTCAACCATCCCCCGGTTGGTAATAGGTAGCCCTTTTCAGAATTTTCCACTATTTTTCCTTCATTCCTGATTTCATCCTTTCTTTTCCTTTTTCTTTTAATTTAGATAGGATTTTTAAAAATCTATATCTTTCGTTATTTTCCCATGGACAAGGATGGACAAAATACCCGGCTTGGTTTCTCAACACCTTTTAAATCAAAGTCTAGCTAATCCACAAATCACATAATCCTTTCAACCCATGAAAATCGTGTAATGCGAACTAGGTGTAAAAAGTGTTCAAATTTTCTATCGATCACAACAATAGGGGAACTAACATATAAAACCATTATGTTGGGAGAAATTCAAGACTTACAATGTCACACACTTCGTATCTCCTCTTCTTATACTCCTATCATCTCGAATGCATGGAAATAAGGTTTTCTAAAAGAGTTTTGAAATTTGAGAAAATTCGAAAAAATTTGCGCATATGACGCTCGAAATGTTGCAAACTGCTAGATGAAGGATCTCATCTTACCCCCCAACCAAATCTTGCATTGTCCTCAATGTAAAAAGATATGTAATGAGCATGATCATGAGAGCAATGGTGAAATATAAGAGAGTGAGAACAATAGTACCTGAGTGAGCAATCATGGAAGTCTTTGTAAAAAGAGGATCTCCATCAGACTAGGAGATCGATTATCATTATAACATCCAAAAGGACAAAGTTGAGCAGGATCATCAAGTGGTGTAACAAATTTTTCAGTGGAACTATCCACCATCCTGCTTTAGAAAGTACATTAATGACATTGATCATTTTATCCCATTGAAAATCCTGCTGAAAAATTTCAGCGAGTTCTTCGACAAAATTGTCACATGTCCTAGGAAAGGAGAATTGCATTGGTTGGAAATCATTGAATATATATCTCATTTCCTTCTTATCTGGGCAAAAATTATTCACGTATGGGTCATCCCAGAAGTGTTCTTCGGTTTGAACAAACCAAAGAGATGTAGAGACTTGCATTTCTACTTCACAAGTCGATATGATCTCCACAAAATCAGAATTCACCGGTGGTTCCACAATTGATTTTTCAGTTTGGTGTTTTGTGGAAGGAAACTTTTTAGGCACCAAAGGGGTCTCCTACAAAGCATGCACAATATCCTGAATCATGGGATCATCCCAATCTTCAAAATACGCTAAACACTCATCTAGAGTGTAAGAGACTTCATCAGAGGAAGTTTTCAGATTTGGACCCTTCATGTTTTCTTCCTTCTCAGAATTTTGTGTAGGTTGGAGTGGGTCCTCAACCTCTACACTTTCAAAAATTAGCTTCTCTATAGGTAAGTCAAGCACCAATTCTTCCAAATCCTGCATAACAAAGTTGTGTAAATCAGAAATTGGTGACTTGTCAAGTAAATTTTCAGAAATTGACACTTCCAAGGTCTTATTAAGATTAGAATTGGATTCATCCTTAGAATGTGTCAAACATGTCCCCAAGCTTTCAGGTAGATCATGTTGGAAAAACCCCCCATCATCCATGGATTCTATCATGTTTACCTCATGGGGGCCATCATTGTCGTCCCAATCCTCAAGGGATCAAAGCTAACAACATCTAGAGGATCAAAATTCTGTTTTAAAGCAAACTCCTCTTCCACAATTAAATCAATCATGTCAACCTCGTGGATATCATCATCATCCCTATGCCTTTTGCCTAAGTGGAACACATTTACTTCTAACGTCATGTTCCCAAAGGACATTTGCATCACTCCATTCCGGCAATTTATTATTGCGTTTGATGTAGCGAGGAATGGGCGGCCTAGAATCACCGGTATTTGGGTGCTAGCATCCATAACCGGTTGTGTGTCCAAGATGATGAAATCTACCGGGTAGTAGAATTTATCCACTTGGACTAGTACATCCTCAACTATCCCTCTCGGTACACGGATGGATCTATCAGCGAGTTGCAATGTGGTTTTGGTGGGTTTTTATTCACCAAGACCTAATTGCTCATATACCGAGTATGGGATTAGATTTACACTTGCCCCCAAGTCTAGCAATGCACGCTCAATCCGATAGTCTCCAATGATACATGAAATTGTGGGACTACCGGGATCTTTGAATTTTGGAGGGGTCTTTTGAGTGAGAATAGCACTCACCTGCTCATTTAAGAAGGCCTTTTGTTGCACATTATATTTTCGTTTGGTTGTGCATAGGTCCTTTAGAAACTTGGCATAGGAAGGGACTTGTTTGATGGCATCAAGCAAGGGAATGTTGATCTTGACTTGTCTAAAAATCTCTAAAATATCATGAGAGTTTGGGAGAGATTTTGGGGCAACCAATCTCGAAGGGAATGGTGCTACGGGCTTATAGATGCATTCCGTCTCTTGTGGGGCTAAGTTAGATCCATCCTCATCCTTAGAATTTACCGGATCATTAGGCTTGTCGGCCTTCACCGGAATAGATTTGTCAATTTGTTTACCACTTCTAAGAATGGTGATGGATTTGGCTTGCTCCATGTGTTGGTTGGAAGGATTAGGAGTGCTCACTTCATGTACTTGCTTTGGATTGGGTTGAGGTTGGGCCGGAAAGGTCCCTTCCCTAGCATTCAAGCGTCCCTTAATCTCATCAATCGAGACTTTAAGCTCTTGGAACATTTGCTGATTTGTTTAATTGATTTGCGTTTGCCCTTGTATAAACGCTTTCAAGGTATCCTCCATTGAGAACTGAGGTGGGGCCATATTTTGCAGGGTGGCCCTCCTTGAGAGTTGGTAGGATTGCCCGTGGGAGCATTCATCCAACTGAAATTTGGGTGGTTCTTCCAACTAGTATTGTACGTATTACCCACCTGTCCATTGAAAGGCCGTTGATACCCATATGTGGCATTTGCATGTTCATGTAATACCTCTTGAAATGCAGGAATTGTGGGATAATCTTGCGTAGCGTGTAAATCGGTGTGACAAATCCCACATATAGTCTCAATAGCTTCATTGGACTTTGAAACTCCACTTTTACTAAGTTCCATAGCCTCGATCTTCTTTGTGAGGTTGGCTATCCTTGCATTCACGTCGTCTCCCTCCTTGAGGATATAAATCCCTCCTTTCTCTTTCTCTTGAATAGGCTTGGGGTTATTGGGTTTCTCCGATGTATCCCAAGATTGGGCATTTTCAACCAATATGTCCAAATAACTCTAAGCCTCATCTGAATTTTTGCTCATAAACTCGCCATTGCACATCATCTCTACAAATTGGCGCATATTGGAACTTAATCCATCATTAAAAAAATTTATAATTCGCCAACTCTCATAGCCATGATGTGGGCAAGCAAGTAGGAGGTCCTTAAATCTCTCCCAACATTGGAAGAAAGATTCACCCTCTTTAGCCGAAAAATTCATTATGGTTCTTCGAAGGGTGTTCGTTTTATGAGCCGGGAAGAACTTTTTCAAGAATTCCCGGGTCATCTCATTCCATGACCCAATCGAATGTGGTCTAAGAGAGTGAAGCCAATCTTTGGCTCTTTCTTTCAATGAAAAGGGAAAGAGTTTAAGTTTAATGGTATCTTCTGAAACATAGGTGTATTGTAAGGTAGCCACCACTTCTTTGAATTCTTTCAAGTACAGATATGGGCGGTCAGAGTCTAGCCCATGGAACTTTGGTATAAGTTGAATTACACCCGGCTTTATGTCAATGTTTCCCCCGTTTGGTGGTAAAACCACGCAAGAGGGTGTAATTGCATGGGCTGGTTGTAGGTAATCCCGTAGTGATCTCATTGGAGGAACGTTATGTACCTCATTCTCTCCTACTCCCTCTTGATTTGCGTTTGTACTTGGAGTGGGGGGAGGATTCCTTAAAGGTGTTTGATCCATACTCCCCAAATTTTCACAATGTTCTTGGTAGTTTCGGACTCGTCTATGGACTGACAATGGTCCAACTAAACCACCTTCTGATTGGAGACGATTAGAGTGGTTATGTTCCCAACGGGACATAACCACTCAACCAAAAACTGACTAAACCTAAATCCTAGAAATCTGAAATTAATCTGAAAATAGAAAATCTGTAAAAAGCAAAGTTAGAAAGGTATTACCCGATGCATTTGAACTAGAGAAGAAATCCTACAAAGCAAAACAATTTGTTAGTTCTAAAAATATCAGAAAACCTATCTACTTCTACTTCTACAGCCACTAAAACAATTTGAAAACCATTATCTAAATTCCCCGGCAACGGCGCCAAAAACTTGTTCGCTCGCCTCAAGTGTAAGGCTGCGATGTAGTAATAAAACTCGGTGAGACCGAGGTCGATCCACAGGGAATTAGAAACAACTTTCAAACTATTCCAGCAACTCAGTTTGCAAGAGATATGAGGTTTAATTGGAATACTTATGCTAAAACAGTAACTTAACAAAAACCAGTAATTTAAAGTACTAAGGCATTCAAGGATCCACTTGTAGCAATCCCATGTCAATCCAATCAATCCAAGCAAGATACACAACTAGATTTGAAATCCTATCTCTCATCTAGTTGGAAAATAAAGCATTAAACACATTCAATGTCACGTCCTGAAATTCGACATTCGAGTACAACAACCCAAGGCCCGAGTTCCAGAGTGCGAACTTATTTCAACCATAACTTTTAGAGAAATTCCATTCCACATACCACAATACTACTAAATTAAAGTACCTTATTTGTCATATCTTAAATCTCAAACTGTAATTTAAATCCAACAATTACATCTATTCTCCAAACCATATAAGTCTACTAAAGTCTATTTCAAACATCTTCAAAAGAAATAAATTAAGCCACCTAATATAAGATAAAGCTTCTAATAGAAATAATCGTCCAGATATTCCGCATCAGCCGCTCCTCCTTCCTCCTGAAATCCTGTAGGAACTGTGGTGATTTTGGTGAGCTAAAGCCCAGTGAGGTCATTTCCATCACAGATAATATTCCAGTTAATAAGAGATAAGATGTAAATCATCAACAGGTAGGATTGCATGAAAATATCCAAGGGCAAGGTTATGATTAATACACTTTAGGATTTATTGTAGATGGAACATGATTATCATGATGTCATGTATGTTATGATACGTGTGAGAGCAATAAAAGACTAGGAACTCACTGCCATTGAACATTAGGAACCTGTCGCAAAACAATCATGCTCACTTAACCGGTACAACGAGGCGGCAAATCAACCATGCACGCCAGTGGGCAAATCAACCATGCACCACTGATCCCAACTGAGCAAATCAACCATGCTCAATAAGTGAAACGACCAGAACTCGCTGCCACTGAACATTAAGAACCTGTCACAAATCAACCATGCTCACTAACCAGTACAGCGAGGCGGCAAATTAACCATGCACGCCAGGAGTCAAATCAATCATGCTCTTGTTCTGTCGTTGTGTATAAAATATGTATATGAATGTCATGAATTACGGAAACATATCTTCAAGCATACAATGCATATCAAGCTCAATTCCAAACACACCATGGATGCGTTTACTTTATTTAAAAAGTTTCTTTCCCTAAGTTATTATCAGTAAGGAAGTGTAGGGACCATATTACGTAGAATTTTGTTAACACCACAAATACCTAGGGTCGTACCTTGTTTAACATCATAAGTGTGCAACCTAATTCAAGTGTATGCTAATATTGTAATTTACGTAATGAGGAATAAAGTTTAAGAAAAAAAATCAATAAGAAAAGAAATTTTGCAAGAAGAATGTTTAGAATGTAAAGCAAGATGGATCCCTTACCTAGGATCCAATCTATGTATGATAAGAAAGTGAAATCCTAATTCAAATCAGGAAAAGGGTTGGGGAGATGGACCTATACTTAAGATCCATAGCAAAGGGAGATAGAACTTGAACAAGGAGAATAACACACGCATGAAAAGAGGAATCAACTAGGAATTCTGAGATGAATCACTCACCTTTGCTAATCTCTAGGCTTCGAATAGGACCGAACTCGAATCTGAGTTGACTCAGCGAGTCGAATCGGTCTTCTTCTTTCTTTCTCTTTCTTCTTTTCTTCTTCTTCCTTCTTTCTTCTTCTCTTTCTTCTTCTTCTTCTTTTCTTCTTCTTCATTCTTTCTTCTTCTTCTTCTTTTCCTTCTTCTTCTTCTTTCTTGACTGGGATGCTGCCCCAGCAATAGTAGCAACAGCAGCAACGTGGAGCTGCTCCCTCAACAGCAGCAACGTGGAGTTGCTCCCTCACTCTCTCTCTCTCTACCCTCACACTCCCTCTCTCTATCCGAACAGCTCTCTCTCCCTAACGGATCGCTCTCTCTCTCTCTCGCTCTCTCTCTCTCTCTCACTCTCTCTGACGTTTTCTGAAGAGAGAAAGGGATCGAGGATGGCTTTTTATAGCCGAGCCCGGCGAAAAACAAGTCGTATATGCAATCAGTTTGGGTTTCCGATTTCAAGAGGGACTTGGATTCCACTTTCTTGCAACCCATGCCACATGGGAATCGTTGAAAGGGTATGTGGGGTCCACACGACCCTAGTGTAGCCGATCTTAGGTGTCCATGCAAGGCACGGACTTGGATCTTGGCAAATCTTAGGATTGAACGGTGGTTTGAAGTGGGTCACACAAGTGATGTGCAGTCACAGGATTTGTATGGACTGAGCTTGGGTGGGGTCCGATTCTAATGGACGAACTGGATATGCAATATGGGCCCAAATGATGGACGTTTGAAACTCCACAGATGGACAGCGTCGGACGCTGTTGTAGCGGACGCTGCAATAGCATCCAAAGAAGTCGCTTCCTAAAAGAATTTTTTATATTTTTATTACGTGCGCTGCACGTATAAGATATTCGTAAGCTGTCCTTACAAGTGGGGTCCACACGTGATGGTCCACAAACGGACGGTGTAGATGGTGCGGACGGACAGCGTCCGCTCGCTGTTACAGCAGCCGAACGAAGAAGACGGGCTTCCGTCTTTCGAATACGCGGTCAACGCGTGTTGACCGGACGCATTACGTGCACGTTGTGCACGTGGGTCCCACCCTGATGTATATGCAAAATCTACTCCAATCATCAGGTAGGCCACATGATTTTAGGCTATGACACCAAAAATGAGACAGTTCCGAAGTTAGATGGCCCACTTATGGCCCGATTTCTGATTAGGGTACTTGTAGGATGATCGGAGGGTTGAAATTTGACGTGTATGGTTAGATCGTGTCTTAAAACTAGTATATAGAGTTTTGAACGAAAAAGATCGCCAGAAATCATGATATTTGAAAATGTCATATAACTTAAGTTTAATTAATGACATCTTTTCTTAATTATTGTAAATTTATGTGAAATCTGACATTTCCACGCTGTTCTAGTGTTCATGTTGAGCAATTCTAATAAAGGGATCATACTATAATTCCTTACGGATTGTTTAATATTAATTTATCAATATTTAAGTTATTTAATTACTTAACTACTCAATTAAACTAATAATTAAATTATTCCAGAAATTTAAAGTTAATAAATTTATTATTGTAAGGATCCGGGTTATTACATTCAATCCCATTCAAGTTAAACTTCCGAGTTCTAGTCCCATTCAACACATGTAGACTTCAAAATCATAGCCTTCGGAGTAACAGCCATGCCTATGGACTATGGCTTGCTCAAGGATTACTATAATTTGAATCTAAACACCACAACATCTGATAATCTCAAAGAATTGTAAGGAATTCATGTCCGGAGCACATGAACTCTCATAAAACATCTCAAACTACCAACTTGAGAACTAAAATATGCAAAATCCAAACTTGAATTGAAAATCACTTGAATTAACTTGAATTAAACATGAGATTAGCTACAAAATTCACCTCTCAGCCTTAGCTGAGAGATTCTAGCCGAGCATTGTCATACTACAATTAGAACTCAAATAAGAAAGCATAAAAACTAGAAAAATCGGAGTTTGGAGGGTTGCAGACGCTCCACAACGGCTTCCGTCCTCTCCCACGACGTCCCTTGGCTTCTATCATGACCTAGGAAGAGCCCCTAGGTGTCCTTTTATAGTGGCAAAGCCCCTTGCGTCAGGAAACATCCAGAAATTACGTAAGGTTATGCACTGCGCAAAAAAAAATCTCAGAATCCCGTTTTAGAAACTGCCCGTTTTTCTTCATAGCCGACCGGTCGGACTAGTCTGGCCGACCGGTCGGACCTGCCTTGGAGTTAGTCCAGCGTACATAGAAAGAATTCTTCCTTGATGGCCGACCGGTCAAGACCGGTCGGACCTCAGTCCAGAGGATTTTCAGCAACCATCGACCTGTTGGCCGACCGGTCTTGACCGGTCGGACCAACTGGTTCGTTAGTCCAGTGAGTTGCAGGAGTACCGGCAGGTCGGCCGACCGGTCTGGACCGGTCGACCCTTGATCTTTTTCTCTTTTTTCTTCTTTTCTTTCTTCTCTTTTCTCCCTCTTTCTTCTTCCTTCTTTGGTTCATCTTGGACCTTCCTTCAAAGGTTCTAAATGGACCCTTTTTTGTCTCCAATTGAGTGAAGTCTGCTCTCATCCCCACAATCACAAAACACACATTAAATGAGCCTTTTAAACATGAAAACTGTGCATATAATGTGATATAGTGGGCAATGTAATGTATAAATTGGAGGTTCAACAATCACGACCTGGAATGTACAAGATCTCAGGATCTTTGGAATAAAATTCGCCTTGTGATATCTCTTCTCTTGTGTATTTTTGTGAATGCTTGTGATTGTCTACGAATGTTTTTATATTCGGAACCCCAGAACAACAAAACACCAGAAAACTGCGCTTGAGCATTGTTAACGTCAGATTTTGTAACAGGATCTCCCGGTCGTCCACCCTCTTTCCAACAGATACTTCCTCCGTCGGACCTGTAAGGAGACAGAAAGCAACTAAGGGTGGCTGGTGTCCAGCTGTTAGCCCTCCGATGCTTAAGTCAGGCAAAGCAAGAAGAAGAATAACCAGGCAAAATGGAGGCTAGAGATTGAATATTGTGTACCTTTATCATAAATAGAATCATCTATTTATACAGATCTCAATTATCCAGTCCACTACGCAAGCTGTTAAGGTTATCCCTATTTTCATGGGATAAGAAGCGTATCTCGATAATCCTCGGAAAATGATGTAGTCAAATCATCCTAGACGTCTAGCTAATTACGTCTCTGGATATTCGGAGCTAAGAACAAATATAAACATGTAACCGGCCTATACGGGCTGCTGGTACTATGAGGCGAAAGCCATCCATGCCGAAGACGACGGTCACCCAGATATCGGGAGCGGCTCGAATGAAGGATACTCTGTTCGCATTCCTGAGATGCGACCCCTTTCCTCGAGCGTGAGCTTGGCTGCTCGCATTCCTGAGATGCGACCCCTTTCCTCGAGCGCGAGCTTGGCTGCTCGCATTCCTGAGATGCGACCCCTTACCTCGAGCACGAGCTTGGCTGCTCGCATTCCTGAGATGCGACCCCTTGCCTCGAGCGCGAGCTTGGCTGCTCGCATTCCTGAGATGCGACCGCGATTCCCCACGTCTCGCCACGACTAAATTTGCCTATAACAAGCCTTTTTCTAGTTCTAACAGCTTGTTTGATTGAACTCTATGATTGCGTCCATAGGGCCGAAGAACTATCATTTACCATACTTTGGGTGCTTAATTGGATAAAATGTACCTTCATGGTTCGGCAATTGAGCTGGTAGAGACGTGCCCTCATGTGTAAGTGATCCACGTTTCAATCCCTAATTGTCTTCTGATGTAAACCTAACCTACCTATTTTCAAATTAGGCGAACTAGTTGGATGTACAACTAGTTGTACATTAACAAATCTCTGATATACACATGTGCACACACAGACATATATTGGACTGATGTTTCCAAAACATTGATTCAATGAATTTGTGGGACATGAAAAAAAGGAAAGAAATAGAGAAGAGACGAGAAGAGAATATTAAAGACTATATAAACATAGTCATTTTATTAGAAAATTTCAAGTGTCAAAATCACAGACGTTTTAATGTATATGTTTCATTCACAGAAAAAGAAAGACAAACCATTTCTCCTTGTTTGCTTGGCCTACAAACAAACCTTATGTTGAGAAGTCCGGATTTTATTATTGTTATTCCTTTGTTTCTTCCCTCCAACTTCGCTCTTTGTTCAAAGCACATCCATGTTTCCATAACAAAGTGTTCTTATTGTGGTTGTTGAGAGAGAGAGAGAGAGAGAGAGAGACCTAATGCTGAAATAGATAATTAAACAAGATTAGGTATAGCTGAACACCTCAACAAATTAAAATAATTTTAGAAAAAAAATATAAAATAAAAGTCTTCCAATTGAATTGACTACAGCAGCCATGGCTCCCACCCACTCTCCATAGTCATCTAAGTCACGCCGTTTTTCCTACCCCAAAATGGCATTAATTGCCTAAAAGGATCCTAAATTTTTAATTCAAATCCATAGGAAATTGCTCATTGGTACATGTAATGGCACATACACCCAAATCATAGTATGAAATATGGCCCGGCTCGACAAATGCGACCAATATACATTACGGGTCCACACATTTTACTTGTTCTGCCATAACTTGTGGTGGTACTAGGCTATTGTGGGGCCACATGATGTGTGCATACCATCCACACTGTTTGTTGTATCAGCCCCTGTCATGTTCACCTTATAGCTGAAAAATCAGGTTGATCCAAAACTTGGGTGGGCCATACGATAGGGAACAATGTCAAATCCTGCCTAAAGCCTCTAAATAAACATTGTGGGCGCCCATGTGAGTTTTGGAATGGCTCAAGTTTGTTGGTGCATTCCTTTTTCTAGTTGGGTGTGTTTAATGAATGGCTTGGATGGCACATACACAGTACGGTGAGCGCCACAAACGTCTGGGAGATTTTATTAGTTGCGAGTCCCAACCCAACTGCCCTTATGGTGTGATACACCTGAGTTTCCGGGGCTGAATTTTGCCCCATCGGCTATAACATGTGAAGGATGACCGCATTGGAGGGGGCAGGACTTTGATGCATACATCGCGTGGACCCGCAGCAGCCTGGTACAGTGCCATGTGAGTGTTTTCCTATATGTAGCAAATTTGCCATTATGAATGTTGGACCGTTCTTTGAAAATCAGTTTGCCATTGTAAATGTTTGAACATTTTCTGAAAATCGACTGTGATGCAATCTTCCAGTGCAATACTTGATGTCAGCATATCAAAAGGCTGCCTCAGCCGCCTGGCCCGCCCAGACGCCCTGCTTGAAATTATGAGTTGTGTCACATTTTTCATTTGTGGAAATTACCTTTAATATGGCATATTCACATGGCATAAAGAAAGGTTGATAAGTTCTTAGAAAATATCAATTAATAAAGTCAAAGTTGATCAATTAAAATTAAGACCATATTCGATTGCCACTTAAGAATGATTTCATCTCATTTTAGTTGACAATAATTACATATTCGAAACCATAATTTATTTAAGTTATAGGTTATCATGATTATTTCTAATCTTTGCCCGTAGTGGGAAAGAGATAGGGTAAGGGTTCCTCCCCCTTTCCCTCTTATCTATAAAAGCATAAAATGAGATTGTAGTAGGGATCACCCAAAATATATACACCACATTAACACTCTCTTCAATCTGGAGCGTGGAATCAATCATGCCCAACTTGGATGTAATATTAGAAAGATGAGACTCTGTAACCCCCTTCTTGAAGATGTTAAATAATTGATCATTAGAAGCAAGATGAGGTGATGGGTTCGAATACCCATTATGGCATGTGTGGGTGTTGGCATTAAAAAAAAAAAAAAAAAAAAAATTCAAAACCCAACAAAGTGACAATAAATTTTGATGTATTTGTTGCCCTAATAGAACACTGGATTTGAAGTGATATAAATTGCTACTTGATTATCATAAAAGAAAAGCACTATAACTATTACAAAAATAGTAAGATCATGAAAGACTAAGGGTAACCAATATGATTACCCATGTTTCTACACTCTGCCTTTGCTAAAGAGTAAGCTCCCATATATTATATCTTACTTTTCAAAAGACAAGATTATTGCCCACAAACCTGCAGAACCCAAGTAAGAAATTTCTCTCTCTTTTTCTGAATGTATTTCCATTAGACTAATTTTGTATTTATGAAATAGGTGAGACTGTTTTAAGAAGATTACAATAAATCAATCTTCAATCGTATCTGAATTTTCACAACTATATAATAACAATCAAATCCAATAAATCTAGCAATTAATCTTAACAAGTCATCTTAGCTATCTTAATTATTCATTAATGGATGGACAGCTTGATTGTGCAGTGCTTTAACACGTGGACCATCAGTTCATATTTGTAATGTCTACTTCCTTCATCTATGTTGGCTTACTTGATAAACAGACCAGCCTAATTTATGGCCCACCGCATAAATTTGGTGGTGCCCACAGGATGGGATAACCTGGAAAATGGTGGAGTATGATTGGATGGCTACTGGTGCGACTAGGTTTAATCTCTGTCTAATTTACAAAACTGATTTCTAACCACAATTTGTGACAATTTATGCGTTTGATGCATTTTATCTATCAAACCATGAGATTATATATATATATATATATATATATATATATATATATATATATATATATATATATATATATATATATATATATATATATAAAGGAGAAAGAATCCAAGGTAAGTCATATACTCCAATTGGAAGGTTTTCTAGAATACATCCCGTGATATGTGGTGGATGTAATCATTTGGTGGGAGGTTCTTTCAGATTATCCAAACCATTTATATGGTGACAGGGGATTAAAAAATCTCAACTTGAAATATTTCAATCCTTTGATTATTCCATGGTAAAATAGACTGTTCATTTTCTAAAGGAAAAAAGTCAAATGATTAAAAGTTGTAATATCCCAGTACAGGAGTTTTTTTAATCTTTGGATTATCTCATCCTTGGTCACTCTCATCCTATAAACGGCACCAATCACTGAAAGATGAACCCAAGTCCAAAGACTAGAGTCATGATGTATCTTGTAGCAATACAGCCGAATGTATTCTAGCAAAGCTCTACAACTGAACCTGATTTCTGAGGTGGGCCACCCACCAACTTCGTGTTTGATTATACAAGCATGCTAAATTCAGATACACATAAATTGGGTGTATGTGACTTGGCTGTGTCATTCATGAATTTCCAACCTTATGAATTATGGGATTGATACCATTTACAGAATGGTACTGTACGCACACTCGTCCATTGTCGAATTTTAAATATAGGTTGGTAAGATAGGTGGTTTTGGACATTGAGATTGATATTAGTATTTTAATTTTTTTTATTTTTTTTTTAAAGTATTTGTGTGGGCTGATATTCCACGGCTAAGATATTGACTCTATTCTTCATTTCTCGCCCATTACTTGGAAATTCAAGCGTTTGGGTGTCTTGATATCACGGTTCTATGGAATTTGATTTTCTTTCAAAATTGGTAGGGGTTCGTTTCATCTCATGCAGGAAACAACAGGAATAATGATTTTGGATGGTGGAAGAAAGGATGGCCCGCTGGCTCAAGAAGAGAAATGATCGAATACAATGGTTTCTTTTCCACTAAGTGTTGCATTTGTAGAAGATCCAATCCGTGCAAAAGGTAGGCCAGAACATGATGATCACACGGCATGAAAATGAGGTCAATCCATTCATTAGTGGGTCACAAAATCCAAACCTATGGACATTTGATGAATATCTCGGTTGGACCGGGTGATGATAACGTGTGCTCCATCTTTTACTCAGGGCAGATATTCAACCAATGTGACACTTTGGAAGGAAAGAAATGGTAGTATCAGATACAGCTGATGTATCTGATCATTAAGAATTTCTGAAGTATCCTAAGGGACTAGGTTTCATGAAGGGATGAATTTCATGCTCTATATAGCTTAATTTCTAAATTTCCATTTGGCATGGACATCATTCATTTGTAACAAGAAAACGCCGTCTATCCAAACTGTCTGGACACTTTGGGGACGCCGAAATGAGCGGTGGCCTGTGCATCCAACACCAGAAGTCACATTTGGGGTGGATTTTTTTCGATGGGATCAGCGCTCCATGAATCTCGGAATCTGCATCTTTGTGAGATGGGCTGTTACAATCCCAACGGTTTTATAGCCCAACTTTACATGTTCCATTAGTCTTGAGTCTTTTGGCGCATTGGTTGAGCTCTTAATAATTGGTATGAGAGCCAACACCACATCTTGTATTTTATTTGAGTTGCGGAAGACATGTGGAAAGGGTAACCTTAGTATGTTCTTAACAATTGGTATCAGCGCCGCTGCCACATCATGTATTGATCAAGTCACAGAAGGGGGCAATGTGTGGAAACAGCAACCTAGATTAAAGTGAAAGCCGCCATGAAATGAAGAGAGCTATCTAGATAACTAAAGTGTAGCCGCCATATGAAAGGGGCTACCTAGAAAAAGAGGCCAGAGTGAGTGTTCACCGGAGTAGAATGCAGTAGATGTCAGTTACGGATCGAGGTGGAATGTTATAATTCCAATGGTTTAATAGCTTAACTTTAAATGTTTGGGCTTTTGGCATATTGACTAGGTTCTAAACATGGATCATTTAACTCCTTGTATAAACATTTCATCAATAGGATGCAAAAAATGAACGGTCAAGATAAAGTATGTAAAATACATCTAATCATCAACTTTAAACATCTATTCGACAGGCCCACCTTCAATTGCTTGTTGTCGAGGAGAAACATTATTGGATGATGTTAACTGTCCAATCTACAGCGCATGAAATGGACATATGGCGTGATAACATAAACATGGATGAAAGCCTCGGCGACCCAGATTTACTCGACTGACCCTGAGTTGAGTCTGGTCGGGAAACTACTGAATCCAAGTTGACTCGGACAAGTCATATGGCACCCATTCGAGTCTTAAAACCATGAACAAAAATGACCAACGTTGGAAGGTTTTGGAACAAAAATCATCCTTGCCACCATGTCACAAATGTAGAATATCCTATCCGTACACAAGGTGGGCCACAGCATGATGATCATTGGGTAGGAAAAATCCGGCCGATCGACTCATCCAGTTGGCCACACGAGTACACTAAAGTCATCCAATCTACTAGTGAACCATCCTGATCTGCATTCAAATTGATCATCATGGCGTGGCCCACATTTTGTACGGATAGGGTACTCTACACACATAAAACATTGATGGAAAAAAAAAAAAGGGGTTGTACCATAACTTTTGATACAGCGGCTGTATTGGACCATTTCTTTATAACAGTTGCGCGGATTATCAAAACCGGCCCATACCAACTAGTTGTATTATAAACCTATGATACGACCGGTTGTATAATATCTTGTTTTGATGACTATTAGTGAGTGGAAGGTGGAGAGGTTCTGCCTAACCCTAGCCCTGACCCACAAAAACCGTTGGACAGGACTGATTTTTAAATCTCCAACAACACTAGTAGGCTAGAAATTGCCAAGAAAGAGACTTGTGACATCAAGGGCCATGACCAAGCTCCATGTCATGGCATTTTTCTATCCTATTTAAAAGGAAATCTGTGGAAAATTCAAGCCCTAGAAAGATGTTTTGGGAAATGGGGATTGTAGTGATGGAAAAATCCAATCCCATTCAGGATTTGGAAAATCAGGGGTTTGTAGCCAAAAGGGGAAATGGGTCTGGATCAGGAAATCTCTATGGGCCTTTGAATTATTAGGTGTTGGGGTTATTTGATACTGTAGAAGAATTAGGTGGTCCATTGCATGGAATCAAAATTGTACACGTGGCATATGCGTAACTCAGATCAAAACCGTTCAGATCTTGGAACCCACTGCAGATAGGACATGGCCCAAATATCAAACTTGATGGATGACTGTATCCCATTGTATCGGCCCATTAATTTTCGACCGCTCAGCCAGATGGAGGGTCGTGTAAGTGTAATTTTTGGTCGGTTGGCCCATCCGAAGTGAGCCACACAATTCGGATGGTCCAAACTTATGTACACATCTGACATGTGTACAATTTCTGAGTGCATGAGTATGAAGTGTCATAGTCTGCCAGAGTAGCAATTGTATTTTGTATTGGAGATGGTGTGGGGATTTTGCTATAAATAGAAAGCCCCGTCTGGGAGTAATGAGTGGTCCAGATCGAAGGGCATACGTTTTGGGGTGGGAGGCAACATGGGCCTATATAATTCCATACCTTCAAATACAATCTGGAGTGGGCCCCAGTGGGCCCTGTTTTCTTCACAAAAATAGTATGTTTTATCTCCTTGGAGAGCTTTTCTAGGGATTCTGTTTCGGCTTTCAACCCTATCTGCGATGGGATTCGTTACTTGTTTGTTGACTCCCATGTTGCTATTCATTCATTGCACCCCACTTTTTTCAGTGTGCCTAACCGTAGATCAGTGGCCAACGGATAGACCGTTGAGAAGATACTACAGATAATCTTACAATCAAAGTGTTGGGATATCCCTACGTTGGTGTTATTGGGCCATACACCATCGGTGGTGGGGGACCATCAGGTCAATGGTCTTGATCACATAACCATGCACCCGATATAGGGAATCTGATGTACCGAGGATGACCCATGATCGAGGGCGAGGATCGAGCGTGTTCATGAAGGAGATGGACCGGGAGAAGAATAAGAGAAAACTCAAAGAAACGTCATCTGCTGGTTGGATGACTGGTCATGCATGCTCCAGGACTGGTTGTCCGACCAGCCGCCGAATTTCGGCATGAATCCAGTCCCATATGCTGGACAGTTTAGGGCCATCCCCGACCGATCGTGAGTCGTCAGACGTGCATGTTGCACGATAATTGCCGATTTTGTAAAAATTTCTTTTCGATTTTTCCTTATTTCTTTCTTAGTTTGCCTAAGATTCTTTTATTACGAAATCTAGAGTTTTATGTTTAGTTTTTTTCTATTTAAGCTTGATTAAATTCATTTCTTAAGGATCTACCTTTGATTAATACAATTTTTTTTTTTTTTTTTAAGTTTTACTTTGTTTCGCTTGTGGATTTGAGTGTTCCTTCATGGATTCAAAGAAGATTGGTTGAGGAGTCTCATTAGATCCGTGGATTTGGATCAGTTATCTATGGGAGAGACAATTATCGATCTCATACCCCGCCTATGCCTACGCTAAAATTGATATCAGAGTGAGAAACAACATAGGCCTGATTTCTCTTTGCAAGGCAAGAAAAAAATCAGGTGGACGGTGATCTAGGGATTCATCTATCGGAAAGAAAGGAAGCTTTCCATCGGGAGATACGAAGAGTATGCAATGGTTACAGGCTTCCGTCTACCGTTCTGCGGATGTGTCGATTCTGCTATGTGTTCAAGGTAACATTCAGCCTCTCATGGTTGCTGGACTAATCAATCAAAGATATCGACCTTGTAGGAGGGCAATAGATCTTCCCATCTTCAATAACTCTCTGAAGTTGAATACTGCTTCAACTATATGCAAATTCATTAAGAAAGAAAAGTCTCAATCGCGACATTTCACTTGGATAAGGATGCTTAGGATTGGTAGATTGAAGACACTCATATACGTCAAGAGCAAGAAGGAAAACTACCAATTTGCTCATGGTAGCGGATGAAACAATGATTATTAGCCCATTTCTTAGTCAACGAAGAAGATCTGAAGAAGACAAGGTCGCCACCGGTCTCCATCCCTGTTAACAACGCTTATGTCGTCCCTACGAAATTAGAAAAACCATTCAAAACTTTTAAAGTGGACGGATAGTTTTCTGTTGATGTGCAGGACTTCGCCAAGGACGAATCGACTAATGAAGTCCAACAAGAGGTCACTCAAGTTCCCACTACAGGTTTGGTACTTCCTTAAGTAGATGAAAAGGTCAACGATCTGAGTGATCTTTCAAGTTCAGATAGTCTCACCGCTGAACTTTGCATGCTACTGTCGATTGAAGATATTGAAGTCAAGACAGAGATGATCGGGGCCTTCATCAAGCAAGCATCGAATGTTGATTTTCTATACATCACCGTCGATGTGGTGCCAGAATTGTCGAAGTTCCAAATCATTGTATTCAATCGGGAGATAGCATCAACGACGCCTTCTCCAATGCCCAAAAGAAAGGCACGTCATCAAAAGCGTCCAAAGATGAAGGCAAAACTCAAGGGCGAGTTTTCTTCAAGTGGGGGAGTCTGATGTAGCAAGGATGACCCATGATCAAGGGCGACGATCGAGCGTATTCATGAAGGAGATGGACTAAGAGAAGAATAAGAGAAAACTCAAAGAAATGTCATTTAATGATCGGTTGTGCATGGTCCAGGATCACTCGTCCGATTGGTCAAATTTCGATAGGAATCCAATCCCACACACTAGACAGTTTGGGGCCATCCACGACCAGTCGTAGGCCTTTGACGACTGGTCATCAAACGAGCGAGCTGCATGATAATTGCTAATTTTGTTGAAATTTCTTTTCATTTTCTTACTTCTTTCCTAGTTTGCTTAAGATTCTTTTATTACGAAATATATGATTTTAGGTTTAGTTTATTTTTATTTAAGCTTGATTAAACTCGTTTATTAGGCATCTACCTTTGATTAATACAAAATTTTCTTGAGTTTTACTCTGTTTTGCTTGTAGATTCAAGTGTTCCTTCGTAGATTCGAAGAAAACTGGTTGAGGAGTTCTAGTAGATCTGTGGATTTAGATCAGTTATCCGTGGGAGAGATAGTGATCGATCTAACACCCCGCCTATGCCTATACTAGAATCTAAGGAATGTGTGCTTTCCCATGCATAGGACCCTAAAAGCACTAGGGGCCCACCGTGATGTGTGCGTGGCGTCCATCTCATTCATCATTTGCGCTAGCTCATATTACTAGGATGCGTGTCAAAATAAGTTCTATCCACAACTTAAGCAGGCCAACACTGTGAAAAATGGAGATAGGATGCCTACCATTGGATCAGGGTAATGTCTCGTTTTTTCCTTCACAGTGGTGGGACTCACCTTAAGAATGGGTTGTGTTGTCATATAAATATGGACAACGGGTGAGGTCGGCTGAAGCCAACCTAATAACCTTTCACGCTCTCGTTCTTCCTAAGTGTAGGACGACCGTGATCCCTTCTAGTGCACCGGACCTGTAAGAGAAAGACAAAGTAGGTAGGGGGACATGTCGTTGTACGGCTAGGAACTCTCCGATGCCTAAGTCAGGTTTGTAATTTGACAGAGTAAGGATTTGAAGGCTAAGGAGTTTTGTACCTTGAAGGTGAACATCCCCGTCCTATTTATAGGACGTGGGGGAAGTTTTTGAAGAGTTGGATCCTACTAGGATACGTTGGTAGAGTTCCAGTTTAGTTGGATTCTCCCTCCTATCATATCGGAGAAGTCCTATTAGGAATAGAAATAGATTCTGAAATATCCGGATCTATTCGGATATCTCGGACTGACTCTGGAAGGTGGTTAGTTGATCTTGTTCGGGGAGCTCGGTGTCCAAGCTCTCCCACTCGAGGTCCGTTTCAAATTGTGGACCTAACTCGGGTGAGCCAAGGTCTTCGATGGTGCACGCCTTTGGACAAGCATCATTGACAAGTCGTTGGTCCTCAGCCTTAGTCGACAATCGGGCTATAGTTTGGCTCTGCTCTTCACAATTGTAAAAGTCACCTATGGTCGTCTTCATATGACCTCGGCTCATTTCGAGGTCTTATACTTTAGGCCCTTGGGCCTATGGGCTTCTTCTTATGTGTTCGCGTGCTTTGAATATCCCCATAATAAGTTGGATGGAACCTAAACATTAAGGTGGGCTCCAGGAAGGTTTTGATGGTGGGATTTTCATTTTCACTGTTTGTAATAGTGTGGTTGTTGGAGTTATGCCCTGAAAAAGTAATATGGATCCTAATCTACTGTAGACGCCCCACCTTAAATGTAGATAATATTTCGTGCGATTATAGTAAATTTTTTAAATCGGCATCAAATATGGGTTAACAAAGTAATGCAAAGGAGATCAATTGTACTTAAAGGATACTCAAGCTCATTCGGAGCTAACTAACGACCCAAATAAGCCAAAAGTGATCGGCGGGAATTTGATTCCCACTGGCCATGTGTGGCTGACTAGATTGATAAATGGAGTCCAATGGCATCTGAGGTGACAAATTGCCTAAAAATTATAAAATATGACCGATGTGAATTCATTCCCACCAACCTTGAAGTACCTTCTTATCATCTGCACAGGCTTGTATGACTCTGGGGCTCTTAAATGTGTGCTTATATGCCACTTCAACAACCAACAAGAATCAGATTTTCATAGGTCAAGTTTATAAGTATGGAGCTAGCTACCCTCATTTGCAACAACAACAAGCAACCGATAGCAACTAGAAGCATTGTGGAGGTTCCAGGAGGATCTCGGCAACTTGGAGAATCTTTCTCCCCCTTAGCAATCTTCATCGTACATAGCTGTAGACGCCCCACCCCGGGCTGATAAGATGATTACATACTAGAGGATTATGACAGATGGTGATCCAAACCCTTAACCCTGATCCAAACCCTGATTCATACCCCAAACACTAATCCATACCCTTAACCCTGATCCAAACCCTGATCCAAACCCCAAACCTTGATCTAAACCCTAAGCCATACCCTTAACCTTGACTCAAACCCTAATCCATATCCTCAACCTTGATTCAAACCCTAACCAAACCTAGATCTACACGAAGGGGTCAAACTAATGAGTCAACCCAGTGAGTTAAGCCCCTCAGTTGACTCACCCAAGAAAGCTCAATGGGACGGCCCTAATCATCTCAAAACTCATCAACCAAAGCCCAAAGCCCAAGCTAAATCACGGGTCACAACTAGGACAGAGAATGTACTATACAGTGGCCGAGGAGTCCATGCACTAGGAGGAGACGCCTCGCCAAAACAGGGAGAAAGAGTTACACTGGGCAGTGGCCTGATCGCCGCCTAATGTAAACCTCTCCTAACTTTGGACAGCTAGCGCCAATCTACATCAGCTCGCACCCTTTCCGCTCGTTTGACACAACGAAGTTCAATGACCCCTCTACCCCTCGTACAAACCCATATTCACCACCCGAACCTAACTCCAAGCCTAATCTAAGCCTAACTCCCACCCTTGGTGAAAAATCTCATATTTTTCTTTGCCCTCGAAGTTGTCAATATTTACCAAAAGGCCAGGGCTGGTATTACTATAAATACCCCTCCTCACTCTCTCATTTTTATCTAACAATCGCCAACCAAATCCAAGAGAATTCAAAAGCCTCTCTCCATTAAAACCCTTAAGCCCTTTAGCCTTTTAGCCTCTAAGCCCCCTCTAGCCAACCTAACCTAGCCATCCCTTTTACCAAGGAGAGTGAGAGTGAGGAAGTGAATTTAGCATTGGTTTGGTGTAAACCAACCTCTTGCCTTAGCCTCTTGAGTCAACTCATTCGTATCTAAACTACTCGAGTCGATCCTTACGACACTACTGTCCACCGAAGCCTCTAGTCTACAATCAATTTCATCCGGTTATGTATTAGTATTATGCAACACCTATTCCTTTCTCAACCCCCTAATCATTTCATTTATAGCATCTCATTCATCCATAGCATTTCCTAATCGGCTCAAGTGTATGCTTTGAGGCTTGTCGAGTTATCTCAGATCCTGCTCATCAAAAACTTGAGTTGACTAGTCACTTCGTGCAGCAAGTTGGTAATTTAGGGCAGGGATGCCGAGCCCAAGACATTGCTTGACAAGCGATAGTGCGATAAGACATGACATTTAGCACACACAACATTCATAGAATTGCAAGAATCAGAATCTAATCCTCAGACTAAGTGTTATGCTGTGAAGTAGAGACTGTACGTCTGTACATGCAGAGTGGGTGCCTAACCCCTTCCCTCTTTATAACCATGGTCCTTACCTCGAATCTCAGGCAACAGATCAATGAGTCATCTTAAGATTAAGGATCTTTAGATCCCAGGTTTTAAGCATTTCTTCAGGGTCTAGCTAAATGTAAATTTGAAGTAATTGGCTAGTGGTGACTCCAGTCTTTAATAAACCCTCTTTCAAATCATCAACCAATGCAAAGCCCTTGAAAGAGGAAAACTCGTGGAAAGTCCTCGATCTTTGCGCCCCGCTAACGGGAAAGGCACAGATTTCGCCTACTGTTGTTCACAATAGCATACTAGTATCACATGCTTATCTCCTTTTGCATTCTTTTATTTCTCTCTTGCGTTTGTCCACTTGGATCTTGGATGTAGTTACCTCTAAAATCCCCCTCGAATTCATGAAAAATCTAGAATCCCGTAAAGTAGAGATCATACTTAGTGTGAGTAGAAAATGATGCCTAACTCCTTTTTTTGTCACCAAGATTTTTACTTAAAATCTTTGTCTGTAGACCAACTAAAGAACTCATACGGATCGAGAGGTCTCTAAATCTTTTGATTCACAAGAGATTCTACAATTTCTAGCCAGTCGTAGATTTTAAACTTTTCAGCTAGTGACAACTCCAAGTCACATGCATTATTTCATTATATTCAATATCATCTCATTTTTGTACATTCCAAGAGCAAAAAGAGTGAGCAAGAGTGCTAACAAGCCAGAAAAGGTGCGAAGGGTGACCCGCCCGCGAGGCAACAATCTACATCCACTTCACTAGCTCTATGGATGTGAAGGGACGATCTTAGCCATTGATCTTGATGACCATAATTCCTTTTGGACGAGCATGGTGTACTTTACTAATATCCACTATTACCTTAAACTTAAGTTTTTTTGGGTTATGCGATAAGTTATTCCTCTAGTCCTTAAAAAACTTGATATTGAATGTAATGATCATTAACTAAGGAGAGTTGTGATTAGGGTTCTCAATGGGTCGGATCTGGATCGGATCCAGTTGGATCCGGCTCCAAGTTCATATATCTGTAGATGGATTCGGATCGGATTTGGATCCAACTCGGATCCAAAAGGTGATATACATATCCGATCCATTTATAAATTGTTAGATCCATTTCTGATCCAAAATCCATATAACCATCGGATTCGAGTCGGATCTAGGTCCGAATCCACCCCTATTACAAATCTCAAAAATATAATAAAATATGTTTAATTTAGTAGAAAAATGATGCAAATCCCACTATTTACTGTGGTATGGTCGACCTAAGAGTGGCATGTCTCAATTTTGAGACATGGCCTAAAATAATCTGTAAAACTGATGGCCAGCATGAATATAACATATACAGTGGTGACAATGAGTCAGATCTTAATCAGATTCAGATTGAACTCGAATATGTTCCTGTGAATACAAATCCAGTCCATTTAACTAATCGGACCTATTTTAAGTTCCAAATCCGGTCCATTTGACTAATCGGACCTATTTTAAGATCCAAATCCACATTATACGGATTCGGAGCGAATCAGATCTTGGATCTGACCCGCTCCATTGAGAGCCCTAGTTGTGATCCATGAATCTTAATATCCTAATATGTCATGACCATCGTAGATACTTATAACACATTTTTGGACAAGGTTTTCTAGAGGTCACCGGAAATGAATATGCTAGGTATGTCCATCAGAATTTATTGATTCCTACGTATGCTAGCACACACCCACACTGTGAGCCACACTTCAATGTTCTGGGCCGTGTGATCAAGCTGTTTTTTTTTTTTTTTTTTTTTTTGTATATTCTCTTCGTCCCGGTGAGTCAGACCTGATGGAAGATACACACCATAGAGACCCCACACAACCTATAGTTAGCATCCCATCCCCATTTCCTTCTGGTGTGGCCCACGTGAGATTTGAATCTTGCTCATTTTTTACCCCAGGATCTAGCATCGAGGAGATCACCTGATGGACGGAGTGGATTTTCACACATATACAATATGGCGAGCCCCAAAGAGCTTGGGTGTTGCCCACGCTGGTAAAACAGGTATTGTAGCCAATTCACGTCCAGTGCGATCCATGGAGCTTGCCACATCTTAATTTGGACCTTGATATTTAATTTTTGGGCCCAGAAAATGCCAAGAACTTGCAAATGGGCCGAATATTGAGGGAGCATAACCGACCAAGGGATGCAATGGGCTCCGTTTTGGAAGGGAGATGCCTATAAGCCCAATTCGCAAAGTTGTCATGGGCCTAATACAAAAGGCCCACGCCTGAGCCCGAAAAAACTTGTTGTGAAGCTGTGCTGGGTCCAACCGAGACTAGGGACTGGAAATTGATCAAATCACTGTTACAGACGGTGCGTCCGGGCTAAAATGAATTAAGCCCAAGCCCAACCTAAAATTGATCAGTCCTTATATGCCAGGAATAGGCCCAAGCCCATGGGGCTAAATAATAGGTCCAAGCCAGGCTGGCCAGTCCGTTGCAAGCCTTACTACCTAATTTCCCAGACGCTATCCTGTACTGTCCTAAGATGAGTGGGGCACACGTCCATCATGACTGAAGTAATACATATTGGCCTGGATCCCTCAGCTTGTGAGTGGACCCATATCCACATCTCATAGTTCGAGTTTGAAACAAGCATCCACCGCCAAGTAAAAGTTACAATGGGCCAGCCCACCCTGACAACCCTGACTTGACTTTGGACTGGGCTTGCCCCTATTAGGTTGGGCCGTCATGCATGGAGTGATCAATTTTTAGGCTTGGGCTCAATTCAGTTTAGCCCAACCCTGCCCGTCCCACCCAACTTCAAATGTATGTGCTAGTTACTACAAACGTGCCACGCTAATCCTCAATTAGGCAACTTGGGCATCTGGAATTTAGACCATTGGTTTTGTTCCTCTATGGGGGTGTTTGGATCATAAGTTACTTTACATAAAGCTTCTTATGCCATAAATAGCTTGCGTTGGTTTATACTTATTCGACAGATAAATACATTTGGTAAGCACAATACTTACCCGCAAAATATATATAAAAAAAAAAAAAAAAAAAAGTATATTTGATTTCCATCATTATAAGTAATTATCCCTCAAGTCCATTTGGTCCCGTTATATCCACCATCTATTATGTGGCCCCACCTTTGATGTAGCCCGTTCATTGTGTGGCCCCAACCTTGGATGTGGTCCATTCATCATTAGGGCCAACCTTTAATGTACACCTTTCATTATATAGGGCCCTCCTTTGATGTTAGTCATCCATCATGTGGGCCCACCTTCAATGTTATTGTCCATCATGTGAGTCCACATTCAATATCCACCACCTGTCATGTGGAGCCCACCTTTGATGTGGACCGTCCATCATATGGGCCTCACCTCTAATATGGGCCATCCACATGTGAGGCCGTCTTGGATATGGGCCACTCATCTTAGGACTTACCTTTGATATGGATTGCCCATCATGTGGGGGCCACCTTGATGTGGAACATCCATCACATTGGGGGGGGGGGGGGGGGATGTGGACTATCCATCATGTGGGCCCCAACTTTGATGTTGGTTGCCCATCATGTGGGGCTTGCCTTGGATATGGCCATTCATCATTAGGGGACGACCTTTGATGTGGACCATCCATCATGTCAATTCACCTCAATATGAGCCATCCATCACATGGGGCCCAGCTTCAATGTCCGCTGCCCGTAATGTGGAGCTCACCTTTGATGTGGACAATCCATCATGTAAGCCTCGCCTTTGAAGTGGGTCATCCATCTTTGGATGTGGGCTATTTATCATTATATATCGACCTTTGATGTGGACCATCCATTATGTGGGCACACATTAATATGAGGTCATCCACAATGTGGGGCCCACCTTTGATGTGGACAATCCATCACGTGGGGCCTCCTTCAATAGGGAACGTGAGAGAGACCACTTTGACATGTATGTGAGAGGGAAAAAAAAAAAAAAAAAAAGAAGCTAAAATGCTAAAAAGCTAAAAAGAAGAAGAAGAAGAAGAAGCTCATCTTAATTTCTACTTATTAAACTAATCTTAAATAAAAAAGTTACTTATAAGTCATCGTAAACCAAACTTACTTATCTCAAATAAGTTACTTACTGTTGTAAGTAAAAAAAAAAAAAAAAAAAAAAAAAAAACGTATTTTATTTGGTGGTATCCAAACAGGCCCTTAAATGTCTATTTCTTTGTGCACGTGTGGCCCGTTTTATCAATAGATATATTAAAAGAACATGCAAGTGAGGATAGGAATGTTTATCAATTTTTGTGCCGGATCATATTGAGCTTGAGCCCAACTAATTTTTAGGATTAGGCTTGGACCAGCTTTGCTGGGACCATGCTAGGAGCCCCTTAAGTGTCTTCTGTCCGTAGCCCGGCCCAGCACAGATACAGCCCACTTCAACCCTTGCCACCGAGACCCATTTGCACCTCCATCTGACTGCTTAATGCCGACACTAGAATAGGATGTGTGTTTATCCACCAATCAAAGTGGAATTCATTCCCTGTCCAGACCATCCAAATGGTAAGTCAATTATGAACGGACACGATCAAGCTGATCCGACAATCCAACCATAAAATTTGCGGCCATCAAATGGACGGTTGGCGATGGTCGAGATCCATCCGATCAGTATCTTTTTGCTATGCCCCACTGCCAATGGAGCCCCAGATTGGATGAAATCCTATGACATGTATTTGGTGGATGAATTGCCACATTTTAATAAATGGTCAAACGCATATTGTAATCTAGACAAACCAATGTATTTCTAAGGAGAAATGCTGTCAGAGCACTGGCTATGACCCTTCCTAGTTGCATCGGAACACTTAGATAGTCCAATCCATGGATCCAGGCTGTTCATTAAGTCCAACACACATTTTATGAGCTACCATGTAAACATTACACCAATCTTTCAAATCTTAACCATTTGATCAATAGCCTTTAATATGGACGGTCAAGATTTTTTAAAACAAAATAGGTCGAATCAATAATTTAATTCATCTATTTTTTAGCCATGAAATGTGATCAGGACCTGATAGACAGCTCAGATCGTTCCATTGGACTGTCGAACTGTACCGATGCAACTAGGAGCACTATATCGCGCACACACACAAGTCATGCATTTACTGAACGGTTAAACGACAAATATTCAATGGTCTTATTTCAATGAATAACTGTCCACAAATAAAAGGCTCCGATTGTTCTACCAAATTGATTTTGGCGCCATGCCACTTTTAACAATTTAGTCAGTTTATTTGAGTTATTGTGTTCCATAGGTCTACTCTCTGGTGTGGTCGATCTGACGGTTGGACCTGCCTCATTTTTAGTCTTATGTGGTCGGCCTGATCGTAGAAACTGAATGGACGGAGTGGATAATCAGATACATCACGGTGTGCTCCTCCACAGCTCGGTATGGAGAGGAAGGACGCAATTCGACTCCAAAACTTACAAACCATGTGGGGCCCACTAAATCCCGTCAGGCTAGTATGCTGTTGCCACTTACCAGACGAATGAAAGAACGTACACCTACGGCGCATATTAGCGCCAAGGATCCCTATCAAAATCAACACAGCTGGAAATCGAGAAACATCTATTTCTTCCCACGCAACAAATGAAGAAACATCACCATTTCTATCATAGAAATGATTCAATGCACTAGAGCACCATAAGTTATAGTGCTACCGACTTGCATCAGGACACTTGGATAGCCCAATCGGTCCATCCAGACTGTCCATCAGGTTTCATCATAAGTTTCAATTGAAACGATCGGAAAATCAAATTTATAAAATGATCCAGTCCATCCATAACTGGGTCTTACATTTTATACCCATCCGTTTCCAAGGTTTGGATGGTTAGCATTCTCTGATAGTTCTTTACAACCATAAGCAATCCATGCTGTCCCCCACCTCCACACAGAAAAAGTCTCCAACTGTTGATTAGGCCTATTTATATCTAGATGATCTTGAACGTCTGTCTTATAGGTTATTGATCAGAAGACTAGAATCATAGAATCATTGTGGTTTCCACAGAGAAGCCTATTCAATGTTCTCCGGACCTAATGGACGGGTCAGATCATTCGGTTGAACTGTCCAACCATCAGGATGCAACTGGGAGAACCATAACCTGTAGTGTTCTCAAAGCACTGGATCATTTCTCAAGCATCCTATTCCTATCACCACATTTTAACCATTATTTTTAAAACATGATCTAAATGTACCACGCATGCTGAAAATACATATCCAAATATATATCCAATAAATAATCAACCAAAAACCCAAAAAAAAAAAGGTCTCTAATCTCTATCATCAAAAGGCCCACTTATACAATGAAGTTAAAAAAAAAACCCACCTCACAAGACACATTACATGCATGTATGTATCTGTATGTCGTGTATGCATGCATGTATGTGTGTTTGTAAGTGTGCATGTCAAGGAGAGGATTGAAAAGGGTGGCGGTGGTGGTGAAGAGGGTCAGGGCCGGTGGGAACTTGCCTTGCTGAGTTTAACGGATGAGATAAGCTTTTGCTGTAAAATTTATTAAACAGACGGTGGTAAATGCCACTGGCCACCTTCTTTTCCACCTGTGAAAAAATTGAAAAAAAAAAAAAAATACAACAAAACAAAACAAAAATATAAACCATTTCAGCATTTAAAAAAGGAGTGAAATGAAAAATGAAAAGAAAGTTTAGTTACCTGTGAGTTTGCTACCATTTGTCCATCTTCTGTGACTGCTGAAAATCATAAAGAAGAAATGCTAATGTCATTTGAGAGAGAGAGAGAGAGAGAGAGAGAGAGAGAGAGAGAGAGAGTATGAAGAAATGCTAATGTCATTTGAGAGAGAGAGAGAGAGAGAGAGAGAGAGAGTATGAAGAAATGCTAATGTCATTTGAGAGAGAGAGAGAGAGAGAGAGAGAGAGAGAGAGAGAGAGAGAGAGAGAGAGTATGAAGAAATGCTAATGTCATTTGAGAGAGAGAGAGGTGTTACTAACTGGGTCGAGAAGCTTGGGTGAATGGAGAGAGAAACGCCATTAAAATGAGGATGATGATGGAGAAAGCACACATGAGAAAGATGCTAGGAGTCTTCATCTCTCATGAGTAGAGAGAACCACAGTAAAAAAGACGTGAGTGTTTTATCTCTGGCTTTAAAGATGTTTTTACAGAGGGTGTATAAAATGCAGGTAGTCCTTGGACTACTGAAGTACCATATACGTCCGCTCACGACCATTTCAGGAGGTTGGGCCCACCATGAAAGATGATCCTGACCATTAGAAAGATGGACTTTGAGTGTAAACCGTTAACCATCATGTGATCTGTCCAAGGATTAGGTGAACATTTACTTTACCCATGGGCTTTCATGGTGGGACCCATCTCTTGAACGGCGTAGCTACCAGCGCCTGATGTTATAGCGTTGGAGGAATGGTGGGTCGAGTTCAAATGCCACTGAGGCAGGCACGTGCGAGTGAGCTGGCCATTTCGTGGCGAGAGTCGGCGTGTTGTATGCACGCGACACGTGGTGGTAAGGGTACCAGAACGGCTGCAGAGATGTGGGGTCCATCTAAATGATTGGAAGCTCCTCACCTGCCATCTCTTTTCCGATGCGTGGCGTGATTGGCGCCGATCATAATATCGGTGTTCCGCAAGTGCATCTGAAAGTGTGTCTGACCATGTCCTCCGCACATTTAATACATCTATACTATGATCAAGGCCATCCATCTGGTAGGTTACACTATGGATGGACCAAGATAAAAAAAAAAAAAAAAAAAAAAAAAAAAAAAAAAAAAAAAAAAAAAAAAAAAAAAAAAAAAAAAAATCCATTTTGAATAGACACATCGGACAGGCCTAGAACAAAAGTTCAAAATCCGATGGTAGGATTCTTCTGAAGGTGTACCTGCTATTTTTTACACCAAGGGCCATCCACGGTGGGGCTGCGTCGGTGATTGGATGCTGATCACCAACTAAAGCATGAATCTGCGGTCAAGATTGGGAACAGGACTCGAATTTTCCTGCGGACGCCTGCCTGACTCGGAATCGGTCGTGACCCGTTCGGTACCGACCTCGGTTCTTTAGGCCCCACCATAATGGATGTGGTTTATCCGCGGCGTCCATCCATGTTTCCAGCTTATTTTAGGGCATAGCGAAAAAAAATGGGGGCAGATACAAAGCATAATTGGACCACACCTTAGGAAACATTGTCGATGGATTGCGTACCGTTGATTTTTTTTTGCCACGTAAGCTTTAGTTTTTCTCTTCATCCTAGTTTAGGTGACTTCATGAATAAGTTGGGGCACCGACCTTGGTGGATCCCCTAATTGATGAGCCTGTGATATTGTATGTGACTTTCATCAACAATGCCCATCCATTTTGACAGCTCATTTTAGGGCATGATGCAGAAATTGAAGCAGATCCAATAAAATGAAGTAGATCTAAACCTTAGGTGGACTATACCCACATAAAACAGTCGTGATTGAATATCCACTGTGAAAAACTTCAATCCCCACCATGAAAAAGTTCCAAAACATGAAGGAGAACCAAATCTTAGGTAGAGACTATACCACATAAAACAATCGTGATTGAATCTCCACCATGAAAAGTACTTCAATCCCTACCACGAAAAACTTCATGGGGGCACTAGGATGTTTATTTTCCATCCATCGTGTTGATAAGGTCACGAAGACCTGGATGAAGAGACCACACAAATACCAGCCTGATCCAAAACTTTTGTGACCTAGTATGAGTTTTTAATGGTTGATTATCACTGTTTCTTGCATTTTTAGTCCACCTGAAATTTGAATCTGGTTCATTTTTTAGAACATTGTCCTAAAATGAGTTTTCAAAACAAATCGACAGCGTAGATACAAGACACATACATCAAGGTAGGTCCCACAGTCAAGGATCCCACCCACCTTCGGAGGAATAAGTGGGGTGGAAAATAAACATAACAGTGGGCCCTAAAATCGTTTTAACGTAGTCAATATCCCTGCTTCTCTTGGTGTGGTAGTGTGGATAAAACACATGCATCACCATGGGGCTCTAACATAGAGCTTTTTAATAATAGAGCTTTACATGAGTTGAATCGGGTAGAGCTTTGCCCTGCTCATTGCTCGATCGAAACCACTCAGCCCCTGCTCAGTACTTGACTCGACTCGGCCAAGTTGAGCGTGGACCTACTCGATCAGTAGACCAAGAGAGTTCAAGTTCAAGTCGAGTCTAAGTTTTCGAGCCAAGTTCGAGTTCGAGTCATTCAAGTTTGAGTTTTCATCCGAAAATCCATGTAAAAAGTAAGAGAGGGGAAGGGGATTACTAGGGTCGAGTAGATAAGCAAGCTAGGTAGCTTATGGGGTGGCCGGCGTCGAGGTGGCAGGGCAACTCAGGGGGTGACCGATGTCAAGCTGAAACTTGACTCTTAAAAGTGAGGGAGTATCAGAGTGGGCCGTAGGGGTGGTCTGGTGGGGCCGGGTGGGCAAGCATAAAGAGAAAGAGAGAGAGGGTTAAGGTTAAGGTGCTTGAGCAGTTGGGTAGGTTTTTTTTTTTTAATGAAAATATTAAGTTTTTTTAGGGTATTTATACTCTGAGTCACAATCGAAGCCGAGTCGAGTCGATTCGAACCGGTTTCGAGCTACTCCATGAGTCCAGTGTGGCCCTACTCAATGCTTAACTCGAATTCATTTGAGCATCCAAAATTTGGCTCGACTCAACCCAAACTTACTCCCTATTAGAGCCGAGCTAAGCGAGTTTTTTGAGCTTACTCAACTCGTGTACATCACTAATACCACCATTGCCCAGAGGTTATTACCACATCTCTGCAATACTGACCATTGCCCAGGTATTGGAGGGTTGTTGCCCAATCCCAACCTAAGTTGAGCCAACGCGTGTTCTGCCCTTCACACACACACACACACACACACACACACACACACACACACACACACACACACACACATATATATATATATATGTGTGTGTGTGTGTGTGTGTGTGTGTGTGTGTGTGTGCGCACATGTGTGTAGAGCAATGCTCACCTTCATACCTGTTCTCATGAGAACTCGTGAGTAGGGGTGTCAATGGGCTGGGCCTGGGGTAGCTCTTAGCCCTGATTTAACACTATTTCCGGCTAGGTCATAGGGCTGGCCCCATTCGAAAGTCTGATTTTTCAGGCCCAAGCCCGGCCCATTGACACCCCTACTCGTGAACACCTTTTGAGGACTCATCACATGTAATGTGAACCCAAAATCTAAGTTGTCCACCTAATGCAGCACTCCAAAAAACCCCAAGGGCCAAACTTTCAACCTAGTCGCCCAAAATCTAAGTTTTTCACGTAATGCAGCACTCCCAAAAACCCCAAGGGCCAAACTTTCAACCTAGTCCAGAAGTTTGGTGAGCCATGGCAAAAGGAAACAATTTCTACCCTTGATTTCCCTCCCTGCTACGCCGCCCCATAAGAGTTTTGGATCAGGTTGAAAGTTGGGCCCTTAAGATTTTTTGGGGTGCTGCATCATGCGGACGGCTTAGATTTTGGGCTCCCATCATTGTGATGAGTCCTCAAAAAGTGCTCACGACTTATCATGAGAACTACTGTGCAAGTGAGCATTCCTCTCTCCCTCTCTCTCTCTCTCTCTATAGGTCTTATTTACAGTCTTAAAATGTGGCTGGTTGAAGTGAGCCACAACATAGTATTTAAGTGAAATTGGCCCTAATTACTAGTAATTGAGTCACCCAATTTTAACCATAAGGCCCAAAATTCAGCTCAGCCTGTGATTCTAGTGGGCCATTCAGAGGGAAATTAGTAATCCTGATAGTAGCCGAGATTATCAATCGTGAGTTCTTGAAGAACCAGCAGAAAAAGCCTCCCATGCATGCGTTGTTGAAAAACCCACTTTGGTTAGGTCCTGACGGTGAGCCCACCTTGACGTGACGTTGCACATCCATGCGTACATCTGCTTTGCGGTGTCAAAATGAAGCACATCCAAATCTCACGTGAACTATACTACAACAAATAATGGTGATTGAAGGCCCACTATTAAAAAGATTGTTGGCCCCACTATAATATCTATTTGCCATCCAACCTGTTAGTAAGGTCACAGATACCTGATGAAGGGAAAACACAAATACCATCTTGATCCAAAACTTTTGTGGCTCCGAAAAAGTTTTTAATGGTCAATCACTACTGTTTCCTATAGTATGGTCCACCTAAGATTTGAATTTACTTCATTTTCTGGCTAATCTATCAAAATAGATAGACGGTATGGAATAAAATACACATTAATGTGGGCCCATGGTCATGGTCTATACAAACACGTTACCTCTGCCTTGCCGAATGTCTCACGACACGGATTGCATGGGAAACCAATACCAACACCAGGTAGGTACCAGGTGCAAGGGATCTATTAGCCACACCATCCATCCATTTTGGAATCTCAGTTTAGGGTATGAGTCCAAAATTGATGCCTATCCAAAGCTCAAGTGGACCACACCATAGGAATTTAGTCAGTGCCTTTTAGGGTGTGGGCCCAATTATGAGGCACATCCGACTTTCAGGTGGGCTGTATTACTTGAAACAATGGCATTGGAAACCCACTGTTGAAATAGTCATGGGACCATAGTGATTTTTTAAAATATTCATCCTATCCGTTAGTTTCTTCATATGATTGTGAGGCATAGAGAAGACCTTATGACCAGTACTTTAGATGGCTTATCAACAGTATGGTGGGCCTTGGGAAAATTTCAATGGTAGTTGTTAAATCTCCATTGTTTCCTTCGATGTGGCCTACTTAATCTTTGGATCTGCATCATTTTTGGACCCACCCACTAACATGAGTTGGAAAAACGGATGGACAGGATGAATTTCTCAATATACATCACGGTGGGCCCTACCTACATGAGAGGGTCCAGCAAAGGTTTCAACGATAGGCATTGTCCTCCCTACTGTTTCATACCGTGTTACCCATTTGAGTTTTTGATTTGTCTCAATTTTGGACACACCCCTAACATGATATGGCAAAACGGATGGATGAGGTAGGCTTTTCAAAAACATTTCTGTGGGCCCTAAGTACATAGTGTCGGGGTCACCATGCAATCCGCGTTGGCAGAGACCGTCAGATTCTGTGAGGACGGGTGATGTGTTTGTCAAAGTTTTGACCGTCGCCTCCCTTGATGTGTATTGTATATCCATGCCGTCCATCCATTTTTCCAGGTCATTTTAGGGCATGGCTTAAAAAAAAAAAAATAGATCCAAATCTCAGGTGGACCACACCATAGAAAACAATTTTGATATACTATTAAAACTTGTTGACTTGTTGTAGGCCACAAAAGTTTTGGATCAAGTTGATATTTGTCTTTTCCCTTCATCCAGGTCTGTGCGATGTTACCAACAGGTTGGATGGCAAATAAACATTACGGTTGGCACTTAGGAATTTTTAATGGTCGGTGTTCAATCACTGCTATTTGTTGTGTTGTGGTGCTTCTAAGATTTGGATCCACTTCATTTTTTGGGCCATGCCTTAAAATGAGGCGGTAAAACGGATGTACCCTTCCCCTAAGCCGTGCTTCTAGGATTATCTGTTTCCCTTTGAAAGTGTCATCAGCACACAGCTCCTTGTGTACGTGCAGAGTACCACGCTCAAGGTGTGCACAATCTTGTGTGCTCCTGATGAGCACCTTATTAATGTATATCCCTTAGTTATTATCCTCCAAGTTGATTTTTTTTGATAATTATCTATTCTTTTTTGTACATAAAATTTCTTCCTGATGAACATCTTATTGATGTATATCTCTTAGTTATCATCCTCTAGTTATCTTTTAGATATTGTTTGGTTATTTGATTTATTTTGATAATTATTTTTTTTTTTTGTTTGTGTGTGTGTGTATATAATCAGGGGATATTATAAATAAAGAATTCTAAAGGAGACAACAAATAAAAAAATTAAAAAAAAAAAAAAAAAAAACAAAACAAAACAAAAAACAATGTTCTTTTCTTTTCCCTATTTCAACAATCTTCAATGCTAGGAGCCATTATTAATTTTTTGTATCCCATTTATTAAGGGCGTGTTTGATTGCACCAAATGTGAAACCAAAATAACCCAAGCTAAATGCTACCAATTCTATTGACTTTGTCTATCCAAACAGAACCTAAATGTGCCTCTTCAAGAATCAATGAGCCAGTGTCTCCCCTGCTAGCCCAGCAGGCATTTCAACAGCTGGTCTCAGGTTCGAAATGCCAAGGAGACACACTAACCCCACCGGTGAGTGGGTGAATCGTGTGACTAACCATACGTGTGGGTAACAAGGTGGGTGGTTGTATGACTAAAGAAAAAAAAAATCAATGAGGCAGCACTACGCTTGAGCACTGCTGATTATACGATATTGTTTGTAAGCATTGGATTAGTAACAAATATTTTCTTTGGTCATCTTCTAAGTAGAGCCAATTCACTTCTCGTGCCGAAAATGATTCCCTTTTGAAATAATTGTGCTGATTTGGCTTCATTTCATCTGTCATTCTGAATAAATTCTCTCATAGCTTGGAATTTGAACTGGCATATTGCTACAATTAATAGCAGCTGAAAATATAACAAATGAAAATCAAAGAAGAGCAGAACTCAGGATGTTGCAAATTACATATTCCTTTGGTCTAATCTCTCCGATCTCAATATATAGACATAGGAGAGACTTACATGTTAGTTCAGGCACAACTTAAAAAATGGTGGAGACTCTTCAACCATACACATGGAATCGTTGTACAGCAATCCAGACTGACCAAATAATCACTGACCCAACTGTGGATGGAGAATAAACTAAACGCTTCACCGAGAAGACAATCTTAACCCACATGATTATTCCCGACTAATCTGCACCAGTCACTATTTTTCCCCTTAACCATCCATTTGATAGCCATTAATTCAATGGTTAGGATTGCTTAATCAGGGTGAGTTTGGAGATATGCTCCATCCACAATGGGACTCGCAATTTGGATTATCTAAATAGCTGTACATCAGTGCTACGGAAGATGAGTCACTACCATTTTCTAAATTGTGCAAAACTAACACAAGGGCCTTCCCACATAAACATATATCATTAAGAAAAAGAAGACTAGAATGATGTAAAATGATAAGTGAATCATCAAAGATGGTATTCATGAACTGACCACCTACAACCAATTGTATGTTTGAAGTATTTTCTTATGGCATTAGAATTTTTATTTTCACTTTTGCCCTTGAAAACATTATATCCTTTCAAAGGCAAATGTTTGTGAAATCAGATTGTAGGTTAAAACTTCAACTGCTTGTAGGTGATTAGTCCTCATGGTATATTTATTTCCAAGGAAATGCTACCAGATTGCAACCCAGCTTTTAGTCATAAGGATAAGAACTTGTTGATTTTTTTACTTTTTCATGAATCCATGAATCACTACCACCCATAGAAGGACAAATTGAAAACCATGACATTCATCCCATCAAACGAGAAGGTGTGATCGTCATGTGCTCATTGACCCAAAGAAATCTAACATCCCCTTTCACACTGAGAGCCCGTTACTGCAACTCCATAGAACTTAGAAAAATCAATAGCTTTTCCTTGTAATTAAGTAGGAAATAGAAGAAGACAACTCTCCCACTTGTGTCTGAGATCTGGACCATTCATAAGGTGTTCCCCACACATATGTGCCATGGACTGAAAATCAGGCTGGGACGCTCATGGGTGCGTCACATGTGCAAGTCTAAGTGTTCACTTTGTCGAAGTCTTCTTAACTGTCCACTTGGTCTTTTTTTTTTCTGTACACAAGTGGCTCACCTGATGACTCGACAAGCCTGATTCTCAGGGTCAGCCACATATAAGCTGGGGCCCACATAATGACCAGACCAGAGCTCGCCACATTGGCATGTGTTGGCATTGTAAGATTCAAAATCCTACACATCAAATCAAATATGTTGCTGAAAGATATTACTTACACTATGATCCCCCATGATATAGCATTAAGTCATCGTCGTTTAGGAACTTATCTATATCAGCATCTTCAAATTCAAGAGGAAACGGACTCAACCCGAACAGGCCATCAGTCAGAGACACATAGGGACTGTCGACAAGCTTATCTTGCTCTGTCTGGAATGGATCCTTCACCAAGTCCTGTACATCTCTAGCAATCTCATTTGCATTTACATCCAATGTCGGTCCGTGCCTGTAGTCATGACTTCGATTCCGAACTGCAGTATCCCCATGCCCGATTTCGTGATCAACCATGACCAGTTGCAGCTGCTGTCTATCATTAGAGAGCCCATATCTGCCAGACGAGCCGTAGAAACCAAAAGTACTTCCAGCCTGCATATCAGACTTTTGTAAGCCTGAATGCAATAAGGGCTGGCCACCGACGAACATGCTGTGAGCAGCAGAATTACCGGGCGGCAAGATGGAGACGCTGTTGAACCTTGATACAGACAACTGGTGCTGATTCTGTAAATGTCCTTTTTGAGACATCAAAGATGAATTTCGACAATTTTCTAGTTGAATTCCAGGCATATGATATCCGTCTGACTGCAAGACTGTGTAGTTCATATCAGGGAGACAGTTTCTGGATTCCCCATTAGGATATTCACAGTTGAGCAGCATGGCCGACTGATCATCTGGCTTCAAACTTCGACAGGGTGGTTTTCTCCCACATTGCTCTTCTACCTGATCTTTATCTCCTACAAGTTGGTGGGCATTTTCATGCAGGCGGTCTCTAACAGGTTCAATACCCAAACGTGGATTTCCCCTTTCATCTTTCGATGAAACAGAACCCTTACAATCTTCGAAACAATCAACATCATAATCAGAACTGTCATCTGTTGTAGTTTTTCTTCTTTTCCTATGACTGCTGGGCCTCATCCCTGTTACATTAGACACCACATTCTCACCACTGAGCTGCTGGAGCAACGATTCCTCCCTGCTCAATATGCCCAACCAAATCGAGCTCTCCTTGGCCGTCATCTTATCTTGCAGACACTTCGACTTTTGGATTTGCATTCTTATCTTTGCAACATTGGGCAACATGTGCTTGATCACAGCAGTCAGCACCCCGACTTTCCATATCTTCTTCAAACTGTGGGGCTTCTTGTAAGGAGGAGTCTGACCTTTCGGAAGTCCCAAACTCACCCACCAATCTTCGTTCCCCGACGGCCACCAAGGTGGAGGAATTTCCTTCTCCAACGGGTACTTCCGCTGCGGAGGGTCACAGTGTTGCAACAGGGAGGATAGAAGAGAGCCTAAAGTAGCATCTTGGAGGTCCAGGAGTACATGGAAGTTCCCATTCCCCTCATTTTGCACACTCCTATCAGCCGAATTCTCCTCTTCGTACTTTGCTATGGCTGCAGGCCCGTTCTTATCAAATTTCACCTTCTCTTTCCACCAAGCTCTTGTGTTATCAGACGCTCCGCTCACAGGCTTTCCCTTCTCGGGTACGATCCCATAGACGAAACCACGGACCTTGCACACCTCCATCAACTTCAACATGTATTTCAAAATACCATCTTGGGCTCTCGACATCTTCTTCCTCTGAGCTTCAGGGGACGGCTCTTTGTGATCCTGCTTGTCAGCAGCCTGCTGGACTGTGAGTTTCCGCCGCTCCATGATTCTCCTAAGCTTTATCTGATCCTTGAACATTCGTCTTTCCAACTCTTCAGGCTCAATCTCTTCATCGCTAACATCGTTCTCCACAAGATTATCAATCCTAACGCTGTCAAGTTCAAAATCAGAACCATCGCCCAAAGCAACAATCATCGCAACTATACGAAGAAACAAATGGGAATTCCAAAATTCACCAGAATTTCATGAACCCAATTCCCCTTTTTTTCACAATTTTAATCACAAACATATTCCAGTTGATCTGAATCCCCTTGCTAAGAAACTGCAAATGCTGCCAAATCAGAAAATGAAAACCTATTAATCTCCATAACCCAATTCTCTTTCTCGATCACTTTCTACCATGATTTCCAATCCAAAAAGAAAATTCCACTTCTTGATATTCAATCCCGACCACCGGATCATACGACCCAAATCCAGTTCAACAAAAGCATCCAGCTAGAAGGTCGAAGAGAACCCAACTTCACGAACAGACCCAATTCAATTCCTGGAAATTTCCAACACCAACTTCGTGATCGAGCGCTTCAAAGACTCCAGAGAGACTATTTCACGAAATCGTATAAAACAAAAGAAAGAGAAGCAAAAGCAATGAAAATCTACTGCCTGAATGAAATTACAGGGGAAAACGTTCAAAATCCATACCAGATTTCAGCTACAAATCTCTTCTTAGTCCATCATCATCCGAAAGAAGGAAAAAAAAAAAAAAAAACGATTTGCAGTAAATCCTCTACCTGAAAAACGGTTTTTCTTCTTTCTGGAATTTGGGTTTGCGAAGAAAAGGGTGGGGCAAAGGAAGGTGGGAAAAACAAAGCGTACGAAAAGATTGCGTTTTGGGGGGAACGAAAGAAACAAAAAATGAAAAAGAAAAAAAGACCGGAATCGTCGAGTTCTACGCAGCTGCATAAAACACACAATATCTGTATCTGGTCAGCTTAACATTTGGAAAAGGCCGATTTTTGTACACTCCTTATGAGTCCTGCCGGGTTAACAGGTTTGATGAAAGATACACACAAATCTACGGTTGGTATCCCATCCCCATTGTTCCCTGACGTGTGGCCCACCTCAGTTATCAGGCTTATTTTTGCCCCGGGTAGTAGAATCGAGGGTACAACCTGGATGTAGTGGATTTTACATATATAACATGGTGGTGGCCACACAGCGTCAAACGGGTGCCGTAGAGGAATCCGGTCCAAAAGGAAAATAAAAAAGGAAAACGCTAAAACCCGTTCATCTGGGGAGATACTTGATACTCCGGCTGCTGATGACGCTTGATACGCAGGAACTAAGAAATTGTACACGCAGCTGAAATTAACTTAAATTAAACAGAACAAGTTGTGGATATCACCGTTTCTAAGTCAAGAGTCCAAATAGGATTCGTCCAACAAACGTAACCAAATTCAAAGTAGGGCTCTCAATGGGTCGGATCTGGATTGGCACCAGCTGGATCCGGCTCCAAGTCCATATATGTATAGACAGATTCAGATCGAATTCGGATCCAACTCGGATCTAAAAGGTGATATCCATATTCGATCCAATCATTTATAAATTGTTAGATTCATTTTTTTATCCAAAATCCATTTAACTATCGGGTTGGATCTAGGTCCGAATCCACCCCATTACAAATTTAAAAAAAATTATATAATATAAAATTTATAATGTTTATGGTGGTATGATCTACCTAAGAGTGACATGTCTCAATTTTGAAACATGGCCTAAAATGATATATAAAACAGATGGCTAGCAGCATGAATATAACATATGCAGTAAGGTGACAATGACTCGGATTTTAATCGGATTCGGATCAAATTCGGATAGGTTCATGTGAATCCAAATCCAATCCATTTTAAGTAATTGGACCTATTTTAAGATCCAAATCCGATCCATTTAAGTAATAGGACTTATTTTCATATCCAAATCCGCATTATATGGATTCGGAGTGAATCGGATCTCGGATCTCACCCGCTCCATTGAGAGCCTAATTCAAAGACACTTGTTTGTTAAAACAGGGCATTTGGACATTTTTCATTTTTAACCGTCCAATAGGAGTAATTTTTTTAATGGATAGAGAAATGTATTTTGGATAGTTTAATTTCACTTATATTCCACATATGCAGTTTCCCAGTAATTTCTAGGTGCCTGAATATCACTCATCATACTCTGCCGGAGTATCAAAAAATTTCTCTCCATTTTTACGATTTTGTAATATGAAATACTCGGCTACTGAATATTGAGAAAAATGAATCGTACACAGCGGCTGTATCATGAGTTATGATATAGCCATTTCTCTTTCGCGAATATTTCGCACGTGTAAATTATCCAAACCATGAAGAAAGTAGTCAAAATCATCATTGTTAGCTGAAGTGAAAATCAAGTCCATCAAATCCGTTCGTACCAATTCAGTCAATCGTAGTCCATTGATTTTGATATCCTATGCAGATCGATGAGAGAATAGTCCCGATTTTCATTTAAGATCATGATCATGGTTTTCCCCCACATTTTTACGGATTAGATATTCTAAATATATAAAAAAAAATAGCAGTAAAAATAAATGATGTATCAAAACGTATTATACAGCCGCTGTGTTCGATTAATTTCTCTTGAATACTTACCGAGATAAATGGGTTAACGTCCAGCCCTTTCTTCCGGCTGCCATCACTAAATTCGATCCTTTTGGGATACCACCGTGAAGATCGCTTGACATGAAAATCGGATCGGTCCATTAATTGAATGGCCCACAATTGTACAATGACTATCATCAGCTGTCCGTTGATTTCTTTTTATATGTATATTTGTGCCCCTCCCAACGAGTAGATCGACCTGATTCTCACAACGGGTAATCATCATGGTGTGGCCAACCTTGTACGGATCAGATATCAATCTCACAGGACACATTGACAGAAAAGAAAATGTATGTGTGAGAAACGTTTAAGTACGGGGTTGTATGTGATTATTTCTAAAGGGTTATTAAACCCACACGCGCGTATAAGAAAAGCTGACGCAAGCACCATTAAATATGCCAACGTGGTAGGCAGGTGAAATATCCAACCCATCCATCAGGTGGAATTTACTGTATATATTTTACTTCCCAAAGATAAAGCTGGTCCACTAAGTAAATGTGACATAATATTTATTTTTTCACAACTATACAATTATTCATTTAAATATGGTCCATCTGAAAGTTGGACCATTCTGATTCTTGATATAACGATCCTAAATAATGGTTCCTTTCTGATGGATGGTTTGGATGTTTCACATATCTGTCAAGATGGCCTTTGTGATGGCGTGTGAATTAGCTGAGCTGTACACGCGTACGGGCTTAGCAAAGCTCGACAAGATACGCTTTCTCAAAAAATCCGCTGACCGGACGGGAACGTCGAGGCTTTACCATGAGAGATCCCGGCCTAACACAAGAGAGTGCGGACCTCACCGTGGGGCCCACCTTAATGTATGTATTATGTATCCACGCTGTCCATTCATTTTTTCAGATCAATTTAGGGCAATATCCGAAAAATCAAGTAGATCCAATAATCAGGTGGACCATGCCATAAGAAACAGTGTTGATTGACCATTAATAGGCTACAAAATTTTTGTATCAATCTGATATTTAATTATTTTTCCTTCATCCAGGTTTATGTGACCTTATCAACAGATTGGATGGTAAATAAAAACTACCTAAACATTAAGGTGCGCCCTAAGAAGTTTTTAATGGTAGGACGGTCATTCACTACTGTTTCTTATGGTATGGTTGATCTGTAAAAACGGATGGACGGAGTGGATACATAATACATACAAATGTGGGCCCCACGGTAACCCAACGGTAGTGGCCGCACGGTCTTGGGTAAGGTCGGGGTCTCACCTAATCCACCTTCACCCACCAACGGGGAACAACATAAACCCACTACTAAAACCTCTGCACATTGTGTAGCTCTCTTGATATTTGGATCAAGCTGATCTTTTGCATTCTACTTTATCCTGCTGAATTACACAACTTTTTTTTTTTTTTTTTTTTTGGTTAGTCATGCAACGCACCCACCCGGTCAGTCATGCGACGCACTCACTGGTGGGTGTCAGGAAGGGAATATTTCACCCTGATGGGTTTCGAGACCTGGACCTCTTGGTGAAGCTCCGCAGAGTTTACCAACGAGGTATCAGCCCCGAACCTCATCCTGCCAAATTACACTTGCTTGATGGGTTTGATGAAAGAGAAGCACACAAACAAACCTATGGTTGGCATCCCATCACCATTGTTACCTCTGGTGTGGCCCACTTAAGTTCTGGATTTTGCTATTTTTTTAGCAGGTCTAGATCTATGATAGAACCTGGTAGACGGAGTGGATTTTAAATATAAGATATAGTGGGCCCTGCAAGTTTGGGTGTAAAACAGGTGTTCTAGAATAGAGGATTCCGGTCCGTTTATGGAAGCTGGTTCCATTGTAGATGAGAATTTGGTGCAATTATAGCAGCATGTGGGGTCGGGCTGGGCTGAAGGGCTAGCGTCAGTGGGTTTGCTCTCCACAGGTCGGGCAGGGCAGAAGGACTGTTGTATATGGTCCAAATCTAGGGCTCTCAATGGAGTGGGTCAAATCCGAGATCCGATCTGCTCCAAATCCGTATAATGCGGATTTGAATCTTAAAATAGGTTTGATTATTTAAATGGACCGGATTTGAATCTTAGGGCCAATTACTTAAATGAACTGAATTTGGATTCACATAAACATATCCTAGTTCAATCCAAATCTGATCCAGATCCGACTCATTGTCACCTTAGTGTATATGTTATATTCATTCTAGCCATCCATTTTTTAGATTATTTTAGGCCATGTCTTAAAATTGAGACATGTCAGTTAGGATTGCACATCGATTCGGTCAATTTGATTTTAGATGAAATCGAAATTGAATTGATCTTAAATTTTTGAAATTAAAATTGAAATTGAATTGATCTTAATTTTGAATTTTCGAATTGAAATTGAATTAACCTAATTTTTTTGAAATTAAATTGAGATTGAATTGATGAATTTTTTTTATTCAATTTGATTCGATTTTTCACACATTGCAATTTGAAAACTTATAGGTTGTGTAAGTTTAGATTTTATAGTACCTCAAATAGTAATATTAGTAAAAAATACTTCTGAAAACATATGCATAATAACTAGTCAATACATGGAAATTAGAAAGATCGTATTGATCAAAAGCTTTTGAGGCCTGAAAAATGTTTTTAATGGTTATTCATCACTCTTTCACTGGTATGGTCCACCTGAGATTTGATCTTCTTATAATTTTGGATCATATCCTAAAATGAGACGTAAAATTAGATGGATATAATGGATATACAAAAAATACATCAAGGTAGGCCCACATGGTAGGGGTAACACCCACTAAGTTGTTACAAACGTAACACTTAATTCACTCTTGGGTGAACTTCAAATTACGCACTAAGTTAGTACACTTTTGTCATACTGAGTGAACTTGGTTGGGCCTACTTTGAATGCATTTGGTATACCACACCGTCCATTTGTTTTGCCTGCTCATTTTAGCCGTTGAGCCCAAAATTGAAGCATATCCGAAACTTGGGCGAACCATGCCACATGAAACAATGGGAATAATGATTTCCACCGTCGAAACCTTCCTAGGGCCCATATTGGCGTTTATTTGTCATCCAACCTATTCGTAAGATCAAGTAGACATGTATGAATGAAAAACACAAATATCAGCTTGATTCAAAACTTCCGTGGCCTACAATAACGTTTCAATGATAGAGGTTCAATTCACACTGTTTCCTGTTATGTGTGCCACTTGAGCTTTGTATACGCTTCAATTTTGGGCTTGAGCTATAAAATTATCTTTTAAAGTGGATGGACGAAGTGGATAAAATGAATAAATCACTATGGGCCCCACAGAGTTTACTCAGTACTCCAAGCGCATTGAGTTACTAAGTATGTAATTAGATTCATCTGGGACTCTTGGGTGGGCACGGATATGCAAAAGGGTGGTTTCAAAGCTCTATGGCCCCCACCATAGTGTATGTGTTTTATCTAGGCCCTCCATCCACTTTTCATCTAATTCTAAGACATTGTCCAAAAAATGAGACATTCAAATCTCGAGTGGACCACACCACAAGAAAGCAGTGGGGTATTGACACATATTGTTGAAAACTTTTTGGGGCCTTAGGAGTTTGGTATCAAGCTGATATTTGTTTTTTTCCTTCCTCAAGGTCTATGTGACCTTATGAACAAGTTGGATGGCAAATAAACATTACAATGGGCCCTAGAAAGAATTTAATGATGGACGTTCAATCCCTATTTTTTTTAATGTGGTGTGGTAATTTGAGATATATATCTTTCTAATTTTTGAAAAGTTTAATTAAAATCAGATATAAAAATGGATGAACGGCATAGATAAAACACACTATGATGTATCTATTTATTCCATACCATCCATTAATTATGTGTGTGTGTGTGTGTGTGTGTGTGTATTCAATTCAATTTTCAATTTGATTAATTGATTCAATTTGATACAGATCAATTTGATTTTCGATTCGATTCGATCGATCGGAACCGAAAATTGAAATTGAATTTTTTTTTAAATTGAATTGAATTAATCTTAGAGAACGATTCGATTCAATTCAATTTGTTCGATTCGATTCAATCGATAAATTGATCATAAATTGAATTGTGTGCAGCCCTACATGCCACTCTCAAGTCAACCATATCACAGTAAATAGTGGGATTTGCATCATTTTGCTACTAAATTAAATATATTATATTATATATATTTTTAGATTTGTAATGGGGTGGATTTGGACCTATATTCGACTTGAATCCGATGGCTATATGGATTTTGGATCGAAAATGGATCTAACTATTTATAAATGTATCAGATATGGGTATCACCTTTTGGATCTGAGTTGGATCCAAATCCAATCTAAATATCCGTCTAAGATATTCTCAGACTTGTAGCCGGATTGGAGAGCCCTATCCAAATCTTACTTGTTTGAAAAACGAGCTTCAGTTTTAAGCCCTAGCCCAACTCTTGGGCGTAATATCTAGCCCAAGGAAGACCAGGCCAAAAACCTGATGAGTAGCCTAACCCACTGAAGCTTCTTGAATAAAAGTCACCTTCCTTTTTGTTTTAGCTCTTGTTTTTGGTAAAATCTCAACAAATTTTTTTTTAAAAAAAGCACTTATTTAAAATAAGCATATTTAGTAAAACTTTCAAATAAGAGCTTTTTTAAGGGTAGTTGACCTCATTGTATGGGCCTCACCTTTATTATGAGTCATTCATCATGCGGGCCCACCTTCAATGACCATCATCCATCATGTGGGTCCCGCCTTTGACGTGGACTATCCATCAAATGGGACCCACTTGATGTGCATGTTCCATCATGTTGGGCCACACTTTGATGCATGTCATCTATCATGTGGGGCCCACCTTTGCTGTGAACCTTTCATTATGTGGGCTAACCTTGATGTGGGGCACCACTTCAATATGAGTCGTTCGTCATGAGGGCCGCTTCTTTGATGTCCACCATCCATCATATGGGTCCCACCTTTGTTATGGATCACTATCATGTGGGGTCCACCTGATGTGGATAGTCCATCATGTGGGACCCACCTTTGATGTCCACCATCCATCATGTAGGTCCCACCTTGGTTGTAGATTGTCCATCATGTAGGGCCCAACATTCAATATGGTTCATTCATCATGTAGGCCCACCTTTAATGTTAACCTTCCATCATGTGGTCCCATATTCAATATCCACCATCCATCACGTGGGTCCTACCTTTGATGTGGACCATCCATCCCATGGGTCCCACCTTTATTGTGGACCATCTATCATGTAGGTCCCACCTTTGCTATGGACAGTCCATCATGCGGGGCACAACCTTCAATATTGGTCATTCATCATGTGGTCCCACCTTTAATGTCAACTTTCCATCATGTGGTCCCAAATTCAATGTCCACCATCCATCATGTGGGTCCCACCTTTAATGTGGACAATCATCAGGTAGGGCATGCTTGATGTGGATCATTCATCATACAGGGCCACACTTTGAAGTAGGCTATCCATCTAGGGCTGAAAGTCGGGTGGGTTGGGTTGGGTTGGGTTGGGTAGGGTTGGTGCTCAACCCTAATCCAACCCAAGGTTCCTATACCTCAACCCTAACCCAAGCCCAACCCTAGCGGGCTTGGTCGGGTTGGTCGGGTTGATCGGGTTGATACATGCTAATATTTTCGTTATTACATTAGTCTATTATGTTTCAATACACGTTTATTTTTTTGTACCTATGGCTTTATTAATTATATATGTAGTTATTTATTGTAAAGAACTTTAGTTTTTCAAAACAAATAAGCTAAAATATAGGATAACAACTCCTTTAACATTTAAGCATTTCAAATTCAAGCACATCAAATTTCAAACATGTTGTCCATCTGTTTTACATATCATTTTAGGACATGATCCCAAAATGGAATCATATCGAAAGCTCAAGTGGATCACACCACAGGAAACACTGTGCTTACAATCTACAAGCCGAATCAAACCAAGCTGAATCAAATTGAGCTTCGAGCCAAGCCAGTACTACCCTAGTATGAGCTTGACTCTGAGGCTCGGTTTGGTTTGAACTTCCATTCGAACCAATCCAAGCCGAGTTTTTTCAAACCAATCTAAGCCAAGCTTTCGAGCTGAACGGTGTTAGGGGTTACAATTACTGAGATTGACTAATTTCGTCATTTCATAAAAGGTCGGTGCTACTTTGACTGAAAACCACTTTTTAGGCGATTTAAGTGAACTTCGGCATCACTACATTAGGCCATACTACACATGGTGGTAGAACCCTGGGTAGGAAAAAGTAAAGAAATGCAAAGAGAGTACAATATACGAAAGATGTGCGAGTGTGCATATTCTGTAAGTGTATTGAAATGTGCGGAATGAAGTATTGGACGATTTGAGATGTGAGAAGGAAAAGGAGAAACCAGATACCCTTGCTTAAGTCAAAGGGATGGTTGGATATCCCTGATTCTAACCCTATGCATTTACCTTCAATATCTTCTTCAGCTTGAACTCAATATCCTTGCTACATGAAAATAGAAAAGACATTTTCAAGACTATTGGACAGAAATGGGCAGTATCTTGGCAGTTGTTTGTTGAATCCCTACAAGCTCAAACCCCAGGAGTGGATATGATTGATCCTCCCGGCAGTGAGCAGCCCTCTCTCACTTTTCTTTCATTATCTCTCCTCCTCACTAATCTAATAATGCATTGGGGTTTACATAGACTCTCTAACAGTGTTCTAGGCACTAATTGAGGATCCATACCTTTACTTTTTGCTTTTGGCAAAGGGCCCACCAGCGGTAGGTTATTATTACTACGGTGGGTTGGTAGTGCTATGTGGGAATCACTTTTTGCATTGTAGCTTTCATTTTTTAAGATTCCAAGGTTTTCAAAATTTTATTTATAACCAGACTTTAAATGTTGGCCAATCGCGTAAGTGATTATCTCTGGAGAATGCCGAAGACCCTTTAGGTTTCATTTTCATAGACCTTTTAAACTCTTGGAGTAAAAAAAAATATGGCTTTATCATTATTTGTATACTTTTGAAATATCAAGACATTTTGAGAATTAGTTGTCATGTGTGTGGATCCAACTATAAGCCCGCTAATCCGACCTGTCAATCATCTCCAAGTTGTGTCGGGGATCTTTCTTAACTAAACATTTTGAGTTTCAAAGGCTTCTTGAGTCATCCGTGTTAAAATTGTGACACAAAAATCATTATTGAGTCTTTTCACTTTTATGAGCCCATATAACCTATGTTTCATATGCTAACAATGCCCAAGTGTTAGTGGACCTTTGAAAGGATATATTTTTCTCATTAAATTGTGGCTTTTAGGATTAGTTATATTAGGTTAAGAGTGAGTTAAGACTAGGATTGTATTGTTAAATGGTGGCTTTTCCTCATTAAAGGGCTTCTTCTTCTTCTTCTTCTTTTTTTTTTTTTTTTTTTTTGTATTGTATTGTTAGATCCTCCATGGGAGAAAAGGCTAGGATTTTTGCCATAAGTTTTTTTCCATCCCTATAATCTTCTCTAAATAATAAATTCATCGTTGCTTTGTGACATGATCTTTCCCCACAAGTTCTTGAAATAAAAATCATGTGTTCTTTATGTTTTTATTTAGATTTTTGTTTCCCTTATTTGTTTAAATCTAAGGATTCATTCGTAAGGCCGGATCTCCAAAAAGATGGCGTTATTTGTCTCCCAACGGACAACAATTATTTGGGCGGCTTTGGCTCACTCCCGAGTGGACTAATCTGGTCTGACCAACATTTCTCGAACTTGCCAAGAATGCACGCACCACTACATGTGCGACCGTGACACACGGGTGAAACATCCAACCTATCCATCAGGTGGAATTCATGTATAGATGTTACTTCCCAAAGACAAAAGGTGATCCACTCAGTAGGTGTGACATAATATTTGATTATTCACAACAGTATATTTATTCATTTAAATGTAGTCCATCTGAAAGATAAATATGCCTGGTTTTTGAGATAGGAAATCCACATAGTGGTTCCTTTCAGATGGATGGCTTGGATAATTCACCTATCTGTCAAGATGGCATGTGTCATGGCGTGTGCATTAGCTGACTTGTACACGCGTGTTGGCGTAGCAAAGCTATATGCTTCCGAGTTCCGACCGAATCGGAATCGTCTAGTGCACCTAATTTCCGAGTTGCGTAAAGCGCCCAAGTCATGTAGAGCCCACCATGTTTTATACTTATAAATCCAGTCCGTTCATCAGGTGAGAATCATTATTTGAACCGTAGGTACAAATTATTATCCAGAGAAAAGCTCTGATGGGACACGCCAATGGGAACAATGTAAACCTACTACTAAAACCTCTAAAAGTTCACACGGTGTAGCTTTCCTGACATTTGGATCAGGTTGATTTTTCGCATTTCCACTTCATCCTGCTGAGTTACACCTTCTTGACGGGTTTGATGAAAGATACACACACCACACACAAACAACTATGATTAACGTCCCATCACCACTGTTGCCTGTGGTGCAGCCCACCTGAATTTTACATACAAGACAAGGTTGGCCCCGCAAGCTTGGGTGTAAAACAGGCGTTGTACAGTAGAGGATTCCGGTCTGTTTATACAAGCTGGTTCCTTTGTAGATAAGAATTTGGTGCAATTAGCTGCATGTGTGTTGTATTTGAATCTAACCGCATGTTGGACATTGGACAGATTCATACATTACTTTCCACCAGTAGTTTTTAAGCTGTGGTCTCTCATCCAGCATACACGTGGCATGCATGTGGGGCAATCTGGACCGTCCAAACTGTTATCTTGCCCAAAATTCCACCGATTGAACAATCTTAACTTAATCAATTTTGCTTACCGAACTTGAAACACTGTGAATCTTTCTTAAATAGTTAAAAGTTCATTTGACAGCCAACAATCAGATGTTTTGTGGTTCGACTGCATGGTTTCTAGCGATGGTACATCCCCGTGTTTCGGACTGTTTTATACTGATTCAATCCCCAAAATGGGAAGTTGGTGGAAATTAATAAAGAGACAGTGGCTCCCTTTAAACACTAGCCAGGCAATGTGTGCGTGTGTGTGTACTTTTGAACAGGACCATCAACAATCCAATCAATCAATGTGAACCGTCGATTAGATCTAAACGACACTCAATTGGCCACATTGCAAAATAAAATAAATAAATAATCCACCAAGAGATGACCCTATCCATCTGAGACTTTCCCACCTTCTCATATCCATCACTTTACCATTCCATGGATGAGACTGTTAGGATTCTCTGATCAAATGTCTCATCAGAACCATAAGCAATCTACAATGGGACCCATCAAATGGATGGTTCAGCTTATCAATCGGATCTGTTTCTCCATCAACAATCTTGACCATCCATTTTACAGGATGATGATTGGATTGGTATTCATTTGGGCTGGACCTCTTGGAAACAGTCCAGATAGACTGATTGGATGATCGTCAACATCACTACGCAACTAGAAGCACGATAACTCACAATGCTCTTAGAGCACAGGTTTATTTCTCTACTTCATATTATAATCCGTATATATAAATTATATAACTCTCTCTTAAATAAGAAAAAGGGATAGTAGCCATACATCACACATATATAGAGCCATATCTCACTGTGCTCTGGAAGCATCCAAACCCTTCACTTTGACCTGATAATTTCTCCTTTCATGGCCAGTGAGAGAGCATCCAAACGACCCCCAGTCTCCACGATCGCCCCAGGCATGGCCACTGCCCTACTCCCCACGAACCCACCCTCTCCAACCCTAATCTTCCCAAACTTCACCTTCCCTTGCTCCCCTTCATATATGTGCCCAAACAGCACTGCCTCTCTCCCCACACACCCTCCTTTCTCAATCTCCACCATCTCAGGGTTCAAAACAGCCCCCATGCTGTCCACATAAACGCCTTGGGCCCACTCCACATCTGACCCCATGAGCCTCATCCAAAACCCAAATAGCATTGACCCACCTGTCATTTCCATGAAATACTCCCCCACCAAGGTCCTCAGTGCCTGCCATATAGTGTCCATGAAGACCTCTTTGCTCCAAATCAGCACCATTTCACCTTCTTTCTTCTTCCCAACCAACACCCATTTGGCTACAACACAGATAAATCCAGCCAGAATCCCTGAGGCGACCCAGAACAACGGCAGAAAGTAAAGCAATGGGAGTTTCTTCTGCTCCTTCATGCAAAGAACCCAGTTCAAAGGACCGAAAACCGCCAATCCCAAGAAGAAATAAGGGACGAAAGTCTGTAGAATGGGTTGAGAGAATGCAGCCCATAAGGTCTGGTACCACCTCCTCGCCAGTGTCACGCCTCTGACAGGTTTCTCCGTTGAGACTGCAGCCATCGGGCAGCCGGAGAAGTCGACTTTCGTGTCCGATTGTTGGTCCAAGAATGCCCGCCATGCTGCCGGGAGCGGTTTGCCATCGCGCAAATGCTGGCATATCTCATAGACTAGTGAACGGCCGTGATCGATGGATGCGCTCTGAGAGCATTTAGTGGCATGGATGATGTCCACCTCGTTGCAACGGAGGTATGGATTGAACTCTAGCCTTTCCGACTCTTCTGCAGTGAGGCTCCGGTCGATCGTGATCTGACCCACATCGATGAATGGGAATTCGGCCTCATCCCAAGCACGGGTGCAGTCAAGGGCCACTTCACGGTCCGCTTCATCGCACGGAACCGGCCGGCATTGCAGCTGGAAGACATATTGGACACCCCCAGGAGAATTGACACGGCGATGGAAGTCATCAGCAAGGAAGAGCAATGGGCGAGTATCATTCTCATCCCTTGGGATTGCACCAGTTTCCGGCGGGAGTATGCCCGTTGGCTGCACCTCCCCTGAATTCTCACCGATCTGGCTGTCAGCTGGTCGCAGCTTGAATTTCACATACATCTCCTGCCCATCTGCACAGCGAAAGAGCCGGCACAAATTGGAATAATAATGCAGCTCAGCATAAGAGTCAGCCCGCCGGAGGGAAGTCCACACAGCATCACGGATGTGTGGAGTCTGCAACACATGTGTTTCCCTTGCACGCCCAGAGATGAGCCATGTAGCAAAGTCAGCAATCGTACGCGCATAGAATGCCCTACCCGTCTTTAACGTAACATCAAGAAGCGGGACCTCATCGCCCCCATCTGAAAGGATCCGTACCGCCGCACCACGTGCATCGATCCTTGCATCATCATCAGCGCTCAAGCTGTTACTGTGGCGGATTACAATCGGATAACATTTCCCGGCACTGAAAATCTTGTGATCTGGCAGCCCCGGCAAGTCATCAAACAACTTCAGAACGCCCTTCCCGCTGACCCCAATCCGGTGAAAGTACCTCGACTTGACTTTCATGGTTGTGATGGCTAAGTTTCCGGCTAAATTTCCAACAATCTTCTTATATTTCACATCCATCTCTTCAACCCTCTCATCCAATGCATGCATGGTGTTCTTCACCATGACAGGAGTATCAGAACCCACGTAGATGCCACCCCTTTGGAGAATTGCATTTACAGGAGCAACTGAAAGCGCACCAAGAATAACGTCATTTTGAATAATTGAGCCAGGTAGAATGAGGCTCTGGCTCCCAACCACTGAGTTGTCCTGTAGCTCTATTCCCTGGCAAAAGAACCCACTGGACGAATAGAACCCAGCAACTATCCGGCTGAAATCGCCCAGATGAACACCATCACCAATCGAAATCAAGGATGGATCAGTGACAGGGTTGATGGCTCTTATGGAACAATGCTGACCAATCTTCGCGCCCAGAAAGCGTAAATAAACACAGAGGGCTTCAGTTCCCGAGAGGAGCTTGGCGAATCTAACATGGCAGGAAGTGGTTACCCGGTGACGGAGCCAAGTTTTTGAGTTTGTCTGTCGCGATTCTTGTGTTCTGTCAAGAAATCGGGTCAAGATGCAGGTGATGAGGCTGAGGATGAGCCCATGGGCCACATAGGCGGTGGCGATGGACAACGCAAAAGCTGCCGCATTAGACGGGGTTGCAGCAAAGATGTTGGCATAGGCAGCAAGGACAGCTGGAAGCCAGTGGAAAGCTCCGGCAATGCAGAGGAAGGCAAAGTGTTGAAGTGAAGGAGAATTATGAGATAAATGGATGTAGAGGAAGTAAAGGACAGCTGCGGAGAGGGAACTGAGGAAACTGACTGCATAGATGCCCATGAAGTGGTAAAAGGCAGTAAATTTCCTCGGGAGCTCTGTCTGCATTTCGCACTGCAATTGGAAGGAAGAAGAGGTTTCATCAGCAGGATTTCAACGCTCACATTCAGTTGAAAGACTGAATATGCCCCATCTTTTTGACGTTTATAACAGATACAGAAAAGCAGTAACTGAAACAGCTGAAAATTTGAAGTTTTAAGAGGCTTCTTCAGATGCATACCTTCTGAGTTTTACTGGCCTTTTGGTTTCTAAACACAGTTTTTCCTCCCTCGGTCTTCTGCAAGGGAAGAACCTCAGCTTCATCTCCCAAAATACTTCCTTTCTGAATGACAGAGTAAGGACCGACCGAAACATTCTGACCAATCCTCACTGGCAGGAAGCTTAAAACTCCATCCCTCACCTCATGACTTTGAACCATCGCCCCTTCCGCAATCACGGCTCCATTTCCAATAAAAACCAGAGGCGGGTCCGTAATATCGACAGTGTCAAGCAGAACCGACGATCCAACCCGAGCTCCAAGCATCTCGAACCAGTAATTCAGGAACACCGTTCCTCTCAGATGGACTGCCAGAATTCTCCCAGCGACTTCTTGGGCCTTGTAAAGAGCCCACCATTTCACAAAATCCATCGACCAGATGGAGATCTCCGGCATCAGTGCATAATTTGGTTGTAGGAAGGAGTTCCCGAAAATGGATATACAAATGCAGGTGAGCAACATGTAAAGCATCCAAGCAAGAGGAGCCAAAACCAGAGGAATCACATAATTCAACAGCAGAGATTTGCCTATCATGGTATGGTTAGTATATAGCAGCCTAAGAAAAACAGAGGTTGAAAGATAGGCTGGTAGAATAAGCATGGCAGAAGTGTAAATAAGAGCTAGGAGTTGGAGAAACCCAATACCCAACTGCCGGGATCTCGAAACCTTGATAAATGGTCTGACAAACTCTGTCTCAGACTCCAGAAGGTTGGATGGAGCTGTGCGAGGCTGAGGTTGAGACTGCATAAGCACATTCTCTGAGAAGCTTGCCAAATCCAAAATGCAGGTTGCCGTGAAAATATCTACAGCTCCAACAGGAACTCCAAGGTAGTCCGAGAGTTTCTGAGCTGCTCTAACCACACCAATCGAATCAATCCCATAAGAAACCAGGCTCTCAGTAGCAGAGATTTTTGCAACAGGAATCCCTGTTTGCTCTGAAACGAGTCCTCTCAAGAACTCCGTAATCTCATCCTTGCTCTTACCGACAATCTGGGGAAGAGGGGGAGCTTCTCCTCGAAGGTTTCGCGGCGTATTTCCATCTCTACAAGTACCTGTAGTGAAAGATCGAAGAAAAGACCTTTTTGCGGGAACAGGCTCCATAGCTAAACTCAGGGTCCCATCTTGGAATTGTTTCAGGCACTCAAATCTCCTTATCTTCCCTGAAGTCGTTTTAGAGATAGTCCTGGGCTTAATCAACTTGACAGAAGATATGGAGACGCCGTGTTCTTCCGCAACACGGGTTTGAATTTGGTCGACAATCTCCTTATCAACGGGCTTACCTTCTCTGACCTCCGCAATGACAACTAGGCCGACCTGATCAGAACTTTCTGGTACCGAAATCCCTTTTGATGCCAAAATTTCCTCTGGAACGCCAATCACAGCACAGCAGCCCGGGCGTAGAGCTTCAGACGCGCTTTCAACTGTCTTTTCTACATCAGCAGAGTATATGTTTCTTCCGGCAACAATGATAAGATCCTTTATTCTTCCAGTGATGAACAGATTCCCCTCAAGAATTCTACCCAGATCTCCTGTCCTGGTGAATTTCTTGCCAGGATTATTCCGAAGCATATTGCCAAATGTTTTCTGGCTCAGTTCTTTCTTGCCCCAATACCCAACTCCAGCGCTTGGACTGCTGATCCAAATCTCCCCCTCTTTTCCATACTCTTCATGCTCTTCACCAGTTTCAGGATCGACAATTCTGATATCGACATCCAAATCCTCAGAATTCACATACCCACAACAGACTCTGCCCTGCCAATCTATCAAGATTGGCTTCCCTTCTCCAAACGCACAGGTTACGTACACGCAGTTCTCAGCCAAACCATAACCTGGAGCCAATACCTCTTGAGAAAGGCCAAATGAACGAGTGAGCTCAGAAAACTTCTTCAAGGTTGTCTGCCTCACTGGTTCAGCTGCAACCATGAGAAAAACCATGGAAGAAAGGTCGTAGCTCCAGGTCTTATCCTTCGCGGACTCTAATCTTCTAACAACAAGCTCGAAAGCAAAGTTGGGCCCTGCACTGTGAGTGGCTCGGTATTTGCTCATGGTCTGAAGCCATAGAAGTGGGTTCTTGATAAATGTCATCGGGGAGAATAGAATTGCAGAGCCGCCACTAACCAGAGCCGTAAAAAGGCCCCCGATTAGCCCCATGTCATGGTACTGAGGAAGCCAACTGACTAAAACAGTCCTTGAGGTGCTCTTATATCTTCTCCGCATCAACTTCACATTGTGAATGAGCCCTCCATTAGTGATCATCACCCCTTTTGCATCGCCTGTTGATCCTGAAGTGAACTGCAGGAAACAGAGGTCATCTGGCTGAGGCTCAGATTGAACTGCAATGCCTTCCATGAGATCCACTGTCTTGGATTCACCACGAGTGTTTCTAGAGTTCCTGATCCATGATTCTGTGTGTAGCCATGGAAGGTCAGGCCAGCGACCTGAAGATCTCCCATTGTTCTTCCCCAATAATACCAGATTCCTCACTGAACCTGCCCTAACGGCTGCATGATAAGATGATGTAGATAGAATCGCTACAGCGTTGCATGATTTGGAGATGTTTTCAATCTTGAGAAGTGCCTGTCCGCCTCTCTGGAATGGATCAGGGGGTAGGACTGGAACTGGCAAAATTTTAGCTCTCAGACACCCAAAGAAGGCATCAACAAAGTCCAGGCCCGGAGCATGGACCAGAAGAACTCTGTCGCCGGGCTTGATAACTGGTTTGCGGCTCGTTAAGAGCTTATTAGCAATCTGCGATGCATTGGCATGAAGTTCGCTGTAAGTCCTCTTGTTCACAGCCTCCCCTTCATCACTGATCCAAGTATAGAGAGTTTTGTTTGCCGTGATCGAATGAGTCCCCCAGAACTTCAAATAGCCGTCTAGAGTGGAGAGATCAGGAAATTCTAATCCCGGGAATTCCTTCAATTTTCTTGGATAATAAGCCCCATGACTGGAGTGCAATGGTAACAATCTCTGCAGAAACATATAGTTCACAGTCAGTATAGTGACTGATTTCTAGGATGTGAAGCTTTGACATTCAAAACTCTGTTCTGTTTCCAATGGATTCTGGCTCTAGGCTGATGAACTTCAATTTCAAATTACCTTAACATATGGAAAAATCGGTGAAGCGCCTTCACTTGCAAAGTGCTTGCAAACCATAGCCATTGCATAAGATGAATTTCTTTCTGTGAGCTCGAATGCCATAAGTCCGCCTACATAGTAAGTATTCTGCAAACCTTGAAGTTCAGACTCCAACTTCTCATAGAACCCGCACTTCATATCTGCATAGCAAATTATAAAAACATCAGCATCTCAAAGCTCAGAGAGGATGGATGAAATAAATGCACAGAGTAACAGTGGAGAGAAACATATTGAGCGGACCTTCACTTTTAACATGTGGAAAGTACTTAAATCGGCGTTGTAAAACCACTTTCTCAACCTCTCCTCCCATATTCTTCACCACAGCTGTAGCAAGCTTGATAACTGCTGGTCCCATGATATCTTCAGAGTTACCATAAGACCAGAACAGGAAAATATCCGTATCCGCATAGAATCTCTGCATCGCCACTGGATGACCAATAGTAGCAGGATCCTCCATGAATTCCGTGAAGTAGTAAAAACCCATCGGTATATGTTCAAGTCCTTTAATCTTGAAAACAGTGGTATAGTAATCTATGGTTTGTACTTTACAGAATAACTCTTTCTCGAGCTCATTCATATCCATCACCTCAGCTTCTACAGATGCCAAAAGAATAGAAAATTTCTAGTTAAAAACATTAAAAGACAGAAAATAAAGCGTGTAAAAAAACCTTCGAGTTTAAAACTCACCACCGGAAGCTAGAGAGTGAGATCTGTAAGTTCTTCCATTCTTGAATGGAAAAGCACCCGACATAATGATCTTATCGAACTCCAGAACTTCATTTTCTCCATTAGCATTCTTGATGTTTATGCTAACAACGTCCAAGCGACGTTGGATAGCCAAAACTTCTGTGTTGCAGAGGACTTCTATTGGCAGAGACTCGCTAAGTCTCTGCCATACACTCATATATCCTCCTTTAAAACGCCGAATCTTCCCAGCCATGGATGTCCGGGTGAATTCATGAATATAAGCATATGGCATGTCTTGAACAAACCCGTAACCCGAAGCAGTGTATCCATAAGCCACCGATTTCGGAACGGATTCAAACCCATGAAGCTTAAGAAAATCGGGAGTTGGGTCAGATGCAACTTTGCTCACTGCATGGATTCCAATATGACCCGAGCTCTTTGCCTCATCCTATGAAGAAATAAAGATAAAGACTTAGGTCTTCAGCTCCAAAATCAAACAAATTCATCTGGATCAATGCTAATATAAATGGACACTAACCTGGATTTTTAAGGTTAGTGAGATGACAGATACGTAGTCATCTGCAACTTTCATGTCCTGATACTTTCCAGTAGAACCATCAATGAGTGCAAACTTGTGAGAGTCCATCTCTTCAAGTTCAGATCCCAAATCCTTGGCAAGGTTAAAGAGAACAGGGGCACTGTTTGCAGCAAGAACTTGACCTCCCAGATCATATATCTTACCTGTGAAAAAAAAAAAATTTGAGAGAAACGGAGAAAAACTTACAGAAGAACCAAAATGGTAACAGATAATATGGGACAGTTACGTAAATCCCATACCTTCTATTTCAGCTGATTCACACATTCCTCCTACTGTTCGATACTTCTCCAGCAAGGTTACATTACTGTAGCCAAGCCTAGCCAGTGCATAGGCAGCAGACAAGCCACTTGGTCCAGCACCTACTATTCCAATTCTCGTGCTCACAGGTAAGCATGGATGCAACTTGGAGAACTGGTCGTCTAGTGACTTTCCAGTATCCATCTTTCAACAATTAAATCCCCTCAGTGGCAGAACCTGTTGAAATCAATTAAATAACAAGATGAGCATCACCTTTTGAAATCAATTAAATAACAGGGTAATCACCAGCATTCCCCCTTCAAAATCTATCTATTTCCAAACTACTTTTTTTTCCCATGAGCCCGAGTTCATAGCAAATCAGGCTGGGATGAGGCTAAAGATGCCATGCAGACATATTGTCCTTCAAGTACAAGAGATCCTAACTTAAATGATCTCAGCTTATAGGAAATTTCACCTATGAACTTGTCTTCTTCTTACGTTAGAGCCAAAGACTTGCACAAACCCCAACGTCGCTCAAACAATCAGAATATCAGAAACAGATATCCACAAGAGACAAAATTCTAACAATTAAATCAAAGCTCCTACTTCAACCAAGACATTCCTGCGTTGGGAAATTCGCCCGAGTGGAATCGGCTGCATGGAGAGGAAAATTTTCCACAAAACAAAAAGGGTAGCAATGAAATATTTGCGAGGATCAAATGCTGACGCAATGCCAGACAGAAAAGGGCACATCAGAATCATCTAAAACCTAAAGAAATCAACCTAAAAATAATCATTCCCTTTTGTCTTATCTCATTTGGCATCTTGAAAACCAGAGCTTTCGTAAATCCAAACTTCACTTTAAACAGTAGAAAATGAAATCTCTGAAAGACAATCCTTATGTTCAAGCCAAAGCTCCTAAATACCATATTCAAAGATCATTTAAAACTTCAAAAACTTGGCAATGCAAAAATAATCAAACGCCATATCTCTAGCAGTTCCTAAAGGGTACAATTGGGTATTCCCACTTCCCAAGGCAAACAAGATGCACCGTGTCCCCATTCTAATATCACTTGCTTATTGTGGGTAGAGAGGGACAGGAATTGAATCATGCATAATGTGGGTGGGATTATGTTTTCCACGCCTGCCCAAACAACAAGCCTATTGGTTCTCACATGTGAGCCCCTCCAACTCCAATTCGGTACTACATTAAACACACCCTAAACCTTTCCGCCGTTACTATATACAGGAATTTTAAGATGCCGCATTCAAACAAGTACAATTCAAAAGACCATTTGAAAGTTCAAATTTTGGCAATGTGAAATTGATTCAACCCCATATCTCTAGCAATTCCGAATGGGTACATTTGGGCATTCCCACTTCCCAAGGCAAACAGTATGCACCATTTTCTCTTTCTTATCTCATTTGCAATTTGTGGCGGAGAGGGACAAGAATATTGAAGCATGCACAATGTGGCCGGGTGGGATTATGTCTTCCATGCCATCCAAACAATAAGCCTATTGTTTCTCAGATGTAAGCCCCTCCAACCGCAATTCGATGCTGCAACCAAACACACTCTAAACCTTTCTACCGTTATCATATGCTGAATTTTAAGGATGCACCATTCAAACAGGTACAAGATCTCAAGAAATTCCAACCAAAGCTCCAAAATACCAAATTCAAAAGATGATCTCAAAGTTCAAAAACTTGGCAATACGAAATTAATTCAACCCCATATCACTAGCAATTCCTAAGGGTACATTTGGGCATTCCCACTTCCCAAGTCGAACAGTATGCACCAGTCTCCATTCTCATCCCATTTGCAAATTGTGGTAGAGAGGGACAAGAAAATCGAAGGATGCCCAATGTGGGTGGGATTACGTCTTCCATGCCATCCCAAACAACATGCCAATTGTTTCTCATATGTGAGCCCCTCGTACACACCCTAAACCTTTCTGTCATTATCATATTCAGGAATTTTAAGAACGCCGCATTCAAACAAGTACAAGAAATCCAGAAATTCAAACTAGAAATGGGACCAATTTCAGTAAAAGTGCCGAAACATTCATAATTTCATGTGTAACTAATTAAAATCCGAGAAAATGAAGCATACCACAAAACCGATAAGCTCAACCAACTCCAAAAATCCGCGACTCCAATTCTCTGCAAAACATCCAAACAGGCCAATGTATCATGAGTGTCTCTCTAGTTTTTATTCCTTCTTGTGAAACAAGAAGAAGATATCGAAGTACTGACCTAATATAATGGGGTTTTTTTTTTTTCCAAACAGGATCGGTGCCAAATGGTAGACAAACGTAGGCTTACTTCGTCGATGCCGTTTCTCCACACTCCATGGGTCGATGACCTCACAGGCGAATTTAAACAGAACAGATACCCCGTCGGTCCAAGAAAAACAGGACAAAAATACACTATTCATGCAGTTACGAGCTCGAGGCGAATCCGAAAATTTCAGGACTTCGAGATTTGAGAAATTCGCCATTTTTTTAAGCAAAAATATTTCTATACGACTGTTGAAGAATCCGTCTATCATTGAGATAATAAACAAAAGATATGGTCGCTTTCAGAATTAGAATAATTCGGAAAAGTGCCATTAACGAACGGGAAGAAGACAAATCCTAGCTTTTCGCGAACGAGATATGCTCCCCCGGGCATGGATCTTCGGATTCCGGGTGGCGGGAAAATCGAGGCGATTCGGATCGAGCACTTCTGTGGAGGTTGTGGCGGGAAAACGAGCGGTTTTGGTAAGGAGATTGACAGCTGGAAATCTGAGGCAGCTTGCTTGTGGTTGCATGTTTGGAAGCTGTCGATCGATTTCACTTTGATATTTGAATCGATTCCAAAATGGGAGGATTTCTCTTTCGTTTTTAGGGTTTTATTAGAATCCTTTGAAAATTCAGCAAACAACGACTGTAATTCAAAACAGAATCGATTTCGTTAATGATTTTTCTTGTTTGCGTGTTTCTGCGAATTAAGTTTTGTCAAATCTGGAAATGAATTTTCAGCAATTTTCAGGGTTTTGGTTTTCCGCCGAGGAAAACAGAAACCGAACAAATCCCGCGAAACAGAAGATTTTGGAAGCGAATTGGCTGCTGCACCCTACATCATCATCAAGTTCTGTGGGTCCCACCATGAGCTACTTGTTATATCCAAACCGTCCGTCCATGGTTTGGGATCATTTTAAGACTTGAACCAAAAAATAAGACAGATCCAAGGATCCAGTGGATCACACTGAAGAAAGCAGTGGGAGATTGAAAGTATATCATTGAAACTTTCTTGGAGGTCCCAGAAGTTTTGGATCAGTCTGATATTTATTTTTACCCTTCATCCAGATCCGTGCGACCTTATGAACAGTTTGGATGATAAATAAACATCATGGTGGACCTTGGGTATTTTTTAATGGTGAGAATCATTGTCCCCACTAGCTTTAGTGGTGTGGCCCACTTGAGTTTTGGATATAACTCATTTTACGTATCGTTCACTAAAATGATCTTGCCAAATGGATGGACGGTTTGAATATACTAAATACATCATTTTAGGTCCACGAAGCCTTAACCTTCTTTGAACCGTTCGTACAAACACGGTGCTCGAGGACTGCACACTCGCTCTGCGTCCGCGACGTCCCTACACCAGCAACGTAGCTGGTGTAGGGTGCACCAGCCAATCCGCTTCCGTTTTGGTTGGCCCCAACCTGGATGGGATCTAGACAATGCCTCGGTACGGTAGCGCATTGTCTCTGACCCGGACACAGAGATACTCCTGGGCCTTGTACCCGGGGCTGTGTGGGGCCTAAGAGATGTTCATCACAAATCTACTCCGTCCATCTGTTTTGCAAGACCACGGTGGGACAGGAATCTAAAAATCAGCAGATCCAAAACTAATGTGAGCCATACCACACGAAACAGTGGGGATTGAACGTCCAGAGGGCGATAGAGGTTTTGTATGAGGATGATGTTTGTGCCTACCGTTTATCTGAGTGGTAGTAACCCTATGAACGGTTTGGATGACATGTGTACAACATCATGTTCAGCTTCAGGAAGGTTTCAACAGAGGACATTTCTGTTACCACTGTTTCGTTTGGTCAGGCCACCTGGGTTTTGAATATGCCTGATTTTTACAATTATGCACTATTGTGGTCTTTTAAAATAGATGGATGGAATGGATTTCTCACACAATCTCTGTGGTACACACAGCCCGGGCAAAATATCTCAAGCAATCATTTTCACTCGGTACCATACACGGGGCACATGTATGATCATCGATGCCATTGATATTAGAGTGTGTAAAGTCCCTTGATATACATTAATGCGCCTTCCTAAAACAACTCAAGCTTTTAGATAAAATGGTGATTTGACATGGCATCACAGTGTATGGTCAAAGGTAAAACCTATAACTAGATTATGCAGGAACGACCGGTTACAGGTGAACCATTCTGGTTTTATACCAAGTCAATTCTTAAACCACTGATTCTAGGTATATGATAGGCCGGTCCCATCACAAGCTTTTTACATTTTACTTTGGTTGGTTGTGATAAATGAGAAAGAAGGTAATTTTGGCAGTTGCGCGCAATGCAATAAAATTCATTTGGCCTTTTATCGTTTCTGAAATTTTCTTCTTATCTAAGTTACCCTATTAAACAAAGTCAAAACTAAAGAAATATTGAAATTAACGAGTAAGGTTAAAATTTAGAACATTTAGCCATTTCTTTTTATTGAAAAAGAGTGTTTGATTTTTTATTTTTCTCCTTAAATCTTAAATTAAACCGTATCCATTTTGCACATACCCTAAACGTCAACCACACCGTCGCATACGCACATCTTCTATTGCTTTTACTTCTCTTTTTTTTTCTTTTTTTCTTTTTTTTTTTTTTTACGTCTTCCTGAGTTCCAAAACCCTACAAAGTATGGCTAAATACTCTTCTTATTCTTATATTGCTTCTGCATTTTTCTTTATTTTGTCTATCCAAGCCCTATAATTTAGTGTAGTATGGCTTAGCTTGGTAACATTGGAAGTTCCCAAAAATCACCATAAAAACCATATAATCTCATAAAACAAAGATTGTGCATTGCACAAGTGAAAAATGGTGTCTAACCCCTTCATTTTTTTTTTATAACCAAAGCCCTTACCTAGAATGTACGGTGCTGACCAATTGCAGGAGTCATTCGTTTAAATAATTCTATGATTTCTATTCTCTCTTAAATTCCATACTCTTTTTAACTGGTGGTGACTTTAAGTCACATGCACTTTTACTTTTAAGTCAATATTACATTCAAATTAAATCAAACCAAAATTGATAAATAGATAAAGTCAAGAAAATAAGGGCATTTTTCTATGAGTAAATGCCCCAGAGAGTGTTCACAAGATGTAAAAGATTTCAAAATTATAGAGATTTGGTGTTTATAACCATCCGATTGCTATCATCTTGCCCCGTTGAGAGTGGACCCCTTTTCTCTATTTTTAAGTTGTCCTTTTCACAGTCAACTGGTAGTCAAGTTGCCTTACTTGTTAGGATAATGCCATGTTTTGTGTCTTAGGAAATCAATGGCTCCAAACTAAGGCAGCAAATGATTGGATTAGGGGTGGGTTTAGCCAAAACTAAACCTACTCATTTACTAAATAGGTCTATTTCCAAATTTTTTACTAAATAGGTCTAAGCTGGGTTTAAGTCATCTCCATTAGACCTATTTATAAATGAGTCTGATCTAATAATCTAATAGAGAGAGATTCACCCAGACCCATTTATAAATGACTCGGGTACAATGGATCTGACTCTGGATCTAAATATGCAAGCATTTTTACTAGGTTTAAAACCGTGTGTGGATGAGTCTTTGTCTAGATTAGTCCCTTGCAACATAGACCAAACCCATTTATTTACTAAATAAGTTCAGGTCGGGCCTAATATAAAGAACCACATCCATATCCATTTATCAATTGGGTTTGTTCTTGGACCCAAACCTGTACCATTTAACGGTTGGGATTGAGTTAGGTCTTGGGTTGGTTGCACCGTTTTCAGCCCTACAAACAACACATCTACTTGCTGCATATGCTGTAAGGGTTTTTTTTCGTGAACGGTCCAAGCACATGCGGAGCACTCAGGTCATTATAGCATTCCAAATATATGATTGTAGGACCGTACAAACGCTTGATTGGGGGCCACGTGGACCCTCCAAGTGGCCCACTCCTAGACTAACCATGGCCCAAAATTCTTGATTGGGTCACTTTAATGATCGATCCAAACCATCCAAATAGTAGTTCAACTCTTGGATGTACCATGACCCGAGTGTCATGCCGATCCGACGGTGATAATTATCTGATCCATTAATCACTGTTCTACGTTCAAGAATAAAGCAACTGTCAAGAATAAGAAGAAAAGAAATGTCTCTCGACCGAACTGTTGGGTCCACCAATTGCCCGGTCTGGAACGACGGACACGTGAAATTCCCATCTCATGAGATATACGCTTACTCGGAAGTATTAGTCAAGATTGTGCGTCTCTCACATTTTATTAGCTAAAGAGGGTCATTTATGCTATACTTCACACGCATCGACGGAAATCTAGACCGTCGAAATTGTTAGCCACATTGTCTATGGAGCATAGCTGGAAAATCCTACTGATCGGACCATCCTAACCATCTTTTTTTCTTTTTCACATTGATTTGGTATTGCTGACCAAATGGCCAAGAATCAAAAGTTTAGAACCGATTTACTGCTGTGAATTCCTTTCCACAACGGGACCGACAACTTGGATGGTCTGATCCGGAAATCTACTGTGGGTTTACTGAGGCCGCAGGCCTGCAGATGCACATTGTATCCTCTCCATGGACTGAGAGCCTCTACCATGAAAGGATATGTTGTGGCCCATCTAATCGCCTGTTCAGTGCAATTATTTACAAATGGCTCATCCAGGGTGTGGCCCACCATTGGATCCATTCCGATCACTCATCGGCGGCAGACTAGTCCTCTTTGTGTACAAATGTTTATTAGTGGTTTGGTAGTCCATGCAAGTTGTCGTTCGCCCATGCTATAACGACTCGACTGACGTAATGAGGGCCCACACAACTCAAGAGCCCCCTTTGCATGGGTGTTTCAACGTCTTTTGCCAAATGGCAGCACGAGGACGTGTATTGACACTTCTACCGCCACCGAATAGTTATTGGATAAGAGTAATTACAACCACGGCCGTCGTTAGCAGGGGTGAAACTCGGTTGGGCTCGACCCGAACCTGACTGGACCGGGCTGAAAATTTTGAGCCGATCCAGCTTGGGTCCAGCTTGGGTCGAGACCTCATCTTAGTTAAAAAAACTGACAGACTTGGGCCAACTTATCTGGACTCGAGTGGAGTCATGACTCGCCCAACGAGTGACACGTCTAGGTGAGTCCGGTTGAATCCGAGTTGACTTGCACTAAGTTCACTCTGGACAGGAGTCCTTCCCTTGGTGGTAGACTCTCATGAATTTCAACACGGGCGTGGGGGTGCTGAAATCTCACTATTGAATGAGTGCGTTAGACCTGGCAAAATTCAACCTGACCGCTAACTCGCTCCGAATTTTTCTAGTTTAGGGTTGGAAAATTTGACCCGAATTTAATTTTTGGGTTGACCCGACCCGAGCCGACCCGGATTTTTATGGGTCAGGTTAGGGTTAAAGGTGTGACCTGACCCGACCCGACCCGGATTTTTATGAATCAGGTTAGGGTTAAAGGTGACCCGACCCGACCTGACCTGGATTTTTATGGGTCAGGTTAGGGTTAAAGGTGACCCGACCTGACCCGACCCGGATTTTTATGAGTCAGGTTAAGGTTAAAGGTGACCCAACCCGACCCGAATCATATAGGGGTTAAGTAGACTATGATATATTGATTTTTTTATTAGTTAAATAATACATAGTTTTTTTTTCTCACATACCTAGTTGGAAACAGTCCACACATCTGTCAATTTAATAAACATTATGGTGGACCCTTAGATTATTATATACTGATTTTCTTATTGGTTAAATAATACATAGTTTTTTTTTCTCTCACATACCTTGCTGAGAACGATCCACATGTCTATCAATTCAATAAACTTAATCGACGTGTCTGAAGCATCATCTCATTACTCTAAGTATGCTTTAAATATGCACTCCATTATATCCATTTATTTTTCTATTTCAATATTTGCGTAATAGAGATACTCTATAAGAGGAAGGAAAAAAAAAAAAGAGCCTGGGTTTATATATACAAGGAAGTGGTACTATGAGGTCGACCTCATAGGAAGAGCTGTGTGGGCCCCACATGTCAGACATCAACACCATGCATTTGATGGGTCCCATTTAGTTCATGGGATATCACAAAAATCAGTTGTATACAGAACTTGGGTGGGCCGTACCATCTAAAACCATGTGAAGACATGCCTAAAACATCTAAAAGCACTTGGTGGGGCCCAACTGGGTTTTGGATGCGGATGAAGCTTGGTCTGACCCCTCATCCAAGTGGGACACATACAATGGATGGGTTGGATTTGTGAACCACATCTCAGTGGGCCAAATAAATGATCATGAAGGTTTTAATGGGCGGATTAACCCTCTCAACTTTTGTCTATGGTGTGACCCATCTAAGTAATGAATTGACGTGATTTTTAAGCCCGTGGCCCACCATGAAATGGTGCATCTGATTGATGGGGTAAATGTTTGACACACATCATGGTGGGGCCCACCTCATAGTACCATTTCCCATATATATATATATATATATATATATATATATATATATATATATATATATATATATATATATATATATATATATATATATAAAGAGAGAGAGAGGGAGGAATGCTTACCTGCGCACTTCTCTCACAAGAACTCGTGAGCACTTTTTCATGGCTCATCACATGACATAAGCCCAAAATCTGAGCCGTCCACTTGATGCGGCATCCTAAAAAACCCCAAGGGCCTATCTTTCAACTTGTTCCAGAACTTTGGTGGGCCATGAAAGAAGGAAACAATTTCCTTCCTTAATTTGCCTCTTGCTTTCTGTTGCGGCTCACTAGAGTTCTGGATCAGGCTGAAAGATAGGCCTTAAATGTTTTTTGGGGTACTGCATCACATGAACGGCTCAAATTTTGAGCTCACATCATGTGAGATGAGTCATGAAAAGGTGCTCACGAGTTTCTCGTGCGAGAAGTGCCCAGGTGAGCATTCCTCTCTCTCTCTCTCTCTCTCTCTCTCTCTCTCTCTCTCTCTCTATATATATATATATATATATATATATATATATATATATATATATATTAAACATAGATGATTTGGTTTTCGGTTTTTAATTGAATGCTAGTGTCATATGTATTTAGTATAATCTATAAATTAGTTAGTTTTATTAAAATGTGGGTTGGGTAAGGGTTAGGAAAATCCAACCCGAATTTAATTTGGGTCAGATTAGGGTTGAGGTGGAAATGACCTGACCGGAACCCAATCCGACCCGACAAGACCCGTTGCCACCTCTAGGGTACGTGGGTGGGCGGGTGTGTAGGATAGGAGGGTGCAAGTGTTATTAAAAAAAAAAAAAAAAAATCATCGCTCTGGTCACTCAATGATTCAAGTACTCCGCATGGATAAGGCAAAATCCATGGCTAAGACTGTCCAATCCACGAGGTTATGCAACATGGCCATCCACGGATCACGTTTACCTTCCGTGCCCATCAAATAAGTAAGTGCCACATGGATGGAAGATATGTGACCTAAGGTGTTGACGTGGACATCTGAACTTATCAATATCACTGACTTTTAGTTTATTGATCACCACTAATAAAATTGGACACACAGACCACGCAATACGACACGCACATCTTAACCACTGATGCTGGATACGGATACCATATAAACCGTCCATCACTGTTAGACCAGACACATCACTACATCGAGTTATTGTTGTACCGTTCATTACTATTACACCACCAAATTATAGAAAAATAAGGGTGGGACCGTATGGAAGGAGTGGACTAAATTTTCTATGTTAAAAAAATTTAAATAGACTTTGATGGTACTATCTTTATCACGTGACACCTTAAGATGGACCACGCATTTATTTAAATGTATGGTGTGGATTACAAAATCAACCGAACAAAGTACAGTTTGCGTGGCAAAATCTATGAACTTTCTCCAGAGAATTATCTACAAAAGTCGGTGTTTGATGTAAAGGGTGTAGAGGCCGGATCTACTACAAGCACTTGTAGGTTAACGTAAATACTCACAGAGGTTAATTTTGTCTTTTCACAAAGGCCACAAAAAGAGATAAGAAGTTGTGAATCTACTCGCGCCAGCTGTCTAAATTGACACTGCTACCCTTGTGGTGTTACTTTATTACAACTTTAACCTTGAAATTGGTAGTTACGTCAAATCTTTGAAATGGGGCCCACATAAATTTAATTTGTCGATCGATACCGTCCAGTAGTTTTGTCATCCTCTATTATATTATTAGAGAAAAAAATGAGGCGCATCTGAGTGGAAGGTGGGCCGTAAACAGTATTAGTAGTGTGTTAAGTATGTACCATTAAATGTAAATGAAGATGATGTGGACCACTTGATTATTTGATCTGCCAATTTTTTTTTGTATCGGAACAAAAAAAATCTTAAAATTTGAATGAACAACATGGATCATTGCTAACAACATCAATAAATGAAGGTGTGGCCCATTACTATAACAAGGGAGTCCAAGTCGGGGTGAACCGTTACTATTTTGGGAATTCGGTGTGTGTCCGTGTTCGATAGTGTGTGGTTAGAGTGGTTCTTGAGTCTCGGTACCATAATGCAGCATCTTCTTGAGTGGTTACGAACCCAGTCATAGCTCGGTGAAAGTGTTCGGCGTGCCACCGAAGGGCTACAGTGCAAGTCGGTGTGAATCGATGTTATTTTAGCGGTACAATGTGCATCAATATTTTTCGGTATGATGTTAGAATGCTTCCGTAGTCTTGATACCATGATGCAGCATCTTCCTAATTGGTTATGCACCCAGTCACACTTCGGTAAAAGAATTCGAGTTGCGACCGCATGGGCTACAGTGTAAGTCGGAAGGAATTGTTACTTTTTTGAGGTTCGGTGTATGTCCGTATTCGTCAGTGCATGGCAGAGTGATTCTTTAGTCTCGATACCCTAACGCAACATTTTCTTGAGTGGTTACAAACTCACTCGTAGCTCGGTGAAAGCGTTCGGAGTGCCAGTGAAGGGCTGCAGTGCAAGTCGGTGTGGATCGATGCTATTTTAGGGGTATAGTGTTCGTCAATGTCTTACGGTATGATCTTAGAGAACTTCCATAGTCTTAGTACCATGATGCAGCATCTTCCTAGTTGGTTACACACCCACTCGAACTTCGGTAAAAGATTTCGAGTTGTGACCGCATGAGCTGCAGTGCAAGTCGGAGGGAACTGTTACTATTTTGAACGTCTTGTGTATATCTGTGTGTGTCAGTGCGTGGTTAGAGTGATTCTTGAGTCTCGGTACCCTAACTCAGCATCTTCTTAAGTATTTACGCACCCACTCGTAGTTCGGTGAAAGCGTTCGGCGTACCAAGGAAGGGCTGCTGTGCAAGTCGAAGTTTATCAATGCCATTTTAGGGGTACGGTATGCGTCAGTGTTTTTCGATGTGTGGTTAGAGTGCTTCCGTACTGTTGGTATCATGATGGAGAGTTTTCCAGGTGGATACGCACCCACTCGTAGTTCAGTGAAAGCGTTCAACGTGCGATTGCACGAGCTGCAGTACAAGTCAGAGTGAACCGTTACTATTTTGGGGATCCCGTGATTGTCCGTGTTCGTCGGTGTGTGGTTAGAGTGATTCTTGAGTCTCGGTACCCTAATGCAGCGTCTTCTTTGGTAGTTATCCACCAACTTGTAGTTCGGTGTAAGCGTTGAGTGTGTCATCGAAAGGCTACAGTGCAAGTCGAAGTGGATCAATGCTATTTTAGAGGTACGGTACGGTGTGCATCAATGTTAGTTGTTGTCTATGTAGAATGGTTCTATAGTATTAATACTATGATCGAGAGTCTTCGTAGGTGGATACATATATAGTCATTGTTCATTGAAAGCGTTCGACCCACGATCGCATTTGCTGCAGTGCAAGTCGGAGGGAACCGTTAATATTTAGGGAGTCCAGTATGTGTCCGTATTTGTCGGTGCGTAGTTAGAGTAATTCTTCCGTTTTGTTTCCCTACTGTAGTGTCTTCTTTAGTGGTTATACATGCACTCGTAGTTCAGTGAAAACATTCGACGTGTCATTGAAGGAATACTGTAGAAGTCGAAGTGGATCGATGTTATTTTAGGGGTACCGTATGCGTCAGTGTTTTTCGGTATATGGTTAAAGTGTTTTCCTAGTCTCGGTACTATGATGCAGCGTCTTCCTAGTTGTTTACACACATACTCGTACTTCCGTAAAAGCATTTGAGATGCGACCACATGTGCGGCAGTGCAAGTCGGAGGGAACTGTTACTTTTTTGGGGCTCCAGTGTGTGTCCGTGTTCGTCGATGCATGATCAGACTGATTCTTGAGTCTTAGTACCCAAATGTAGCATCTTCTTGAGTGGTTACGCACCCACTCGTTGTTTAGTAAAAGCGTTCGGCGTGCCATAGAAGGTCTGCTGTGTAAGTCGGAGTGGATCGATGCTATTTTAGGGGTACGGTATGCGTAAGTATTTTTCGGTATATGGTTAGAGTGCTTTCATAGTCTCGGTACCATGATGCATCTTCTTCCTAGTTGTTTACGAACCCACTCGTGATGCAGTAAAAGCATTCGAGATGCGACTGCATGTGCTGCAGTATGAGTCGGAGGGAAAAGTTACTATGTTGGAGGTCCGGTGTATGTCCGTGTTCGTCGGTGCGTGTCAGAGTGATTCTTGAGTCTCGATACTCTAACATAACGTCTTCTTGAGTGGTTACGCACCCATTACAAATTCGGTGAAAGTATTCGGCGTGCCACCGAAGGACTACTGTGTAAGTCGGAGTGAATCGATGCTATTTTATGGGTCCGGTATGCGTCAATGTTTTTCGGTATTTGGTTAGAGTGCTTCCATCGTCTCGGTACCATTATGCATCTTCTTTCTAGTTGTTTATGTACTCACTCGTAGCTTAATAAAAGTATTCGAGATGCGACCGCATGTGCTGCAGTACAAGTCGGAGGGAATAGTTACTATTTTGGAGATCCAGTGTATGTCCGTGTTCGTCGATGCATGGAAGAGTGATTCTTGAGTCTCGTTACCCTAACGTAGCATCTTCTTGAGTGGTGACACACCTATTCTCAGTTTGGTGAAAGCGTTTGGCGTGCCACCAAAGGGTTACTGTGTAAGTCAGAGTGGATCGATGCTATTTTAGGGGTACGGTGTGCGTCAATCTTTTTCGATATTTGGTTAGATTGCTTCCGTAGTTTCGATACCATGATATATCTTCTTCCTAGTTGTTTATACACCCATTCCCAGTTCAGTAAAAGCATTCGAGATGCGACCGCATGTGCTGCAGTACAAGTCGGAGGGAACCGTTACTTTTTTGGAGGTTCGGTGTATGTCCGTATTCGTCGGTGCATGGTAGAGTGATTCTTTAGTCTCGATACCCTAATGTAGTGTCTTCTTGGGAGGTTACGCACCCATTCAAAGTTCGGTGAAAGCGTTCGACATACCACCGAATGGCTGTTGTGTAAGTCGGTGTGAATCGATGCAATTTTAAGGGTACGGTATGCGTCAATATTTTTCGGTATTTAGTTAGAGTGCTTCCGTCGTCTCGGTACCATTATGCATCTTCTTCCTAGTTGTTTACGCACCCACTCCTACTTCAGTAAAAGCATTCGAGATGCGACCGCATGTGCTGCAGTATAAGTCAGAGGGAATTGTTACTATTTTGGAGGTCCGGTGTATGTCCGTGTTCGTCGGTGCGTGGCAGAGTGATTCTTATGTCTCGGTACCCCAACGTAGCGACTTCTTGAGTAGTGATCCACCCACTCGTAGTTCTGTGAAGGTGTTCGGCGTGTCACCGAAAGGTTGCTTTGTTAGTCGGAGTGGATCGATGCTATTTTAGGGGTACGGTGTGCGTCAATATTTTTCGGTATTTAGTTGGATTGCTTCCGTAGTGTCGGTACCATGATACATCTTCTTTCTAGGTGTTTCTGCACCCATTCGTAGTTCAGTAAAAGCATTCAAGATGCGTACCGCATGTGCTACAGTACAAGTCGGAGGGAACCATAACTTTTTTGGAGATCCGGTGTATGTCCGTGTTCGTCGGTGCGTGGCAGAGTGATTTTTTAGTCTCGAACCCCTAATGTAGTGTCTTCTTGAGAGGTTATGCACCCACTCATAGTTCAGTGAAAGTGTTCGGCGTACCACCGAATGACTGCTGTGTAAGTCGGAGTGAATCGATGCTATTTTAGTGGTACGGTATGCGTCAATTTTTTTCGGTATTTGGTTAGAGTGCTTTCATCGTCTCGGTACCATTATGCATCTTCTTCTTATTTATTTATGCACACAGTCGTATTTTGATAACAGAGTAAGCAGATTCGCTGGTGTACGCGAACCACACCAGAAAACGTAGACCCTACAATGATTCTCACCGTCAAAACATACATTCGGCCCACCATGATGATTAATTGCCGTCCAAACTGTTCATAAGGTCACTAAAACCTGGATGAAGGGTAAAAACAAATATCAGACTAAACCAAAACTTCTTTGACCCCAAGAAGGTTTCAATGGTATGCGTTCAATCTCACTGCTTTCTGCAGTGTGGTCCACTGAAACTTTGGATCTTTCTTATTTTTTAGATCAGTCCTTAGGAAAAATCTAAAAAAATGGAGGGATGGATTGGATATAACACGTGGGTCATGGTGGAAGAACTTCACGACGTAAGTACACCTTGGTGTACCTTACCACTGCATTCGGGCGCGATTTCCTATGAAAGCCTTGCACAGGAAGTTCCTGCGTAGGAACCAAGGTGGGGCCCAAAGTGATGTTTTTTGATAAATCCATCCCGTCCATCTGTTTTGGGAGCTAATTTTAGAACACAATAACAGAAAAGAACCGGATCCAAGACTCAAGTGTGCCAAAAACGTGATGATTGAACGTCCACAGTTGAAATATTTGTGGAGCCACAGGAGTTTTGAATCAGGATAATATTTGCGTTTCCAGTTCATCCCAGTAGTAGTGACTTTATGAACGGTATGGATGTCATATAAACATCACCGTTGACCCCAGGGAGGTTTCAACGATAGTAATTTATCTACCCACCTTTTCCTTTAGTTCGGCCCACTGGACTCTTGGATCCGGTTCAATTTTTTTCTCATGTCCTAAAATGAGCTCCCAAAACGGATGGACGGGGTGGATTTATGAAGAAAATCACAGTGGGCCCCACATTGGTTACCAGCGCAGTAACTTCCTGCGCAAGGCTTTCGCCGGAAATGATTGCCCCAATAAGCAACGGAGGCCGGATCTATCTCTCTCTCTCTCTCTTTCCACTCTCTCTCACTCTGTCTGCTATCTCCCTCCTATGAAGAAACCCTAGCCACCAACGCGAAGTCCGTACCAGCGCCAACCTCTCTCACAGCAGAATCGCTTCCAAATCAGGTATGAGTTTCACATGTTATTGGATTAAAGAAGTCATTTTTTTGGAATTTCTTGAAGTAGTTTTTTAAATGACAAATCCCTTATCTGGTTTGGGGGAAAGCATAATTGATGTAGGGAATAACTCCCAAACCCATTGTTGTTAATTCACATTAAAATTGGAACAATCCTAGCCTTCGATTCACGGACATTCGTCAGTTGAAATCTGAATGTTGGGTTATCTTTCGTCGGCAGTTGGGTTGAAAATCATTTGGGATTTAGAAAAGGCTAGTGTAGAGGATGTGAAGGGCATTATTTTGAGGCTGAATATAGGGCAGATTGTAGGCTGCAAATGGTCAGGTTTAGTATGGTTATGGTGGGGTTTATATGCTTAAGCATTTTGGGCCCATTTAGACTCATGGCCCGTTTGGCATCATGGATTTGAGGAGAAAGGAAGAGAAACTGGTTGCTTTATTCTGTTTGGCAACATGGATTTGATGAGAAGTGGTATTGAGAGGAATCCTGGAAAACTCAAAAAGGCACTTTCTGCCCTTTTCCAAATCCTCAGAAAATGGTGTGATTTGAGGAGAAATCCTTCCCAACGTGGGACCCACCATAATTTGTACCTTACTATGGGACCCAACATGATGTATGTTTTCCATCCAACTTGTTGATAAGGTCACAAAGACTTGGATGAAGGGACCACGCAAATTTCAGTTTAATCCAAAACTTTCGTGCATCATAAAGGTCTCACTCTCCAATTTTTCTTGTTTTATGGTCCACTTTAGATGATGATTTGCTTTATTTTTTTGATTTTGGGATAAAATGATCTGTAAAAATCGAAGAATGGCACAGATTTAAAAATCGAGGCTAATACTGTGGGCATACGGTGGGATTAAAATTTACAGCATCCATTCCTTCATATTTGATTTCTCTCCAAATCTTAGCTGCCAAACAGGAAATCTGGAATTGATAAGAATTGGAATTGATAAGAAATCATATCATGGAATCCACTTCTCCTCACTTCTCCTCAAATCCATGGTGCCAAACGGGCCATCAAGCGAACCTAAGAAAATCATGATAAATCTGTCCCAAAGTGGTGTGGCGTAAATATAGTTGTGCCTCCATCCAAAGTGGACATTCTAAGAGTTAGTGCATCTAAGGTGGGGCTGTACATGGCTGCGTGTTCAATGTAGAACCCACACATGGTTACGCGTATTAGGTGGGGCACACATGGCTCGGGTAAACCATGGGTGTAGATCAAATGTGGACCTTTGAAAGCTAATCCAAACCATCCAAATAGCAACTATTTTTAAGCCATATACTCTTGGAGCCACTTGCACAAAGGAATAAATGCACACTTCTCCATTCTCGATAATTCATGGCATTAGAGTATAGAGCCTTTTAATTACTTCTTTGGGCTAACAATTTGGGTTAGGTAATTTTGGGCAGTGGAATAGATTTGTAGTATTGCTTTTATGTGTTGTAAATGTTGTGACACCCATGCTCATATTTCTGTGACTTCTGGGGTAATGAGACTCAAACCTATATCACACGGGTAATATTTTGAGGATTGATTACCTCGTTTTGCAGCTTCAGCTCAGCTTCTACCTTTGCCTGATTTCATCGTTTTTCTAGCAGGGCTTGCTATTTTTGTATGGAATGATCGTCCCTTCTCCCCTGTTTTTGGGTATTGCTGTGCATTACAAATCCTCCTGAGTTATGCAACCGATCATCTCTTATTTTTCTTATCCTTTTTTTCTCATTTATTTCTCGAGGCATTCCACAGGCCATTTGGAACTTTGGTGTTTTTTTTTTTTTTCCTTTTTACCACTGTTCCGTGTCTTAGGCGTTTGGCTTGCTGTTTTGAGATATCTTGCGAAACTGTGGTAAGTGCTCAATTTCTGCTCAATTTCTAACCCAGCAAATTGATTACTGTCGACGTATTTCATTTCATATTTTTTTTCAAACATTTAAGGTAAATGGGAGGAGCTATTCCACCACGACTATGCTCATGTGGAGAAGGAAATATGGATGTGTACATGGCAAAGACTCCTGAAAATCATGGAAGATATTTCTACAAGTGTCCACTTCGAAGGGTAAGTGAAATCATTTTCTTCAACTTAGCTAGAATTTAATAGTATTGAAGTTGTTAGTCTTTCTATCTGTAACAAGTATTATTGCAGCAACATAGGGGTGCATTCATTTGGTGTGACGAGGAGACACCCGAGGCAGTGAAGACTCCTCGTCGTTTATATAATTCTCAATCATCAAGTAGCCATGCATGTTCTTCGCAAACGGTACTAAGGAAGTCGATACGCGACTCCACTACACAAACGAGTGAAGATGACGGGACAAGCAACTACCGTCTAGACGGTAACTTTGACGGAATACGGTGGTTGTTGTATGGAGCATGTGGATGTTGTGTTATTATCTTTGCACTGATTATCTTCTTTGTATTAATTTTCATCATTACATATGTGTTCTTGCATTGACTTGTAATTTTCTTGGAATACTTTTCAGTAGTACACACTGTGGATGGTTTACTATTAATGTGGATGCTTATAATATTATGAAATATTAGTCCGTTGTTTTCCTGTAATGATTGTACAGGGGGATGTATGCGTGGCCGTGTGGATGTATGTGTGTGTGGCCAGATGGATGTATGGGTGGCCATTTGGTATGCATGGATTTTTCGTGATGTTATTGCAAGGCCCCACTTTCGCAATGCTGGGTTTAATGGATTTCTCATAGAATGTCTTTATGGTGGTTGAATGTTGTAACTCCTATTGCAATTGGGTTGGGTGAAGTCATTGCAGGACAAATATATCCTCCAGAAACGTTGGATGGCAACATATGCTCTCATTCCATTGACCCCACAACTATTTTTTATTGGTAAATCTTTAATCATGGTTGGCCCCAAAAAGCAGGCTAATGCAATTATTTGATGAATGGGCACAGTTTATTTCAGGGATGGCGCCAGTACAGGGTCGGACCCATCTGATAGACCAGACCGTTCAATCAGCATGTGCACAATTGATTTTTGGCATCAAGGATGGCCCATGGATTATTGAAGTACTTGTGCATCAAGCTTGCACGCCAAGCATGCCATGGGGTCCTGTGATACTGATCTAAGCCTTCAAAAACATCAGAAAGATAGAAATTCGAGGGATTATAGACTACATCTCTGCCAAGCTTGTTGAAGAGGTCAGCCACCTCTTCACTACTGCCCAACCCATGGTTGATGATTCCATTGTGGCAAAGAATCTCAACATCTTCTGCAGAGTTGATGAGAAAATCCATGAAGACAGTGTAATCCGAAACGTGGTTACTGCAATGAGAATAGCATTGTTCGAAGGTGATGAGGTTTAGGAGGAGCGAGTTGAATTCATCTCCAATGGATACAGACGGAATTCTTAGCACCCCTTTTCTGAATTTAATATCTAAGAAGTTACAAGCAGTATATGCCTGGAACTTCACCCCTGCCTCGTGAAGTTTCGTGGCGCATGGAAAATATTGTTTGCGTAGCACCTTCCCTTGGGTGTCAGGAAGGTGACTTGAGTGAAATAGGTGGAGCAAATGGTGGATTTGGTGATTGGAATTTGGATTGTCTTTTAATGTTGTAATTGTGAATATTGGCAGAACGTCCTCGAAGAAGTGATGCCCTTTTTATACATGTTCACATGAATGACACTTGCCCGCATCCGGGCTGTATGAGAAAAAGTCAAAAATGAAATGAATGTCTTCTTTCTGATGTCATCGTAGTTGATTTATACAATCGTACGCGGTCCAGGTTTTCCCTTTGCTGAATTGTTGTCGCGAGTGCTGCTCGGTCCATGTCCCTGACATTAAATGAATGAGTTAAAAATTTGTCAGCCCAAGAAAAAAAAATATGTGTATATATGTTATCCATCCCTACCATCCATTTTTCTAACTCGTTGTACAGAACAAACACAAAAATGAAGTGGATTCAATAAATAGGTGTCGGTTTGGTGTGTACCTGCTAACAAATGATTGAAAAGCGGCTAATCTATGCGTGCATGCTCCTTCCGACCAATCCAACAGTATATCATTCGGCTGCGTCGCCTAATAAATGTGTGAAAGAAGAGAAATAATTCCCTCATATTAAAGATAAAAAAAAAGAAGTGAATTACAATTGGGAACATTGAAACTCAGGAAATGAAATTGCAAGAAACATATCATTCCACAGCATACACAAACGTTCATTTCAAAATTCAAAGTAATCCCAGTTGTTCAGCAATCCAGGCCATTGGTGTGTTGCAGACCACAGTCAACGGACCATGAAAAAAAAATAGAAAACAAATAACTCATCTTTTTAGATGATCCCAACAATTAAGCTTGGGAGTTGCCTTAGTCAGAATGCGAACCACTGCTGTAATTCACTTCTTAACCGTCTATTTATGGGCCACAGATCAGACGCTTAGGCAATTGAGGAGATTTACTGGGGATTAACCAATCAGTGGTGGGACATAAAAGACTGGTGGTTTGATTACTAAATCTTGGATGCATTTTACTATTGAAATACGCATATTACAAATCGCATAAATCCTATAAAAACTGATACACATCAAATGTAGAGATTGCAGGAAAACACATGAAAAAAAAATCATCACAGACCAAATAAGCAGAGTATTCAAACCCGACCAATCAATGAAACCCAAATTGCATTTCCAAATTTGTAGAAAAAATTAAAAAAAACAAGATGGGATGAATCTATACCTATATAGGCCAATCAGTGGTGGGATCATGCACTAAAATCATATGTCAAAACGGATGGCCAGCATGAATGTAAGACACATACATATTGGTAGTGGACAGATGACTCTGCCACATTCCGGTTCTCCCGGTTGGGAAATGGGATCATCCAGTGGGGCCCACCTGTTGACCTTGGTGCACATGACCATCCTAACATTGGACCAGAAATACGAAGCAACCATACAAGGTTGTGTGGTACCTTCATTCAGTATATCACTCTGTTCTGCATATCATGGTACACATGGGATTTCGATCTAAATCATTTTGTATATCATTCCCCAAAAGTAGCTGTAAAAATGGATGGACAGTTTGAATATTCGGCACATCCATGACAACGGCCCCACAAGGATCCACCGAAACCCCATAATTATCCAACCAGATTTAATGAGACTAATGTTACTTGTAAAGATTTTAAATCAGTCTTCTCTCTCCCATTTATTTTGACATTAAATGCCACAAAATCCATCTTCATAGGGACATTATTCACACTGGTTACACATGAGGTTTAGTGTGTACCTGCACACAAATGGACGGTATCCAAGCCGTAGTAACAATTTCCAACCATCCAACTTTAGCATACCCATGTGGAGGTTTAGTCTGTACCTGCTAACAAATGATTGAGCAGCTGCTAAAAATTGTCCGCAAGTTCCTTCTTACCAATCCAATAGTCTAGACATGGCCTTCAGACCAATCGAACAGTATAGCATTGTCTGTGTCATTCCTTAAGCCAAAAAAAGAAACAAACGGGATTTTAGAGATAATTTAGTTATAGAGAAGACAAGCTTCCCATGTTTCATGCATTTTTTCTTTGAAAAACAAAAAAGAATATTCATGGGCATAACGTAGGGAAAATAAAAAGCAGCTCTCTTTACAAACTAGATTAAATAAAGCAGAAAGCGATCTGTTTCAGAGTTGATCCACTCCTGTCAAAGTAAATAGAAAAAGAAGTGATTTATAATTGTAATGAAATATGACTGAACTTTTTTGGAACCATCTTGAATCAATATGGAGCATATGGACATCAATATGGATTCTTTTTCTTTCCTTTTTTATAATTGATTTAAGAATGTAGCTTTTGGTGAATAAATGAACCCAACACAGCAACACTTGGCAAATTTGAATTGAAGTCTATAACTGATCACGCGCGATTTAAGAGCAACCAAATTAAATGCAAACATGTAATAATTATGATAGATTTTTGTAAGGGATACTAGAAGAACATAGGTATAAGGAGATCATATTCCTCTCCAATTACAAAGAAAACAATTTTTTCATACAACCTCTTCCCTCCATTCCACAATTAACAAAAGGCAACACGTACATGCATCCACTTACCCAATATCTAGGTGCATTACAGATGGAGCATACCTCTAACATCAAGTAGGCACTAGATCACAACGAACTAAATGCTCAAAGCCTTCAATGAACATCAGCATCCCAGATTGTGAGGAATGCACAACCTCTACTCCCATCAAAGGGGAACATTTGCAGAATTCAGGAGGAGCAAAAGTTTAGTAAAACTCACAATTTCATCATCGCTGAGTTCACAACAAAACATGGGAGTTCAGACAATTATGCTGCTCAACCTATGGCAGAAATGGTAGACCAGATGACTTTTGTTGGTGGCTAGAGGAGACTGTCTTTCAAATTTCTCAACAACAAGTGTTGAGAAAACCAGGTGACCTCCTAGAACCCAACTCTAAGGTGGTCTCCAACACAGAAGCTTAGATTCTTAGCATAAAAGGGAGAGCAAACTATACACTCTGGCTTGGCAGAATGGGCGCTAAATCTCTGGGAGGCAAAATCAAACAATTTGGTTTTTGTTTTACGAGACGAAAAGAAAAAAAAAACAGGCTTGAAAGCTCTTGCTTGTAATGGAATTTTGTGATGTTTGTGTACCATCCTACATTCAGGCAAAAAGCAGTAAATGTTGATATATTGTTTGTGTGGAGCCATGAATATTTTAAGATACTGAAATCACAAATCCACATTTTATAGTCGAATGAAAAGTCTCTTCTGCCTACCAAAAGACAAACCCACTACTAACAACTGCCACCCCTTTAATAGTTTCATGTCAAGGACATACATTGCAAGATGCACATACAATCAAAGCCAATTTGACAGTGAAGGATGAAAAGCTTGAACTTGATAATCCAATACCCAATATAAAACTGAAAAAGATAAATGATACTTGATTGAAATGAGTTGGCTACATTCTAACTAAGACAGCAATGGGCAAGGTCATAAGCAAATGAGCAAATTCTTGATGCACAGGATTCTTTGCATTTGGAACCAGGGTTCAATGATCCAAACAGTCAAGTCAAGAGCAATGTCACAAGAATCTGTAAAAGACAAGAACCCAAACAAATGTTCTGTCGGCACGACTTTTAAACGAACATAGAAGAACAAACTCAAAGAAATTCAACCAATCAAGCATCAACGGTAATAGATTTCCAAAACCCTCAAATATTTCTGATTCTGGAAAATCCCAAAGACATTAACGGACCTCGAAAATCAATTCCTGAGTCAACAGTTGTAATATAAGTTCTGCTCTGCCTGACCCATGTCGTTCATCCAGTTTCTCAGATCATTTAAGTGCATGAACAAAATATTAAGCAGATAGAAAGCTCAAGCAGGCCGTTATATCAAAAACAGTCATGATTGAATGCTTCACCATTGTAATTTTCCTTTCTACAGGTACAAATGACTCAATTAACAAGTTCGATGGCAAGTTAACATTATAGTGGGCCGTATAGAGTATGAAAAGGCAGGCATTCAACCACCATTTGTTCCCATAGTATGGTCCACCTGAGAATGGGAACTTGGCGCTGCTCTGTCATCATCATGACGCTCTACCAATTAACATGGGGCTTACCTTCATTTACGTTTTCTACATCCAAGTCGTTCATCCATTTTCGTACATCATTTTAGGAAATTAGCAAAAAAAATGAGCCAGATCCAAAATATCAGGTGGACCATACCATGGAAGCAATGGTGATTCACATATCATTTTATTTCCCACTCTTTTTAGCAAATAATGTTTCTGGGGAAGTACAAATGATTTTTCAACCGTTTCATCAAATCCAAACAGGCCATTACAAGATTTATGCAGAAAATGAAACAGCAAGAAAAAAGTGCAGTTACAAGGTAGACAGACCTGGAATCGTCCTCAAATGTTGTTAGAAGCAAGGGCTACGAAAAGGAAATTTTCTACGAAAATGACAGACACCACACACCTGAAGATCAGTAATGAATAGAATACTTTCATCAAGGACATAATCTGAACACTAACCATTGAGAATGATATATTCTTGGTTTCTCAGCTATCTTATCATCCTTACTTGCCTCAAACGTACTCAAACGTAATTAAATGCAAAAAAACTGCAGAGAAAAAGGACAGAGATATCTTAATACCAATAGAAGATATAAAGCCACATGCAATAAGAGTATGTATGATCACCTTCAGTATAACGGTGCATCGTTCAGGATGACAAATGTGAGTAGTGGACAATTGTTGTACGGGAAATGGACATCCAAGCACGCGATTCTTTTGTAGGGAATAGACTCAAAAAGATATGTTTTTTCTTTTTCAAAGATTTTTGTATGACGTCTCCATTAAAAGACGCCATCTTCGCCTGTTCAGGTCATCACAGACCAAATCCCTTGCAATCTTCAAACGTATACTTGATATATCATTCTACATTGAACAAGAATTTACATTTTAGATATACGTAATTGGTTTGAACCTCGTGTCTTAACAAGTGTCTAATGAATTGTTAATTACCTGTGTATACGTATCTATCCGAGATCCATCAAAAGTCTCTATATTCTGGAGCATGAAGATTCCACAATCACATCTGCATAATCGTATGGTTAGAAGATGATGTGTTTCTTTCGTTAGGAGGGTGTTGTATTTATCAGAAGCAAAGATAGTGCTCACCCAGAAACTTGTTTTGGGACCATCGAATTCGCTTCCAATTTCCAGGAAGACAATTTCTTCGCCAGGTGAGAAGACTCAAAAACTTTCTCAAAGGCCGCTTGCTAGAACACATGTCATATATTTATTATTTTCGTACATTTTGTGTATATTAAACGTCAATTATGAAAAAACTGTAATGTTTACTTACGAGATATGGGTACACAGCCCTTATCCTTGCCTCGCATCCACAGCGCAAGGAGTCAAGATAGTATACCTTCTCCTCTATTAAGCTAAATGCGAAGGCGAACCAGTGTTTATCTTGGCAAACTGGCACAAAGACCTACATGAAAGTTAATCACAATATGTCATCGCTACGAAATTCATAAATAATATAAATCTTATTAAACAATTGACATGAAATTCCTTACCCAATGACATTTTGAAAGGTCGTATCCGACCGTCTCCAATTTGAACCAACCTCCGATATCTCCATGCATTAACAGTTTGTCCTGAAAATGACTTCACTCTTACTGTACCAGGTTGTTAAGATGATAAAAAAAACCAAAACAGCAACAATCTACTCAACCTGATTCATACCACTGTATACGATGAAAGATATGCACGGTGTACACCCTTCTCCATTCCCTTTTGTCGGTGTACACTCAACTGTAAATACGCGTTCACTACCTGCTTAAACATAATGAATAATCGATAAGAAAAAAACTCATAAAAGTTATCAATAAACTAAATAAAAACTCAAGCTTGAACTTACATCTCCACTTAGCATTTCATTTGGCAACAATGTCATTAAACGGCTCCCACTACGCCAATATCGCATAAAAACGACGGACCAAGTCCGTCGTTAATCTTCATTAACGACGGACTTCGTCCGTCGCATGGTCACACGTTCTTTTGCAAGTCGTTAATCATAAACGACGGACCAAATCCGTCGTTAAATTACGACGGATATAGTCCGTCGTTTATTTAACGACGGACCATATCCGTCGTAACCTCCAAAACCATCATCGTTCCAGCAATGGATTGTATTCGTCGTTGTAAAAATAACGACGGATCAAATCCGTCGATAATACTAGGATCTGTCAGTTTTCTTGTAACATCATCGACGGATCTGGTCCGCCGTTAATTTTTAAAAAATAAAAAAAAATCAGCTTGCATTTGTTGCATTTTGAATTTCTTACACCTGATATCATTGAAGCAATACAAACCAATTCGATATATAAACTAAACTAACCATTTCTAATTCACACATCCATCATTTATTGCATATTGATTTTCTTACATCTTGCGAACTAGCTGCGAACATCTTAAATATCCAATTACATCAGCAAGAAACTATATTAGTCTTTCAATCAACAATGCAGCAACAAAATCTTTTGAAACCCTCCAGTTAAGCTGTCTTTCTAAAACAGCAAGGCTTTTAGTGTGCATGGGAAAATTGTGGGACGACCCCGTTCGAATGAGGAATTCCAAGCAAACCGCAAAGCAGAACCTGAAATCATGATTTTGAAAGAACTAATTAAGCTATTGATAAAATAACGACAAGAATGGAGTTTACATAAATGAATTGGCGATATTCAAAACCAGACATATACCATGAACCCAAGAAATAAAATGTCATATTGATAAGCAGGCGAGTTTTTCATATTGAACTACCTCCGGTTGAGCCAGCTGTGAAGCTATGCTGTGATTGAAAAACTTAAGGCTGTACAACTGGTATTATGATAGCAATGATGTAAACTGGTGGAACTTGCATTAGATCCTGCAGTTTCAGCACATGAAGCAAGCAATTAGTAAAATAGCAACAAATTCTTGCATAGAAGGTTTCAATGGTCGGCATTTCTATCCCCACTATTTTGTGAAGTGTGGCCAACTTGAGTTTGGGATCTCCATCATGTTTGGGCTCAGATCCTAACACAAATGTCATGGTGGGTGCCACAGATCCTAACACCTGGTTACAAGGTGAGATCCATCCTATCAATCCTTGTCACATGGCTGTGCAGCCGAAAACTCTGTGAGGACCACCATGATGTCCACTTGACATCCGATCCTTCCATCATTTTTGGGAGATCCAAAATTCGAGTAAGCCACACCATAGAAAACAATAGGAATGGAAACACCAACTGAGGCTAAATCTAGTTTTTCACTTCGGTTCTTAACAACCAAGGCTAAATCTAGTCTTTTACCTCGGTTCTCAATAAATAGTGGCTAAAAATGTTTAATTTTTTAAAAATATTTTGCATGTTTCACAATCCAATCATTTAGTTTTAATTCATTCATAAAAGCACAATACCAACAAAAAAGTTAACCATCTATTTAAGGTTATCAAAACAAACTACAGATGCGCCCTATCACATCAAACTTAGCTTGTAGACATAAAGTACTATAAGCAAATTCACACTAAAAAAATCAAAGTCTACTATCATAATGCTTGCAACAGCTGACATAGTTAGCTCTGATTGGTTAGGCCTCTTCGGTCTGTTCTGCAACAGTATAAAAACGTCAGTCTAGCAATCGTGTAAAGATGAGGATTGTCTTCTGAAAGAAAACATATAAGCACACAACAAGGAGCAAGTATTAGTGATTAAGAAAGCAAAATAGATTATCAACAGAAGAAACGTGCCCTTTTATACGTTGAGGTGCACAGGATGCCTCTAACTTTAAGGCCATTTAAGTAAAAGATCATTCAGCCACTTTATTTTGACATCAAGATGTGGCACATCCTGAAATAAGACCATTTTCCCAAGCTAAAGTAAATATATATTAACTTTAAAATACAGAACATGAGATACAAAATTAAAAACTAAATCACAAAATTCAAGTGCAAGATCCATGCAAAGTATTTGGATACTCTGGTAGACTCTGATACACCAAGAAATTACTTAGAATTTCACGTGGCAATTTACTTGGCTGAGTTTGACGCGTCTACTATTTAAGTGTCTATGTATGATCAAGCATCCTACTCTTGGATTATTTCCTATCAGAGTGGGCCTGCTAAATGGTCATTTAGATGGCACCTACACAAGAGTCACTGATAGCCTGAGGTTTGAAAAATAAAATTTAAGACAATTGTCTATATAACATCCAAGCTATGGCACCTAAACAAGAGTCACTGATAGCCTAAGGTTTGAAAAGTAAAATATAAGACAATTGTGTATATAACATCCAAGCTGTGCAAAAGGTGCACTACATTATAAAAGGATAACCTAGGTGACAATCAAGACGGTGGTCCATTCATCAGGCAGGCCAAACCAGAGTGGCCCAGCCCAACCCTCACTTGTAGCAATGTGTAGTTGGAAGGTTCAAACATTAAACCCTTTGCATCTACTGATGTGTCTCTATCACCAAGGCAACCACGCATCTATTATACACTACCTATCTATGTATGCATAAAACAATGGTCCTCTATGAACATACAAGCTGTCCAAGAATCAGAAGTCCACATCATCTAAAATGTCTGCAACTAGAATTGCAACCCATTGCAAGAATCAATAGAAGAAAGAATTTATCCATCAAAATTAATCACCAACATGTCTTCTTTGGTTCATACATATGCCAAACACAACAGACTTAAACAAAGAAAGCAAGACTAACAGAAGAAGGAAATATCTCTTTCAAACTGTAACAAGTACAAATTGAGGTACAAGAGCAGGTAAACATCTCTTTCAAAATGTAACAAGTACAAATCTGTTGTCCTATAGGAAAGGGTGGTTTGGATGCTTGTAAATAGAGCTAACTGTAAATAATTTACAAGTAAATGGTTTGCAATCTGTTTGGATGCTGAAAATGCCTATAAATCATTTATAGGTTGTAAATTATTTACAGCTTTCAGCCCCATTTGATTTACAGGCTCTCTATTTACAGCCTAACAGCTATAAATGGAAAGATTGGCTCTTCATTAACAGGACTTACACAATTTATAGGCTATCCAAACAAAGATAATCATTTAACTGTAAATCATTTACAGCTAACTGCTAAACAGTATAAGCTATAAATGATTTACACCTATAACTCATTTACTACTTGAACCATTACAGGCATCCAAACGACCCCAACTGTAACTTTTTTCCTTTTCTTATACTGAAAGAAAAAAAAAACTGAACAGATAATAAAGGAAAAAAAGATAAATATATACATCATAATCTTTTTAAGACACCAACAACTAACAATCCAGATTTCTTATCATCATTAAGATTCTATTGAATATGATGGTCTTTCGCCAGATACTAGATGACGCATGATTCCAAATTAACATTTGACAAAAAACAAGTGGCAAAAACAACCAAGACTGGAAAGTAGAAAAAGAATTCTACAATTCAAAATTGAATGCTTCTTTCTGTTTAGGAAATAAATATAAAATAACATGTGCATAAAAAAAAAGTGCCGTGAACACTAAGCATGATTTGTGGGTGTTCAGCAGCACTTGTAATTGGGCATACCTTGCCTATGATAATCAACATTCATAATGAAGGACAACAAAAAATGGAAATGCAGGGAATCGACTAGTAAATATTCTGAAATTTGCTAGTCTTTGTGGTGATCAAAAGGTCTCCCTTCCATCAAATCTTAATAAGACAGCTCATATGGCCAATCAATTCTTGTGGAGAATACCATCAAAATTACACGGGACTCGGCACAAAAAAAAAAAAAAAAGAAAGAAAGAAAGAAAGAAGATCGTGTTGAGAAATGCATAAATATTTATTGTTTCGAAGGTTTCCTTCTCATTTGATAAATACTTTAACAATAGAGAACCAAAAGAAGAAATTAGCTTACAAGATACAGTTCCGGGTACCTTTTGATACATTGTGTTTATGCAACAAAAGGGAAAATGTTTATTAGTGTTGTACCATTTTTTGGCTGTTGTTAAATACCAATTTTGCAAGAGCTAACTGATGGGGGATCTTAATATGAGGGTTGATCTTGACAAATCACTTTTTTGTCACAAAACCGTCAGTTTGATGGGCATCATATTTCGCAAAACAGGGGTGCCTGATAAACATGGACCCGATCTTGCCTTTTTTTATGCTGAAGATGTTGGAGGTCAAGAAAGTAGAGATATTCAATGAAAAAATTCAATCCACATTGGTTATCTTCAATTCTTCATAGCAAAATCTAGTAACCAACATATCATTGAATATTAAGAAAAGATATTGGGTAGGTCATTGATCTTAAAGGAATTGACATAACAAAATCTATGCTAGTTTATAAGCTTTTTTGTTCTTTTTCTTTTCTTTTCCTTTTTTGACATGCTTCTCTAGCAACTTCAGTGTTAAGCATTAAACCAAAAAATTCTTCAGATTATGATAAAAATTGAATGCACATTATAATATAATAACAAGGTTCATGAGTGATGAAGCTCAAGTGGGGTGGAACAAAATAACAATTATACTGAAAAGGAAATAGGAAAGAAAAAAGTCATTTGGCAATGGTAACAAACAGATAAAAACGAAGAAAGCAGAGTATCACTATGATCAATTATCGTGTAGAGTATCACTGATTTTTCTGGCTTGATTTGGACCATTGTCCAACTTGTTTTGTAAGGACTTAATTTTATCCTCCAACAAAGCGACTATTACACCACTTCATTGATAGTAAAGGAAAAAAATTCCATGCATGAATTCTTTTTCAGCACTCAAAAAATTCATGCTGAAATATCCATCCAGGCAAAACAAGTATTCTTACATGGGATTCTTACATGAAGTCTATAAAAGTCTTGACTGAGTCTAGACAAGCAAATACAACAAACCAGCGAGTTCAGTTGATATCCTGCATTTATCAGATGGACATGATTAAATCATGGGCATCTATATTAAAGTGGAAACCAGCGACAAAATCATTTATCAGATAATGTTAAGGAAACGAAAAGCACCATCAAACACTTGCAATGCTTTTGTTAGCCAATAGAAAGCAATCCCATGCAAAATGTTCAAACTTAGCAAATGGCCCATGGATTGGCAACCAATAGAAAACTAGCAGATGTACATTCAGATGGAACACTACAAATTCAGCAACGACTCACAAGCAATTCCTTTAGGGTGCATGAAATCCAGTGGTAGAAAGTTGCTAATTTCACCTACTAAATGAATTTACAAAAGTACAGAATGCTATGTGTAAAAATTGGAAATTTTCATAACTATAGAGGAGTATAGAAGATTTAAGTTGAAGAGGAGATCGAAAAGAAAAATGACTAACCTCATTGAGAATATTATACATTTCCCATAGTCGTTATGTCTTGTAAATCTTTCGAAAACACTTTTGAATGAAGATCCACACTGCAAGAAGGGAAAAAAAAATTTGTGGCTGAACCGATACGGTCTACTACGAACGGCTGCCTACGTACCCAAAAGGGATTTGGGATCAAGCCACTACGTAGTTCTTTTAATCTTCAAATCATGTCATTTTACGCATAAACAGATAGAAACTCATAACAAATCACACAAGAAATATGTCTACATTAGATAAACAAAACAACTAAAGAAATCAAAATAACCGTTTAGTCAAACCATCCAAAATAAAGTCAAATAACCCATAATTCCTGCAAATTACAAACGTCTATGCTGTCAACAAAAAGTGTTTAACCAAAGCCCTTAAAACTTCATTTCTTCATCAACACGTTAGCCCAAACAAGAACATCACCCAAGTTGCAATCTCCAAGTTTCTTGTCGCTAACATCATTAAACACATCTGCAGTGGGATCATCAATAGCATCTAATATGACCTTGCAATGTTGCTCAGCGACACCCACCCTATCTGTAATCTTTCGTCCACGTGCAACAACTCGACCACGGATGTCTGTCAAGTAACAAATATTTTCCATCATTGGAGTTGGGACCGAGTTTTGTTGACGACTTGAGACCTCCCCGGATCGAAGATGGGCCTACAAGAAATAATTTTATTACTTTCGTGAAGTGCATAATAATGATATATATCTTTAAGAAATGAAAATATTATGCCACTTTGTCACGTCAAATGCAATACCTGCGATGCAGCCGTACTATGGGAGCAATGCGCAGGCTGAACTTGACCAAGAATATGCTGCGTAAGTTCAGCAATCTTCTCATCAAAATGATTTTTCAATGAATTCATTGATTCTTTAACTTCTTCAATTGCTTTTTTATTGGCTCGACTCTCTTCCATGTAGGGGGTGGATGTAATAATAATGGTTTTTGAAATATGACCCAAACCCCGGACACGTCCCCTTCTGTCACGACCACAAACCTATACAATAATCCATCATGAATTATGATGCATGTATATTAGTAATAGAAAGATAAAGTAAAACTATGTATATAAAATTGAGGATGATGAATGAAAAACCTGTGCAACAGGATCATGGTTTAAATCTTTTTGTTTACTAGTCGAGTCACTTGCAATTATGGCATTTATTCTTTCAGCTGTGACGCTTAGCTCTTGCGTGGGGAAAGACCCATCGGATCTACTATGGGTGGCCATAAATAAGTCTGTCCTTGTGATGGTAATTGCTGGATTTTCCTTTTGCTGTAATTTGCAATGGAAAATCATGTTAACATGATTAAATATTCTTAACTTTTTGTATGAAAATAAAATTTTGTAAATTACCATTAACTCTTCCGTCCTAGCAGATCCCCGTCTACCAGTCGTATGAGGGAACTTCAGCTCATGTCTGGAAGCCTTTCCCTTTTCACGACGAGTCTTCGCCTGTTCCATGGATTCCAAATCAACAAACCTGTCCCATTCTTCTTGCTTCACGCCTTTAGGACAATTTCTTTTTCTAATCGCATCCTGATCATACTTATCATATATCTTGCGCAATTTGTACTTCCAGTCCCTCCATGCCTTAGTAACTTTCTTAAAGGTTTCATCTTTGTACTTGTTGTCAATGTCATATGAGTCCTATATATTTCATTATGTAGCAATCAGTCAATTGATATTAGATTGTAAAAGTTAAAAAGCAAAATGCAGATATTTCAATGCTTACCAAAATGGTAGACCAAATATTATCCTTAATTGCATTAGGAACCATGCGCCAATCATTGTATGTAAGTGGACAGTGTGTCCTGGTCACACTCCCTATAAATGTGGAGAAAGTAGCCAAGCTTTTCTCCAACAATCTGCCCACGATGATTGATTTCAACTTGCTTCTTTGTGTTGCTTCCTGAGGCAAAACCCGAACGCGCTCCTACATGCGACATTGGAGCTACATTTTTTTCCAAAATATTAGTCATTTCATATGTTGCTATATATTTTAAAGAGAATAAAAGATACACAAAAATATTTTAATAAGATCCAACCTAATATAAATCTTATCAGTTTCTTCTCCGCTTCCGATGAAGCGAGGTACTTGGTTCAATTTCTATGTATGATCCTTCTTGTATATTTTCATCTTCTTGATTTGAATCATTTGTTGAAAAAGGGATAGAAGAACCTTCATTCATCCTGGCCTCAAACACTAGCGGATCTTCAAATGCATACACATCCTTGGTCAGCTGCTTTGGAACATCTAATACAACATGCCAATCATCTCTTGTTGGATCCTTGCAGTAAAAAACTTGAGCCGCCTGAGATGCATGGATAAATGGCTCATCATCTTCCTTGATGTTCCTTCTAAACCTTCCTAGATTGACGAATATCAATTTGGTTTCGGGATCTACATAACATCCTTTTGAACTATCTTCGATATGCACCCAATCACAGTAGAATAGTGTTAACTTGAAGTCGAAGTAGTCTAATTCGAGAATTTGTCTGATGATGCCGTAGTAAGTGGCTTCCTCTTCTACAAAGTTTCTATCCCTAGCGCTCGACCTGAACTTAGTCAACGCTTTCATAGAGACTCCACTATTTTGTGTTGTAAAGTTCTTTTCGGAGTCAGCTGTGCTAAAAACATAACCATTTACTGAGTATGTACTATATGATGTCGCTTTATGGTTTGGACCGAAAGCAATTCTCTTAAATTCTGACATTTCTTCATTTTCTAATTGATGCCTTAACCAAGCATTGTAGTCCATTTTTTTTGCTGCTGACGGATTACCCCTCCAGTTTTGTCCCCTATGTGTTTGGTCGTGAAGGTATGCATTATATTTCCTACAAGTCACATACCATAAAATATAAATAACATCTTTGCTTTACATTAAGCCATTTAAAAAACAATAAGGATCGAAGAATATACTTTTATTAACTTACCCCTCCCACTGAGCATTTTCAGCGTGATGTTGTAAAACCCATCTGCGTGCTTGTTGATACTGCACTGTAGTAAGAAGATAACTTTTTGCTTTCTTATGGATTTGGCTATCATCGGCATTCTCCTCACCCTCATCATAGAATATCTTTTGTACTTGCTTATGGCTTCCTAACTTCTTATCGGGCATGTAATCCATGCAATACATCATGGATTCCTCTAGGATGTAGCGTTCCGCAATACAACCCTCTGGGTAAGTTTGATTCAACACATACTTTTTGTATGTTCTCATCATCCTGTTCAGTGTTAAAATAAGATATCGATAGAAAAAAGTTATTGTAACAAAATTGATAAACTCTTACAATTAATGTTACCTCTCAAAAGGGTACATCCATCGATATCTGACAGGTCCACAAAGTTGTGCCTCCTCCGCCAAATGAACAACTAGGTGTGTCATTGGAACAAAAAATGATGGGGGAAAGTATATTTCAAATACACATAATGTTTCCACTATTTTATTTCTCATATATTGAAGCTCTTCACGATTAATAACTTTTGAACATATGACGTTGAAAAATCTGGACAATTCACAAATGGCGGCACGTAGTGGCTTCTGACTCTTGAACGAGTGCATCAACAATACCGGTAGCAATTGCTGCATAACAATGTGATAATCATGCGACTTAAGGGCCTTGAGTTGACAATCCTCCATATTGACGCGATTTGTCCAATTTGCACTATACCCTCTCGGAACTTTCAAATCTTTCAAGGTTCGACAAAAAAAGTCTCTTTCAGATCTATCTAGTGTGAAAGGAGCTTTGGGTATGAATAGCCTGTCGTTCCCTATTTCTTTAGGCCACAAAGACTTTTTTATCTTCATAACCTGAAGATCCCGACGAGCTTGTAAACCATCCTTAGTCTTATCCTTCGTGTCCATGATTGTTGCAATGAGGTTCTCGGTGACATTTTTCTCAACATGCATCACATCCAGATTGTGACGAATGGGCAAATGCTCCCAATATGGCAAGTCAAAGAGAATTGATCTCTTCGACCAAGCAGTAATATTTTGATCCTTATCCGTGGACTTCTTCCTATTCTTTCCCACTTGCTTTCCGAAATTGGTTTGAATATTATTCATTTTACGTAGTACATCAGAACCTGACAAACGCTTTGGAGTCTCCCTATTGTCCTTCTTCCCATTGAATTGAGTCGTTTGGTCCCTAAAATCATGATCTAATCGTAGGAATCTTCTATGTCCCATATATGCGAACTTCTTTCCATGTTCAAGCCAAACTGAGTCTGTCTCCTCACTACAAATAGGGCATGCGTACTTTCCTCCAGTCTTACAACCAGAAAGATGTCCATATGCTGGAAAATCATGTATTGCCCATAATAAAATTGCCCTCATTGTAAACCTATTCTTGCTATGTGAGTCATAAGTTACAGATCCTTCCCACAATTCAATCAACTCTGCAATCAACGGCTGCAAGTAGATGTCAATGTCATGTCCTGGACCTTTTTTTCCAGGGATCAAAAGTGTTAACATGGTAAACTCCTTCCGCATGCATAAATGAGGTGGAAGATTGTAGGTAACAATCATAACAGGCCAACAACTATATGAGTTGCTCATATGCCCAAACGGATTGAATCCATCCGTTGCAAGTCCCAACCGAACGTTACGTGGCTCCGCAGCGAAATCTTCAAACTTTGAATCTACAATCTTCCACATAGAAGAATCCACGGGATGTTTCATGCAAATATCATCTTCACCCGAATATGAATGCCACATCATGTTCTCTGCAATCGACGGTACACTGTAAAGTCTTTGTAACCTCGGTTTTAATGGGAAGTACCTTAGCACCTTACAAGGTACATTTGGGGCAGTTGACCTTACTCCACGATCAAATTTCCATCTGCTGGTTCCACATTTTGGACAACTCTGCTTATCAGAATGCTCCTTCCAGTATAAAATACAATCGTTATGGCATGCATGTATTGTCTCATAGTTCATACCCAATGAACCAATCAACCTCTTCGCATTATAAGTACTATCTGGCAAAGAGTTCTCGCTTGGCAAAATTTTCTTGAGTAGGCTTAACAACTCCGTAAAGCTATTGTCTGACCATTGATACCTAGCTTTCATGCTCATCATCTCAATTGTGACAGACAACTTTGTATGCTCAGGTTTACACGATGGATATAAGGGTTGCTTTGCATCCTCCATTAATTTCTTGTACCGAGAATCATCACCTAAGTCATCTTGAAGTTGAGTACTATCTTCATTGTTAACCTCATTCATACATGCATCTAAGTCATCAGGTTGAAAACAACCAAAAGCATCATTCACTAAATCAACCATTCGAGGAAACATATCTTCGCTATGATTATCGACAGATGTACTCGCACTTATATTTGGACGTTGTTCCCCATGGTGAAACCATGTCGTGTATGTCTGATCTATGCCATTAAAAAACAAATGGTCGTAAACTGTTTTTAGTTCCATCTTCCCACCTATATTATGACATTTCACACAAGGACAACAGTGCCAGTCAACACCATTTGAATTCTGTTTCGCAAACTCTAGGAACATTGCAACACCTTCCACGTATTCAGGGGTAAACTTTTCTGCCCTCATCCAATTCTTACATGGGGTTGTCGAAGCCATCTAAACGCAAGAAACATATTCATAGAGAAAATTAGAGATGACGTGCATAATTGACAAATGTGAATTTAAATCGATCGCAACTAATTAACCTACTCTACTACACACTAGTAATTTCTAATTGCATGTATGAAGTACATACATCTTTCGGAGTACCAATGCTGCGAGTGCTTGCCAACTGTATTTTTTTTGTAGTCCGCGTACTACACATTGTCTTACTTAACGTGAATCAACTCGGTGGGGCCCACATTGATGTATGTGTTTTGTCCACGCCGTCCATTCGTTTTTCCAGGTCATTTTAGGCCATGAGCCCAAAAAATGAGGCAGATCCGAATCTCAGGTCGAACATCACCTTAGAGTACACGTGGCATGGATATGTATCAATCGGTGCCGTCCATCTATTCGGCCCGAGCTTAGATGTTAGATTTCTGAACATCAAATCTACGGGTGCAGTTATACATCCAAAGTGGGGCCCACTAGAAGGAAGGTAGTGATTGATAAATCGACTTGCTACGTGTACGGTAGAGAGCACAAACAGGTGAAGAATGATGGACGGAGCTCTTCCCAGTTGTTCATAACTTCACATATACATGGATGAAGGGAAAACACAAATATAAGCTCAATCCAAAACTTCTGTTCAATCAAATTTTTTTTCAACAGTAGGTATTTAATCCCCACCGTGTAGTCCACTTGAGCCTTGGGACTGCCTCATTTTTAGGCTTGTGCCCTAAAATGATGTGGAAAAATGGATGGACGGTGTGGATAGTACCCAATCCGCGTCCGTACACTCACAAATCCCTAATTAGGGATTGGACAATACAAATCCCTAATTTGGGATTCGACAATACAAATCCCTAATTTGGCATTCAACAATAAAAATCCAAAAAAGAAAAGTAAGCAAGGTTAGGGTTAGGGTTTTTTACCTGGTGGAGGAAGTAGAGGAGAGAGAGAGTGGGAGCAGTTGTCGTACACCCACACGCTGGAACAAAGAACGGGATCGAGAAGGAGGGAAAGAGAGGGTGGGGCGAGGGAGAGAGGGGGGTCTGTCCGTGAGTGACTGAGAGAGAGAGAGAGTGGGGGCGGAGGGGGGGGGGGGGCGTGCGTGAGACAGAGAGAGACAGAGAGAGCGTCCCTGATAGAGAGAGAGAGAGAGAGAGAGAGAGAGAGAGAGACGAGAGAGAGAGAGAGAGAGAGAGAGAGAGAGAGAGGGGTCTCGTTTGGAATGGGTTACATGTCACCCTGGTAACACCTTAGTGGGTGTTACCCCTACCGTGTGGGGCCCATTGTGATGCATTTTTTATATATCTATGCTGTCTATCTGTTTCTCATATCATTTTAGGATATGATCTTAAAAAATCTTAAGAAGATCCAAATCTCAGGTGGACCATACCACTATAAACAGTGATTAATAACCATTAAAAACGTTTTGTGGGCCATAAAAGATTTCGATCAATCTCATATTTATATTTTCCCTTCATCAAGACCTTATTGACATTATCAAGAGCTTGGATTGCAAATAAACATTACCAAAACCTTATCACGGGCTCTTTGGAATTTTTTATGGTGGAGCACTCAATCACACTGTTTCCAGTGGTATGGTCCACTTGAGATTTGGATCTGGATAATTTTTGGTACCTTATCCTAAAATGATCTGTATAAACCGATGGACGGAGTGGATATACAAAATATCATCCACGTGGGCCATACGGTAGGGGTAACACCCACTAAGCCGTTCCCGGGTAACACATAATTCGGTACCCTTTTTTTTTTCCGGAGAATAGGTAACACCTAACTCAACTCTCTTATTGTACAGAGTAAACTCTGTTGGGCCCATCTGGAATGTATGTGCTTCATCTATTCCGTCCATATGTTTTTATAGATCATTTTAGGGGTTGAGCCCAAAATTTAAGCATATCCAAATCTCAAGTGTACCATGCCACAAGAAACAGTGGGAAAAATGATTTCCACCGTTGAAACCTTTCCATGCCCCACAGTGATGTTTATTTGTCATCCAACCTGTTCATAAGATCACATGGACATGGATGAAGAGAAAAAACAAATATCAGCTTGATCGAAAACTTCTGTTTGCTCCCAAGAATTTTTCAATGGTAGACATTCACTTCACACTTTTCCTATGGTGTGGTCCACTTTAGAACTTTATATGCTTAAATTTTTGGTTACTTACTTAAAATTATCTTTTAAGATGGATGGACGGAGTGGATAAAATAAGTAAATCACGGTGGGCCCCTCAAATTTTACTCTGCACGGTTAGCGTGCGGAGTTGCTCACTACCCAGCCCGCTTGGGCGAGACTTGGGTGAGACGGCCGTACCAGTGAAGTGGGTGGGACCCTGAACCTAGGGCCCACCTCGATGTATTCCTTGTAGATCAATGTCGTTAATATGCTTTTAAAGATTATTTTGTAATATGTTACCAAAAATGAAGAAGATTAAAATTTTTAGTAGACTACAACCTAAGAAACACTGGTTAATGACCATTAAAAACCTTTTGTGAGCCACAAAAGTTTTCTATCGACCTGATATTTATTTTTTCCTTTCATCCCTGTCTACGTGCCCTTATCAACAGATTGGATGGTCAATAAACATTACGGTGGACTCTAGGAAGTTTTTAATGGTCACAGTTGAATTATAACTGTTTCTTGGGTTGTGGTCCACCTAAAATTTCTATCTGTTTAATTTTTGGTATTTCATCCTAAAATAATACAAAGAAACAGATGGACGGCATGGATCTACAAAGAATACATCCACGTGGGCCCTAAGTTTAGGGTCCCACCCACATCCCTGGGTCGGCAGTCTCACCCAAGTCATGCCGAGAGCGGATTAGGTGAGACCCCGGCCTCACTCAAGATTGTGCGGCCCTTACCGTCGGTTACTGTGGGGCCCACCTTGATGTATTTATTATGTATCCACACCGTCCATCCATTTTTTCAGATAGTTTTAGAGAATTACACAAAAAATAAAGCAGATCCAATCATCAGGTGGACCATAACGTAGGAAACAGTGGCGATTGACCATTAATGGGGCACAGAAGTTTTCGATGAAGCTGATATTTGTCTTTTACCTTCATCCAGGATCATGTGACCTTATCAACAGATGGGATGGTAAATAAAAAGTACAGAAACATGAAGGTGACTCCTAATAAGTTTTAAATGGTAGGATGGTCAATCAACACTGTTTCTTATGGTATGGTTCAACTGGTAATTTTTTCTGCTTCATATTTGGGATAATACCCTAAGATAATCTGGAAAAACGGATGGACGGAGTGGATACATAATACATACATCAACCTGGGCCCCACGGTAAGGGCCGCACCGTCTTAGGTGAGCCCGGGGTCTCACCAAATCCATTCTCAATCCCGCCAGCCCTTCTTGGGGCGGGAGAGAATTAGATGTTACCCGGATAACACCTTAGTGGGTGTTACCTCTACCGTGTGGGGCCTATATTGATGTATCTTTTATATATCCATGTCGTTCATATGTTGTTATGTCTAATTTTAAGACGAAATCCAAAATTATAAGAAGTTCTAGATCTCAGGTGGACCATACCAATAGAAAGAATGATGAATAATCATTAAAAGCATTTCGCGGGCCACAAAAGTTTTAGATCAAGCTTTTCTTCAAAATTTCTATTCATCCAGATCTTCTTGACATTATCAAGAGCTTGGATTGCAAATAAACATTACAGAAACATTACAATAGGGCTCTTTGGAATTTTTAATGGTGGGCACTAAATCAGCACTGTTTCCAGTGGTATGGTCCACTTGAGATTTGGATTTGCATAATTTTTTGAAAGACGTTCTAAAATGGACCGGAGAAGCGGATGGACGGCGTGGATATACATAATACTATCCACGTGGGCCGGTAGGTGGAACACCATGGTGTTGTTACCGGACGGATTGGCTTGGTGAACCCTACACCACGTTACAGCTGGTGAAGGGACGTCACGGAGGGGAAAGTCAACGAGCACCGTGTTTGTACGAACCGATTGTGAAGATTAAGGCTCTGTGGACCATTCAATGACGTATTTAGTACATCCAAACCGTCCATCCATTTAGCGAGATCATTTTAGTACATGATACCTAAAATGAGTCATATTCAAAACTCAAGTGGACCACACCAATAAATTTATTGTGGGGACAATGATTATCACCGTTAAAACATACCCAGGGTCCACCATGATGTTTATTTGTCATCCAAACTGTTCATAAGGTCACACGGACCTGGATGAAGGATAAAAATATATCAGACTGATCCAAAGCTTCTGAGACCTTCAAAAAGGTTTCAATGGTATACGTTCAATCTCCCACTGATTTCTACAGTGTGGTCCACTGAATCCTTGGATCTGTCTGATTTTTTGGGTCCAGCCTTAGAATGCTATCAGAACATGGACGGACGGTTTGAATATTACAAGTACCTCATGGTGGGACCCACAGAACTTGATGACGTGAATAAGATTAATACATAGAGGTGGGCAGCGAGAGGAGAATCCCACCCAGATCGTTGAAAAGATCGGGCGCGGATTAGGTACTTGACACTCCAGACAGGCTAGGCGTTTGAGGGCCACCGTGATGTATTGATTTTATCCACACCGTCCATTCAGTGTTTCATATCATTTCAGGACATAGTACTAAAAATGAGGCAGATCTAAGTTTTAAGTGGGCCACACCGTGGTAAGGAGAGGTGCTATTGATTGGTACCGTTGCAACCTTCCTAGGCCCACCGTGATGTTTATTTGCCATCCAATCTGTTCAAAAGATCATAGAAACCTGGATGAATATGCAATACAAATATCAGCTTGATCAAAAACTTCATGTGTCACCCAAGAAGTTTTCAACGGTCAGAATTTAATCCCTATTTCATGGTCCAATTGACCTTATATTTGCCCCATTTCTGAGCTCATGACCTGAAATGACGTGGAAAACCGAATGGACGGTTTGGATAAAATCCATACATCACGGTGGCCCTCAGAGCCCTAGCCTATCTCGAGCTCGGGAGAGGCGGTGGAAGGACCTAATCCACGCCCGTAAAATGCGGGATCTCACCCAAGACGGGACGCGGATTGCGTACTGGGTAACTCCGCACGCTAGCGTGCGGAGTAAACTCTGTGGGGCCCACAGTGATTTACGCATTTTATCCACTCCGTCCATCTATCTTAACAGAGCATTTTAGGTATGGTGCCAAAAAATGAAGCATATAAAAATCTATAGTGGACCACTCCACAAGAAAAGTGTGAACTGAATTTCTACCATTGAAAAATTCATGGAGGACACAGAAGTTTTGGATCAAGCTGATATTTGTTTTTTTCCCTTCATCCATATCCATGTGATCTTATGAACAGGTTGGATGACAAATAAACAACACTGTAGGGCCTGGGAAGGTTTCAACGGTGGAAATCATTATTCCCACTGTTTCCCGTGGCATGATCCACTTGAGATTTTCATATGCTTAAATTTTGGGCTCAACCACTAAAATGAGCTGGAAAAACATATGGACGGAATAGATGAACCATATACATTCTATGTGGGCCCAACTGAGTTTACTCCACACGATAATAGCGTGCGGAGTTACTCCGCATGCAATCCGATTCCCCCAAGACGTGCCCAGAAAAATGTTGCTACACCCACGAGTAAGCTACGCTGGCTACACCGGGTGCACCAATGACCCATCATGATGCATTTGTTGCATCCACGCCGTCCATCCATTTAGCGAGATCATTTTATGGCATGATACTAAAAATCAGGCAGATTCAAAGCTTAAGTGGACCTAGAATAGAAAATAGTGGGAATTAAACGCCAACCATTAAAAAATTCTTGGGGGCCACCTGAGCTTCTGATCTGCCTCATCTTTGGTATCATGCTCTAAAATGATCTCTCAAAATGAATGGACGGAGTGGATACAATACATACATCATGGTGGGGTCATTACTACACCCGGTGTAACTAGCGTAGCTAACTCGTGGGTGTATCAAACTCGTTAACAGCGTTGGATTTCCAGCGAAAGCCTTGCGCAGGAAGTTACTCCGCTGGGAACCAAGGTGGGGCCCACAGTGATTATTTTCATAAATCTACCCCGTCCATCTGTTTTGGGAGCTCATTTCAGGACATAAGAAGAAAAATGAACCCGATCCAAGACTCAAGTGGGCCAAAAATGTGAGGATTGAACGTCCACAGTTGAAATATTTGTAGAGCCACAGGTGTTTCGAAACAGAATAATATTTGTGTTTCCTGTTCATCCCAGTAGTAGTGACGTTATGAACGGTATGGATGTCATATAAACATCACTGTCGACCCCAGGGAGGTTTCAATGTTACTAATTTACCTACCCACCTTTTCCTCCACTTGAGTCTTGGATCCAGTTCTTTTTTTTTTCATGTACTAAAATGAGCTCCCAAAACGGATGGACGAGGTGGATTTATTGAAAAACATCACTGTGGGCCCCACCTTGGTTCCCAGTGCAGGAACTTCCTGCGCAAGGCTTTCGCACGAAATCCACGCCCCCTTTGGAAGGGGCGCGGCTTCGCCGAACCCATATCCACCGAGGTCGGTGGATCCCTTACCGTGCCATCCACGGTGTGATGTTTGTGTGTTACATCCACGCCGTCCATTCATTTTGAAAACACATTTTAGAGCATGATTAAAAAAATGAAGTACATCCAAATCTCAGGTGCACCATAATACAATAAATAATGGTACTCAACCATTAAAAGCTTATAGTGAGTCACAAAAGTTTTGGGTCAAGCTGATATTTGTTTGGTATCTTCATCCAGGTCTTTGTGACCTTTTCAACAAATTGGATGGAAAATAAACATTCCAGTGGTCCCCATTAATTTTTTAATGGTGGGGATTCAATTACTACTATTTCATGTGGTATGGTCAACCTAAGATTTGGATCTTCCTCATTTTTTGGGTAATGCCCTAAAATGAGCTTTCAAAATGCATGGACGGTGTAGATGTAATTAAGGTACATACATCACAGTGGCCTCACAATTGGGAATCTACCAACCTTAATTAGCGGATCCAGGGATCTACCCAAACTGCGCCTGGATAAAAGGCTTGCGTATTGAATAAACTCTGTGGGGTCCACACCTTGATTGTGGGGCTTACAGTGATATATGTGTCTTAAATCCACACCATCCAACCATTTTGAAATATCATTTTAGGGTATGATACCAAAAATGAAGCTGAGTCAAATATTAGGTGGACCACACCATAGAAACAGTTGTGATTGAATCTCTACACTTGAAAACTTCATGGATTTCACCGGAATGTTTATTTGCCATTATTTTCCATCCAACCTATTTGTAAGGTCACAAACACCTAGATGAATACACCACAAAAATATCATCTTGATTTCTAAATTTCTTTTTAAAAATCACAATTTCTATTTTGAAAATATATTTTTTCAAACCGATAAATTTAAATCAAAATTCTTGATTTATGTCAAAATGCCAACTTTTTTTAAATCCTTTTAAATCCTAATTTATGTCAAAATTCTTTCAGATTTTTCGTTCTTTTTTAATCTTAATTATTTTCAAAATTTTGATTTTTTCTACATTTCAATTTTTCTTAAACATTATTAATTTTATTACATTTTTTTTCAAACTTATAAATTTTATTCAAGATTAACTCAACATTTTTTCAAAATCACAATTTCTTAAACTTTCCGATGTTCGTTTTCAAAATGCCAATTTTTTGAAAATCTATTTTTTTTTTTTATCAAAATATGTCAATATCTTTGAAACTGCAAAACCTCAATCTTTCTCAAAGTCTACATTATTTCAAACTTATACACTTCATTCAAACGTCTCAATTTATTTCAAAATGTCAATTTCTTTCAAAATTCTAGTTCTTTTCTAAATTTAGAATATTATTTTCAAAATCTCGAATTTTTCTAAATCCCATTTTTTCTTAAATATTGTTAATTTTTATTAAACTTGTCAACTTTTTTTCTAAAAATTTAAAATTCTTGATTTATGTCAAAATGCCAACTTTTTTTAATTCCTTTTAAATCCTAATTTATGTCAAAATTCTTTTACATTTTTCGTTCTTTTTTAATCCTAATTATTTTCAAAATTTTGATTTTTTCTACATTTCAATTTTATTTAAACATTATTAATTTTATTACATTTTTTTCAAACTTATAAATTTTATTCAAGATTAACTCAATATTTTTTCAAAATCACAATTTCTTAAACTTTCCGATGTTCGTTTTCAAAATGCCAATTTTTTGAAAATCTATTTTTTTTTTATCAAAATATGTCAATATCTTTGAAACTGCAAAACCTCAATCTTTCTCAAAGTCTACATTATTTCAAACTTATACACTTCCTTCAAACGTCTCAATTTATTTCAAAATGTCAATTTCTTTCAAAATTCTAGTTCTTTTTTAAATTTAGAATATTATTTTCAAAATCTCGAATTTTTCCAAATCCCATTTTTTCTTAAATATTGTTAATTTTTATTAAACTTGTTAACTTTTTTTTCTAAAAATTTAAAATTCTTGATTTATGTCAAAATGCCAACTTTTTTTAATTCCTTTTAAATCCTAATTTGTGTCAAAATTCTTTTAGATTTTTCGTTCTTTTTTAATCCTAATTATTTTCAAAATTTCGATTTTTTCTACATTTCAATTTTTCTTAAACATTATTAATTTTATTACATTTTTTTTCAAACTTATAAATTTTATTCAAGATTAACTCAACATTTTTTCAAAATCACAATTTTTTAAACTTTCCGATGGTCGTTTTCAAAATGCCAATTTTTTGAAAATCTAATTTTTTTTTTATCAAAATATGTCAATATCTTTGAAACTGCAAAACCTCAATCTTTCTCAAAGTCTACATTATTTCAAACTTATACACTTCCTTCAAACGTCTCAATTTATTTCAAAATGTCAATTTCTTTCAAAATTCTAGTTCTTTTTTAAATTTAGAATATTATTTTCAAAATCTCGAATTTTTCCAAATCCCATTTTTTCTTAAATATTGTTAATTTTTATTAAACTTGTAAACTTTTTTTCTAAAAATTCAAAATTTTTTTAAAACTTATTAAAGAAACAAAGTTATTTAAAATGAATAGTGAGATGTATAATTTGCAATTTACGACGGACTATATCCGTCGTTACATTCAAGAAGGTCCGTCGATAAATCCCAAAGTCCCGTCTACGGACGCAGAATTTTACGACGCAGGAAATCTCCCTTGCATACATTACATTACGACGGATTAAATCCGTCGTAATATTTACGACGGACTATATCCGTCGTTAATTCACAGTTATCGACGGATTTTGGTCCGTCGTACAATTTTGTCGATTAAACACGCCAGAGCCGGAGGTGGTAGTAATTAGCGACGGACTGTTTTCACCTTAACGACGGATATAGTCCGTCGTAAATGTTAACGACGGATATAGTCCGTCGTTAAACCAAGCCTTTTTTAACGACGGATAAAGTCCGTCGTTAAACCAAGCGTTTTTCTGTCGTTTTTTCGCTGTTTTGGCGTAGTGGAATATTGGACACTTCAAAAATAAGAACATTTCAACACTCATGTGGGGTACGGCATGTTAATTTAAACGTATTAGGAATGATTTTTGCACAGCTCCTTACAGTACGTGGCCCTGCTACGTCTTGAATTGGACCAATTTTGACGACCCATGGTGAAAATGTAGCAAGATCAACTGATGGACGGGGTGGATATGACACATATATGTTCATCCCACTTAGTGTTCAGTCAACCCAGAGTCATGCACTCATTCTAATAGCGGCTGCTCTGATACTAATTTGATGGGATTTCCTCCTCTTGGTGTGGTCGGGTGCCCGGACCAAATTGGGGCCGGGCGACCGAAATTCCATCAGAAGGGCAGCAATGCTGCTGGACTATTTTCACAACAGCCAGGCGCCTTGCAGTCTTGTGACCGGGCGCCCGACCATGTTGGTCCGGGGGCCCGAAATTGGCATTTTTCTCAAGTCTTCACGCTGGACGATTTTTGGTTTGGCCGGGCGCCCGATCTGACCCGGACTGCTTATACGCAGTTTCCTTATTGGGCTCTAATTCCTCCATTTTCGTACTTAAGGAGTTCCAAAATGAGAATAGGGTATCCAAGGTGAGAAAGAAAGAAAAAGAGGAAGAGAGAAAAAGAAGAGAGAGAAAGAGGAAGCTTGTAGAAGGGAGAAGTTGCTTGAAGAAGAAGTTGCTTGAAGAGGAGTTCTTCTGCGCAACCTTCGTCTCAGCGCTTCTACGTCCTCGGGATCGGTGAGATCGCTCCTCCTTTGCTATTCTCTTATTGTTTATTCACTCCTACGTGAGTGAGGAAGGTTTGATCCAAGCGGTGCGTGCTTGAGATCGGTTGTAACAATTCCCTGAGATAGTGGATTGTTGATCTGGACTAGGTCCCGTGGTTTTTACCTCTTTCGAGGGTTTTCCACGTAAAAACTCCTTGTTTCGTGTGGTTGACGTTTATTCTTAATTATTGCATTATCATAGTCCATAATTCTAGTGCATTGGGGGGCGAGATCCGAAGGTTTGTGTGAAACGCACCCAACAAAGTGGTATCAGAGCGTTCAGGTTGTTTTAACGGAGTGGGATCGGTTCTGAATTATGGAAGGTGGCTCATCAAGGATGATCAGCCTCAATGGTTCTAACTGGACCATATGGAAGGCTAAGATGGAGGACTTGCTTTATTGCAAGGACTTGTATGCTCCAATTTTAGGCGTATCGGCGAAGACAGAGGATATGTCAGATGATGATTGGAAGAAATTGGACCGGAAGGCGGTGGGGTTCATTAGACAATGGTTGGATGATTCTGTTTTCTACCATGTGTCTACAGAGACCTCAACCGCTAGCCTATGGCAGAAATTGCAAGGGCTATATGAGAGGAAGACAGCCGGCAATAAAATATTCCTGATAAGATGACTTGTGAATCTCAAGTTCAAAGATGGTGGTTCTGTGGCTGAACACATGAATGAGGTCAGCAACATTGTGAACCAGCTCTTCGCCATGAAGATGGTCCTGGATGATGAACTTCAGGCTTTGCTACTGCTTAGCTCATTGTCTGACAGTTGGGAGACATTGTGGTGTCTTTGAGTAACTCCGTGCCAGACGGAAAGGTATCCATGGATCAGGTAACCAGTTGTCTCTTCAATGAGGAGACAAGGAGGAAGTCTCTAGGGCCTACTCAACAAGAGGCCCTTCTGACACAAGATCGGGGGAGAGGAAAGAACAGAAAGGGCGGAAAGGTCCGAGATAAATCAAGAGGCAAGTCAGTTGCCAGGAAAGATGTTGAATGCTGGAATTGTGGCAAGAAGGGCCACTATAAGCATGAATGTCACAAGAAGAAGAGTGACAAAAAGGGTAAAGGAAAGGAGAAGGAAGATGATTCGGACTCTACTGTGGTCACCTCAGATGATGACGTTGTTGTTATTCTTTCGGCGGATCACGATATTTGTCTCACGGCTTCGAGTCAGGACACTGACTGGGTGATAGACTCGGGAGCCTCGTTTCATGCAACTCCATGCAGAGATTTTTTCACAAGCTACAAGTCAGGTGACTATGGGACAGTGAAAATGGAAAATTCTGGTGTTTCGAAGATCATAGGGGTCGGTGATATTTGTTTGAAGACCGATGTAGGCTGCACATTGGTTCTTAGAGATGTGAGACACATTCCAAACCTTCGCCTCAACTTGATGTCGACGGGAAGGCTGGATGATGATGGATATGAAAGTCGGTTTGTTGGTGGGCGCTGGAAGCTCATCAAGGGTTCGTTGATTGCTACCAGAGGAAGGAAGTGTTGCACCCTTTACAAGGTAAGTGTCAGTGTGTGCAAGGGTGGATTGAACGCAGTGGAAGATTCAGCTACTGACGTGTGGCACAGGTGTCTAGGCCATATGAGTGAAAAAGGGCTTCAGCTACTAGCAAAGAAGCGGCTCCTTCCAGACGTGACAGGTATACCTCTCAAAACCTGTATTGACTGTTTATCTGGGAAACAGCATAGAGTTTCTTTTGTTAAAATTGCTTCTCATACTAATAAAGTATATGCATTAGATTTGGTTTATTCTGATGTTTGTGGTCCTATGAGGACAAAAACCTTGGGTGGGGCATTGTATTTTGTCACTTTTATAGATGATGCATCTAGGAGGGTTTGGGTGTATGCTTTGAAATCCAAGGACGAGGTCTTTAGTGTGTTTAATTGTTTCAAGCTATGGTCGAGAGAGAGACAGGCAGACCATTGAAGTGCATCCGCACTGACATTGGTGGTGAATTCATAGGTGACTTCCACGAGTATTGCAAGTCACTGGGTATACGGCATGAACAGACTGTTCCCAAGACCCCCCAACATAATGGTGTGGCATAGTAGAGAGAATCAGATGCATGTTATCCCATGCAAAGTTGCCCAAGATGTTCTGGGGAGAAGCAATGCACACGGCGGTGTACTTGATAAACAGGTCTCCATCAGCCCCGTTGAATGGAGAAGTACCTGAGAAGGTGTGGACTGGACGTGATCCATCGTATAGTCATCTCAGGGCGTTTGGATGCAGGGCATCCGTTCACATACCAAAGGATGAGAGGTCCAAGCTCGATATGAAGATCAGGCAGTGTGTATTCTTAGGGTACGATGATGAGAAGTTCAGTTACAGGTTGTGGGATGCGACCGAGAAGAAGCTCGTCAGGAGCAGAGATGTAGTTTTCATTGAAGATCAGTGTATAGAAGACATTGAAAAGCCAGAGAAGACCCAACCTAGTTCAGGTGAACTGGAAGACATGGATCCGATTACTCCTCCCGTGGTGCCTGATGACGGGGGAGTATAGCAAGGTGCAGAGGATGAGGGAGTCCCTACAGAAGATGGACAGGGGCAGCAGCCCCAACTTAATCCACCTGTTGAGCCGTAGGTGAGGAGGACATCAAGGGACAGACATCCATCTAAGAAGTACTCGCCGCATGAGTACATTATGCACATTGATGGGGGAGAGCCAGAAGACTATTCTGAAGCCCTAGCCGACGAGCATAAGGGGGAGTGGTTGAAAGCTATGCAAGAGGAGATGGAATCCTTGCATAAGAACCACACCTATGATATGGTGAAATTGCCTAAGGGCAAGAAAGCTCTGAGCAAGTGGGTGTTCAGAAAGAAGAATGAGCAAAAGAATTCACAGACAAGGTACAAGGCCAGACTTGTGGTGAAAGGGTTTGGTCAGAGGAAATGAATAGACTTCGAGGAGATATTCTCACCAGGAGTGAAAATGACATCTACACGGGTGTTGCTTGAATTGGCGGCTAGCATGGATCTGGAGATAGAGCAGTTAGATGTCAAAACTGCCTTTCTCCATGGTGACCTGGAAGAAGAGATCTACATGCGCCAACCAGAGGGGTTCGAAGTCAAGGGCAAAGAGCATATTTTTTGCAAGCTTAGGAAAAGCTTGTATGGGCTGAAGCAAGCTCCTAGGCAATGGTACAAGAAGTTCGACTCGTTCATGTTAAAGCATGGATATGACAGAACGGAGTCGGACCACTGTGTGTTCACTCGCAGGTTCTTAGATGGTGATTTCTTAGTTCTGCTATTGTACGTTGATGACATGCTCATCATGGGAAATGATATCAAGAAGATTGACAGGCTGAAACAGGAGTTGGGCAAGTCGTTTGCGATGAAAGACTTAGGCCCGGCAAAACAGATCTTAGGAATGGAGATAACCCGTGACAGAAGAAGCAGGAAGCTTTGGTTGTCACAAGAGCGGTATATTGAGAAAGTCCTATAGCGGTTCAACATGAATGCAGCGAAGCCGGTCAGTACTCCACTGGATGGTCACTTCAAGTTGAGTGACAAGCAGTGTCCCAAGACGAAGGTGGAAGTGAAAGAGATGCGGAAGATACTCTACGTGTCAGCGGTAGGAAGTTTAATGTATGCTATGGTGTGTACGCGCCCATACATAGCATATGCGGTTGGGGTTGTCAGCTGGTATCTTGCCAATCCTGGTAAGGAACATTGGGCAGCGGTGAAGTGGATACTATGGTATCTGAGAGGCTCATCCAGGTTGAGCCTATGCTATGGTGACGGAAAACCTGTATTAGAAGGCTACACAAGTGCAGATATGGAAGGTGATATAGACTCAAGGAAGTCTACATCGGGGTTCATGTTCACGTTTGCAGGGGGAGCGGTCTCTTGGCAGAGCAAGCTACAGAAGGTCGTAGCATTGTCGACGACAGAGGCCGAGTACATTGCGGTCACAGAAGCATGCAAAGAGATGCTTTGGATGAAGAGGTTCCTACAGGAACTCAGCCTGAAGCAGGAGGAGCACATGGTCTATTGCGATAGCCAAAATGATATACACTTGAGCAAGAATCCAAGTCAACATTCCAAGTCAAAGCACATAGAGATTCGGTATCACTGGATCAGGGATACTTTGGAACAGAAGGTGTTACAGCTTGAGAATGTCCATACGGACTATAATAGGTCAGACATGATGACCAAGGCTTTGCTTAAGGGCAAGTTTGAGGTTTACAGAAACCTAGCTGGCTTGAAGAAGCTGAATTTCTCCTGAGTCAGAAAGGGAAAGATTTGATGAGATTTCCTCCTCTTGGTGTGGTCGGGCGCCTGGACCAAATTGGGGCCGGGCGACCGAAATTCCATCAGAAGGGCAGTAATGCTGCTGGACTGTTTTCACAACAGCCAGGCGCCCTGCGGTCTTGTGACCGGGCGCCCGATGACCTGGCCAGGCGCCCGACCATGTTGGTCCGGGTGCCCGAAATTGGCATTTTTCTCAAGTCTTCACGCTGGACGGTTTTTGGTTTGGCTGGGCGCCCGACGGTCTGGTGACCGGGCGCTCGACCCGTCGCGGACTGCTTATTCGCAGTTTTCTTATTGGGCTCTAATTCCTCCGTTTTCGTACTTAAGGAGTTCCAAAACGAGATTAGGGTATCCAAGGTGAGAAAGAAAGAAAAAGAGGAAGAGAGAGAGAGAAGAGAGAGAAAGAGGAAGCTTGTAGAAGGGAGAAGTTGCTTGAAGAGGAGTTCTTCTGCGCAACCGTCGTCTCAGCGCTTCTACGTCCTCGGGATCGGTGAGATCGCTCCTCCTTTTCTTTTCTCTTATTGTTTATTCACTCCTACGTGAGTGAGGAAGGTTTGATCCAAACGGTGTGTGCTTAAGATCGGTTGTAACAGTTCCCTGAGATAGTGGATTGTTGATCTGGACTAGGTCTCGTGGTTTTTACCTCTTTCGAAGGTTTTCCACGTAAAAACTCCTTGTGTCGTGTGGTTGATGTTTATTCTTGATTATTGCATTATCATAGTCCATAATTCTAGTGCATTGGGGGGCGAGATCCGAAGGTTTGTGTGAAACGCACCCAACACATCCCACTTAGTGTTCGGTCAACCCAGAGTCATGCACTCATTCTAATAGAAAAAAAACGAATTTTATTGTGACTCAGCTCGAAATCTCATAATCTAGTTGACACCTCGGATCGTCTAACTCAACGAGTTTTAGAATTATGGCTTTAGCTGTCCATTTTTCGACCCGAATAGATGTGAAACGATTTTAACTGTCTCTTTTCAGGTCACCTATCAGACAACTAATTAACATCCCGCAATTGCTGAAATTTTGGGCCAGGTCCATCCACATGGTGCCACGTGGACCATGGAAGTGGTCATTGAGAATGAGGTGCACTAGTGCTCCCCTTTTGGCAGTATTTTGATCAGGTTTCCACAAAATGGGGGTCCATTGTTTAGTGATGCAAATAATTGATGTTATGGGCCCACTTGAAATTGCCAATGCGCCAAATTCTATGGGACTGGAAAAATGGAGAGCGGTTTAGCTGTTACCCGGGTAACACCTCAGTGGGTGTTGCCCTAACCGTGTGGGGCCCACCTTGACGTATTTGTTGTATATACTGTCCGTCCATATTTCCATCTCATTTTAAGATACAACCCTAAATGTTAAGAAGATCCAAAACTCAGTCGGACCTCACCACTGGACAAAGTGACGAATGACCATTAAAAACATTTTGTGGGCCACAAAAGTTTTGAGTCAAGCAGATTTTTGTATTTTCCCTTCATCTAGGCCTTGTTGGCATTATCAACAGATTGGATGGCAAATAGACATTATGAAAACCTTGCGATGGGCCATTCGAAGCTTTTAATGGTGAGGCATTCAAACACCACTGTTTCCTGTGGTGTGGTCCACTTTAGATTTGGATCTTCTCAAGTCTCAGTACCACGTCCTAAAATGGTATGGAGAAACGGATGGATGGTGTGGATATACAAAAAATCATCAAGATGGCCCCACGGTAAGGATAACACCCGCTAAACTGTTCCCCAGGGGCGAGGTAGCACCTAATCTGCGCCGGGGAAAATCCTAAGCCTTCGACGGGTGGTCAGCAAATAAAAGGTGAAGAATGAAAAAAAAACAACAATTCCTCATTCAGCTGAAAATGGGCTACTGTTGCTTGTGTTATTGAAGCTAGCTGGGTTAGATGGCCCATCTGCTTCGACCTTCATCTCAACAGTTTATGTCACTAAACCGTGGGACCTACTTGTGCAGTTGTACCCACTAAAAAAAGGACGAAAAAAAAAAAACTCATCCACTTGGCCATTGCATGACAGATATTGGGAGAATCAATGCAGCCATAAAAAGCAGAAGGTACTTTTATACGCACCATGCGTGCATTCATTTTCAAGGACCACCTGCTAAATAGCAGGTTTTTTCGTGGACACCGATTTCCAGCCATTGACACGAAGTTCCTGTGCCGGGAATCTAGGTGGGCCCTGCCTTGATGTTTCTTAGGAATACACACCGTCCATCCGTTTTACAAACTCTTTTTAGGACACAAGATAATGATCTGGATCCTATGATCAAGTAGGCCACAAAAGAGGAAACACCGGGGATTGAACAACCACCGTTGAAACATTCGCATGGTCACAAAAGTTTTTAGCAGGCTAGCTAAGTTTACTCACAGAGGATCTATATGAAGAAGAGAACTGACGGCACTCTAATATTCCTTATGAGGGGCATAAAACCAGATTGGCTACCAGTGATAAGAGGGCGCAAGCAGAACAAAGCCAAAGTACGGAAGGATGCTTGTTGTTGAAACTGCAGGTCTCATTTTTCGTTGGGGAGAGCGTGGCCATAAATTTTAGAGAAAAGGGTCCACCACAATGAACTTGAGGAGAAGAGCACAGTCAAGGGCGGAGCCACAATTTTCTTCTAGAGGGAGCGAGGGGCAATAAAACAAAGCTAGCTCTCTATCTAATATGATTTTCTTCCTGTGCTGGAAACTTAGGTGGGGCTCACAATGATGTTTGTGAGAAATCCACCCCTTCCGTCCGTTTTGTGAGCTCATTTTAGAACATGCGAATGAAATTGAGCCGGATCCAAGACTCAAGTGGACAAAAAACATGACGATTGAACTACCACAATTGAAATATTTGTGGGGCCACCGAAGTTTTGAATCAGGCTAATATTTATGTTTTCAGTTCATCCTAGTAGGAATGACGTTATGAATGGTATGGATGGCATATAAACAACACTGTGGATACTAGGTTGGTTTCAACCGCAGGAATCTGTCTACCCACCTTTTCCTACTGGGTGGAAGGCGTGGATGATCATCAAGATGGCCCCCACGGTAGGGGATGTGGGATGCACCAAAGCCGCTTCCTGCTACACCCACCAGGACGAGAGCAGATTAGGTGAGGCTAGAGGTGGGCAACGATCCGGGCCGAGCCGAGTTAGCCCTAGTTTGGTTTGGCTTGTTTTTGTACCACCGTAGTTTGTGGATCGGTTTGGTTTGGTTTCGGGCCAACCCATGCGGCCCGAGTTTGGTTTGCTCCAGAAAAATCTGGTTCGAGCCAGGATCGGTTTGATCGAAAATTTCGAACTGGGCCGGGCTGAATTCAAACAGGCAGTCAGTGGCTCTTTTTTTTCCTTGTTTATTTAATTAGAAAAGAATTTAAAAAGTTAGAAAAAAAGTACATGCATATCTTACTATATGATGTTTAACATCCTTCAAAGGAGTGCAACTTCAAAATAGACATGTAAGAGTATTTTCCAAACAAAAGTACACAAGCATAATTTTACAAGTGCAAGAAAACAGTGCGCATTCATGTATATGTATTATGTATTATCCATGTCATCATGTATGTGTAGTATCCTTGTTGTCCATCTGTTTTACATATCAATTTAGGACATGATCCCAAAATGGAATCATATCCAAAGCTCAAGTGGATCACACCACAGGAAATAGTGTGCTTATAATCTACGACCTGAATCAAATCGAGCTTCGAGCCGAGCCGAGCCAATACTACCCTAGTTTGAGCTTGATTTGTTTTTTCAAGCGAGCTTCACTCGGAGGCTTGGTTTGGTTTGAACTTCCATTCAAACCAATCCAAGCCGAGCTTTTTCGAACCAATCCGAGCCGAGCTTTCGAGCTGGCTTGGTTTGTGCCCACCTCTAGGTGAGGCCCCCCGGACCATTGAGACCGGTGACTTTGGGGCTCACAGTGATATATATATATATATATATATATATATATATATATATATATATATATATCCACACCTTCAAACCATTTTAAAAGCTCATTTTAAGTTATGATGCCAAAAATGAATTTGACTCGGATCATAAGCGGACCACACAACAGGAAACAATCGTGATTACGTCCCCACCATTAAAAACTTCATAGATTCCATCGGAATGTTTATTTGCCAACCAACAAATTGATAAGGCCACACAGATATCATCTTGATCCAAAGCTTTTGTGGCCCACAAGAAGTCTATAATGGTCAATCACCACTATTTCCTGTTCTATGGCCCATCTGGGATTTTGACCTGCTTCATTTTTTCGGATTATGCCACAAAATGATCTTTCAATAAGGATGGATGGCGTTGATGTAGTCACATACATCAGTGCGCCCCACAGTCACGGCCCCCTGCCTTTGTGGATCCTGACCTAATCCGCTCCCCACCAGTGTAGTAAGTAAGGTCCACCATGATTTAGGTATTTTATCCAATCCGTCCATCTATTTTACCAGATAATTTTATGGCTTGAGCCCAAAATAAAGCACATCCACCATCCAATCCGTCCATCCTAACAAGGTTTCCACGGTCGAAATCATTATTCCCATTATTTTCCTTCCTGTGTAATGCTCCACTTAACCTAATTTGGATGTGCTTAATTTTTTTTCAACGCCTAAAATGAGCTGAAAAACGATTGGCCCGTGTGAATAAACCACATACATTCACGATGTGCCCAACTGAGTGTACTCAGTATGGTAAAAGGGTATTGAGTAACTCAATGTGCAATTCGATTTCTACCTATGGACCAATGGTCCTATTAGGGGCTCTGTGAGGCCCACTGTGATATATGTTTTTATTCAAGTTATCGACTCATTTTGAAAAAGTCGCAAGATTATGATTCTAGTAAGAAGATAACGACCTCTCATACTTTAATGAATACTAGTTAATATTGAAGTGAGTTGTCCCAAACAATCAATACAAATAAAGTGGTTATCCAGGTGGACTACTCATACCAGGTTGTACGATAAATGATTGTTCGTTGCATAGACTGTTTGATACAACTCCTCATTTCAACAGTCCATACTCAACGTTAGTCTTGTACTTACCTCTCTCCCAATGATCCTTCTACATGTATAATGTAGTGTGTATTCGGCACCTACACCCCACTCATCCATATCACTCAAACTTAAACAGAAAAATGTCACTGAAACGTCGTGGCCATCGACAACCCAAGTAACATCCACCTCCTACCGTCTCCTACCGTATGTACATGCATTACAAGAAATTGATCTTTTACCGACGACATAATTCATCAGTATTTCATATATTTTTCGTCGGTAGTAATTATTACCGACGAAATATATCGCCGCTAAGATCGTTGTAAAAAGAGCGTGGCTGAAGGCTTTTGTCAATGAAAGTTTACTTCGTCGGCAAAGATAAGACAAATACCGACGATTAAAATCGTCGACAAATTTTTTTAGCTTTGGTAGGAAAAAGATGTGTTTCGTCGGTAAACATGGATTTTCCCGACGAAATGATTCGTCAATAAAACTATATTACTGTTTTTTACCAACGAAATATTTCATCGGTAAACCTTGTCGGACTTCTATTACCTACGAAATATTTCGTTGGTATAACATTTAACCTTACTATTACCAACGAAATATTTCATCGGTAATAGTCTTTTTCTTCTCGATTCAATTTGTTTTCAAAATTCAGGAAAGAAAAATTCTAACATACACATGTTACAATACATTTTCATCATATTCACATCCATCCAAACAAACACAAACCACATCCATCCATACACAAATAATCCTATCCACATCCACATACAACCCACATTCATCCATTCATAAATACATATATATAAGTTTAACATTCGTACATAAAATATAAAAAATCACGAAGATGAAAGCGGAGGTGGTGGGGCATCAGTGTCAAAGCATGTAGCGAGAGCCTAAAACATCTTCTGCATCCATCGCTCGTGCTCCATCTACAACTCCTCGATCCTTCTCTCCTGCTCCTCTCGTCGCCTCTCCCCTTCCTCCCGTTGCCTCTCCTCCTCCTCTCTCCGCCTTTGCTCCTCCTCTTCCCTACGCCTCTGTTCCTCCTCTCTCTGCCTCTATAGCTACTCTTTGATCTCATCGACGATGACTCGTAGCTGTTGAACCTCTCTCTCTCTCTCTCTGCGATATCAGCTCGGCGTAGGGCTCTCTCACCAGCGATGGATCAGCTGGAGCCAGCTCTAGCGGGTGCCATGAGCTTGCATCATGGCCAAGCCCACTCACATATCCAGAACCGGTGCCAAGCACCTCGCTCAGGATTTCTGGCTCACTCCGCTGACTACCATCAGGAGTGGGCTGACTACGTATGGTGTCCATCACCGCCTGTAATGAAAACATATGAATTTTCATAACGAATGACATGAATGACATTATTATAAAACAATGCAATTAAATTTTACAATGTAAGAATTTTTACCCAATGCTCGCTGGCTCTAGGATGAACCCAAGATCCCGTCGCCTACCAATAGTTAGTCCCTCTATAGATGTCTACTGGTCCAGGCTCCTGGCCAGTGATGGAATCTTGTTGCGCAATCGAAAGGAAAGTAGACTTATTATAAATACATGAAAATAATATATCAACTTAATAATCACCAGTAATTTCTTACTATGTCGTAATGATGTCGTACAAATGACTTTGAACCAGCTACGTGGTTCACTTGTAACTTTTCCCTGTTCGCAGAATTTATTCTGCTCCTCTTTTGAACACATTTATTCATAATACAGTGTTATTAATTGCGAATTTAATTGTTACCTTAAGATATCGTAAATATGTAAATATTACCTGAAAAACGTCAGACGAAAATCTCCCGCAGATTATCTGCCAGTCGTCTATAGTCACGTGCGACGGAGCGGACAGTACGGCCTCATCGTGCGTCCTACAACACTTGTACCGCTAGTGTAACTCTTCGCAGTACTCCTTGAACCACTCCTTGACCACTCAAATATAAGGAACACTCAAATCTAAGATAAATTTATCCTACAGTTTCGTAAATAATAGATTAAGGCAATAAACTTATTAAGAAAATAACTTAACTGTAATTGAACTTTCATAAAAGAAAATTTTAATTTATTAAAATTTACCTGAAGGCGCTAATGGATGAGCTGCCGCACATCATCTGTCACGTCTGTCCAATGAGGGGTGGTGGCGGGGATCAGAGATCGGCATAGGACACCGACCTCCAACGTAAACAACCTGACATTGTCCCCAACAGGTCTAAGGCAATCCTGTGGGAACTATACCGTCACCCTACCCTCACGCGTAAGTCGCTCTAAAATTAACCCACGCGTGGGTCCACGTCCTCGTCGGTTGGTCGATGATGCTGTCGCAAAAGAAATATGTAAGTAACAATATAAAAAAAAATTCACTAAATAAATATATGTCTAGACTTACATGCAGTGCCCGGTGTATGCTCAACCGAAGGATCAGATGCCTGTGATGCACCATGCGACGTCGATGCTGTCTGCGTTGCATCACGGGTGGAAGGGGTAGATCTAGTGCGCGAATGACCTGATCTCCCACCTGGTGTCATAACTGAATATGTCCAAAATACAAACTTATAAATTTAAATAATGTCACTATAATAAACACATTAAACTTTACAGTCCAAATGGAATATACTAAAACATTATACAAGTAGTGTTCATGGTAGAATGAATTTGTACTTATACTTAGAGAGATTATTGAAATATGATTAGACCATTACACGATAATGCAAGCATAATATAATAAAACCGTAAACATTCTAGTAAAAGTTAAAAATTTCATTACACATTGTCATTCTATATTAAATACATGTATTTCATTGTAATATGAAACAACTTCGGATCAACTATCCGAAGTACTCCCTGCTGTTAGAACTAGAAAAATGCTCAAGCGTAGTTTTCTGGTGTTTTGTTGTTCTTGGGTTCTGAGTATAGAAACATTCATAGACAATCACAAGCATTCACAAAAGTACACAAGAGGAGATATCGCAAGGCGAATTTTATTCCAGAAATCCTGAGATCTTGTACATTTCAGACCGTGATCTGGCACAAGCCCTTAATTACATCGAATGATCGATGACCGTTGATTAAAATGCAGAGGACTAGTCAGCGGGGACTATGGTCTCGAAGTTCATGGTCGTAGAGACGTGTATTTTGTCTGGTCGAAGAGACCTGTATTTTGTATGGTCGAAGAGACCTGTATTTTGTATGGTCGGAGAGACCTGTATTTGTATGGTCGTAGAGACCTGTATTTGTTGTGTTTTGTTATGGACTGATCCATCTTTGTACGTGTCAGATGTCTAGGTCCCATGTTTTGGCCGGAGATCCGGGCTGAGACTGTCAGGGTTTTTAACCGAGGGGTGCGACTTTGGGCTTGCGCCAGTCATTTGTGATGGGTGACCGCGGGAAGACCGATCTGCAGTTGTATGTAGCTGAGCAGCTCAAGCAGCGGATGCCGTTTAAATGGGTAGGGCATCGACTGTTCTTGACGTGTCAGTCTTTAACAAATTTCGTGTAATAGTTTAGAACTCTCTTAGTATGGTTTATTATGTTAACCATAGTCCCATTTGCTTAGTCCGGCCCTGAATATGGGTCATATTATGATAGTACATGTAATGATGATACATTGGTATGATTTTGGGCACTGGCGGCCTTTTTCTGAGAAATTACTTCGTTCATCACATTGGATCGGATCGGACTCCAAAGGCTTGCATTCTGTTCATTGGGTTGCCCGGATGAGTTATCTGACTGCTCCGTTGTGTCCGGAACGCTCAAAATATCCAAAATAGGCTAAAACGGGGCCCAAAAACATCACAAAATGAAGGTTTAAAGGTGCCGAAATGGACGTTCAGAGTGTTGATTTTTTTTATCCGCTAGCCTAATTTTACTGATGCGCTGGGGCCAGTGCATCCAAAAATGACTTAGTTTAAGATGTTGATTTTTCTGATCCGCTGGCCTATTTTTATGATGCACCGAGGCCAGTGCGTCCAAAAATGACTTTGTTTAAGATGTTGATTTTTCTGATCCGCAAGCCTATTTTTATGATGCGCTAAGGCCAGTGCGTCCAAAAATGACTTTGTTTAAGATGTTGATTTTTCTGATCCGATGGCCTATTTTTATGATGCGTTGAGGCCAGTGCGTCCAAAATTGACTTGTTTCACAAACGACTAATTTTCCTGATGCGCTAGGCTATTTTTCTGATGCGCTGGAGCAAGTGCGTCCATAAAATGAGTCAAATCGGACTCCAGGTATTTCATGATGCGCTGCTATACTTATGCATTTTTAAACAATTTCTTCACTGGACCTGCTGTGGTCGGAAGCAGGGTTTTCGGTGATCGGAGAAGGTTTCCGGAGATCGGAAAGAGGGTTCTGGCAAGGGATTCCGACGGTTTCTCGAAATGCCCAAGGGAAAAAACTCTATCTCTCTCTGGATCCGTTCAAATGAACAGTAACAGAGGGGTATTTATACCAAAAATACCGAAAGTCGGTCAATAAGATGCTGCCACGTGTAGCGCATCGAGAAAATAGGTTGGCGTGTCGAGAAAAGCACTCGGTGCGTCTTAAAATTCCTGAGTTATAAATGCTGATATTTAGGGCGCACTGGCTGTCAGTGCGTCCTGAAATTACTGAAAATGCCAAATTTATTGGACGCGCTGACGGTCAGTGCGCCCTGAAATTCCTGAATTTTTGGATGCGCTGGGTGAATTTCATGATGCGCTGAGGGTCAGTGCATCCTGAAATTCACTTTGTAAAACTGTCTGAATTTCTTGATGCGCTGGATGAATTTCTTGTTGCACTGATGGTCAGTGCGTCCTAAAATTCCTTTCTAAAATGACTGAATTTCGTGATGCGCTGACCGTGAATTTCTTAATGCACCGACGTACTTATTCGTGATTATTTTGTAAAAATGATGGTTTGTGGGGCCCACTTCACAATAAATGTTGATGCACTAGCTATGTTTGTGCATTATTGAACTTACCCTCCCAAATTTGGAGGGTTTTGATCATGATGAATGGTGGGGCCCACCCCTGGGTTCACTTTCTATTTTTGGTAAAGTCCGGTGTATGTTTGTGATTTTTGCCGAGACTCCTGATGCACTGGCCCTAAACCCAGTTAGGTGACTATTTGTACACTCATAATCGTTGTTTTGAAGATCCTGACTTTTGGGACCCCAACACCTGCGTAAGTTATCGTACGCTGCAGAAGTATATGTCAAGATGTATGAAGCACTCGACATTGTTACAGCAAACATGCCAGTCACAATAGGAGAAATCTGATCTCTCGGGACTCCATTTAGATGTGCAAGTGATAATGTCGCATCTTCCGTACGAAGTTTTCCGCTGTTATATTCCTCCATCAGGTCTGAAATTTCTATGAGATTGTATAATCTTTCATCTGAGTCATCATCAATATATTCCTCCCTACACTCATCGACCAGACCGGATATCTCTTTGGCCCTACCAAAAGAAGATAGGGCCAGAAAGTCCATCAGCAACAGCTGATGAAGTATGCTGCGTGCTTCCGCTATGCTCCAGTTTGAAGAGGACATGATTAGAAAATGACTCAACTGTAAATGTGGATTATAAACAAGTCAATTTAAGGAATAAATCATGACTTGTAAAATATATATACATGTAATAATCAAATTATTCGAATTGAAAAATGACATGTAAATCCTATGTAAATTTAATAATCGTCGTCTGTATCATTATCGCTTAGGACTCTTTCTTCTTCACCATCACTATCGCTGATCAGTATTTCCTCTTCATCGTATACAACGTCGTCATCAATGAAAATGTTATCATCTCTACCAATGTCATGTATGATTGAGGCATCAACATGATCAGGTGGCACATCATCTCTATTCAATTGCACGACATTAGTATCAACATTTGGATCATTCCCTCTATCTCCAGATGGCATGTCTTTTTGATATGCTTGTTCAACCTTAGATGTTCCATTTCTTTCATCCTCGTTATCTTCAACGTCTAGTTCGGGAACGTCAAATATGTTCCTAGGCTTTATTTTCTACACTACGTGCCAAGAGCCGCCTAACTTGGTATCAACGATGTAGAATACTTGTTCGGCTTGGCTGGCTATGACAACTGGGTCGTCCTTAAACCACTTCCGAGATAAATTTACGCTCGTAAAGTAGTCGTCAGTCTGTATTCCCAACTTCTTATTTCCAATGTCCCACTAATCGCATTTAAACAAGTATACCCGCTTTCTCATACAATAACTCTGCTCAATAATATCTGTCAAAACGCTATAAAAGTCAATTTCTACCTCCTCATGCCTTCCCTTCACAACCACCCTATACTTTTTACGGTCTTCAGTGTGGAACTGAATCTTGTTTACAATACAACCTATATATCTAGATACATGTCTATCAGGGCCACACGCCAGTGAGTAGAGTGCATCAGACGCATCTGCAGAGTTGCTAGCGCGCAACGTCTTCATCTATTATCACGTACAGAATATAATTATTTATGGATTTGAGATTAGGTTTAAATACTGTGCAATACAACAAATTGTAAGTGTGGTGAGATACAAGGTGAATTAATCTTACACGTTTTGCGAACCATTGTAGAAACTAATCCTAATGCACTCGATCATAATTTGTACGGTATTGAGACTTCATCTCCTCGATGTGTTCGTTACACATAATTGGTACGTCATCAGCAAGAAATATTAAGATCATCGTATGTAGATATACAATTATCGAGTGAAGACTTACTCTAAATACTCGGGTTCAGGTTCAGGATCCGGTTTTGGCTTAGGTTTTTGGGTTTAGGGTTAGGATTAGGTTAGGGTTATGGGTTTAGGCTTAAGTGTAGGTTTAGGTTTAGGGATTTGAGATTAAGTTTAGGCTTATGGTTTAGGGATTTGGATTCGGTTTCGGGTTCAGGATCGGGTTTCGGCTTAGGTTTTCGAGTTTAGGTTTAGGATTAGGTTACGATTATGGGTCTAGGCTTAGGTGTAGGTGTAGGTTTAGGTTTAAAAATTTGGGTTTATGTTTAGGTTTAGGTTTAGGTTTAGGGTTTAGGGATTCGGATTCGGGTTCGGCTTCAGGATCGGGTTTCGGCTTAGGTACCGGTTTTCGGGTTTAGGTTCAGGATTAGGTTAGGGTTATGAGTTTAGGCTTAGGTGTAGGTTTAGGTTTAGGGATTTCAGATTAGGTGTAGGTGTAGGTTTAGGTTTAGGTTTAGGTTTCGGAATTTGGGTTCAGGTTTGGGATTAGGTTTAGGTTTAGGTTTTCAAGTTTAGGTTTAGGTTTTGGTTAGGGTTATAGGTTTATGTTTAGGTGTAGGCTTCGGTTTAGGGATTTGAGATTAGGTTTAGGTTTAGGTTTAGGGTTTAGGGATTCAAATTCGGGTTCGGGTTCAGGATCGGGTTTCGGCTTAGGTTTTCGGGTTTAGGTTCAGGATTAGGTTAGGGTTATGGGTTTTGGCTTAGGTGTAGGTTTAGGTTTAGGGATTTCAGATTAGGTGTAGGTGTAGGTGTAGGTTTAGGTTTAGAAATTCAGGTTTATGTTTAGGTTTTGGAATTTGGGTTCGGGTTTGAGATTGGGTTTAAGTTTAGGTTTTTAAGTTTAGGTTTTGATTTAGGTTAGGGTTATAGGTTTAGGTTTAGGTGTAGGTTTCGGTTTAGGGATTTGATATTAGGTTTAGGTTTAGGTTTAGGGTTTAGGGATTCGGATTTGGGTCCGGGTTCGGGTTTCGGCTTAGGTTTTCAAGTTTAGGTTCAGGATTAGGTTAGGGTTATGGGTTTAGGCTTAGGTGCTGGTTTAGGTTTAGAAATTTGGGTTTAGGTTTAGGTTTTGGAATTTGGGTTCGGGTTTGGGATAGGGTTTAGGTTTAGGTTTTCAACTTTATGTTTATGTTTAGGTTTAGGTTAGGGTTATAGGTTTAGGTTTAGGAATTTGAGATTAGGTTTAGGTTTAGGTTTAGGGATTCAGATTTGGGTTTGGGTTCGGGATCGGGTTTTGGCTTCGGTTTTCGGGTTTCGGTTTAGGATTAGATTAGGGTTATGGATTTAGGTCAGGGTTGTAGGTTTAGGATTTGTTTGACCTTATCAACATGTTTGATGCCAAATAAACATTATAGTGGGCCCTACGAAGTTTTTAATGCTAGCATTCAATCACCATTGTTTTCCTGTGGTGTGATCCAAATTTGATCTGAGGATGTGCCTCAATTTGGGACATCCTCCAAAATAAGCTGCTGTAAATATAGATGGACAACATAGATGTACAACACATAGATCGAGTTGGGTCCAACAGTCAAGGCCTAACCCACTAAGCTAGCTACGCCTGAAATTGGATTGCATCCTAAGTTACTCAGTACGCTCAGTTGGGCCCATTGTAAATATATGTAGTTTATCTACACCGTCCATCTGCTTTTCCAGATCATTTAAGGGGTTGAAACCAAAATTGAATCATATCCAAAACTCAGGTGGACCATACCACAAGAAACAGTGGGAAGAATGAGGTAGATCCAAAGCTCAAGTGGACCTTGAAAATAATTAGGGCCACAAAAGTTTTCGATCAAGCTGATATTTGTGTTATCCCTCTTCTGGTTTAGGTTTGTGTGAACTTACCAACAGGTTGGATCTCAAATAACCATCATGGTGGGTCCCAGGAAGGAATCAACAATTGGGGGCACTGTCCCCACCATGATGTTTAGTTTTAGGTTTTAGTTTTAGGTTTAGGGTTTAGGATTAGGGTTTAAGGTTTAGGGTTTAGGTCTTGGACACTCAGCCAACTCACGGATAGCTCCGACGCACATCCGGGTCTGCTCCACACAAATACGGCGCTACCCAAATGGCCAGGCCACCCATATTGCTATCCATAGGAAATGGATAGCTTCATCATGGTTATAAAGTGGTTCCCACCTTTCAGGGACCCCCACTGAACATCCGGATAGCTCCGACGCACATCCGGGTCTGTTCCATCAATTTAGAGCTAACACATAAACACGGGCCTATCCAAATGGCCAGGCCACCCATATTGTTGTCCATAGGAAATGGACAACTTCATCATGGTCATGACAGCGGTTTCCACCTTTCAGGGACCCCCGCTCAACATCCGGGTAGCTCCGACGCACATTCGGGTCTGCTCCATCAATTTCGAGCTAATACATAAACACGAGCCTGTCCAAATGGCCAGGCCACCCATATTGCTGTCCATAGGAAATGGACAGCTTCATCATGGTCATAATATCGGTTCCCACCTTTCAGGATCCCCGCTTAACATCTGAATAGCTCCGACATACATCCAGGTTTGCTCCATCAATTTCGAGTTAATACATAAACACGGGCCTGTCCAAATGGCCAGGTGTTAGAACTGAAAATGCTATAAGGACATTTTTTGTGTAATGTTGCACTATAGTTCTGAATAATAGAAACATTCATAGACAATCACAAGCATTCACAAAAGGTACACAAGAAAAAATATCGCAAAGCGAATTTTATTCCAGAGATTCTGAGATTTTGTACATTCCAGGTCGTGATCTAGCACGAGTCCTTAATTACATCGAATGATCGATGACCCTTGATTAAAAGGCAGAAGACTAGTCAGCGGGGACTATGGTTGTAAAGTTTGTGGTTGTAGAGAGCTATATTTATTTTGTTATGGACTGAACCATCTTTGTATTGGTCAGATGTCTATGTCCCATGTTTTGGCCGAAGATCCGGGCAGAGACTGTTAGTGTTTTTTTTAATTGAGTGGGTACGACTCTGGGCCTGTAGCTGTCATGTATGGACAGGCGACCTCGGAAGACCGGTCCGCAGTTGTGTATATCTGAGCAGCCCAACCGACGGATGCCATTTAGATGGGTAGGGCATTGACCGTTGTGTTGTGGCAGTTCATAACAATCGTTTTGTAGAGAATTGAAATTCTTTGATATGGTTTATTGTGATAACTATAATCCCATTTTTCTGGCTTTCAACCCTAATCGGATCATATCTTATGATATATTTGCATAGTTCTGGATGCTGGCGACTTCTTTCCGAGAAGTCATTTCATTCATCGCATAGAATTTGGTCAAACCCCGAAGACACGCAATTTTGCATATTTTAGAGATCCCGAGATGTTCGTTTGACCATTCCGTTGTTTTCGGAAAGCTCGAAAGACCCAAAATAGGCTCAAACGGATCTTGAAAACACTTAAAATTGAGTCTGACACACTTGTAGACATTTTCTGTACTTTGCTGATTTTTCGGGTGTGTGGGACCTAATTTATGGACGCGTCGGACGTCAATGCACCCTTAAATTGGTTATCCGATTTTTGTTGAATTTACAGATGCATGGGACAATTTTCGGGTGCATGGGAGTCCAATGCATCCTAAAAATACTTGTCCAAATATGTTGAATTTTCGAGTGCGTGGGATAATTTTCGGATGCGTGCCCACACTTATGATTTTTAAAATCTGGACCTGCGGTGGTGTTGGTCGGAGTGATCTTCCGGTGTGAAAGATACCGGTGATCGGAAAGGGATTCCGATGACCGGAAAAGTTTTTCGACGGTTGGAAAGGGATTCCAATGAGGGTTTCCGGCGACAAATCCCAAGTACCCCAGGGATAATAGCTCTCTCTCTCTCTCTCTCTCTCTCTCTCTCTCTCTCTCTCTCCTAATCTGTACAAATGAATAGTGCAAAGGGGTACTTATACTCGAAAATATCCGACAACGACCAATGAGGGGCTCCCACGTATGACGCATCCCAAGAAGCCTTCGACACACCCCAAAAATAGGCACGTGGGAGCTCCGACGTACCCCAAAATGATGTTCTAAAATGTGCTGATTTTCTGGATGCGTCGAGCTATTTTTCAGGTGCGTTGGAGTCCAATGCATCCAAAAATGATATTTTGATTTTTTGTGAATTTATGGGTGCGTCGAGCTATTTTATGAATGCGTCAAGGTCCAATGCACTCCGAAATTGAAGTTCTGGATTTGCTGAGTTTATGGATGCGTCGAAGGTATTTTTTGGATGCGTCAAGCTATTTTTCGGATGTGTTAGAGGTGAAAGACATCCTGAAATGTTTCTTAAATTTTCATGAATTTAAAGGTGCGTCAAGCAGAATAAATGGGTGCACTTGACTTACTCATTATTTGTAAAAAATGGGTTTTGCGAAATGAAGGGTTCGTGGGGCCCGCTTTTTGATGAATCGTTATACACTGCTTATTATAATTTATAATGAAGGTGTCTGCTCAATTTTAAACGGTTTTGATCACGGTGATTCGTGGGCCCAATGGAGAAAAATGGCTAAGTATTGGATCTTTTGCAAACCTTAATATTTGGGTGCGTTGGATGGTATTTTGTGGGATTTTCTCGAAGTATGTGCCCATTTGATTTGTTTTAGAAGGTACTGACTTTTGGGACCCCAACACTAGGCCACCCATATTGTTATCCATAGGAAATGGACAGCTTCATCATGGTCATAACAGTGGTTCCCACCTTCCAGGGACTCCCGCTCAACATCTGGATAGCTCCGACGCACATCCGGGTCTGCTCCATCAATTTCAAGCTAATACATAAACGCGAGCCTGTCCAAATGACCAAGCCACCCATATTTCTGTCCATAGGAAATGGATAGCTTCATCATGGTCATAACAGCGGTTCCCACCTTCCATGGACCCCCGCTCAACATCCGGATAGCTCCGACACACATCTGGGTCTGCTCCATCAATTTTGATCTAAGACATAAACACGGGCCTGTCCAAATGGCCAAGTCACCCATATTTCTGTCCGTAGGAAATGGACAGCTTCATCATAGTCATAACAGCGGTTCCCACCTTCCAGGGACCCCCGATCAACATCTGTTTGAATCAACCACTCTTAATTACAAGTATCATGTTCATCATCTAATTTACCACTAAATGATAATATAATACAATCAGTCGCCCATCCAAGGATGGATAGATTGAAATGCTTTCATTATTTTCATTTAAATGCCCAAGCCTAAATTTCGACGGCATCTCCCCCTATCTCTCCAGATATATTTATCTTATATTTAATTTCCACATCAAGTATCCACACATTGTGTGGATTATTGACAATGGAAATAAACATAAGAAACATATCCAGAGAGAATAGGGGAGATACCGCACGAAACTAATGACAGAGCATGTAAATGACAAATAATGAAAACATTCCAATCTATCCAACTTTGGACTGTCCAACAGGACAATTTGGCAGATTTCTATACCTCCAAAACACACTTTATCTATGCTTGGCAATATGGAAATATCCAAATGGGCTAACTGATTGTATTATACTACCATTCATGGACAAAAAATAACTATTAATAATAAGTGAAATACATCCACAACATACATCCACATACATCCACATAAATCAACCATGGGTAGCTCCGACGCACATCCGGGTCTGTTCCATTAATTTCAGATACACAAGCACATGAAAATGGGAGAATCATCAACATCATGACTCAAGTCTAATCACTTACCTAATTGGCTGTTTGTAAGCTTAAGAGACTATATTGTGAACAATTAAGTGTGGGGCCCACCATAATGTATTTTCCTTAGACTATATTGTGAACAATTAAGTGTGGGGCCCACCATAATGTATTTTCCTTACATCCATGTCCGTTTCAACAGCTCATTGTAAGTCATGGTCCAAATCTAAATCTTAGGTAGATCACACCACAGGAACCAGTGGTGATTGAAAACTCACCATTAAAAACTCCTTGGGGGTCCACAAGAATGTTAATTTACCATCCAAAATGTTGATACCTAGATGAATGGACCACACAAATATCTACTTGATCCAAAACTTTGGTGGCCAACAAGAAGTTTTTAATGGTCAATAACCTTTGTTTTTTGTGCTATAGTAGACTACCTAAGATGTGGATATGCTTAAGTTTTGGGACCATGACCTAAAATGATTTGTCAAAATGGATATGGATGGACTAATTCAGGTGGTTTTGTGCACCCCATCATGGCTCATGCGCTGTAATGAGATGGTAAAGTGGATGGAAGTTATACAACACATACATACATCATTGTACAATCCACAAATTAACTATAACAATGGGCCCCACGAAACAGTGGACAGCGACGGTGGACCCCACAAGCAATGAACATCGGTTGGGGATTTACAAAACTATGGATTTTAGTTTCTAAAATTTGAAACCCCTAATTAGGGATTTACAAAACTATGAGCCCCACCAAATAGTGGACAGCGACGGCGGCTCCACAAGCAGTGGACATCAACGGTGGGCCCCACAATTACGTATTTTAGCCCTTTTAATTTATAAATCCCAAATTAGGGATTTCGAATTTAAAATCCCTAATTAAGGAATTAGGGATTTTAATTCTAAAATCCCTAATTAGGGATTTACTAAATCAGTGGGCCCCACCAAACAGTGGATAGCTAAGGCGGACCCCACTAGCACTGTTCATCAACAGTAGGCCCCACAAGCACAGGACATCGACGGTGGGCCCCACATGCAATGGACAGCAATGGTGGGACCCACAGGTAATGGATTTCGGCAGTGGGACCCACAATCAATGGACAATGAGAGAGAGAGAGAGAGAGGAAATGGAGGAAGAAGGAAGAGAGGGAGGGTTACCGGAAGAGGCGGCGGCGGCGTACGGAGCCCAGTGACGGAGATCTCTGGTCGCCTGAGGTGGGGGGCCGCGCGCGCGCAAGAGAGAGAGAGAGAGAGAGAGAGAGAGAGATCAAGCGAGAGAGAGAAATGAGGGCGCTGGGGAGTTGGGCGTGACTTAAAATATAACACTTTTACCGACGATTTCATCGGTAATAGTATTTTTAAATATATTTACCAACGATTTTTTATCGTCGGTGATATGAATTTCACTGAAAGGTGGGAAGTTGCCCAATATTACCGGCGAAAACACTTCGTTGACAATACTATATTTCACAATATTCCCCGACGAAATAATTTGTCGATAAAATCAATTTCCAGTAAGGAAAAGGCTTTTAACAATGAATTAATTCGTCGGTAATAATATTCACTCTAATAATGAATGTTTTACCGACGAAATGAAGATTTCATCGGTAAAAGTGTATGGCGGGAACAAATAGAGCGGTGGTGGAAAAGGGTTACGTCTTTTACCGACGAATTATTTATTTCGTCGGTAAAAATAGCATTTACCGACAAAAAATATTTCATCGGCAATAAGTTCGTCGGTAAAAACCCAATTTCTTATAGTGATGAGGGTTAAGTGGGATTGTCAGATACGTAAAAGAGAAGAATGGGCATCTAGATGCAGGAGTTACAATCTTCCAATACCCAAATGATACCCATTGAATATAAGACATGATACGCTAAAGAAATAGAGATTGCATTGGCAAGGTTGAAAATGGAGATTAGTAGGATGGTAAGCTGTGTAGCAAGGGTGTGGGTTGAGGGAGGGATGACTGATCCGATGTATGCATCTGAATCGGAAATGTCAAACGAGAGTGAGGGGAGTTCATCGAATTTTAGTTAATTGTGGTTGTAAAACTCAATGGTATGTTCTTATTTACATGCTTGAATGCAATCAGTGTAATATTTTCATACTTTTAGGTGCCTGGGTGCATCTATGTAATCATTTTATGCTTTTAGACGTGCCTATGTGTGATCCTTTCATTCCACCATTATATTTTTATTGGAGGCCATAAATATTTTTGAAATAACCCGAAGTCTATGTATTTATTTAAGCTTCTTCCATATTAGTTACACCCAATTAACAGATTAGATGAACCAGATATCTTACACTATATCCGACCAGATATTTATATTTTCCTTTTTTTTTTGTGGCTTCTTATCTTGGTCCATAATCTTTTTTATTTGTGGCTTCTTGTCTTGATCCATTATCTTTTTTATTTGTAGTTTTTTATCTTGGTCCATAATGGTCAAATGGTTAGATGGCCTATTTGGTGATGGTTATTTAAGTGGGTGAAAAATGCAGTCACTAGTATTGTGTAATGATTTCGAGAGTTTCACCTTGAAACAAAGTAAATCTTTAAAAAATTTAAACATTTTAACACAAAATTCACATTAGACCAATGACGGCTTCTCATAATTTCACCTATTCATGAATTTTGCCCAAAAAAAATGAGGAAATTAAATTACAGTGGGCCAGAGGAAAATTTTACGATGGGCATTCAATGAGTGTGGTCCACTTGAGATTTGGACGTGTATCATTTTTTGGCTTCGATCCTAGAATGACTTCGAAAAATAGATGGACGCCATGGATAAAACAAATATAACAAGGTGAGTCCCATGGAGCACTACCCAGTATCCACCTCGCTACTCGCAGCATCAATGGGTAATTCGGGAAATGGATTTCCTGTTAAAGGCTTTCAGATGGGATGCTAGGTAGGGCTACCGTGATGTTGGTGTGAAATTCACCCCGTCCATCCGTATTGCGAGCACATTTTAGGGTATGGGACCCAAATTAAGAATGATCTAGAACTCAACTGGGCCAAGCCATAGGAAAAAGTGGGCATTCAATGACCATTGTGAAACATTTATATGGTTGCAGAAATTTTTTGTCGGGATAAGGTTTTTTTTTGTTTTTTGTTTTTTGTTTTTTTTTTTGTGTTTTCACTTCATCCCAGTGGCAATGACCTTATAAACGGTTCGCATGGCATATGAACATTAAGCTGGAGCTTAAGAAGGTTTCAAAGGTATGCATTTCTTTTTTCCATATTTCCCTTTCGTATGGCCCACTTTGGTTTTGGATGGGCCTCATTTTTTGTTTTATGTCCTAAAATGATCTAAAAAAAGATGAACCGGGTGGATTTCTCATAGGCATCACGTTGGGCCCAACTTAGCATCCCAGCGCAGGCATTAGATTAGATGATACCCCAAATCGACAGAGGTGGGTGGGACCCCTTTTTATGAGGCCCACTAGGAAGCATGTCCACACCATCCATCCGTATTGAAAGCTCACTTTAGGGCATGATCTAAAAAATTGAGCAGATCCAAATCCCAAATGGACCATAGTATAGGAAACAATGGTGATTAACTTTACAGATGTTTCCACTGGTTGGACGGCAAATAAACATTCTGGTAGAATCAATGAAGATTCTAATGTTGAGGATTTAATCGCAAATGTTTCCCATGGTATGGTCCCCCTAAGATTTAAGTCAATTTCATTTTTAGTATCATGCCCTAAATAAAATAAGCTTTCAATGCGTTTGGGCGGTGTTGATTTAAGTCACACATATGGCCCCACAGTACTTAGGGGTCCCACCCAGCCAGATTTCACCTAATCCCTCTTAGTATGACAAGGCTGGATCCACTCCAACCATTTGTGGGTCCACCTTGATGTTTATGAGAAATCCACAACGTCCATCCATTTTTTTTATATCATTTTAGGAAATAGGACAAAAAATTACGATCTAGTTCTTTGAGTGGGTTGCACGATTGGAACAGTGGGTAGGGAAATGACTACCATTAAAACCTCCCTAGGTCCCCTATGATGTTTATATGAAATACATACCGTTCATAAGGTTATTACTACTGAGATAAACTAAAAATATAAATATATTAGCTTGATCCAACTATTTTCAGCCTACGAATGATTCAATGGTTGACGTTTAAACTCACTATTTCCTGTTGTGTGGCCCAATTAAGTTTTGGATGTGCCTCATTTTTCATCCCATATTTTATAATGATATGGAAAAACGTATGGACGGTGTGAATTTCTCGCAAGCATCACAATGGGCTCCATATACCTTCCGCCAACAAGCTTCCTAGTAAGGGTTGGCAACCGACTTTTCAAAATGAAGAAATTGCCCGTTAAAAGAGAAAAAAAAGGTCGGGATGTTGTTTCCTGTGGAGTGGCCCACCTGAGTTTTGGATTGGAATGAATTTTAGCCACTAAGGAAAACACCATTAGACGTATGTGATGGACGGATTGGATTGGATACACGACACCAATATAGGACCTATAAATTGCAGTGCATATTTAGCTTAATGTACCCGTGCTTGTAGTGGATCCGGCCTCTTGTAAGATAAGCTATTTACAAGAGCTTGTATTGGATCCGGGCTCTTTTTTCTTTTTTCTTTTTTCTTTTTTCTTTTTTCACCATCCATGCAAGCCTTTTAAGTAAATTCATGCTTAAATATAGGTAGGATAATGTCTACCTTAGTGTGGTAATTAATACTAGGTAGGCTAATTTCAACCTTAGCTTATTTATTTATTTATTTATTTATTATTATTATTATTATTATTTTATCTCTTAGCTTAGTAATTAATGCTACACATGAACCTATACAATTGCAAAAACCACAATCCAAACTAGGGCTCTCAATGGGTCGGATCTGGATCGGATCCAGTTCCGAGTCCAAAAATCTATTGATGGATTCAGATTGAATTCAGATCCAACTCGGATCCAAAAGTGATTTCCATATCCGATCCATTTATAAATAGCCAGATCCATTTTCGATCCAAAATCCATAAAACCATCGGATTCGGGTTGGATCTAAGTCTAAATCCACCCCATCACAAATTTTAAAAATATATGATATAATATATTTAATTTAGTTGCAAAATTATGCAAATACCACTATTTAATGTGATATGGTTGACCTGAGATTGGCATGTCTCAATTTTGAGACGTGGCCTAAACTAATGTGGAAAACGGATGGCCAGCATGGATATAACATATACGGTGAGGTGACAATTTGGATTTGGATCGGATTCAATTGGATTCAGCTCCAAGTTTGAAAATCTATAGACGGATTCACATCGGATTCGGATCTATTTCTGTGAATCTAAATCCGGTCCATTTAATTAATTGGACCTCTTTGAAGATCCAAATCTGCATTATATGGATTTGGTGCGAATCAGATCTAGGATCTGACCCACTCCATTGAGAGCCCTAATCCAAACCCATTAAGCAAATTCAACCCCTTTTCAAGCTTTTGATGCTAGCTCGTGCGGGCAGTTATGGCTTCTTCTTCTTCTTCTTCTTCTTCTTCTTTTTATTTATTTAATTTTTATTTTTTTCTGTCCTGCTTCCATTATGTTTGGAGCTGTGGAAGCACAATTCGTTGCTCGGTTCGGTGGTTTTATTTAGCATTCATGGTGGCTTTTTTTTTTCTTTTTTCTTTTAAAAGTTATTATTTTGCAAGGAAATAAAAAGAAAACAAAAAACCTCTTCAGGATTTTGTTGCGTTTACAACTATAGGACTCCTCACGTAGTGCATACCATCAGACCATATCAGCTGCCCAAACACATATTCACTAGCCACTCCAACTTCCTTGGCCTGTAGACTCACCTTGAATGTTTTCTCTTCACCAATCTTCTCAAATTTCAAGCTCAGGGGCTCGATGGACACAGAAATTCCTGATGGTGCGTCGATGCGGGCTGTGTATGTGCTTGGGTGGCCCACATTCTTCAACGTCCGACTCACGGTTGTCAGGCCAGAAAGATTGGGAATCGTTATCGAAGGATAATTGAAGTTTAAGAGATTTAAGGTCTTGGGATCGCATGAGTACGGTTGTGTAGTGAAACTCGCGAACTGGGTCTGGTTGTATCCAATGGCGCATAAGAAATTCAAGTAGTCCTCGATGGTTAGGTCGTACACTAAACCAGGGTCCACAGCACGGTTTGGGTCCACATGTCCTGCACCGTAGCTGAAAGGGTTGGCCACAGATAGAGATGAGTTCCTCAAGGGCCCTCCCATGTTATCTTCAGTTCGTGCAGTGGTCATGATTGCTGATCTGATAGCCGATGGGCTCCATTCGGGGTGGACCGTCTTGAGAAGGCCGGCAATACCGGAAATATGAGGGCATGCCATGGACGTCCCAGATATTATGCTGAAGAGAGCACGACGTGGATCGGAAGGGAGTTTGCTGGGCCCGATGTACTGGGTATACGCTGCGAGGACATTAACTCCTGGTGCGGTAATATCCGGCTACAGAAAAAGAAAAGAAAATAAAATAAAAAACCATTAATGCATGGAATGAGAAATGAACCATTTACACTGATAAATTAAAAAAAAAAAAAATACTCCCATCGGTTTTGTAAACAGCTCTTTTCAGTTTTTGAAAATTGTAAACACCTTCCTCCACTAGTTAAGAGGAATTTACACCAAATGAGAAAAATTCCTTGCCTTACGTGTTTGTTTCACCACTTGTGAACCTTAATCCGACGATCCAAACCGTCCATCTGATTTGCACGTTGCTAGTGACTAAATCCTAGGCAGTGGATTCCGCTATTATGATGGGGTGTTACTCCTCATGAGGAGAGGAGAGAGTGCAGCCTGAGGGTCGTCGAGCACCCAACTAGTCAGGGTCGGGCGATGATATTCGCTTGGAAGAAGCAATTGGTCTCTGGACATATTCAGGCGATTGATTGAAGGTTATTGAGCGCCCGTAGTGAAAATCGGATGGCCCGACCATGTTTGGTTGGGCGACCGAAATTCGATGATTTTTTCTAAAGAACTCACTAGACAGTTCTGCCCATTATCAGACACCCGATAGTGTCTGGTCGGGCACTCGACGACGCACGGACTGCAATTCCGCAATTTTCTATTTTGGCTCTAACTCTCGCGTTAAACTATATATTAGCTTCAAATTCAAGATTAGTGAATCCTAATAGGAGGTTTACATGGCCTAAGTGGGAGAGGGAGAAAAAAGAAGAAGAGATGAAGAGAGAGAGAGAGAGAGAGAGAGAGAGAGAGAGAGGAAGCTCGAGTCGAGTCAAGGTGGGCTAAGTTTGGCTTGACTTGTCTGTGCTCTCCTCGAGTTTGAGCTCGAGCTCGAGCTCACCCTCAAGCTTACCATTGGAGCTTGCCTTGTTTGCCAAACCTTTCGAGGTGAGCTAGTGGACCAAGTCGAGGTGAGCTTGATCCTACCTCAATTTATAATATTTATTGCTACAAGATACAAATTAAAAGTCAACAACATTAAGTTCAAAAAGTCACACATATACTAGGGGAGAATAGAATTTCTACATGTGGAACCCCACCATTTAAATGGCTAGCTTTGGCCAATCTTTTCATCAGCCAGGTCACGTACACATTAAATTCAGACCACTGGTAACATTTTCTAAACCATGGATTAACATAGTACATGTATAGCTCACCACATGAATGGATTTTCCTGATTATTGTGCGGATCATCTTCATGCTGAGGCCTAAACCAATTCATGGATCAGATGCACCACCTCCCTCCTAAAGTTGCAACCAGTAGCTGCGTATGGTGTTTTGTCTTACCATAACCCATATTTTGTAAATGTGTATGGTGTGTGGTCTCACTGTAACACTTGTTTTGTGCAGCACGTAAAACACACAACCACTATGGGCTCACCATGTTTTCTACTTGAAATTACTCAATCCATCGTATGTGTTCAACAAGGAATGCTCTTACCTGGATAAAATAGTAGGATTAAAAAAACCCCCAACGTGTGAGGGTCGTATGTTCTAGGCTTGGACCCCAACGTCTAGAAGAGAGAGAGAGAGAGAGAGAGAGAGAGAGTATCAATCTCTTCTAGCTACAGCAAAGAGTCGATTTGGGGGAAGGAGAATGAGGAAAAGGAGAAAAGGGGAAGGCAGTCGTTCGGCCCTAAGAAATAAGAAGATTAAGGTATTTTTTTAACAACTATTTATATGAAACGAGTCGAGCCTGAGTCGAGTCGAGTGATTCAGTGCTCAAACTTGACTCAATTTTTTACTCGAGCTCTTAAATGCAACTCGACTTGACTTGTTCCACCAAGTTGAGGCGAGTTTTTTCGAGTCGGGTCAATTGAGTTTCTCGAGCTGACTTGGCTCATGACCAGCCCTATCTGTTTGTGAAGGTGATCCACAGCGTAATCAACATCTCATGTTCTTCTATGACCTCGTGCTCGGTGAGATCTCTGAGTTTCTAATTCCTTTTATTGTTATCCATCTTGTGCGGGTGAAGAAGGTTATATCCAAGTAGATTGTGCTTGTGATCGATGTGTAAACAATCCGGACTAAGCAAGAATCATCATGTCAGCTCCACAACTTGGCCTACTTGGTATGAGAGCCAACTCAGTACGAGTCAGCATGCCTCAACCAAGTCCCGCTTCTCATATAGAAGCGCACAAGTCCATTGCCAGCAATCCACATGCATCAGTTATGGTTTTCTTTGCTAATTAACGTATATTTTGTTTCTAGTGATTTTAAAATTTCATTATGAATTCGGAAATTCATCATTTGTATATAATACTGAGTTGAGTCAATTTACGACTCGTTCGAGTCATCGAGTTGACCCAACAGGACAACAATTCAAGTAAAGTTTTTGGGTTTTAGAACTATGGTCGGGCCATGGCTTACTCAAAATATTGATTTTTCCTGGCCCGTCATTGCCAGGCCGTGAATCTTAGGTGTGGCCTTGCCTAATTAGTGAACCAGATTTACTTCACACATGTGGGCCACATTCATAGCATTTTAATACTCACCTTGAGGATCTCCGGTGTGATCGGATTGGGCCCCTGTGATGAGAATGCAGCCATGGTTGGTGCGGGCTTGGTTCCTAGCTCTGTGGTTGGCCGCGTAATGTAAGCTGTTGGGGACGCAGTAGATCCATTATAGGACAATAAGACTACAAGGCTGTCCCCGGCGATATCTGTGGCTGGGAGGACGTGAGGGTGGGCCTGCAATTCGGTAGTGGACTCATCGACGATGATCACCCCGACCCCACCCGCCCGTTTGACTACATCGCCCTTCTCCACACTAGTGATTAGTCCAGCAATACAGGCCACAATCTTTCCTGTTACCTTCTTAGTATCAAGGGACCCTGGTCGACAGAAGATGGCATCAAAAGGCGTTGAATTGACGGATGCAGCATCATTAGATATGATCAATGGATACGATTTTTTCGGCCGGAAGGGCTGTTGTTGAGAGGCTCTGTCCCTTGATGAGCTTGTTATCGCCAAGCTGGACATATGATGGAATTCCCTGTCCATTGTGCTGGCTCCCACAGTTATCAACCAAGGGGCCACATTCCCAACCGTGCCACTAAGTGGGCCCGAGTTCCCCGCAGAGCAGATGACAAGGATGCCGTTCATCACAGCATGGAATGATCCAATCGAGATGCCATGTCTAAAGTAACCACGGGGTATCCACCAAGGGAGACAGATAGCAGGTCGACACCATCGTGGATTGCAGCATCAAAGGCTGCGATGATGTCCGCATCAAAGCAGCTTGGCCAGCAGACTTTGTATGCGGCCACACGGGCATTGGGTAATCCGCCTTTCGCTGTACCATTTCCATAACCGAAGATGTTTGCTCCGGGGACGAACCGACCGCCAGCCGTTGAGAGGGTGTGGGTCCCATGGCCATCGGTTGTCACGTGCCGTTGAGAGATTGGCGTTGATTGGTCCAAGCTCGGCCTCATTGCCTTTCTTAAAGTACCTCGCTCCGATCAGCTTCCTGGTGAATCCATCCATTAGATTGATCAGATACAGCGGCTGTATCATGAGTAAAGATACATATCCTTCCTTTCCCGACAAAGTGTCACGTGTAAAATCTCGTACCGTACAAAAGGTGGTCCACACAGTGCCGATCCAGATGGACAGCAGGACACAATCTCAATATGGACAGCAAATTGTATGACATAGTGTACTGGTGTGGCACCCCAGGGAGTAGATCGGCCTGATTTTAATAGCATCTGATGATAAACCACGTGCGATTCGAAGTGGTATGGGATCTACCTTAAGGTTTATATAACATCCAGTCCAGTCATCAGATTGGACCTAAACGGATGAAGAGATATTCCGCTGCTGGCCCACCTTTGACAAACGCATGTGATGATTTTTCATTAGGACTTGTAATATTTTGTCAGATCGGAAAATTAACCCTAGTTAGGTTATCAAATTGTTTTAATCTAATTAACAGTATTGACTTTCAGGAAATCCAAAATCCCAACTTGACTGGAACCTCCCTTTCTTACCAAACCTGCCAGGGGTATTGGCAGGCCTGAGGCTTGGATTTTGATCGGGACCGGCCGAGCCTATTAAGTTGGGCCTATTTAAAATATGGATTTTAAACTGGTCCAGGCGAGCCTATTAAGTTGGGTCTATATGAATTTTGTAGTCTTGATCCCCCTGCAGGCCCTAATCAAACCCTAAGGCTAACCTTAAAATTAAGGACCTTGATTTAGGAGTGACCCCTCGACTATCAGCTCAAAAGACCTATAAGCCCTACCATGATGTATGTGTTTACCAACATCTTTCATCCATTTCCAGATCATTTTAGGCGTGAGTCTGAGAGGAGGCAGATCCAAATCGGTGGTGGACCACGCCACAGCAAAACCGCGATGATTAAATGTCCTCCATTAAAAAATTCTAGGGGGCAAAAAAAGCTTTGAAGCAGATGATAATTGTGTTTTTCGTGCATCCAAAGTCTGTGTGAATCAAGCTGATATTTGCCATCCACGGTTGGATGGAAAATAAACATATATCAGGCCTTAGGAAGGTTTTAACGGCGCACTTTAATCACCACTGTTTTCTGTAGCGTGGTCCACCTGCGATTTGGGGTCTTCCTCATTTTTTGGGACATGACCTAAACGAGCTGGCAAAATGGATGGACAGGGTGGATAAGATTCATACATCATGGTGGCCCACTGAGCTTTTCCTGCACCAACCAGTACCGGGGTCACTACAACAGTCCAAGTATAACAGCCTGACACGGTTCCATCATGTTTTCTGACTGGTGTATTGATTGAGAGTCCAGAGGATCCGGACAAATCGAACGGTCAATGGACGGTTTTTATTTGTCTTCGAGCAGAACGGGGGTTATCGCATGAGCTACACCATAGAGAACAGCATACAGCCCCAACACCATCCAAATTTATGTGGCCTGCCTGATTGTTAGATTGTCAATTTGATTTATACGTACATTATGGTGGGGAACCTGTTAGATGGGTTAGATGTCCTAAACAGGCAGCTTTCAGCCTCATATTTTCGGGGAAAACAATGGTTAAGGCCATCTCAACCATTCCACACCTCGAAGCCCATGGCAGCAGCTTCAGTAGATCCCTGACTGGGGGCCACCAGCATGTATGAGACGTACATCCACGCCAGCCATCCGTTTTAAAGCTCATTTTAGGGCATGGTCCTGAAAAATGAAGGAGCTTAAAATCTCATGTGGACCACACCACAGGAAACAAGCAGTGATTGAATATCCACCATTAAAAAATTCTTGTACCGAATGAAGGGACCACAAAGATCGGATGAAGGGACCAAACAAGGGTTCAGGTCCTTGCCCTCATTAAAAAATTCTTGACTCCTGTCGGTGAGTTCACAAAAAAATTCTTGAACCTGTCGGTAAGTCAATGTGGTGTCGGTAAGACACCACAGTGATTGAATATCCACCATTAAAAAATTCTTGAACCTGTCGGTAAGATTCACAAAGATCGGATTGAAGGGACCAAACAGGGTTCAGGTCCCTTGCCTCATTAGTAGACTATGTGGAGTTTCAACAGGGATCTCGGACTTGAACAACCATTAGTGATGAAAATCCACGCTGCGTTTCACTGCATTGCATGACTGACTGGGTCGGTGCCTTGCATGATTGACCAAAAAAACAAAAAAAGCACAAGGAACAAACAAATATCACCTTATCAAAGACTTTTGTGGCTTTTGTGGTCCAGAGGAAGTTTTTGGGGACAGTAACATCTGTTTCATGTGGATAGTGTAAATTTTTTGTGGTGCCCCACTATGATACATGTGGCTTATTCCACTCCATCCATCTATTTTGGGGCAGAGGGTGACTTTAGGGATTGCATCTATAATTGAGGCAAATCAAAAGCTCAAGTGGACCACGCCACACAGAATAGTGGGTTGAACTCTTAGCATAAAAACCTTTTACGACCACGATTTCCTATGGTGTGGGCCACTTGAGCTTTGGATCTGTCTCATTTTTCGTCCTGCTCTAAAATGCTCCCGTAAAATGGATGGATGGCATGGATATATTACAGACATCACAGTGGGGCCCACAAATGTACATCCATTCTTTTCAAACCTTTTTTACATGGACGAAATACTCGTTCCGCGTCAAATAGGTAAATAATGATAATTACCTTCCAATATGAATTTACCAGGGGAATGAAAACAAACAGGCCTTAGAGGGTAGAGGCTTTATTTCATAAAATAGAAAGTCTGCGGTAAAATCAGAAGCCGAACACAATAGGAGTAATCTAAAATTATAAGAATGAAAATTACCTGTTACAATGAACTCCACCTTCACTATCACATGATCCCTTCCACCTCACCGGAATGGGCCCTATTCCATCGTCATTGAAGCTCTCTGATTCTGGCCAAACGCCGGTATCAAGATTCCCAATGATGATATCCTCTCCAAACCTCGCCTTCTGCCACAACGATCCTTAAGGAATCTCACCGTTCATCTCCAGCCCCAGGAACTCCCATGACCGAGTCGTGTGTAGCTCCACCATCTCATTCAAGAAAATAGATACAACGTCCTGATGCTTTGATATTTCATTGGCCTCCTCCGCTTCTAAGTTTGCAGCAAAACCATTCACATGGTGCGTGTAGGAGTAGAAGATGGCATTTTTCGCCTTCTCCTTGCTCCCGACGAACGATTCCAAAAACTCGTGGTGGGAGTTTGTGACGCGTTCGTAGTCGATGGAAGAAGGTTGGAAGCCATGAGAATGGGCCCCAAAATACACCACATATGATTTCTTCTCGCTAGCAAATGTGGGTGTCTGGAAGAAAGAAGAATAAATATCAGAAGAAGGAAAAGAAAGAGCTTTGCAGCCACCATGTCTTTTTCTTCTTTGTTTTCCGATTCTCCTCAATGAGCCTTTTTATAATGGGCTCCTCGTGGCATAACCGTAAATCAATCAATACCATCCAAATGGTGCGGCCCCATTTTGAATGGAACACAGTGGACCCACGATTTGGACGGCCTTGATCACTGCATTTATGGGGTTATATGCTGGGTGCATGAATGAGTCATCACCACGTGAAGTACGTTGTGAAATAATACTGCAGCCTAGCCCTTCAATGAGTGGAACACCTTTAAGTGGGGCTAACTTTTCACAGCCCATCCGGTTCACATTTATTTTTGGCTACCGGCAAAGTATCTAACACTCATAAAAAAGAGAGATGCTGGGGAAAATTACAGTCAGATACCGACTTTTGGATGAATTGCGTCCAGCCCAGCCGAGGACTAGTCAGGGCTTTTGTGGGGCCCACCATGATGGATGTGTTTTATCAATGCAGTCCATCAAATTTTATTTATTTTTTTTTTTTCAGATTTTTAGGACATGAGCACAAAAATAGAAAGGCTCAAGTGGACGACGCCGTCGGGATTGGATGCCCACCAGTAAAACTTATTGGGAGACCCAAAAGTTCTGCTCAAGCTGATATTTGTGATTTTCCTTCATCCAAGTTCTGGTGACCTTATAAACATGTTGGATGGCAAATGAATATTATGGTGGGCCATAAGAAGGTTTCAATGATGGGCGTCATTATCAGCACTGCTGCCTATGGTGTGGTCCACTTGAGCCTTGCATCTACCTCATTTTTTCAGCTCATACCCTATAAAATGTTCTGAAAAAATGAAGGGACAGCTTGGATAAAACATACACATCACAATGGGCCCACAGAGCCCTTCCGTGGACCAAGTCCGTTGAGGGGGTCAGATTGCAATCCGCTTCCCTCATATTTATTATATAACTAGCACTAAGAGGTTTATAATATACTTTGTTTATACAAAGGTCAAAGTAAAATTATTTAAATGAAAAAAAGATTAAAAAAAAAATTATATTTCTAATAAATAAGGCGGCTTAAGTACTACCGTCCCAGGAAGATGCCGGGCACGCGATGATAGACCTTCCATGCAAATCAATGATAAACCTGCCCTCTCAATTTATTTCCTGTGACTTGGCCCACTTAATTCTCTGATTGGCCTGATTATAAGGCGAGCAGACAGGCGGCTTAAGTACTACCGCCCCGTAGAAGTGGCCTCAACCAAGATGGTGCCTCTCTTACTGTGGGGCCACCTTGATATATATATATATATATATTATATATATTCTATAAGGAAAAGAAAAGTTATATGTAGTTCTACTAAGTGTTAGACCTGGCAGATAATATAAGGTCCATAGAATAAACGGATTTACCTGGTAACCGTTCTCGTTACCTGGTCTTGAGATTTTTTTTTAAATGAGTTTGGATAGTTAATCTAAATTAGTTAGGAGCATCTAAAGCTAGATACCAGATGACCTTGAGTATAAGAATGGTTTAAACCTGGATTTCGGGATTGAAGTACACGAGAAGTTCTACCTATCTAGTTTACCGAGTGTAGTTCAGAGATTAAGTTAGTTTTAAAAGGTCACTACTACTTCATTAGAAAAATCTTTTAACGGATAAAAAAAAATAAAATGGATATTGAAGGAGGTGTCTCAAGTCCTCACTTTGAACTGTAGAGCCGTAAAAGCTGCACGAGATACGTTACCACGTTTTTAGTCGAGTTCTAAGGTGAGGTCTTTTTCAGTGAAAAATTGCAGCCAACATGTTTCGTGAATACGTTAGAGCGACGTGGTTATTTTAAAGTGCTAGAAGACCTATTAAAGAACTCCCAACCTGTATCGAAGTATCAAGAGATCTGGTAACTAAATTTTCTTTATGTTAAAGGACGTAAAAAAAGATATAAATGCACATAGAGGGTAAAAGACATTTTATTAGTTGTAGTGTTTTAATCGACCTAATCCGTTTTATCTATAATTGTTTATATTCAAAATCCTCAAATCCTGAGTTATAAAAACACTATAGTGAATTTATAATGTAAGCGGGGGTAATGCTACTCCTCCTAGGCAGATATGGAAAATTTTTCTAACCTGTTGTGTCTACGACTCTTCACCTACCACCGCTACATTCTACTCTAACTAAGAAATATATTCTTAATCTGTACACTCGATCACTTCGAAGGGTAACCTGCTTTTTACTAGCCTACAATTACCTAAAAGTCCTTCTTTGTATTATATATGTTCCACTCTAACCAATGCTTTTCCATACGAGTCTTTCCACAACTGAAATCACTCTAAAAATGCGGATATCAGTTCATTCATAGATAGTTTAAACACAACCACAATCAACGGTTTATGTTAGACCTTGACCTTGTTTACCTATTCTTCTGATACAAGAATGTACCCTCAATCTTCTCATCTAAAAGTACCACATTGGTTTCCCCAAACTCTATGTCCCTTGTATCTTATGTAAAAGTCCAACTCTTCCAGTAACATGCCGGACTTTGTCAGCGAATCCGTCACCATGTTTTACAAACTATGAAAGTGACACTCAGTTGCCAAATGATCTTCACTTATACTAGTAACGTAGATGAAGTTCAGTGACTCACGACTTTTTAAGTAGAATGACTATAATATAGAACTACTGTACGAATAGTAATCAGTATTGTACAGACTTTAGCATATAACTTCTGAGTCAATAGTCCCTGTAAGCCCTACTTTCTAGACCCCAACGTTTTTTCTAAAAATTGTAACTATATGTGTCCTTTGCTCTCTAGTTCAATACTAACAGAGCCCATCTGATATAACTCTTCCAGAATGAATTCAAACTCTACCTGTTCCAATTTGGCTAATCGTGTAGGGTATAACAAGTGAAAGCTGAAAGAAGTATTGTTACAGGATGATGGTTACTTCTTTTTAACAAATACAGATCACACGGGATAAGCTCACACCAACCATTAAATTACATCGGTACCAGAGATGTTCTGACCTATAAAGTGTACGTTAATCAAAATACTCATCTATATATAGTTTGGGGCTGTTCGTTGTAATCCTCCGTCACTTCACCAATGAAGCCATAAATGCTCCATGTTTCATGATGCAGAATTGTAAATATTATAATTTCGCTTTCGAACACCGATGTACCTAAGTGTAATATCTCCCTTGTACCTATTACCTTACAGCTGAAAATCAATGACCAAATAAAATTACCCACTTCGCCAGTCAACCTACAGTTTCGAAGTCAGACACCACCGAAAAAGGTGTTGTCTTCCACTTATATATCACCACTACCTCCGTAAGTTCCTTCCACAAACCGACTTCCCGTACTACTTACTTAAACCCGAAGTCATCCTCCGGCACGGCTAATTAATGTTGTTGCTTTCGCTCTATTTAAACCGTTTTTTTAATAAATAGTAAGAGCATGATTTGTATAACTACGAGTAGTAGTAAAATAGGCTATTTACGAACTCCTTCTGTCTCAATGAGAACCCTTCTAGGTATATTCGTACTTAGGTTGCCTGTACGAATGCTTCCATCAAGGACGTCTCTTCAAGTTCAAGACAAATTGAATAGATCTAGACCGTAACTTTCTCACTTCTACCTCACACATGCTCTTTGTTGCTACTGTCCACTTCGATACTACTTTTACTAATTTCTACCTCCTTCGTCGAACTTCACCACTTCCTAGCTACCTTCTAACTTCCTAACCACCTCTAACAACTTGCCTCGGAATTTGGACGTCAAAATCCCACAGTAACTAGCTGACTGGTGACACCAGCTAACTATTTTTTTTTAATGAAACCTACTCTATCAGGTCAGAAACTTATTAAAACCTGGTCAAGTCGACTAACTTCAAACCCCGAGTTAGCTAGCTTTGAGCAACCTTAAAGCAACGTTTGAGAAACCTGATAAAAGGTAAAAATTCACTAGTTCCCTAGTAGCTAGCTAGCTGACTGTCAAGCACGCTAAAAAAATATTTACGAGTTAAAATAAAGATTAAGACCCGCATTAGGTTCTAATACACACTCTCTCTCTAGATTTTGCAAAGGTTCCAAACGCTTACTCCTCCGATCCCAAAAAGTAGTGAAGCCTAAAGTTAGAGAACATTAAACAAAAGTATCACCTAACAACAGCGAAATATATCATTAAAAAAAGGGCATTCCCAAAATGTACATGTTTAGCACACAATAGACAAACTAAACTAATGTAAACAAATAACGAACACAACTCCAGGGTTTTCAGTCCTAGGATTTTTGGTAGTGGCCTTACCCAAATCCCGGTCACGTGGTCCTCAGAGCCGTTTTTTGGTGTCTGTGTGTGTGTGATCTGAACTGGTTTTTACCTCTCGACTGGGTCACCGCCCGGGGTGTTAAAGTAATACTAGTTTTGGGAGGTTTAAAACCCTCCCAATGAAGTTAGTACTTCTTTATCTCGGTCACGTAGCTGTAGGTAGCGTTTCGCCCGGGGCGTTTGGTAGTAAAAACGTTCTATTAGTGTTTTTTCATGCAGTCGCGTAATCTTTTAAGTGGGGTCGCGTAGTCCTTTAAGTGTATCAAAATTTTACACTTAAAGTCCTGCGTGACGGGAGTCACGTAGTACTTTAAGTGGGTCGCGTAGTTCTTTAAGTCTGTCAAAATGTTTCACTTAAAGTCCTGTGTGACGGGAGTCGCGTAGTTCTTTAAGCAGGTCACGTAGGTTATTAAGTCCTTAAAGTCCTGCGTGACTGGGAGTCGCGTAGTTCTTTAAGTAGGTCGCGTAGGTTATTAAGTCCTTAAAGTCCTGCGTGACTGGGAGTGCGCGTCCAATAAATCAGGAATTTCCAGCCAGTGCGCCCTAAAAATTTGCATTTAAACCAAGGCATTTTAAGACGCGCCGAGTGATTTTCTCGACACGCCGACCCATTTTCTGGACGCGCTACACCGTGGCGGACTCCTATTGGCTGACTTCGAGAATAAATACCCCCCCTTTGCGGTTCATTTGCATCGATCCAAGAGAGAGAGTTTTCATCCTTTGGGTTTTTAAGAAACCGCCGGAATCCCTCGCTGGAATCCTTTTTCGACAGCCGAAACCCTTTTTCCGACCACCGAAAATTCCACTTCCGACCACAGCAGGTCTGGTGAAGAAATAACCTAAAATTATACAAGTATAGTGGCGCATCGCAAAATACGTGGAATCAAACTTAACTTTATCGACGCACTGGCCCTAGCGCATCACAAAAATAGGCCAGCAGATCAGAAAAATAGCCCAGCGCATCAGAAAAATCAGTCGTTCTTAAAACAAGTTATTTTTGGACGCATTGGCCCCAGCGCATCACAAAATAGGCAAGCGGATCAGAAAAATAGTCCAGCGCATCAGGAAAATCAGTCGTTCTTAAAACAAGTTATTTTTTGACGCACTGGCCCCAGCGCATCACAAAATAGGTCAGCGGATCAGAAAAATACACATCTTAAAATAAGTTATTTTTGGACGCACTGGCCCCAGCGCATCACAAAAATAGCCCAACGGATCAGAAAAATCAAACACTTTAACAATCGAGCGTTCCAAACTCAATGGAGCAGTCAAATAACTCCTCCGGGCCACCCAATGGGCAGAATGTAAGCTTTCGGAGTCCGATCCGATCCAACGAGACGGACAAAGTAACTTCTCGAAAAGAGGCCGCCAGTGCCTAGAATCATACTAATGTATCATCATTACATGTACTATCATAATATGACTCCGATTCAGGTCCGGACTAAGCAAATGGGACTATGGTTAACAGGCATGCCTATGGACTATGGCTTGCTCAAGGATTACTATAATTCGAATCTAAACACCACAACATCTGATAATCTCAGAGAATTGCAAGGAATTCATGTCCGGAGCACATGAACTCTCATAAAACATCTCAAACTACCAATTTGAAGAACTAGAATATGGAAAATCCAAACTTGAATTGAAAATCACTCGAATTAACTTGAATTAAACATGAGATTAGCTCCAAACTTCACCTCTCAGGCTTAGCTGAGAGATTCTAGCTAAGCATTGTCATACCACAACTAGAACTCAAATAAGAAAGCATAAAAACTAGAAAAATCGGAGATTGGAGGGTTGCAGACGCTCCACGACGGCTTCCGTCCTCTCCCACGACGTCCCTTGGCTTCTATCATGACCTAGGAAGAGTCCCTAGGTATCCTTTTATAGTGGCAAAGCCCCTTGCGTCGGAAACATCCAGAAATTGCGTAAGGTTACGCACTGCGCAAAAAAATCTCAGAATCCTGTTTTAGAAACTGCCCGTTTTTCTTCATAGCCGACCGGTCGGACTGGTCTGGCCGACCGGTCACGACCGGTCCAACCTGCCTTGGAGTCAGTCCAGTGTACATAGAAAGAATTCTTCCTTGATGGCCGACCGGTCAAGACTGGTCAGACCTCAGTCCAAAGGATTTTCAGCAACCACCGACCTGTTGGCCGACCGGTCGGACCAACTGGTTCGTTAGTCCAGTGAATTGCAGGAGTGCCGGCAGGTCGGCCGACCGGTCTGGACTAGTTGACCCTTGATCCTTTTCTCCTTTCTCTTCTTTACTTTCTTCTCTTTTCTCCCTTTTTCTTCTTCCTTCTTTAGTTCATCTTGGACCTTCTTTCAAATGTTCTAAATGGACCCTTTTTTGTCTCCAATTGAGTGAAGTCTGCTCTCATCCCTACAATCACAAAACACACATTAAATGGGCCTTTTAAACATGAAAACTGTGCATATAATGTGATGTAGTGGGCAATGTAATGTATAAATTGGAGGTTCAACACACCCCCCAACCAGCTTTTTGTTAGTCCCGAGCAAAACATGCGTGAATAAGTTCAAACCTCCAAACCCAACTCTCCTTCAGAAACCATGTTTCTATCCATTCCAAGACATACAAGTATAAAATTTGGAGAAACTAGGTGATAGAAATTGCAAAACTTAAACTCTCAAAGCATAATAAGTATTTACATGAAATTCCCGCTGATTGATTGATAAATAGAAGAACTCGAACAACTTCAACCCAGTGTGCATAGTGAAAGTTCATCTCATGAGTTTCTGGGATTATATTCTTTATAGATCAACTAAACTGTAGCTCTCAAAGTGCACAGAGTGACAACAAGCCTATGACAGGAATTTGTCTTGCCGTCCTTCCAACGGCTTTCAGCACTACGTCCCATTTCTGGCTTGGTTACGGTTCAACTATCCCCCGGTTGGTAATAGGTAGCCCTTTTCAGAATTTTCCACCATTTTTCCTTCATTCCCGATTTCATCCTTTCTTTTCCTTTTTCTTTTAATTTAGATAGGATTTTTAAAATCTATATCTTTCGTTATTTTCCATGGACAAGGATGGACAAAATACCCGACTTGGTTTCTCAACACCTTTTAAATCAAAGTCTAGCTAATCCACAAATCACATAATCCTTTCAACCCATGAAAATCGTGTAATGTGAACTAGGTGTAAAAAGTGTTCAAATTTTCTATCGATCACAACAATAGGGGAACTAACATATAAAACCATTATGTTGGGAGAAATTCAAGACTTACAATGTCACACACTTCGTATCTCCTCTTCTTATACTCCTATCATCTCGAATGCATGGAAATAAGGTTTTCTAAAAGAGTTTTGAAATTTGAGAAAATTCGAAAAAATTTGCGCATATGACGCTCGAAATGTTGCAAACTGCTAGATGAAGGATCTCATCTTACCCCCCAACCAAATCTTGCATTGTCCTCAATGTAAAAAGATATGTAATGAGCATGATCATGAGAGCAATAGTGAAATATAAGAGAGTGAGAACAATAGTACCTGAGTGAGCAATCATGGAAGTCTTTGTAAAAAGAGGATCTCCATCAGACTAGGAGATCGATTATCATTATAACATCCAAAAGGACAAAGTTGAGCAGGATCATCAAGTGGTGTAACAAATTTTTCAGTAGAACTATCCACCATCCTGCTTTGGAAAGTACATTAATGACATTGATCATTTTATCCCATTTGAAAATCCTGCTGAAAATTTCAGCGAGTTCTTCGACAAAATTGTCACATGTCCTAGGAAAGGAGAATTGCATTGGTTGGAAATCATTGAATATATATCTCATTTCCTTCTTATCTGGGCAAAAATTATTCACGTATGGGTCATCCCAGAAGTGTTTCTTCGGTTTGAACAAACCAAAGAGATGTAGAGACTTGCATTTCTACTTCACAAGTCGATATGATCTCCACAAAATCAGAATTCACCGGTGGTTCCACAATTGATTTTTTAGTTTGGTGTTTTGTGGAAGGAAACTTTTTAGGCACCAAAGGGGTCTCCTTCAAAGCATGCACAATATCCTGAATCATGGGATCATCCCAATCTTCAAAATACGCTAAACACTCATCTAGAGTGTAAGAGACTTCATCAGAGGAAGTTTTCAGATTTGGACCCTTCATGTTTTCCTCCTTCTCAGAATTTTGTGTAGGTTGGAGTGGGTCCTCAACCTCTACACTTTCAAAAATTAGCCTCTCTATAGGTAAGTCAAGCACCAATTCTTCCAAATCCTGCATAACAAAGTTGTGTAAATCAGAAATTGGTGACTTGTCAAGTAAATTTTCAAAAATTGACACTTCCAAGGTCTTATTAAGATTAGAATTGGATTCATCCTTAGAATGTGTCAAACATGTCCCCAAGCTTTCAGGTAGATCATGTTGGAAAAACCCCCCATCATCCATGGATTCTATCATGTTTACCTCATGGGGGCCATCATTGTCGTCCCAATCCTCAAAGGGATCAAAGCTAACAACATCTAGAGGATCAAAATTCTGTTTTAAAGCGAACTCCTCTTCCACAATTAAATCAATCATGTCAACCTCGTGGATATCATCATCATCCGTATGCCTTTTGCCTAAGTGGAACACATTTACTTCTAACGTCATGTTCCCAAAGGACATTTGCATCACTCCATTCCGGCAATTTATTATTGCGTTTGATGTAGCGAGGAATGGGCGGCCTAGAATCATCGGTATTTGGGTGCTAGCATCCATAACCGGTTGTGTGTCCAAGATGATGAAATCTACCGGGTAGTAGAATTTATCCACTTGGACTAGTACATCCTCAACTATCCCTCTCGGTACACGGATGGATCTATCAGCGAGTTGCAATGTGGTTTTGGTGGGTTTTAATTCACCAAGACCTAATTGCTCATATACCGAGTATGGGATTAGATTTACACTTGCCCCCAAGTCTAGCAATGCACGCTCAATCCGATAGTCTCCAATGATACATGAAATTATGGGACTACCGGGATCTTTGAATTTTGGAGAGGTCTTTTGAGTGAGAATAGCACTCACCTGCTCATTTAAGAAGGCCTTTTGTTGCACATTATATTTTCGTTTGGTTGTGCATAGGTCCTTTAGAAACTTGGCATAGGAAGGGACTTGTTTGATGGCATCAAGCAAGGGAATGTTGATTTTGACTTGTCTAAAAATCTCTAAAATATCATGAGAGTTTGGGAGAGATTTTGGGGCAACCAATCTCGAAGGGAATGGTGCTACGGGCTTATAGATGCGTTCTGTCTCTTGTGGGGCTAAGTTAGATCCATCCTCATCCTTAGAATTTACCGGATCATTAGGCTTGTCGGCCTTCACCGGAATAGATTTGTCAATTTGTTTACCACTTCTAAGAATGATGATGGATTTGGCTTGCTCCATGTGTTGGTTGGAAGGATTAGGAGTGCTCACTTCATGTACTTGCTTTGGATTGGGTTGAGGTTGGGCCGGAAAGGTCCCTTCCCTAGCATTCAAGCGTCCCTTAATCTCATCAATCGAGACTTTAAGCTCTTGGAACATTTGCTGATTTGTTTAATTGATTTGCGTTTGCCCTTGTATAAACGCTTTCAAGGTATCCTCCATTGAGAACTGAGGTGGGGCCATATTTTGCATGGGTGGCCCTCCTTGAGAGTTGGTAGGATTGCCCGTGGGAGCATTCATCCAACTGAAATTTGGGTGGTTCTTCCAACTAGTATTGTACGTATTACCCATCGGTCCATTGAAAGGCCGTTGATACCCATATGTGGCATTTGCATGTTCATGTAATACCTCTTGAAATGCAGGAATTGTGGGATAATCTTGCGTAGCGTGTAAATCGGTGTGACAAATCCCACATATAGTCTCAATAGCTTCATTGGACTTTGAAACTCCACTTTTACTAAGTTCCATAGCCTCGATCTTCTTTGTGAGGTTGGCCATCCTTGCATTCACGTCGTCTCCCTCCTTGAGGATATAAATCCCTCCTTTCTCTTTCTCTTGAATAGGCTTGGGGTTATTGGGTTTCTCCGATATATCCCAAGATTGGGCATTTTCAACCAACATGTCCAAATAACTCCAAGCCTCATCTGAATTTTTGCTCATAAACTCGCCATTGCACATCATCTCTACAAATTGGCGCATATTGGAACTTAATCCATCATTAAAAAAATTTATAATTCGCCAACTCTCATAGCCATGATGTGGGCAAGCAAGTAGGAGGTCCTTAAATCTCTCCCAACATTGGAAGAAGATTCACCCTCTTTAGCCGAAAAATTCATTATGGCTCTTCGAAGGGTGTTCGTTTTATGAGCCGGGAAGAACTTTTTCAAGAATTCCCGGGTCATCTCATTCCATGACCCAATCGAATGTGGTATAAGAGAGTGAAGCCAATCTTGGCTCTTTCTTTCAATGAAAAGGGAAAGAGTTTAAGTTTAATGGTATCTTCTGAAACATTGGTGTATTGTAAGGTAGCCACCACTTCTTCGAATTCTTTCAAGTACAGATATGGGCAGTCAGAGTCTAGCCCATGGAACTTTGGTATAAGTTGAATTACACCCGGCTTTATGTCAATGTTTCCCCCGTTTGGTGGTAAAACCACGCAAGAGGGTGTAATTGCATGGGCTGGTTGTAGGTAATCCCGTAGTGATCTCATTGGAGGAACGTTATGTACCTCATTCTCTCCTACTCCCTCTTGATTTGCGTTTGTACTTGGAGTAGGGGGGAGGATTCCTTAAAGGTGTTTGATCCATACTCCCCAAATTTTCACAATGTTCTTGGTAGTTTCGGACTCGTCTATGGACTGACAATGGTCCAACTAAACCACCTTCTGATTGGAGACGATTAGAGTGGTTATGTTCCCAACGGGACATAACCACTCAACCAAAAACTGACTAAACCTAAATCCTAGAAATCTGAAATTAATCTGAAAATAGAAAATCTGTAAAAAGCAAAGTTAGAAAGGTATTACCCGATGCATTTGAACTAGAGAAGAAATCCTACAAAGCAAAACAATTTGTTAGTTCTAAAAATATCAGAAAACCTATCTACTTCTACTTCTACAGCCACTAAAACAATTTGAAAATCATTATCTAAATTCCCCGGCAACGGCGCCAAAAAACTTGTTCGCTCGCCTCAAGTGTAAGGCTGCGATGTAGTAATAAAACTCGGTAAGACCGAGGTCGATCCACAGGGAATTAGAAACAACTTTCAAACTATTCCAGCAACTCAGTTTGCAAGAGATATGAGGTTTAATTGGAATACTTATGCTAAAACAGTAACTTAACAAAAACCAGTAATTTAAAGTACTAAGGCATTCAAGGATCCACTTGTAGCAATCCCATGTCAATCCAATCAATCCAAGCAAGATACACAACTAGATTTGAAATCCTATCTCTCATCTAGTTGGAAAATAAAGCATTAAACACATTCAATGTCACGTCCTGAAATTCGACATTCGAGTACAACAACCCAAGGCCCGAGTTCCAGAGTGCAAACTTATTTCAACCATAACTTTTAGAGAAATTCCATTCCACATACCACAATACTACTAAATTAAAGTACCTTATTTGTCATAGCTTAAATCTCAAACTGTAATTTAAATCCAACAATTACATCTATTCTCCAAACCATATAAGTCTACTAAAGTCTATTTCAAACATCTTCAAAAGAAATAAATTAAGCCACCTAATCTAAGATAAAGCTTCTAATAGAAATAATCGTCCAGATATTCCGCGTCAGCCGCTCCTCCTTCCTCCTGAAATCCTGTAGGAACTGTAGTGATTTTGGTGAGCTAAAGCCCAGTGAGGTCATTTCCATCACAGATAATATTCCAGTTAATAAGAGATAAGATGTAAATCATCAACAGGTAGGATTGCATGAAAATATCCAAGGGCAAGGTTATGATTAATACACTTTAGGATTTATTGTAGATGGAACATGATTATCATGATGTCATGTATGTTATGATACGTGTGAGAGCAATAAACGACTAGGAACTCACTGCCATTGAACATTAGGAACCTGTCGCAAAACAACCATGCTCACCTAACCGGTACAACGAGGCGGCAAATCAACCATGCACGCCAGTGGGCAAATCAACCATGCACCACTGATCCCAACTGAGCAAATCAACCATGCTCAATAAGTGAAACGACCAGAACTCGCTGGCACTGAACATTAAGAACCTGTCGCAAATCAACCATGCTCACTAACTAGTACAGCGAGGCGGCGAATTAACCATGCACACCAGGAGTCAAATCAACCATGCTCCTGTTCTGTCGTTGTGTATAAAATATGCATATGAATGTCATGAATTACGGAAACATATCTTCAAGCATACAATGCATATCAAGCTCAATTCCAAACACACCATGGATGCGTTTACTTTATTTAAAAAGTTTCTTTCCCTAAGTTATTATCAGTAAGGAAGTGTAGGGACCATATTACGTAGAATTTTGTTAACACCACAAATACCTAGGGTCGTACCTTGTTTAACATCATAAGTGTGCAACCTAATTCAAGTGTTTGCTAATATTGTAATTTACGTAATGAGGAATAAAGTTTAAGAAAAAAAATCAATAAGAAAAGAAATTTTGCAAGAAGAATGTTTAGAATGTAAAGCAAGATGGATCCCTTACCTAGGATCCGATCTATGTATGATAAGAAAGTGAAATCCTAATTCAAATCAGGAAAAGGGTTGGGGAGATGGACCTATACTTAAGATCCATAGCAAAGGGAGATAGAACTTGAACAAGGAGAATAACACACGCATGAAAAGAGGAATCAACTAGGAATTCTGAGATGAATCACTCACCTTTGCTAATCTCTAGGCTTCGAATAGGACCGAACTCGAATCTGAGTTGACTCAGCGAGTCAAATCGGTCTTCTTCTTTCTTTCTCTTTCTTCTTTTCTTCTTCTTCCTTCTTTCTTCTTCTCTTTCTTCTTCTTCTTCTCTTCTTCTTCTTCATTCTTTCTTCTTCTTCTTCTTTTCCTTCTTCTTCTTCTTTCTTGACTGGGATGCTGCCCCAGCAATAGTAGCAACAGCAGCAACGTGGAGCTGCTCCCTCAACAGCAGCAACGTGGAGTTGCTCCCTCACTCTCTCTCTCTACCCTCACACTCCCTTTCTCTATCCGAACAGCTCTCTCTCCCTAACGGATCGCTCTCTCTCTCTCTCTCTCTCACTCTCTCTGACGTTTTCTGAAGAGAGAAAGAGATCGAGGATGGCTTTTTATAGCCGAGCCCGGCGAAAAACAAGTCGTATATGCAATCGGTTTGGGTTTTCGATTTCAAGAGGGACTTGGATTCCACTTTCTTGCAACCCATGCCACATGGGAATCGTTGAAAGGGTATGTGGGGTCCACACGACCCTAGTGTAGCCGATCTTAGGTGTCCATGCAAGGCACGGACTTGGATCTTAGCAAATCTTAGGATTGAACGGTGGTTTGAAGTGGGTCACACAAGTGATGTGCAGTCACAGGATTTGTATGGACTGAGCTTGGGTGGGGTCCGATTCTAATGGACGAACTGGATATGCAATATGGGCCCAAATGATGGACGGTTGAAACTCCACAGATGGACAAGCGTCGGACGCTGTTGTAGCGGACGCTGCAATAGCATCCAAAGAAGACGCTACCTAAAAGAATTTTTTATTTTTTTATTACGTGCGCTGCACGTATAAGATATTCGTAAGCTGTCCTTACAAGTGGGGTCCACACGTGATGGTCCACAAACGGACGGTGTGGATGGTGCGGACGGACAGCGTTCGCTCGCTGTTATAGCAGCCGAACGAAGAAGACGGGCTTCCGTCTTTCGAATACGCGGTCAACGCGTGTTGACCGGACGCATTACGTGCACGTTGTGCACGTGGGTCCCACCCTGATGTATATGCAAAATCTACTCCAATCATCAGGTAGGCCACATGATTTTAGGCTATGACACCAAAAATGAGACAGTTCCGAAGTTAGATGGCCCACTTATGGCCCGATTTCTGATTAGGGTACTTGTAGGATGATCGGAGGGTTGAAATTTGACGGTATGGTTAGATCGTGTCTTAGAACTAGTATATAGAGTTTTGAACGAAAAAGATCGCCAGAAAATCATGATATTTGAAAAATGTCATATAACTTAAGTTTAATTAATGACATCTTTTCTTAATTATTGTAAATTTATGTGAAATCTGACATTTCCACGCTGTTTCTAGTGTTCATGTTGAGCAATTCTAATAAAGGGATCATACTATAATTCCTTACTGATTGTTTAATATTAATTTATCAATATTTAAGTTATTTAATTACTTAACTACTCAATTAAACTAATAATTAAATTATTCCAGAAATTTAAAGTTAATAAATTTATTATTGTAAGGATCCGGGTATTACATTCAATCCCATTCAAGTTAAACTTCGAGTTCTAGTCCCATTCAACACATGTAGACTTCAAAATCATAGCCTTCGGAGTAACAGCCAGGCTATGGACTATGGCTTGCTCAAGGATTACTATAATTTGAATCTAAACACCACAACATCTGATAATCTCAAAGAATTGTAGGAATTCATGTCCGGAGCACATGAACTCTCATAAAACATCTCAAACTACCAACTTGAGAACTAAAATATGCAAAATCCAACTTGAATTGAAAATCACTTGAATTAATTTGAATTAAACATGAGATTAGCTACAAAATTCACCTCTCAGCCTTAGCTGAGAGATTCTAGCCGAGCATTGTCATACTACAATTAGAACTCAAATAAGAAAGCATAAAAACTAGAAAAATCGGAGTTTGGAGGGTTGCAGACGCTCCACAACGGCTTCCGTCCTCTCCCACGACGTCCCTTGGCTTCTATCATGACCTAGAAGAGCCCCTAGGTGTCCTTTTATAGTGGCAAAGCCCCTTGCGTCGGAAACATCCAGAAATTACGTAAGGTTATGCACTGCGCAAAAAAAATCTCGGAATCCCGTTTAGAAACTGCCCGTTTTTCTTCATAGCCGACCGGTCAGGACTAGTCTGGCCGACCGGTCCCGGACCTGCCTTGGAGTTAGTCCAGCGTACATAGAAAGAATTCTTCCTTGATGGCCGACCGGTCAAGACCGGTCGGACCTCAGTCCAGAGGATTTTCAGCAACCATCGACCTGTTGGCCGACCGTCTTGACCGGTCGGACCAACTGGTTCGTTAGTCCAGTGAGTTGCAGGAGTACCGGCAGGTCGGCCGACCGGTCTGGACCGGTCGACCCTTGATCTTTTTCTCTTTTTTCTTCTTTTCTTTCTTCTCTTTTCTCCCTCTTTCTTCTTCCTTCTTTGGTTCATCTTGGACCTTCCTTCAAAGGTTCTAAATGGACCCTTTTTTGTCTCCAATTGAGTGAAGTCTGCTCTCATCCCCACAATCACAAAACACACATTAAATGAGCCTTTTAAACATGAAAACTGTGCATATAATGTGATATAGTGGGCAATGTAATGTAATAAATTGGAGGTTCAACAATCACGACCTGGAATGTACAAGATCTCAGGATCTTTGGAATAAAATTCGCCTTGTGATATCTCTTCTCTTGTGTATTTTTGTGAATGCTTGTGATTGTCTACGATGTTTTTATATTCGGAACCCCAGAACAACAAAACACCAGAAAAACTGCGCTTGAGCATTGTTAACGTCAGATTTTGTAACAGGATCTCCCGGTCGTCCACCCTCTTTCCAACAGATACTTCCTCCGTCGGACCTGTAAGGAGACAGAAAGCAACTAAGGTGGCTGGTGTCCAGCTGTTAGCCCTCCGATGCTTAAGTCAGGCAAAGCAAGAAGAAGAATAACCAGGCAAAATGGAGGCTAGAGATTGAATATTGTGTACCTTTATCATAAATAGAATCATCTATTTATACAGATCTCAATTATCCAGTCCACTACGCAAGCTGTTAAGGTTATCCCTATTTTCATGGGATAAGAAGCGTATCTCGATAATCCTCGAAAATGATGTAGTCAAATCATCCTAGACGTCTAGCTAATTACGTCTCTGGATATTCGGAGCTAAGAACAAATATAAACATGTAACCGGCCTATACGGGCTGCTGGTACTATGAGGCGAAAGCCATCCAATGCCGAAGACGACGGTCACCCAGATATCGGGAGCGGCTCGAATGAAGGATACTCTGTTCGCATTCCTGAGATGCGACCCCTTTCCTCGAGCGTGAGCTTGGCTGCTCGCAATTCCTGAGATGCGACCCCTTTCCTCGAGCGCGAGCTTGGCTGCTCGCATTCCTGAGATGCGACCCCTTACCTCGAGCACGAGCTTGGCTGCTCGCATTCCTGAGATGCGACCCCTTGCCTCGAGCGCGAGCTTGGCTGCTCGCATTCCTGAGATGCGACCGCGATTCCCCACGTCTCGCCACGACTAAATTTGCCTATAACAAGCTTTTTCTAGTTCTAACAGCTTGTTTGATTGAACTCTATGATTGCGTCCATAGGGCCGAAGAACTATCATTTACCATACTTTGGGTGCTTAATTGGATAAAATGTACCTTCATGGTTCGGCAATTGAGCTGGTAGAGACGTGCCCTCATGTGTAAGTGATCCACGTTTCAATCCCTAGTTGTCTTCTGATGTAAACCTAACCTACCTATTTTCAAATTAGGCGAACTAGTTGGATGTACAACTAGTTGTACATTAACAAATCTCTGATATACACATGTGCACACACAGACATATATTGGACTGATGTTTCCAAAACATTGATTCAATGAATTTGTGGGACATGAAAAAAAAGAAAGAAATAGAGAAGAGACGAGAAGAGAATATTAAAGACTATATAAACATAGTCATTTTATTAGAAAATTTCAAGTGTCAAAATCACAGACGTTTTAATGTATATGTTTCATTCACAGAAAAAGAAAGACAAACCATTTCTCCTTGTTTGCTTGGCCTACAAACAAACCTTATGTTGAGAAGTCCGGATTTTATTATTGTTATTCCTTCGTTTCTTCCCTCCAACTTCGCTCTTTGTTCAAAGCACATCCATGTGCCCATAACAAAGTGTTCTTATTGTGGTTGTTGAGAGAGAGAGAGAGAGAGAGAGAGAGAGAGAGACCTAATGCTGAAATAGATAATTAAACAAGATTAGGTATAGCTGAACACCTCAACAAATTAAAATAATTTTAGAAAAAAAATATAAAATAAAGGTCTTCCAATTGAATTGACTACAGCAGCCATGGCTCCCACCCACTCTCCATAGTCATCTAAGTCACGCCGTTTTTCCTACCCCAAAATGGCATTAATTGCCTAAAAGGATCCTAAATTTTTAATTCAAATCCATAGGAAATTGCTCATTGGTACATGTAATGGCACATACACCCAAATCATAGTATGAAATATGGCCCGGCTCGACAAATGCGACCAATATACATTACGGGTCCACACATTTTACTTGTTCTGCCATAACTTGTGGTGGTACTAGGCTATTGTGGGGCCACATGATGTGTGCATACCATCCACACTGTTTGTTGTATCAGCCCCTGTCATGTTCACCTTATAGCTGAAAAATCAGGTTGATCCAAAACTTGGGTGGGCCATACGATAGGGAACTATGTCAAATCCTGCCTAAAGCCTCTAAATAAACATTGTGGGCGCCCATGTGAGTTTTGGAATGGCTCAAGTTTTTTGGTGCATTCCTTTTTCTAGTTGGGTGTGTTTAATGAATGGCTTGGATGGCACATACACAGTACGGTGAGCGCCACAAACGTCTGGGAGATTTTATTAGTTGCGAGTCCCAACCCAACTGCCCTTATGGTGTGATACACCTGAGTTTCCGGGGCTGAATTTTGCCCCATAGGCTATAACATGTGAAGGATGACCGCATTGGAGGGGGCAGGACTTTGATGCATACATCGCGTGGACCCGCAGCAGCCTGGTACAGTGCCATGTGAGTGTTTTCCTATGTGTAGCAAATTTGCCATTATGAATGTTGGACCGTTCTTTGAAAATCAGTTTGCCATTGTAAATGTTTGAACATTTTCTGAAAATCGACTGTGATGCAATCTTCCAGTGCAATACTTGATGTCAACATATCAAAAGGCTGCCTCAGCCGCCTGGCCCGCCCAGACGCCCTGCTTGAAATTATGAGTTGTGTCACATTTTTCATTTGTGGAAATTACCTTTAATATGGCATATTCACATGGCATAAAGAAAGGTTGATAAGTTCTTAGAAAATATCAATTAATAAAGTCAAAGTTGATCAATTAAAATTAAGACCATATTCGATCGCCACTTAAGAATGATTTCATCTCATTTTAGTTGACAATAATTACATATTCGAAACCATAATTTATTTAAGTTATAGGTTATCATGATTATTTCTAATCTTTGCCCGTAGTGGGAAAGAGATAGGGTAAGGGTTCCTCCCCCTTTCCCTCTTATCTATTAAAGCATAAATTGAGATTGTAGTAGGGGATCACCCAAAATATATACACCACATTAACACTCTCTTCAATCTGGAGCGTGGAATCAATCATGCCCAACTTGGATGTAATATTAGAAAGATGAGACTCTGTAACCCCCTTCTTGAAGATGTTAAATAATTGATCATTAGAAGCAAGATGAGGTGATGGGTTCGAATACCCATTATGGCATGTGTGGGTGTTGGCATTAAAAAAAAAAAAAAAAAAAAAAAATTCAAAACCCAACAAAGTGACAATAAATTTTGATGTATTTGTTGCCCAAGTAGAACACTGGATTTGAAGTGATATAAATTGCTACTTGATTATCATAAAAGAAAAGCACTATAACTATTACAAAAATAGTAAGATCATGAAAGACTAAGGGTAACCAATATGATTACCCATGTTTCTATACTCTGCCTTTGCTAAAGAGTAAGCTCCCATATATTATATCTTACTTTTCAAAAGACAAGATTATTGCCCACAAACCTGCAGAACCCAAGTAAGAAATTTCTCTCTTTTTTTCTGAATGTATTTCCATTAGACTAATTTTGTATTTATGAAATAGGTGAGACTGTTTTAAGAAGATTACAATAAATCAATCTTCAATCGTATCTGAATTTTCACAACTACATAATAACAATCAAATCCAATAAATCTAGCAATTAATCTTAACAAGTCATCTTAGCTATCTTAATTATTCATTAATGGATGGACAGCTTGATTGTGCAGTGCTTTAACACGTGGACCATCAGTTCATATTTGTAATGTCTACTTCCTTCATCTATGTTGGCTTACTTGATAAACAGACCAGCCTAATTTATGGCCCACCGCATAAATTTGGTGGTGCCCACAGGATGGGATAACCTGGAAAATGGTGGAGTATGATTGGATGGCTACTGGTGCGACTAGGTTTAATCTCTGTCTAATTTACAAAACTGATTTCTAACCACAATTTGTGACAATTTATGCGTTTGATGCATTTTATCTATCAAACCATGAGATTATATATATATATATATATATATATATATATATATATATATATATATATATATATATATATATATATATATATATATATATAAAGGAGAAAGAATCCAAGGTAAGTCATATACTCCAATTGGAAGGTTTTCTAGAATACATCCCGTGATATGTGGTGGATGTAATCATTTGGTGGGAGGTTCTTTCAGATTATCCAAACCATTTATATGGTGACAGGGGATTAAAAAATCTCAACTTGAAATATTTCAATCCTTTGATTATTCCATGGTAAAATAGACTGTTCATTTTCTAAAGGAAAAAAGTCAAATGATTAAAAGTTGTAATATCCCAGTACAGGAGTTTTTTTAATCTTTGGATTATCTCATCCTTGGTCACTCTCATCCTATAAACGGCACCAATCACTGAAAGATGAACCCAAGTCCAAAGACTAGAGTCATGATGTATCTTGTAGCAATACAGCCGAATGTATTCTAGCAAAGCTCTACAACTGAACCTGATTTCTGAGGTGGGCCACCCACCAACTTCGTGTTTGATTATACAAGCATGCTAAATTCAGATACACATAAATTGGGTGTATGTGACTTGGCTGTGTCATTCATGAATTTCCAACCTTATGAATTATGGGATTGATACCATTTACAGAATGGTACTGTACGCACACTCGTCCATTGTCGAATTTTAAATATAGGTTGGTAAGATAGGTGGTTTTGGACATTGAGATTGATATTAGTATTTTAATTTTTTTTTATTTTTTTTTTAAAGTATTTGTGTGGGCTGATATTCCACGGCTAAGATATTGACTCTATTCTTCATTTCTCGCCCATTACTTGGAAATTCAAGCGTTTGGGTGTCTTGATATCACGGTTCTATGGAATTTGATTTTCTTTCAAAATTGGTAGGGGTTCGTTTCATCTCATGCAGGAAACAACAGGAATAATGATTTTGGATGGTGGAAGAAAGGATGGCCCGCTGGCTCAAGAAGAGAAATGATCGAATACAATGGTTTCTTTTCCACTAAGTGTTGCATTTGTAGAAGATCCAATCCGTGCAAAAGGTAGGCCAGAACATGATGATCACACGGCATGAAAATGAGGTCAATCCATTCATTAGTGGGTCACAAAATCCAAACCTATGGACATTTGATGAATATCTCGGTTGGACCGGGTGATGATAACGTGTGCTCCATCTTTTACTCAGGGCAGATATTCAACCAATGTGACACTTTGGAAGGAAAGAAATGGTAGTATCAGATACAGCTGATGTATCTGATCATTAAGAATTTCTGAAGTATCCTAAGGGACTAGGTTTCATGAAGGGATGAATTTCATGCTCTATATAGCTTAATTTCTAAATTTCCATTTGGCATGGACATCATTCATTTGTAACAAGAAAACGCCGTCTATCCAAACTGTCTGGACACTTTGGGGACGCCGAAATGAGCGGTGGCCTGTGCATCCAACACCAGAAGTCACATTTGGGGTGGATTTTTTTCGATGGGATCAGCGCTCCATGAATCTCGGAATCTGCATCTTTGTGAGATGGGCTGTTACAATCCCAACGGTTTTATAGCCCAACTTTACATGTTCCATTAGTCTTGAGTCTTTTGGCGCATTGGTTGAGCTTCTTAATAATTGGTATGAGAGCCAACACCACATCTTGTATTTTATTTGAGTTGCGGAAGACATGTGGAAAGGGTAACCTTAGTATGTTCTTAACAATTGGTATCAGCGCCGCTGCCACATCATGTATTGATCAAGTCACAGAAGGGGGCAATGTGTGGAAACAGCAACCTAGATTAAAGTGAAAGCCGCCATGAAATGAAGAGAGCTACCTAGATAACTAAAGTGTAGCCGCCATATGAAAAGGGCTACCTAGAAAAAGAGGCCAGAGTGAGTGTTCACCGGAGTAGAATGCAGTAGATGTCAGTTACGGATCGAGGTGGAATGTTATAATTCCAATGGTTTAATAGCTTAACTTTAAATGTTTGGGCTTTTGGCATATTGACTAGGTTCTAAACATGGATCATTTAACTCCTTGTATAAACATTTCATCAATAGGATGCAAAAAATGAACGGTCAAGATAAAGTATGTAAAATACATCTAATCATCAACTTTAAACATCTATTCGACAGGCCCACCTTCAATTGCTTGTTGTCGAGGAGAAACATTATTGGATGATGTTAACTGTCCAATCTACAGCGCATGAAATGGACATATGGCGTGATAACATAAACATGGATGAAAGCCTCGGCGACCCAGATTTACTCGACTGACCCTGAGTTGAGTCTGGTCGGGACACTACTGAATCCAAGTTGACTCGGACAAGTCATATGGCACCCATTCGAGTCTTAAAACCATGAACAAAAATGACCAACGTTGGAAGGTTTTGGAACAAAAATCATCCTTGCCACCATGTCACAAATGTAGAATATCCTATCCGTACACAAGGTGGGCCACAGCATGATGATCATTGGGTAGGAAAAATCCGGCCGATCGACTCATCCAGTCGGCCACACGAGTATACTAAAGTCATCCAATCTACTAGTGAACCATCCTGATCTGCATTCAAATTGATCATCATGGCGTGGCCCACATTTTGTACGGATAGGGTACTCCACACACATAAAACATTGATGGAGAAAAAAAAAAGGTTGTACCATAACTTTTGATACAGCGGCTGTATTGGACCATTTCTTTATAACAGTTGCGCGGATTATCAAAACCGGCCCATACCAACTAGTTGTATTATAAACCTATGATACGACCGGTTGTATAATATCTTGTTTTGATGACTATTAGTGAGTGGAAGGTGGAGAGGTTCTGCCTAACCCTAGCCCTGACCCACAAAAACCGTTGGACAGGACTGATTTTTAAATCTCCAACAACACTAGTAGGCTAGAAATTGCCAAGAAAGAGACTTGTGACATCAAGGGCCATGACCAAGCTCCATGTCATGGCATTTTTCTATCCTATTTAAAAGGAAATCTGTGGAAAATTCAAGCCCTAGAAAGATGTTTTGGGAAATGGGGATTGTAGTGATGGAAAAATCCAATCCCATTCAGGATTTGGAAAATCAGGGGTTTGTAGCCAAAAGGGGAAATGGGTCTGGATCAGGAAATCTCTATGGGCCTTTGAATTATTAGGTGTTGGGGTTATTTGATACTGTAGGAGAATTAGGTGGTCCATTGCATGGAATCAAAATTGTACACGTGGCATATGCGTAACTCAGATCAAAACCGTTCAGATCTTGGAACCCACTGCAGATAGGACATGGCCCAAATATCAAACTTGATGGATGACTGTATCCCATTGTATCGGCCCATTAATTTTCGACCGCTCAGCCAGATGGAGGGTCGTGTAAGTGTAATTTTTGGTCGGTTTGCCCATCCGAAGTGAGCCACACAATTCGGATGGTCCAAACTTATGTACACATCTGACATGTGTACAATTTCTGAGTGCATGAGTATGAAGTGTCATAGTCTGCCAGAGTAGCAATTGTATTTTGTATTGGAGATGGTGTGGGGATTTTGCTATAAATAGAAAGCCCCGTCTGGGAGTAATGAGTGGTCCAGATCGAAGGGCATACGTTTTGGGGTGGGAGGCAACATGGGCCTATATAATTCCATAGCTTCAAATACAATCTGGAGTGGGCCCCAGTGGGCCCTGTTTTCTTCACAAAAATAGTATGTTTTATCTCCTTGGAGAGCTTTTCTAGGGATTCTGTTTCGGCTTTCAACCCTATCTGCGATGGGATTCGTTACTTGTTTGTTGACTCCCATGTTGCTATTCATTCATTGCACCCCACTTTTTTCAGTGTGCCTAACCGTAGATCAGTGGCCAACGGATAGACCGTTGAGAAGATACTACAGATAATCTTACAATCAAAGTGTTGGGATATCCCTACGTTGGTGTTATTGGGCCATACACCATCGGTGGTGGGGGACCATCCGGTCAATGGTCTTGATCACATAACCATGCACCCGATATAGGGAATCTGATGTACCGAGGATGACCCATGATCGAGGGCGAAGATCGAGCGTGTTCATGAAGGAGATGGACCGGGAGAAGAATAAGAGAAAACTCAAAGAAACGTCATCTGCCGGTTGGATGACTGGTCATGCATGCTCCAGGACTGGTTGTCCGACCGGCCGAATTTCGGCATGAATCCAGTCCCATATGCTGGACAGTTTAGGGCCATCCCCGACCGATCGTGAGTCGTCAGACGTGCATGTTGCACGATAATTGCCGATTTTGTAAAAATTCCTTTTCGATTTTTCCTTATTTCTTTCTTAGTTTGGCTAAGATTCTTTTATTACGAAATCTAGAGTTTTATGTTTAGTTTTTTTCTATTTAAGCTTGATTAAATTCATTTCTTAAGGATCTACCTTTGATTAATACAATTTTTTTTTTAAGTTTTACTTTGTTTTGCTCGTGGATTTGAGTATTCCTTCATGGATTCAAACAAGATTGGTTGAGGAGTCCCAGTAGATCCATGGATTTGGATTAGTTATCTATGGGAGAGACAATTATCGATCTCACACCCCGCTTATGCCTACGCTAAAATTGATATCAGAGCGAGAAACAACATAGGCCTGATTTCTCTTTACAAGGCAAGAAAAAAATCATGTGGACGGTGATCTAGGGATTCATCTATCGGAAAGAAAGGAAGCTTTCCATCGGGAGATACGAAGAGTATGCAATGGTTATAGGCTTCCCTCTACTGTTCTGCGGATGTGTCGATTCTGCTATGTGTTCAAGGTAACGTTCAACCTCTCATGGTTGCTGGACTAATCAATCAAAGATATCGACCTTGTAGGAGGGCAATAGATCTTCCCATCTTCAATAATCAGGACCGTATCGATAAATGGCTCTCTGAAGTTGAATACTGCTTCAACTATATGCAAATTCATTAAGAAAGAAAAGTCTCAATCGCGACATTTCACTTGGATAAGGACGCTTGGGATTGGTAGATTGAAGACACTCATATACGTCAAGAGCAAGAAGGAAAACTACCAATTCGCTCATGGTAGCGGATGAAACAATGATTATTAGCCCATTTCTTAGTCAACGAAGAAGATCTGAAGAAGACAAGGTCGCCACCGGTCTCCATCTCTGTTAACAACGCTTATGTCGTCCCTACGAAATTAGAAAAACCATTCAAAACTTTTAAAGTGGACGGATAGTTTTCTGTTCATGTGCAGGACTTCGCCAAGGACGAATCGACTAATGAAGTCCAACAAGAGGTCACTCAAGTTCCCACTACAGGTTTGGTACTTCCTTAAGTAGATGAAAAGGTCAACGATCTGAGTGATCTTTCAAGTTCAGATAGTCTCACCGCTGAACTTTGCATGCTACTGTCGATTGAAGATATTGAAGTCAAGACAGAGATGATCGGGGCCTTCATCAAGCAAGCATCGGATGTTGATTTTCTATACATCACCGTCGATGTGGTGCCAGAATTGTCGAAGTTCCAAATCATTGTGTTCGATCGGGAGATAGCATCAACGACGCCTTCTCCAATGCCCAAAAGAAAGGCACGTCATCAAAAGCGTCCAAAGATGAAGGCAAAACTCAAGGGCGAGTTTTCTTCAAGTGGGGGAGTCTGATGTAGCAAGGATGACCCATGATCAAGGGCGACGATCGAGCGTATTCATGAAGGAGATGGACTAAGAGAAGAATAAGAGAAAACTCAAAGAAATGTCATTTAATGATCGGTTGTGCATGGTCCAGGATCACTCGTCCGATTGGTCAAATTTCGATAGGAATCCAATCCCACACACTAGACAGTTTGGGGCCATCCACAACCGGTCGTAGGCCTTTGACGACTGGTCATCAGACGAGCGAGCTGCATGATAATTGCTAATTTTGTTGAAATTTCTTTTCATTTTCTTACTTCTTTCCTAGTTTGCTTAAGATTCTTTTATTACGAAATATATGATTTTAGGTTTAGTTTATTTTTATTTAAGCTTGATTAAACTCGTTTATTAGGCATCTACCTTTGATTAATACAAAATTTTCTTGAGTTTTACTCTGTTTTGCTCGTAGATTCGAGTGTTCCTTCGTAGATTCGAAGAAAACTGGTCGAGGAGTTCCAGTAGATCTGTGGATTTAGATCAGTTATCCGTGGGAGAGATAGTGATCGATCTAACACCCCGCCTATACCTATACTAGAATCTAAGGAATGTGTGCTTTCCCATGCATAGGACCCTAAAAGCACTAGGGGCCCACCGTGATGTGTGCGTGGCGTCCATCTCATTCATCATTTGCGCTAGCTCACATTACTAGGATGCGTGTCAAAATAAGTTCTATCCACAACTTAAGTAAGCCAACACTGTGAAAAATGGAGATAGGATGCCTACCATTGGATCAGGGTAATGTCTCGTTTTTTCCTTCACAGTGGTGGGACTCACCTTAAGAATGGGTTGTGTTGTCACATAAATATGGACAACGGGTGAGGTCGGCTGAAGCCAACCTAATAACCTTTCACCCTCTCGTTCTTCCTAAGTGTAGGACGACCGTGATCCCTTCTAGTGCACCGGACCCGTAAGAGAAAGACAAAGTAGGTAGGGGGACGTGTCGTTGTAGGGCTAGGAACTCTCCGATGCTAAGTCAGGTTTGTAATTTGACAGAGGAAGGATTTGAAGGCTAAGGAGTTTTGTACCTTGAAGGTGAACATCCCCGTCCTATTTATAGGACGTGGGGGAAGTTTTTGAAGAGTTGGATCCTACTAGGATACGTTGGTAGAGTCCCAGTTTAGTTGGACTCTCCCTCCTATCATATCGGAGAAGTCCTATTAGGAATAGAAATAGATTCCGAAATATTCGGGTCTATTCGGATATCTCGGACTGACTCTGGAAGGTGGTTAGTTGATCTTGTTCGGGGAGCTCGGTGTCCAAGCTCTCCCACTCGAGGTCCGTTTCAAATTGTGGACCTAACTCGGGTGAGCCAAGGTCTTCGATGGTGCACGCCTTTTGGACAAAGCATCATTGACAAGTCCTTGGTCCTCAGCCTTAGTCGACAATCGGGCTATAGTTTGGCTCTGCTCTTCACAATTGTAAAAGTCATCTATGGTCGTCTTCATATGACCTCGGCTCATTTCGAGGTCTTGTACTTTAGGCCCTTGGGCCTATGGGCTTCTTCTTATGTGTTCGCGTGCTTTGAATATCCCCATAATAAGTTGGATGGAACCTAAACATTAAGGTGGGCTCCAGGAAGGTTTTGATGGTGGGATTTTCATTTTCACTGTTTGTAATAGTGTGGTTGTTGGAGTTATGCCCTGAAAAAGTAATATGCATCCTAATCTACTGTAGACACCCCACCTTAAATATAGATAATATTTCCTGCGATTATAGTAAATTTTTTAAATCGGCATCAAATATGGGTTAGCGAAGTAATGCAAAGGAGATCAATTGTACTTAAAGGATACTCAAGCTCATTCGTAGCTAACTAACGACCCAAATAAGCCAAAAGTGATCGGCAGGAATTTGATTCCCACTGGCCATGTGTGGCTGACTAGATTGATAAATGGAGTCCAATGGCATCTGAGGTGACAAATTGCCTAAAAATTATGAAATATGACCGATGTGAATTCATTCCCACCAACCTTGAAGTGCCTTCTTATCATCTGCACAGGCTTGTATCACTCTGGGGCTCTTAAATGTGTGCTTATATGCCACTTCAACAACCGACAAGAATCAGATTTTCATAGGTCAAGTTTATAAGTATGGAGCTAGCTACCCTCATTTGCAACAACAACAAGCAACCGATAGCAACTAGAAGCATTGTGGAGGTTCCAGGAGGATCTCGGCAGCTTGGAGAATCTTTCTCCCCCTTAGCAATCTTCATCGTACATAACTGTAGACGCCCCACCCCGGGCTGATAAGATGATTACATACTAGAGGATTATGACAGATGGTGATCCATACCCTTAACCCTGATCCAAACCCTGATTCATACCCCAAACACTAATCCATACCCTTAACCCTGATCCAAACCCCAAACCTTGATCTAAACCCTAATCCATACCCTTAACCTTGACTCAAACCCTAATCCATATCCTCAACCTTGATTCAAACCCTAACCAAACCTAGATCTACACGAAGGGGTCAAACTAATGAGTCAACCCAGTGAGTTAAGCCCCTCAGTTGACTCACCCAAGAAAGCTCAATGGGACGGCCCTAATCATCTCAAAACCCATCAACCAAAGCCCAAGCTAAATCACGGGTCACAACTAGGACAGAGAATGTACTATACAGTGGCCGAGGAGTCCATGCACTAGGAGGAGACGCCTCGCCAAAACAGGGAGAAAGAGTTACACTGGGCAGTGGCCTGATCGCCGCCTAATGTAAACCTCTCCTAACTTTGGACAGCTAGCGCCAATCTACATCAGCTCGCACCCTTTCCGCTCGTCTGACACGACGAAGTTCAATGACCCCTCTACCCCTCGTACAAACCCATATTCACCACCCGAACCTAACTCCAAGCCTAACCTAAGCCTAACTCCCACCCTTGGTGAAAAATATCATATTTTTCTTTGCCCTCGAAGTTGTCAATATTTACCAAAAGGCCAGGGCTGGTATTACTATAAATACCCCCCCTCACTCTCTCATTTTTATCTAACAATCGCCAACCAAATCCAAGAGAATTCAAAAGCCTCTCTCCATTAAAACCCTTAAGCCCTTTAGCCTTTTAGCCTCTAAGCCCCCTCTAGCCAACCTAACCTAGCCATCCCTTTACCAAGGAGAGTGAGAGTGAGGAAGTGAATTTAGCATTGGTTTGGTGTTAACCAACCTCTTGCCTTAGCCTCTTGAGTCAACTCATTCGTATCTAAACTACTCAAGTCAATCCTTACGACACTATTGTCCACCGAAGCCTCTAGTCTACAATCAATTTCATCCGGTTATATATTAGTATTGTGCAACACCTATTCCTTTCTCAACCCCCTGATCATTTCATTTATAGCATCTCATTCATCCATAGCATTTCCTAATCGGCTCAAGTGTATGCTTTGAGGCTTGTCGAGTTATCTCAGATCCTGCTCATCAAAAACTTGAGTTGACTAGTCACTTCATGCAGCAAGTTGGTAATTTAGGGCAGGGATGCCGAGCCCAAGACATTGCTTGACAAGCGATAGTGCGATAAGACATGACATTTAGCACACACAACATTCATAGAATTGCAAGAATCAGAATCTAATCCTCAGACTAAGTGTTATGCTGTGAAGTAGAGACTGTACGTCTGTACATGCAGAGTGGGTGCCTAACCCCTTCCCTCTTTATAACCGCGGTCCTTACCTCGAATCTCAGGCAACAGATCAAGGAGTCATCTTAAGATTAAGGATCTTTAGATCCCAGGTTTTAAGCATTTCTCCAGGGTCTAGCTAAATGTAAATTTGAAGTAATTGGCTAGTGGTGACTCCAGTCTTTAATAAACCCTCTTTCAAATCATCAACCAGTGCAAAGCCCTTGAAAGAGGAAAACTCGTGGAAAGTCCTCGATCTTTGTGCCCCGCTAACGGGAAAGGCACAGATTTCGCCTACTGTTGTTCACAATAGCATACTAGTATCACATGCTTATCTCTTTTTGCATTCTTTTATTTCTCTCTTGCGTTTGTCCACTTGGATCTTGGATGTAGTTACCTCTAAAATCCCCCTCGAATTCATGAAAAATCTAGAATCCCGTAAAGTAGAGATCATACTTAGTGTGAGTAGAAAATGATGCCTAACTCCTTTTTTTGTTACCAAGATTTTTACTTAAAATCTTTGTCTGTAGACCAACTAAAGAACTCATACGGATCGAGAGGTCTCTAAATCTTTTGATTCACAAGCGATTCTACAATTTCTAGCCAGTCGTAGATTTTAAACTTTTTAGCTAGTGACAACTCCAAGTCACATGTATTATTTCATTATATTCAATATCATCTCATTTTTGTACATTCCAAGAGCAAAAAGAGTGAGCAAGAGTGCTAACAAGCCAGAAAAGGTGCGAAGGGTGACCCGCCCGCGAGGCAACAATCTACATCCACTTCACTAGCTCTATGGATGTGAAGGGACGATCTTAGCCATTGATCTTGATGACCATAATTCCTTTTGGACGAGCATGGTGTACTTTACTAATATCCACTATTACCTTAAACTTAAGTTTTTTTGGGTTATGTGATAAGTTATTCCTCTAGTCCTTAAAAACTTGATATTGAATGTAATGATCATTAACTAAGGAGAGTTGTGATTAGGGTTCTCAATGGGTCGGATCTGGATCGGATCCAGTTGGATCCGGCTCCAAGTTCGTATATCTGTAGATGGATTCGGATCGAATTTGGATCCAACTCGGATCCAAAAGGTGATATACATATCCGATCCATTTATAAATTGTTAGATCCATTTCTGATCCAAAATCCATATAACCATCGGATTCGAGTCGGATCTAGGTCCGAATCCACCCCTATTACAAATCTCAAAAAATATATAATATAATATATTTAATTTAGTAGAAAAATGATGCAAATCCCACTATTTACTGTGGTATGGTCGACCTAAGAGTGGCATGTCTCAATTTTGAGACATGCCTAAAATAATCTGTAAAACTGATGGCCAGCATGAATATAACATATACAGTGGTGACAACGAGTCAGATCTTAATCAGATTCAGATTGAACTCGAATATGTTCCTGTGAATACAAATCCAGTCCATTTAACTAATCGGACCTATTTTAAGTTCCAAATCCAGTCCATTTGACTAATCGGACCTATTTTAAGATCCAAATCCACATTATACGGATTCGGAGCGAATCAGATCTCGGATCTGACCCGCTCCATTGAGAGCCCTAGTTGTGATCCATGAATCTTAATATCCTAATATGTCATGACCATCGTAGATACTTATAACACATTTTTGGACAAGGTTTTCTAGAGGTCACCGGAAATGAATATGCTAGGTATGTCCATCAGAATTTATTGATTCCTACGTATGCTAGCACACACCCACACTGTGAGTCACACTTCAATGTTCTGGGCCGTGTGATCAAGCTGTTTTTTTTTTTTGTATATTCTCTTCGTCCCGGTGAGTCAGACCTGATGGAAGATACACACCATAGAGACCCCACACAACCTATAGTTAGCATCCCATCCCCATTTCCTTCTGGTGTGGCCCACGTGAGATTTGAATCTTGCTCATTTTTTACCCTAGGATCTAGCATCGAGGAGATCACCTGATGGACGGAGTGGATTTTCACACATATACAATATGGCGAGCCCCAAAGAGCTTGGGTGTTGCCCACGCTGGTAAAACAGGTATTGTAGCCAATTCACGTCCAGTGCGATCCACGGAGCTTGCCACATCTTAATTTGGACCTTGATATTTAATTTTTGGGCCCAGAAAATGCCAAGAACTTGCAAATGGGCCGAATATTGAGGGAGCATAACCGACGAAGGGATGCAATGGGCTCCGTTTTGGAAGGGAGATGCCTATAAGCCCAATTCGCAAAGTTGTCATGGGCCTAATACAAAAGGCCCACGCCTGAGCCCGAAAAAACTTGTTGTGAAGCTGTGCTGGGTCCAACCGAGACTAGGGACTGGAAATTGATCAAATCACTGTTACAGACGGTGCGTCCGGGCTAAAATGAATTAAGCCCAAGCCCAACCTAAAATTGATCAGTCCTTATATGCCAGGAATAGGCCCAAGCCCATGGGGCTAAATAATAGGTCCAAGCCAGGCTGGCCAGTCCGTTGCAAGCCTTACTACCTAATTTCCCAGACGCTATCCTGTACTGTCCTAAGATGAGTGGGGCACACGTCCATCATGACTGAAGTAATACATATTGGCCTGGATCCCTCAGCTTGTGAGTGGACCCATATCCACATCTCATAGTTCGAGTTTGAAAGAAGCATCCACCGCCAAGTAAAAGTTACAATGGGCCAGCCCACCCTGACAACCCTGACTTGACTTTGGACTGGGCTTGCCCCTATTAGGTTGGGCCGTCATGCATGGAATGATCAATTTTTAGGCTTGGGCTCAATTCAGTGTAGCCCAACCCTGCCCGTCCCACCCAACTTCAAATGTATGTGCTAGTTACTACAAACGTGCCACGCTAATCCTCAATTAGGCAACTTGGGCATCTGGAATTTAGACCATTGGTTTTGTTCCTCTATGGGGGTGTTTGGATCATAAGTTACTTTACATAAAGCTTCTTATGCCATAAATAGCTTGCGTTGGTTTATACTTATTCGACAGATAAATACATTTGGTAAGCACAATACTTACCCGCAAAATATATATAAAAAAAAAAAAAAAAAAGTATATTTGATTTCCATCATTATAAGTAATTATCCCTCAAGTCCATTTGGTCCTGTTATATCCACCATCTATTATGTGGCCCCACCTTTGATGTAGCCGGTTCATTGTGTGGCCCCAACCTTGGATGTGGTCCATTCATCATTAGGGCCAACCTTTAATGTACACCTTTCATTATATAGGGCCCTCCTTTGATGTTGGTCATCCATCATGTGGGCCCACCTTCAATGTTATTGTCCATCATGTGAGTCCACATTCAATATCCACCACCTGTCATGTGGAGCCCACCTTTGATGTGGACCGTCCATCATATGGGCCTCACCTCTAATATGGGCCATCCACATGTGAGGCCGTCTTGGATATGGGCCACTCATCTTAGGACTTACCTTTGATGTGGATTGCCCATCATGTGGGGGCCACCTTGATGTGGAACATCCATCACATTGGGGGGGGGCACCATTAGTAATTGCCCATCATGTAGAGCCCACCCTTGATGTGGACTATCCATCATGTGGGCCCCAACTTTGATGTTGGTTGCCCATCATGTGGGGCTTGCCTTGGATATGGCCATTCATCATTAGGGGACGACCTTTGATGTGGACCATCCATCATGTCAATTCACCTCAATATGAGCCATCCATCACATGGGGCCCAGCTTCAATGTCCGCTGCCCGTAATGTGGAGCTCACCTTTGATGTGGACAATCCATCATGTAAGCCTCGCCTTTGAAGTGGGTCATCCATCTTTGGATGTGGGCTATTTATCATTATATATCGACCTTTGATGTGGACCATCCATTATGTGGGCACACATTAATATGAGGTCATCCACAATGTAGGGCCCACCTTTGATGTGGACAATCCATCACGTGGGGCCTCCTTCAATAGGGAACGTGAGAGAGACCACTTTGACATGTATGCAAGACGGAAAAAAAAAAAAAAAAAAGAAGAAGCTAAAATGCTAAAAAGCTAAAAAGAAGAAGAAGAAGAAGAAGCTCATCTAAAATTCTACTTATTAAACTAATCTTAAATAAAAAAGTTACTTATAAGTCATCGTAAACCAAACGTACTTATCTCAAATAAGTTACTTACTGTTGTAAGTAAAAAAAAAAAAAAAACGTATTTTATTTGGTGGTATCCAAACAGGCCCTTAAATGTCTATTTCTTTGTGCACGTGTGGCCCGTTTTATCAATAGATATATTAAAAGAACATGCAAGTGAGGATAGGAATGTTTATCAATTTTTGTGCCGGATCATATTGAGCTTGAGCCCAACTAATTTTTAGGATTAGGCTTGGACCAGCTTTGCTGGGACCATGCTAGGAGCCCCTTAAGTGTCTTCTGTCCGTAGCCCGGCCCAGCACAGATACAGCCCACTTCAACCCTTGCCACCGAGACCCATTTGCACCTCCATCTGACTGCTTAATGCCGACACTAGAATAGGATGTGTGTTTATCCACCAATCAAAGTGGAATTCATTCCCTGTCCAGACCATCCAAATGGTAAGTCAATTATGAACGGACACGATCAAGCTGATCCGACAATCCAACCATAAAATTTGCGGCCATCAAATGGACGGTTGGCGATGGTCGAGATCCATCCGATCAGTATCTTTTTGCTATGCCCCACTGCCAATGGAGCCCCAGATTGGATGAAATCCTATGACATGTATTTGGTGGATGAATTGCCACATTTTAATAAATGGTCAAACGCATATTGTAATCTAGACAAACCAATGTATTTCTAAGGAGAAATGCTCTCAGAGCACTGGCTATGACCCTTCCTAGTTGCATCGGAACACTTAGATAGTCCAATCCATGGATCCAGGCTGTTCATTAAGTCCAACACACATTTTATGAGCTACCATGTAAACATTACACCAATCTTTCAAATCTTAACCATTTGATCAATAGCCTTTAATATGGACGGTCAAGATTTTTTTAAACAAAATAGGTCGAATCAATAATTTAATTCATCTATTTTTTAGCCATGAAATGTGATCAGGACCTGATAGACAGCTCAGATCGTTCCATTGGACTGTCGAACTGTACCGATGCAACTAGGAGCACTATATCGCGCACACACACAAGTCATGCATTTACTGAACGGTTAAACGACAAATATTCAATGGTCTTATTTCAATGAATAACTGTCCACAAATAAAAGGCTCCGATTGTTCTACCAAATTGATTTTGGCGCCATGCCACTGTTAACAATTTAGTCAGTTTATTTGAGTTATTGTGTTCCATAGGTCTACTCTCTGGTGTGGTCGATCTGACGGTTGGACCTGCCTCATTCTTAGTCTCATGTGGTCGGCCTGATCGTAGAAACTGAATGGACGGAGTGGATAATCAGATACATCACGGTGTGCTCCTCCACAGCTCGGTATGGAGAGGAAGGACGCAATTCGACTCCAAAACTTACAAACCATGTGGGGCCCACTAAATCCCGTCAGGCTACTATGCTGTTGCCACTTACCAGACGAATGAAAGAACGTACACCTACGGCGCATATTAGCGCCAAGGATCCCTATCAAAATCAACACAGCTGGAAATCGAGAAACATCTATTTCTTCCCACGCAACAAATGAATAAACATCACCATTTCTATCATAGAAATGATTCAATGCACTAGAGCACCATAAGTTATAGTGCTACCGACTTGCATCAGGACACTTGGATAGCCCAATCGGTCCATCCAGACTGTCCATCAGGTTTCATCATAAGTTTCAATTGAAACGATCGGAAAATCAAATTTATAAAATGATCCAGTCCATCCATAACTGGGTCTTACATTTTATACCCATCCGTTTCCAAGGTTTGGATGGTTAGCATTCTCTGATAGTTCTTTACAACCATAAGCAATCCATGCTGTCCCCCACCTCCACACAGAAAAAGTCTCCAACTGTTGATTAGGCCTATTTATATCTAGATGATCTTGAACGTCTGTCTTATAGGTTATTGATCAGAAGACTAGAATCATAGAATCATTGTGGTTTCCACAGAGAAGCCTATTCAATGTTCTCCGGACCTAATGGACGGGTCAGATCATTCGGTTGAACTGTCCAACCATCAGGATGCAACTGGGAGAACCATAACCTGTAGTGTTCTCAAAGCACTGGATCATTTCTCAAGCATCCTATTCCTATCACCACATTTTAACCATTATTTTTAAAACATGATCTAAATGTACCACGCATGCTGAAAATACATATCCAAATATATATCCAATAAATAATCAACCAAAAACCCAAAAAAAAAAAAGGTCTCTAATCTCTATCATCAAAAGGCCCACTTATACAATGAAGTTAAAAAAAAAACCCACCTCACAAGACACATTACATGCATGTATGTATCTGTATGTCGTGTATGCATGCATGTATGTGTGTTTGTAAGTGTGCATGTCAAGGAGAGGATTGAAAAGGGTGGCGGTGGTGGTGAAGAGGGTCAGGGCCGGTGGGAACTTGCCTTGCTGAGTTTAACGGATGAGATAAGCTTTTGCTGTAAAATTTATTAAACAGACAGTGGTAAATGCCACTGGCCACCTTCTTTTCCACCTGTGAAAAAATTGAAAAAAAAAAAAAATACAACAAAACAAAACAAAAATATAAACCATTTCAGCATTTAAAAAAGGAGTGAAATGAAAAATGAAAAGAAAGTTTAGTTACCTGTGAGTTTGCTACCATTTGTCCATCTTCTGTGACTGCTGAAAATCATAGAAGAAATGCTAATGTCATTTGAGAGAGAGAGAGAGAGAGAGAGTATGAAGAAATGCTAATGTCATTTGAGAGAGAGAGAGAGAGAGAGAGAGAGAGAGAGAGAGAGAGAGAGAGTATGAAGAAATGCTAATGTCATTTGAGAGAGAGAGAGAGAGAGAGAGAGAGAGAGAGAGAGATCATTTGAGAGAGAGAGAGAGAGAGAGAGAGAGAGAGAGAGAGAGAGAGAGAGAGAGAGTATGAAGAAATGCTAATGTCATTTGAGAGAGAGAGAGAGAGAGAGAGAGAGAGTATGAAGAAATGCTAATGTCATTTGAGAGAGAGAGAGGTGTTACTAACTGGGTCGAGAAGCTTGGGTGAATGGAGAGAGAAACGCCATTAAAATGAGGATGATGATGGAGAAAGCACACATGAGAAAGATGCTAGGAGTCTTCATCTCTCATGAGTAGAGAGAACCACAGTAAAAAAGACGTGAGTGTTTTATCTCTGGCTTTAAAGATGTTTTTACAGAGGGTGTATAAAATGCAGGTAGTCCTTGGACTACTGAAGTACCATATACGTCCGCTCACGACCATTTCAGGAGGTTGGGCCCACCATAAAAGATGATCCTGACCATTAGAAAGATGGACTTTGAGTGTAAACCGTTAACCATCATGTGATCTGTCCAAGGATTATGTGAACATTTACTTTACCCATGGGCTTTCATGGTGGGACCCATCTCTTGAACGGCGTAGCTACCAGCGCCTGATGTTATAGCGTTGCAGGAATGGTGGGTCGAGTTCAAATGCCACTGAGGCAGGCACGTGCAAGTGAGCTGGCCATTTCGTGGCGAGAGTCGGCGTGTTGTATGCACGCGACACGTGGTGGTAAGGGTACCAGAACGGCTGCAGAGATGTGGGGTCCATCTAAATGATTGGAAGCTCCTCACCTGCCATCTCTTTTCCGATGCGTGGCGTGATTGGCGCCGATCATAATATCGGTGTTCCGCAAGTGCATCTGAAAGTGTGTCTGACCATGTCCTCCGTACATTTAATACATCTATACTATGATCAAGGCCATCCATCTGGTAGGTTACACTATGGATGGACCAAGATAAAAAATAAAAATAAAAAAAAAATCCATTTTGAATAGACACATCGGACAGGCCTAGAACAAAAGTTCAAAATCCGATGGTAGGATTCTTCTGAAGGTGTACCTGCTATTTTTTACACCAAGGGCCATCCACGGTGGGGCTGCGTCGGTGATTGGATGCTGATCACCAACTAAAGCATGAATCTGCGGTCAAGATTGGGAACAGGACTCGAATTTTCCTGCGGACGCCTGCCTGACTCGGAATCGGTCGTGACCCGTTCGGTACCGACCTCGGTTCTTTAGGCCCCACCATAATGGATGTGGTTTATCCGCGGCGTCCATCCATGTTTCCAGCTTATTTTAGGGCATAGCGAAAAAAAATGGGGGCAGATACAAAGCATAATTGGACCACACCTTAGGAAACATTGTCGATGGATTGCGTACCGTTGATTTTTTTTTGCCACGTAAGCTTTAGTTTTTCTCTTCATCCTAGTTTAGGTGACTTCATGAATAAGTTGGGGCACCGACCTTGGTGGATCCCCTAATTGATGAGCCTGTGATATTGTATGTGACTTTCATCAACAATGCCCATCCATTTTGACAGCTCATTTTAGGGCATGATGCAGAAATTGAAGCAGATCCAATAAAATGAAGTAGATCTAAATCTTAGGTGGACTATACCCACATAAAACAGTCGTGATTGAATATCCACTGTGAAAAACTTCAATCCCCACCATGAAAAAGTTCCAAAACATGAAGGAGAACCAAATCTTAGGTAGAGACTATACCACATAAAACAATCGTGATTGAATCTCCACCATGAAAAGTACTTCAATCCCTACCACGAAAAACTTCATGGGGGCACTAGGATGTTTATTTTCCATCCATCGTGTTGATAAGGTCACGAAGACCTGGATGAAGAGACCACACAAATACCAGCCTGATCCAAAACTTTTGTGACCTAGTATGAGTTTTTAATGGTTGATTCTCACTGTTTCTGGCATTTTAGTCCACCTGAAATTTGAATCTGGTTCATTTTTTAGAACATTGTCCTAAAATGAGTTTTCAAAACAAATCGACAGCGTAGATACAAGACACATACATCAAGGTGGGTCCCACAGTCAAGGATCCCACCCACCTTCGGAGGAATAAGTGGGGTGGAAAATAAACATAACAGTGGGCCCTAAAATGGTTTTAACGTAGTCAATATCCCTGCTTCTCTTGGTGTGGTAGTGTGGATAAAACACATGCATCACCATGGGGCTCTAACATTGAGCTTTTTAATAATAGGGCTTTACATGAGTTGAATCGGGTAGAGCTTTGCCCTGCTCATTGCTCGATCGAAACCACTCAGCCCCTGCTCAGTACTTGACTCGACTCGGCCAAGTTGAGCGTGGACCTATTCGATCAGTAGACCAAGAGAGTTCAAGTTCGAGTCGAGTCTAAGTTTTCGAGCCAAGTCCGAGTTCGAGTCATTCAAGTTTGAGTTTTCATCCGAAAATCCATGTAAAAAGTTAGAGAGGGGACACTACAAAAAATTTCATTTTTACCGACGAATGATTTCGTCGATAATCAGCAAAATTTTGTCGGGAAATATTTTTCCCGACGAAAGTTTTCGCGGCTAACATCGTCGCAGAAAGGCCGTCGGTAAAGGTTTTTACCGACGAAATAATTTTTCGTAGGTAATAATTGCACCATTACCGACGAAATTATTCGTCGGCCAAACATATGAATTTTGTCGGGAATGAAAATAATACGTCGGTGAAAAAACTTTTACCGACGAAATAATGCGTAGGTAAAAACATGTTAAAACTTTTACCGACGAAATATTTCGTCGGTAAAAGTAAGAAAAAACTTTTTACCTACGAAATAATGCGTAGGTAAAAACATGATAAAACTTTTACCGACGGAATAATTCATCGGTAAAAGCATCTACGAATTTTTTATCGACGAAATATTTCGTCGGTAAAAAGTTTTTCCTTACTTTTACCGACGAAATATTTCGTCGGTAAAAGTTTTTCCTGTCTCGGTTCCATTTGTTTTCAAAATTCAGGAAAATTCCTGATATACACCTGTAAAAAAACCTATACATTTTGAATCCTATTCACATCCACAAACATACAAATAAACAAAAACTACATCATCCATACACAAATAATGTATTCCACATCCACAAACAAACAATATTCATCCACACACAAATACATACAAGTTAAAAGTCGTATATTAAAAAAAAATAATCAGGAAGATGAAGGCGGAGGTGGCGGAGGTGGCGGGGCATCGGCGCCAAGGCGTGCAGCGAGAGCCTGAAACATCTCCTGCATCCGTCGCTCATGCTCCTGCCGCAACTCCTCGATCCTCCTCTCCTGCTCCTCCCGTCGCCTCTCCTCCTCCTCCCTCTGCCTCTCCAGCTGCTCCCGAATCCCATCGACGACGACCCGTAGCTGCTGAACCTCTCTCTCTGCGATGTCAGCTCGGCGTTGAGCGCTCTCACCAGCTACGGATCGGCTGGAACCAGCTCTAGTTTGTGCCATGAGCTTAGCACCATGGCCAAGCCCACGCACATATCCAGAACGGGTGCCAAGCACCTCGCTCAGGATTTTTGGCTTACTCCGCTGACTACCATCGGGAGTGGGCTGACTGCGTATGGTGTCCATCGCCGCCTGTAATGAAAAGATATGAAATTTCATAAAAAATGACATGAATGACATTATTATCAATCAATGCGCAATTAAATTTAACAAAGTAAAGATTTTTACCCAATGCTCACTGGCTCTAGGATGAACCCAAGATCCCGTCGCCTGCCGACAGTGAGTCCCTCTGTAGAGGTCTACTGGTCCAGGCTCCTGGCCGGTGACGGAATCCCGCTGCGCAATCGAAAGGAAAAAAGACTTATAATAAATGACAATCAAAATAATATATTAACTTAATAATCATCAATAATTTCTTACCATGTCGTAACGATGTCGTACAAATGACTTTGAACCAGCTACGTGGTTCACTTGTAACTTTTCCCTGTTCGCAGAATTTATTCTGCTCCTCTTCTGAACACATTATACAAAATACATTTCTATTAATTGCGAAATTAATTGCGAATTTAATTGTTACCGTAAGATATCGTACATGTAAATATTACCTGAAAAGCCTCCGACGAAAATCTCTCGCAGAGTATCTACCAGTCGTCTATACTAACGTGTGGCGGTGCGGACAGTACGGCCTCATCATGTATCCTGCACCGCTTGTACCGCTGGTGCAACTCTCCGCGGTACTCCTTGAACCGCTCCCTAATCATGTCGTCGACGGCATGAGAAATGTAGGGAACATTCAAATCGAATTCAAATTTATCCTGCAGTTTCGTAAATAATAAATTAAGGGAATAAACTTATTAACAATAGGACTTAACCGTAAATAAACTTTCACAAAAGAAAATTTCAATTTACTAAACTTTACCTGAAGGCGCTGACGGATGAGCTGTCGCACATCATCTGTCACGTCAGTCCAACGGGGGGTGGTGGCGGGGATCAGAGATCGGCATAGGACACCGACCTCAGACGTAAACAATCTGGCACTGTCCCCAACAGGTCTAAGGCAGTCCTGTGGGAACTCTACTGCCACCCTACCCTCACGCGTAAGTCGCTCTAAAACTAACCCACGAGTGGGTCCACGTCCTCGTCGGCTGGTAGAAGATGCTGCTGCGAAAAGATATATGTAAGTAACAATATAAACAGAAATCACTAAATAAATGTCTAGACTTACATGCAGTGCCCGGTGTATGCTGAACCGAAGGATCAGATGACTGTGATGCACCGTGCGACGTCGATGCTGTCTGCGTCGCATCACGGGTGGAAGGGGTAGATCCAGTGCGCGAACGACCTGATCTCCCACCTGGTGCCATGACTGAATATATCTGAAATACAAACTTATAAATTTAAACAATGTCAATGCAAGTTTATGAACATCATTGCAGAGTGAATTTGTGCTTATGCTTAGAGAAATGATAAAAATATGATTAGACCATTACACTATAATGCAAGCAGAATATAATAAAACCGTAAACAGAATATAATAAAACCGTAAACAGAATATAAAAGTTGAAAAATCCATTACAAATTGTCATTCTATATTAAATACATATATCTCATTGTAATACAAATCAACTTCGGATCAACTATCCGAAATACTCCCTGCGTAAGTTATCGTACGCTGCAGATGTATATTCGATGCTGTATGAAGCACTCGACATTGTTACAGCCAACATGCCAGTCACAATAGGAGAAATCTCATCTCTCGGGACTCCATTCAGATGTGCAAGTGATAATGTCGCATCTTCCATACGAAGTTTTTCGCGATTATATTCCTCAATCAGGTCCGAAATTTCTTTGAGATTGTATAATCTTTCATCTGAGTCATTGTCTTCCTCCCTACATTTCTCGACCAGACCGGGTATCTCTCTGGCCCTACCAGAAGAATATAGGGCCGGAAAGTCCATCCGCAACAGCTGATGAAGTATGCTGCGTGCTTCCGCTACGCTCCAGTTTGTGGAGGACATGATCAGAAAGTTACTTAACTGTAAATGTAGATTATCAACAAGTCAATTCAGGAAAAAAATCATGACTTGTAAAACATATATACATGTAATAATCAAATTAATCGAATTGAAAAATTACATGTAAATCTTGTATACATTTAATAATCGTCGTCTGAATCATTATCGCTTAGGACTCTTTCTTCTTCACCATCACTATCGCTGATCAGAATTTCCTCTTCATCGTCTGCAACGTTGTTATCGATGAAAGCGCTATCATCTCTAACAATGTCATTTATGATTGAGGCATCAACATGATCAGGTGGCACATCATCTCTATTTAATTGCACCACATCAATATCAACATTTGAATCATTCCCTCTATCCCAAGATGGCATGTCTTCTTGGTATGCTTGTTCAACTGACGACGTTCTATTACTCCCTTCATCGTTATCTTCAACGACTACTTCGGGAACGTCAAATATGTTCCTGGGCTTTATTTTCTGCACCACGTGCCAAGAGCCGCCCAACTTGGTGTCAGCGAGGTAGAATACTTGTTCGGCTTGGCCGGCTATGATATATGGGTCATCTTTAAACCACTTCCGAGATAAATTTACGCTCGTGAAGTAATTATCAGTCTGTATTCCCAACTTTTTATTTCCAATGTCCCACCAATCGCATTTAAATAAGTACACCTGCTTTCTCATACAATAACTCAGCTCAATAATATCCGTCAAAACGCCATAAAAATCAATTTCGACCTCCTCATGTGTTCCCTTCACAACCACACCACTATTTTGTGTAGTCCTATATTTCTCACGCTCCTCAGTGTGGAACCGAATCCCGTTTACAATACAACCTGTATATCTAGATACACGTCTATCAGGGCCACACGCCAGTGAGTAGAGCGCATCAGATGCATCCGCAGAGTTGCTAGCGCGCAACATCTTCATCTATCATCACGTATAGAATATAAATGTATGTTTAGGCATTTAAAATTACATGTAAATATTGTGCAATACAACAATATTGTAAGTGTGGTGAGATAGAAGGTAAATTAAGCTTACACGTTTTGCAAACCATTCTGAAAACAAATCCTGATGCATTCGATCATAATTTGTAGGGTATTGGGACTTCATCTCCTCGATGTGTTCGCTATACACAATTGGTACGTTGTAAGCAAGAAATTTTGAGATTAAAACTGTCTGTAGATATACAATAATTATGTGCGAAGACTTACTCCAAGGACGACTCTATTTCTTCACAGTTATGCAACACATACCACCGCGCCTTCGTAAGATCCCGAGGGTCCATATCCTGAAACGTCGGCGATCCTAAAGGATGGACGTTATGTGCGAATACAGATATGAGTCCTTGTTCATGCTCCTGCCCTGCATCGGCATTACGATCTTCTCGGTTGAATCTAGTCTCTATGCCACGAAGATACATGGAGCAATGTCAGGCACTCATTATCAATGTACGCCTCAGCAATGGATCCCTCTGGACGTGCCTTATTCCTCACATATTGTTTTAATGTGTGAAGGTATCTGTACACAAAATCAATATGTTTAGGACATGAAAACATGGATATACGTAGTTTATGGAATGAAAAAAAAATTTGATCATTGTTCTATCACCTTTCGATCGGATACATCCAACGATATTGTACTGGGCCTGCAAGCTTCGCTTCGTGCGGTAAGTGAATCGCTAGGTGTACCATGACATCGAAAAACGCAGGTGGAAAAATTCTTTCAAGTTTGCAAAGGATTACGACAATATCCTTCTCCAGTCGTTTAATAACCTCTACATTCAAAGATTTCGAACACAAATCCTTAAAGAATATCCCCAACTCAATCAGCGTAGCACTGACATCCTTGTTAAGGAATTCACGAATCGCAACCGGTAGTAGGCGTTGCAGAAGGACGTGACAGTCATGACTTTTCATTCCTGTTACCTTACAGTCCGTAATGTTTACGCGCCGAGAGATATTCGATGCATACCCGTCGAAAATTTCACCTTGTTCAACCATTCACATACACATTTTTTCTCTACTTTTGTCAATGTATAGCAGGCTGCTGGTATAGTATATGAATTTCCATGTGGTTGCAAGTGCAACTCTTTCCTTAAACCCATTGCTTGTAGATCCAATCGAGCCTTAAAACTGTCTTTTGTTTTCTTCTCTATGTTCATCAATGTTCCAAAGACATTGTCACATATATTCTTCTCAATATGCATGACATCCAAGTTGTGTCGTAATTTCAGCTGACTCCAATAAGACAACTAAAAAAAAATGCTCTTCTTCCTCCAGTTGTACTCCAATACTGTACGTTTTCTCTTCTTCAAGTGCGGTGCCTTACCAAATCTAACTTCTTCAATGTTTCTCAGTTGTTGTAACACATCTTCTGCAGATAGTTCTTTCGGTGGTGGCCTATGATCTTGTTTGCCATCAAAGATTACCGTCTTCCTGCGCCAACTATGATCCCTCGGAAGGAAGCGACGATGGCCCATATAACACGTCTTCTTACCATGCTTCAATGACAATGAACAAGTCTCAGTACTACATGTAGGACAAGCCAACTTTCCCTTCGTGCTCCACCCAGACAAATTTTCATATGCAGGGAAGTCATTTATTGTCCACAAGACCGCTGCATGCAATCGAAACGTCTGTTCTGCAAAAGTGTCATACGTCTGGACACCTTGACTCCACAACTCGTTTAACTCATCTACTAACGGTCGGAGATACACATCAATGTCATTCCCCGGTGACTTGGGTCCAGGAATAAGCAACGACATCATAAAAAATGATTCCTTCATACACAACCAAGGAGGTAAATTGTAGGGCATAAGTATCACTGGCCACATACTGTACGAGCTACTCATATTACCAAATGGATTAAAACCATCACTTGCAAGACCTAGTCGAACATTGCGAGAATCCTCTGCAAACCAGTCATATTGCTTATCAAAATGTTGCCAGGCTTCAGAGTCAGCGGGATGCCTCAATGTATTATCATCATGAAGGCGTTTCTCCTTATGCCACCTCATATCTTCAGCCGTCTTGCTCGACGTAAACAATCTTTGTAATCTGGGTTTCAATGGAAAGTACCTTAACACCTTTTGTGGAATTTTCTTACGCTTAGCTTCGTCATATTTCCACCTAGACTCTCCACATTGTGGACACTCCTCAACATTTTCATGTTCTTTCCAATACAATACACAATCATTTATACATGCATGTATGAGGATGTAACCAAGGCCCAAGTCTCGCATTAGTGATTTTGCCTCGTAATGAGACTTAGGCAATGTCTCACCTTCAGGTAATACTTCTTTCAACAAGCCAAGTAACATGTCGAACGATTTGTTACTCCAACGATTTATTGTCTTTAAATGAAGTAACCTTGTAAGGAAATTCAACTTGGAGAAGTTCCGACACCCCGGATAAAGTGGACGTTGCGCATCCCTCAACAACCTACTAAACTTTTCTGATTCGGCATCACCCATAGGAGGAATATCCTGGCTAGTACTTGTCGCTGCAAAATCAGTATCCGCAATGGTTCCCCTTAACACATCCCCAATGATATCTTGCATATCGTCAACATCTTCATCCTCGTCATTACGCACAATTGGGTCAGCAAGGACTTCAGTGGCCTCAACTCTTTGGTGGAAGTCTTCACCATGATGAATCCACCAAGTCTAACCCTGGTCAATCCCAACTATGAACAAATCATCTTCCACTTTGTCCAATGTCTTGTGAATCATGTTCTTGCATTTTCGGCATGGACACCTAATTCTATTACCTGAATCTGCCCGATCTCTCGCAAATTCCATGAACTCCTTAACACCTTCTTTATACTCTGGGCCAAACCGATTCTTAGCTTGCATCAAACTCTTATCCATATCTACAATGCAAAGATTAGAGTCAAGTTTAGTTTAGGTGACATGAGTTTAGGATTAGGTTTAGGGCATAAGTTGAGATTTTTGGGTTCGGGATCGATTTTCGGGTTTGGTTTTCGTGTTTGGGTCTAGGTTTAGGCTAGGTGAATGGATTTAGGAATAGGTGTAGGTTTAATTTAGGTGATTTGAGTTTAGGATTAGGTTTCGGGGATAGGTTTAGATTTTTGGGTTCGGGATCGGGTTTCGGGTTTGGTTTTCGTGTTTGGGTCTAGGTTTAGGCTAGGTGAATGGATTTAGGAATAGGTGTAGGTTTAGTTTAGGTGATTTGAGTTTAGGATTAGGTTTCGGGGATAGGTTTAGATTTTTGGGTTCGGGATCGGGTTTCGGGTTTGGTTTTCGTGTTTGGGTCTAGGTTTAGGCTAGGTGAATGGATTTAGGAATAGGTGTAGGTTTAGTTTAGGTGATTTGAGTTTAGGATTAGGTTTCGGGGATAGGTTTAGATTTTTGGGTTCGGGATCTGGTTTCGGGTTTGGTTTTCGTGTTTGGGTCTAGGTTTAGGCTAGGTGAATGGATTTAGGAATAGGTGTAGGTTTAGTTTAGGTGACATGAGTTTAGGATTAGGTTTAGGGCATAAGTTGAGATTTTCGGGTTCGGGATCGGGTTTCGGGTTTGGTTTTCGTGTTTGGGTCTAGGTTTAGGCTAGGTGAATGGATTTAGGAATAGGTGTAGGTTTAGTTTAGGTGATTTGAGTTTAGGATTAGGTTTCGGGGATAGGTTTAGATTTTTGGGTTCGGGATCTGGTTTCGGGTTTGGTTTTCGTGTTTGGGTCTAGGTTTAGACTAGGTGAATGGATTTAGGAATAGGTGTAGGTTTAGTTTAGATGATTTGAGTTTAGGATTAGGTTTCGGGGATAGGTTTAGATTTTTGGGTTCGGGATCTGGTTTCGGGTTTGGTTTTAGTGTTTGAGTCTAGGTTTAGGCTAGGTGAATGGATTTAGGAATAGGTGTAGGTTTAGTTTAGGTGACATGAGTTTAGGATTAGGTTTAGGGCATAAGTTGAGATTTTTGGGTTCGGGATCGGGTTTCGGGTTTGGTTTTCGTGTTTGGCACCATGGATTCTATGAGAAAGGAGGAGAAACTGGTTGCTTTATTCTGTTTGGCACCATGGATTTGATGAGAAGTGGATTTGAGAGGATTAAAATTTACACCGTCCATTCCTTCATGTTTGATTTCTCTCCAAATCTTGACTGCCAAACAGAAAATCTGAAATTGGTAAGAACTGGAATTGATGAGAATTCATATCATGGAATCCACTTCTCCTCAAATCCATGGTGCCAAACGGGCCATTAGATGAATTGAGTTTAGGTTTCGGTTTAGCCGTAGCTTATAGGTTTTAGTTTTAGGTTTATGGTTTCGGGTTTAGGGTGTAGGTCTTGGAGACTCAAGCAACTCAAGGATAGCTCCAACGCACATCCGGGTCTGCTCCACACAAAGCGGGCCTGTCCAAATGGCCAGGCCACCCATATTGCTGTCCATAGGAAATGGACAACTTCCTCATGGTCATAACAGCGGTTCCCACCTTCCAGGGACCCCCGCTCAACACCCGGATAGCTCCGACGCACATCCGGGTCTGCTCCATTAATTTCAAGCTAATACATAAACACGGGCCTGTCCAAATGGCCAGGCCACCCATATTGCTGTCCATAGGAAATGGACAGCTTCATCATGGTCACAACAGCGGTTCCCACCTTCCAGGGACCCCCGCTCAACACCCGGATAGCTCCGACGCACATCCGGGTCTGCTCCATTAATTTCGAGCTAATACATAAACACGGGCCTGTCCAAATGGCCAGGCCACCCATATTGCTGTCCATAGGAACAGGACAGCTTCAGCATGGTTACAACAGCGGTTCCCACCTTCCAGGGACCCCCGCTCAACATCAACATCAATCAACTACTCTTAATCACAAGTATCATGTTCGTCATCTAATTTGCCACTAAATGATAATATAATAAAATCAGTCGCCCATCCAAGGATGGATAGATTGAAATGCTATCATTATTTCCATTTATATGCCCAAGCCTAAATTTCGACAGCATCTCCCCCTATCTCTCCAGATATATTTATCTTACATTTCATTTCCACGTCAACTATCCACACATTGTGTGGATTAAATTGACAATGGAATTAAACATAAGAAACATATCCAGAGAGAATAGGAGAGTTACTGCACGAAACTAATGACCCTACGCATGTAAATGACAAACAACGGTAACATTCCAATCTATCCAACCTTGGACTGTCCAACAGGACAATTTGGCAGATTTCTATACCTCCAAAACACACTTTATCTATGCTCGGCAATATAGAAATCTCCAAATGGGCTAACTGATTCTATTATACTACCATTTGTGGACAAAAAATATTTATTAATAATAAGCCAAATACATCCACAACATACATATCCACATAAATCAACCACGGATAGCTCCGACGTACATCCGGGTTTGCTCCATCAATTCTAGATACACAAGCACATGAAAATGGCAGAATCATCAACACCATGAATCAAGTTTAATCAAATACCTAATGACTATTTTGTGAACAAATAAGTATGGGCGGCCCACCATGGGAATCGGATTGCGTGCGGAGTGTAGAGTAAACTCAGTTGGGCCCACCTAGAATGTATGTGATTTATCTATTCCATCCTTATGTTTTTCCACCTCATTTTAGTGGTTGAGCCCAAAATTTAAGCATATCCAACTCTCAAGTGGACCATGCCATGGGAAACAGTGGGAATAATGATTTCCACCATTCCCAGGCCCTACAGTGATCTTTATTTGTCATCCAACCTGTTCATAAGATCACATGGATATGGATGAGGGAAAACACAAATATCAGCTTCATCCAAAACTTCTGTGTCCTCCAAGAATTTTTCAATGATACACATTCAGTTCACATTTGTGGTGTGGTCCACTTTAGATTTTGATATGCTTCATTTTTGGGCACCATACCTAAAATTTTCTGCTAAGATGGATGGACGGAGTGGATAAAATACGTAAATCACTGTGGGCCCCACGAGCAGTGGACAGTGACGGTGGGCCCCACATTTATTGTATATCATGATTTTTATTAATTTGTAAATCACAAATTAAAATCCCTAATTAAGGAAGGAATTAGGGGATTTTAATTTTGAAATCCCTAATTAGGGGATTTTAATTTCAAAATCCCTAATTAGGGATTTACTAAATCAGTGGGCCCCACCAAATCGTGGACAGCTAAGGCGGACCCCACGCACATGCAATGGACAGCGATAGCGACAATGGGACCCACATGCAATGGACAGCAACGGTGGGATCCACATGCAATGGACAGCAACGGTGGGACCCACATGCACTGGAACGGTGGGACCCACATGGGCCCCACAACGGTGGGACCCACAGCAACGGTGGGACCCACATGGGCCCCACAGCAACGGTGGGACCCACATGGGCCCCACAATGAACAACGAGGAGAGAGAGAGAGAGAGAGAGAGAGGAAATGGAGGAAGGAGGAAGGGGGGGAGACGCTTACCGGCGGAGATGACGGCGTACGGTGGCTGGTGGAGGAGCGTGCTCACGCGGGCGGCGTGGCTGACGGCGTATGGCGGCGTGGCTGGGGGTCGGTGGTCGGGTGGCGGCCGGCGAAGGACGGCCGGTGGTCGGCAGTAAGGGATGGCCGAGAGAGAGAGAGAGAGAGAGAGAGCGAGAGAGAGAGACCGAATGAGAAAAGAGGGCGAACGGGTAAGTTAAAAAGACCACTTTTACCGACGAAAATTTTCGTCGGTAAAAGTTTTGTTTCGTCGGTAAAACTCCTTTTCAAAAACTTTTACCGACGAAACTTTTCGTCGGTAAAAGTCACATCTTTTCTTGGCGGGAATCACATATTGCACATTATTACCGACGAAAAGTTTCGTCGGTAAAAGTTTCGACGGTAAAAGTAAAATTTGTTGTTTTCTTTTTTAGCGACAGGTTATTTCGTCGGCAATAAACGTTTTACCGACGAAATTATAATTTCATCGGTAAAAGTGTATGGCGGCAATGAATTTGGTGGTGGAGGGAGATTTTTACTGACGATTTTTCCATTTCGTCGGTAAAAATGGTTTTTCCCAACGAAAATTATTTCGTCGGGAATACTTTCGTCGGTAAAAATCCGTTTTCTTGTAGTGGGAAGAGAATTACTAAGGTCGAGCAGATAAGCAAGCTAGGTAGCTTATGGGGTGGCCGGCGTCGAGCCGGCAGGGCAACTCAGGGGGTGACCGATGTCAAGCTGAAACTTGACTCTTAAAAGTGAGGGAGTATCAGAGTGGGCCGTAGGGGTGGTCTGGTGGGGCTGGGTGGGCAAGCATAAAGAGAAAGAGAGAGAAGGTTAAGGTTAAGGCACTCGAACAGTTGGGTAGGTTTTTTTTTTTTAATGAAAATATTAAGTTTTTTTAGGGTATTTATACTCTGAGTCACAATCAAAGCCGAGTCGAGTCGATTCGAACCGGTTTCGAGCTACTCCATGAGTCTAGTGTGGCCCTACTCAATGCTTAACTCGAATTCATTTGAGCACCCAAAATTTGGCTCGACTCAACCCAAACTTACTTCCTATTAGAGCCGAGCTAAGCGAGTTTTTTGAGCTTACTCAACTCGTGTACATCACTAATACCACCATTGCCCAGAGGTTATTACCACATCTCTGCAATACTGACCATTGCCTAGGTATTGGAGGGTTGTTGCCCAATCCCAACCTAAGCTGAGCCAACGCGTGTTCTGCCCTTCACACACACACACACACACACACACACACACACACACACACACACACACACACACACACACATATATAGACACACACATGCATGTGCGCACATGTGTGTAGAGCAATGCTCACCTTCATACCTGTTCTCATGAGAACTCGTGAGTAGGGGTGTCAATGGGCTGGGCCTGGGGTAGCTCTTAGCCCTGATTTAACACTATTTCCGGCTAGGTCATAGGGCTGGCCCCATTCGAAAGTCTGATTTTTCAGGCCCAAGCCCGGCCCATTGACACCCCTACTCGTGAACACCTTTTGAGGACTCATCACATGTAATGTGAGCCCAAAATCTAAGTTGTCCACCTAATGCAGCACTCCAAAAAACCCCAAGGGCCAAACTTTCAACCTAGTCGCCCAAAATCTAAGTTTTCCACATAATGCAGCACTCCCAAAAACCCCAAGGGCCAAACTTTCAACCTAGTCCAGAAGTTTGGTGAGCCATGGCAAAAGGAAACAATTTCTACCCTTGATTTGCCTCCCTGCTACGGCGCCCCATAAGAGTTTTGGATCAGGTTGAAAGTTGGGCCTTTAAAATTTTTTAGGGTGCTGCATCATGTGGACGGCTCAGATTTTGGGCTCCCATCATTGTGATGAGTCCTCAAAAAGTGCTCACGACTTATCATGAGAACTACTGCGCAAGTGAGCATTCCTCTCTCCCTCTCTCTCTCTCTCTATATAGGTCTTATTTACAGTCTTAAAATGTGGCTGGTTGAAGTGAGCCACAACATGGTATTTAAGTGAAATTGGCCCTAATCACTAGTAATTGAGTCACCCAATTTTAACCATAAGGCCCAAAATTCAGCTCAGCCTGTGATTCTAGTGGGCCATTCAGAGGGAAATTAGTAATCCTGATAGTAGCCGAGATTATCAATCGTGAGTTCTTGAAGAACCAGCAGAAAAAGCCTCCCATGCATGCGTTGTTGAAAAACCCACTTTGGTTAGGTCCTGACGGTGAGCCCACCTTGACGTGACGTTGCATATCCATGCGTACATCTGCTTTGCGGTGTCAAAATGAAGCACATCCAAATCTCACGTGAACTATACTACAACAAATAATGGTGATTGAAGGCCCACTATTAAAAAGATTGTTGGCCACACTATAATATCTATTTGCCATCCAACCTGTTAGTAAGGTCACAGATACCTGATGAAGGGAAAACACAAATACCATCTTGATCCAAAACTTTTGTGGCTCCGAAAAAGTTTTTAATGGTCAATCACTATTGTTTCCTATGGTATGGTCCACCTAAGATTTGAATTTACTTCATTTTCTGGCTAATCTATCAAAATAGATAGACGGTATGGAATAAAATACACATTAATGTGGGCCCATGGTCATGGTCTATACAAACACGTTACCTCTGCCTTGCCTAATGTCTCACGACACGGATTGCATGGGAAACCAATACCAACACCAGGTAGGTACCAGGTGCAAGGGATCTATTAGCCACACCATCCATCCATTTTGGAATCTCAGTTTAGGCTATGAGTCCAAAATTGATGCCTATCCAAAGCTCAAGTGGACCACATCATAGGAGTTTAGTCAGTGCCTTTTAGGGTGTGGGCCCAATTATGAGGCACATCCGACTTTCAGGTGGGCTGTATTACTTGAAACAATGGCATTGGAAGCCCACTGTTGAAATAGTCATGGGACCATAGTGATTTTTTAAAATATTCATCCTATCCGTTAGTTTCTTCATATGATTGTGAGGCATAGAGAAGACCTTATGACCAGTACTTTAGATGGCTTATCAACAGTATGGTGGGCCTTGGGAAAATTTCAATGGTAGTTGTTAAATCTCCATTGTTTCCTTCGATGTGGCCTACTTAATCTTTGGATCTGCATCATTTTTGGACCCACCCACTAACATGAGTTGGAAAAACGGATGGACAGGATGAATTTCTCAATATACATCACGGTGGGCCCTACCTACATGAGAGGGTCCAGCAAAGGTTTCAACGATAGGCATTGTCCTCCCTACTGTTTCATACCGTGTTACCCATTTGAGTTTTTGATTTGTCTCAATTTTGGACACACCCCTAACATGATATGGCAAAACGGATGGATGAGGCAGGCTTTTCAAAAACATTTCTGTGGGCCCTAAGTACAGAGTGTCGGGGTCACCATGCAATCCGCGTTGGCAGAGACCGTCAGATTCTGTGAGGACGGGTGATGTGTTTGTCAAAGTTTTGACCGTGGCCTCCTTTGATGTATATTGTATATCCATGCCGTCCATCCATTTTTCCAGGTCATTTTAGGGCATGGCTTAAAAAAAAAAAAAAATAGATCCAAATCTCAGGTGGACCACACCATAGAAAACAATTGTGATATACTATTAAAACTTGTTGACTTCTTGTAGGCCACAAAAGTTTTGGATCAAGTTGATATTTGTCTTTTCCCTTCATCCAGGTCTGTGCGATGTTACCAATAGGTTGGATGGCAAATAAACATTACGGTTGGCACTTAGGAATTTTTAATGGTCGGTGTTCAATCACTGCTATTTGTCGTGTTGTGGTGCTTCTCAGATTTGGATCCACTTCATTTTTTGGGCCATGCCTTAAAATGAGGCGGTAAAACGGATGTACCCTTCCCCTAAGCCGTGCTTCTAGGATTATCTGTTTCCCTTTGAAAGTGTCATGAGCACACAGCTACTTGTGAACGTGCAGAGTACCACGCTCAAGGTGTGCACAATCTTGTGTGCTCCTGATGAGCACCTTATTAATGTATATCCCTTAGTTATTATCCTCCAAGTTGATTTGTTTTGATAATTATCTATTCTTTTTTGTACATAAAATTTCTTCCTGATGAACATCTTATTGATGTATATCTCTTAGTTATCATCCTCTAGTTATCTTTTAGATATTGTTTGGTTATTTGATTTATTTTGATAATTATCTTCTTTTTTGTGTTGTGTGTGTGTATATAATCAGGGATATTATAAATAAAGAATTCTAAAGGAGACAACAAATAAAAAAAAAACAAAACAACACAAAACAAAACAAAAAACTACGTTCTTTTCTTTTCCCTATTTCAACAATCTTGAATGGTAGGAGCCATTATTAATTTTTTGTATACCATTTATTAAGGGCGTGTTTGATTGCACCAAATGTGAAACCAAAATAACCATTATTAATTTTTTGTATCCCATTTATTAAGGGCGTGTTTGATTGCACCAAATGTGAAACCAAAATAACCCAAGCTAAATGCTACCAATTCTATTTACTTTGTCCATCCAAACAGAACCTAAATGTGCCTCTTCAAGAATCAATGAGCCAGTGTCTCCCCTGCTAGCACAGCAGGCATTTCAACAGCAGGTCTCAGGTTCGAAATGCCAAGGAGACACACTAACCCCACAGGTGAGTGGGTGAATCGCATGACTAACCGCACGTGTGGGTAACAAGGTGGGTGGTTGTATGACTAAAGAAAAAAAAAAAAAAAAACGATGAGGCACCACTAAGCTTGAGCACTGCTGATTATACGATATTGTTTGTAAGCATTGGATTAGTAACAAATATTTTCTTTGGTCATCTTCTAAGTAGAGCCAATTCACTTCTCGTGCCGAAAATGATTCCCTTTTGAAATAATTGTGCTGATTTGGCTTCATTTCATCTGTCATTCTGAATAAATTCTCTCATAGCTTGGAATTTGAACTGGCATATTGCTACAATTAATAGCAGCTGAAAATATAACAAATGAAAATCAAAGAAGAGCAGAACTCAGGATGTTGCAAATTACATATTCCTTTGGTCTAATCTCTCCGATCTCAATATATAGACATAGGAGAGACTTACATGTTAGTTCAGGCACAACTTAAAAAATGGTGGAGACTCTTCAACCATACACATGGAATCGTTGTACAGCAATCCAGACTGACCAAATAATCACTGACCCAACTGTGGATGGAGAATAAACTAAACGCTTCACCGAGAAGACAATCTTAACCCACATGATTATTCCCGACTAATCTGCACCAGTCACTATTTTTCCCCTTAACCATCCATTTGATAGCCATTAATTCAATGGTTAGGATTGCTTAATCAGGGTGAGTTTGGAGATATGCTCCATCCACAATGGGACTCGCAATTTGGATTATCTAAATAGCTGTACATCAGTGCTACGGAAGATGAGTCACTACCATTTTCTAAATTGTGCAAAACTAACACAAGGGCCTTCCCACATAAACATATATCATTAAGAAAAAGAAGACTAGAATGATGTAAAATGATAAGTGAATCATCAAAGATGGTATTCATGAACTGACCACCTACAACCAATTGTATGTTTGAAGTATTTTCTTATGGCATTAGAATTTTTATTTTCACTTTTGCCCTTGAAAACATTATATCCTTTCAAAGGCAAATGTTTGTGAAATCAGATTGTAGGTTAAAACTTCAACTGCTTGTAGGTGATTAGTCCTCATGGTATATTTATTTCCAAGGAAATGCTACCAGATTGCAACCCAGCTTTTAGTCATAAGGATAAGAACTTGTTGATTTTTTTACTTTTTCATGAATCCATGAATCACTACCACCCATAGAAGGACAAATTGAAAACCATGACATTCATCCCATCAAACGAGAAGGTGTGATCGTCATGTGCTCATTGACCCAAAGAAATCTAACATCCCCTTTCACACTGAGAGCCCGTTACTGCAACTCCATAGAAATTGGAAAAATCAATAGCTTTTCCTTGTAATTAAGTAGGAAATAGAAGAAGACAACTCTCCCACTTGTGTCTGAGATCTGGACCATTCATAAGGTGTTCCCCACACATATGTACCATGGACTGAAAATCAGGCTGGGACGCTCATGGGTGCGTCACATGTGCAAGTCTAAGTGTTCACTTTGTCGAAGTCTTCTTAACTGTCCACTTGGTCTTTTTTTTTTTCTGTACACAAGTGGCTCACCTGATGACTCGACAAGCCTGATTCTCAGGGTCAGCCACATATAAGCTGGGGCCCACATAATGACCAGACCAGAGCTCGCCACATTGGCATGTGTTGGCATTGTAAGATTCAAAATCCTACACATCAAATCAAATATGTTGCTGAAAGATATTACTTACACTATGATCCCCCATGATATAGCATTAAGTCATCGTCGTTTAGGAACTTATCTATATCAGCATCTTCAAATTCAAGAGGAAACGGACTCAACCCGAACAGGCCATCAGTCAGAGACACATAGGGACTGTCGACAAGCTTATCTTGCTCTGTCTGGAATGGATCCTTCACCAAGTCCTGTACATCTCTAGCAATCTCATTTGCATTTACATCCAATGTCGGTCCGTGCCTGTAGTCATGACTTCGATTCCGAACTGCAGTATCCCCATGCCCGATTTCGTGATCAACCATGACCAGTTGCAGCTGCTGTCTATCATTAGAGAGCCCATATCTGCCAGACGAGCCGTAGAAACCAAAAGTACTTCCAGCCTGCATATCAGACTTTTGTAAGCCTGAATGCAATAAGGGCTGGCCACCGACGAACATGCTGTGAGCAGCAGAATTACCGGGCGGCAAGATGGAGACGCTGTTGAACCTTGATACAGACAACTGGTGCTGATTCTGTAAATGTCCTTTTTGAGACATCAAAGATGAATTTCGACAATTTTCTAGTTGAATTCCAGGCATATGATATCCGTCTGACTGCAAGACTGTGTAGTTCATATCAGGGAGACAGTTTCTGGATTCCCCATTAGGATATTCACAGTTGAGCAGCATGGCCGACTGATCATCTGGCTTCAAACTTCGACAGGGTGGTTTTCTCCCACATTGCTCTTCTACCTGATCTTTATCTCCTACAAGTTGGTGGGCATTTTCATGCAGGCGGTCTCTAACAGGTTCAATACCCAAATGTGGATTTCCCCTTTCATATTTCGATGAAACAGAACCCTTACAATCTTCGAAACAATCAACATCATAATCAGAACTGTCATCTGTTGTAGTTTTTCTTCTTTTCCTATGACTGCTGGGCCTCATCCCTGTTACATTAGACACCACATTCTCACCACTGAGCTGCTGGAGCAACGATTCCTCCCTGCTCAATATGCCCAACCAAATCGAGCTCTCCTTGGCCGTCATCTTATCTTGCAGATACTTCGACATTTGGATTTGCATTCTGATCTTTGTAACATCGGGCAACATGTGCTTGATCACGGCAGTCAGCACCCCAACTTTCCATATCTTCTTCAAACTGTGGGGCTTCTTGTAAGGAGGAGTCTGACCTTTCAGAAGTCCCAAACTCACCCACCAATCTTCGTTCCCCGACGGCCACCAAGGTGGAGGAATTTCCTTCTCCAACGGGTACTTCCGCTGCGGAGGGTCACAGTGTTGCAACAGGGAGGATAGAAGAGAGCCTAAAGTAGCATCTTGGAGGTCCAGGAGTACATGGAAGTTCCCATTCCCCTCATTTTGCACACTCCTATCAGCCGAATTCTCCTCTTCGTACTTTGCTATGGCTGCAGGCCCATTCTTATCGAATTTCACCTTCTCTTTCCACCAAGCTCTTATGTTATCAGACGCTCCGCTCACGGGCTTTCCCTTCTCGGGTATGATCCCATAGACGAAACCACGGACCTTGCACACCTCCATCAACTTCAACATGTATTTCAAAATACCATCTTGGGCTCTCGACATCTTCTTCCTCTGAGCTTCAGGGGACGGCTCTTTGTGATCCTGCTTGTCAGCAGCCTGCTGGACTGTGAGTTTCCGCCGCTCCTTGATTTTCCTAAGCTTTATCTGATCCTTGAACATTCGTCTTTCCAACTCTTCAGGCTCAATCTCTTCATCGCTAACATCGTTCTCCACAAGATTATCAATCCTAACGCTGTCAAGTTCAAAATCAGAACCATCGCCCAAAGCAACAATCATCGCAACTATGCGAAGAAACAAATGGGAATTCCAAAATTCACCAGAATTTCATGAACCCAATTCCCCTTTTTTCAAAATTTTAATCACAAACATATTCCAGTTGATCTAAATCCCCTTGCTAAGAAAACTGCAAATTCTGCCAAATCAGAAAATGAAAGCCTATTAATCTCCATAACCCAATTCTCTTTATCGATCACTTTCTACCATGATTTCCAATCCAAAAAGAAAAATCCACTTCTTGATATTCAATCCCGACCACCGGATCATACGACCCAAATCCAGTTCAACAAAAGCATCCAGCTAGAAGTTCGAAGAGAACACAACTTCACGAACAGACCCAATTCAATTCCTGGAAATTTCCAACACCAACTTCGTGATCGAGCGCTTCAAAGACTCCAGAGAGACTATTTCACGAAATCGTATAAAACAAAAGAAAGAGAAGCAAAAGCAATGAAAATCTACAGCCTGAATGAAATTACAGGGAAAAAGGTTCAAAATCCATACCAGATTTCAGCTACAAATCTCTTCTTAGTCCATCATCATCCGAAAGAAGAAAAAAAAAAAAAAAAACGATTTGCAGTAAATCCTCTACCTGAAAAACGGTTTTTCTTCTTTCTGGAATTTGGGTTTGCGAAGAAAAGGGTGGGGCAAAGGAAGGTGGGAAAAACAAAGCGTACGAAAAGATTGCGTTTTGGGGGGAACGAAAGAAACAAAAAATGAAAAAGAAAAAAGACCGGAATCGTCGAGTTTTACGCAGCTGCATAAAACACACAATATCTATATCTGGTCAGCTTAACATTTGGGAAAGGCTGATTTTTGTACACTCCTTATGAGTCCTGCCGGGTTAACGGGTTTGATGAAAGATACACACAAATCTACGGTTGGTATCCCATCCCCATTGTTCCCTGACGTGTGGCCCACCTCAGTTATCAGGCTTATTTTTGCCCCAGGTAGTAGAATCGAGGGTACAACCTGGATGTAGTGGATTTTACATATATAACATGTTGGTGGGCCACACAGCGTCAAACGGGTGCCGTAGAGGAATCCGGTCCAAAAGGAAAATAAAAAAGGAAAACGCTAAAACCCGTTCATCTGGGGAGATACTTGATACTCTGGCTGCTGATGACGCTTGATACGCAGGAACTAAGAAATTGTACACGCAGCTGAAATTAACTTAAATTAAACAGAACAAGTTGTGGATATCACCGTTTCTAAGTCAAGAGTCCAAATAGGATTCGTCCAACAAACGTAACCAAATTCAAAGTAGGGCTCTCAATGGGTCGGATCTGGATTGGCACCAGCTGGATCCGGCTCCAAGTCCATATATGTATAGACGGATTCCGATCGGATTCAGATCCAACTCGGATCTAAAAGGTGATATCCATATTCGATCCAATCATTTATAAGTTGTTAGATTCATTTTTTTATCCAAAATTCATTTAACTATCGGGTTGGATCTAGGTCCGAATCCACCCCATTACAAATTTAAAAAAAATTATATAATATAAAATTTATAATGTTTATCGTGGTATGGTCTACCTAAGAGTGACATGTCTCAATTTTGAAACATGGCCTACAATGATCTATAAAACAGATGGCTGGCAGCATGAATATAACATATGCAGTAAGGTGACAATGAGTCTGGATTTTAATCGGATTCGGATCAAACTCGGATAGGTTCATGTGAATCCAAATCCAATGCATTTTAAGTAATTGGACCTATTTTAAGATCCAAATCCGATCCATTTAAGTAATAGGACTTATTTTCAGATCCAAATCTGCATTATATGGATTCGGAGTGAATCGGATCTCGGATCTCACCCGCTCCATTGAGAGCCGAATTCAAAGACACTTGTTTGTTAAAACAGGGCATTTGGACATTTTTCATTTTTAACCGTCCAATAAATGCCCACCAATTTGATGGTCAGATAATCTAATAGGAGTAATTTTTTTAATGGATAGAGAAATGTATTTTGGATAGTTTAATTTCACTTATATTCCACATATGCAGTTTCCCAGTAATTTCTAGGTGCCTGAATATCACTCATCATACTCTGCCGGAGTATAAAAAAATTTCTCTCCATTTTTACGATTTTGTAATATGAAATACTCGGCTACTGAATATTGAGAAAAATGAATCGTACACAGCGGCTGTATCATGAGTTATGATATAGCCATTTCTCTTTCGCGAATATTTCGCACGTGTAAATTATCCAAACCATGAAGAAAGTATTCAAAATCATCATTGTTAGCTGAAGTGAAAATCAAGTCCATCAAATCCGTTCGTACCAATTCAGTCAATCGTAGTCCATTGATTTTGATATCCTATGCAGATCGATGAGAGAATAGTCCCGATTTTCATTTAAGATCATGATCATGGTTTTCCCCCACATTTTTACGGATTAGATATTCTAAAAATATAAAAAACTAGCAGTAAAAATAAATGATGTATCAAAACGTATTATACAGCCGCTGTGTTCGATTAATTTCTCTTGAATACTTACCGAGATAAATGGGTTAACGTCCAGCCCTTTCTTCCGGCTGCCATCACTAAATTCGATCCTTTTGGGATACCACCGTGAAGATCGCTTGACATGAAAATCGGATCGGTCCACTAATTGAATGGCCCACAATTGTACAATGACTATCATCAGCTGTCCGTTGATTTCTTTTTATATGTATATTTGTGCCCCTCCCAACGAGTAGATCGACCCGATTCTCACAACGGGTAATCATCATGGTGTGGCCAACCTTGTACGGATCAGATATCAATCTCACAGGACACATTGACAGAAAAGAAAATGTATGTGTGAGAAACGTTTCAGTACGGGGTTGTATGTGATTATTTCTAAAGGGTTATTAAGCCCACACGCGCGTATAAGAAAAGCTGACGCAAGCACCATTAAATATGCCAACGTGGTAGGCAGGTGAAATATCCAACCCATCCATCAGGTGGAATTTACTGTATATATTTTACTTCCCAAAGATAAAGGTGGTCCACTAAGCAAATGTGACATAATATTTATTTTTTCACAACTATACAATTATTCATTTAAATATGGTCCATCTGAAAGTTGGACCATTCTGATTCTTGATATAACGATCCTAAATAATGGTTCCTTTCTGATGGATGGTTTGGATGTTTCACATATCTGTCAAGATGGCCTTTGTGATGGCGTGTGAATTAGCTGAGCTGTACACGCGTACGGGCTTAGCAAAGCTCGACAAGATACGCTTTCTCAAAAAATCCGCTGACCGGACGGGAACGTCGGGGCTTTACCATGAGAGATCCCGGCCTAACACAAGAGAGTGCGGACCTCACCGTGGGGCCCACCTTAATGTATGTATTATGTATCCACGCTGTCCATTCATTTTTTCAGATCAATTTAGGGCAATATCCGAAAAATCAAGTAGATCCAATAATCAGGTGGACCATGCCATAAGAAAGAGTGTTGATTGACCATTAATAGGCTACAAAATTTTTGTATCAATCTGATATTTAATTATTTTTCCTTCATCCAGGTTTATGTGACCTTATCAACAGATTGGATGGTAAATAAAAACTACCTAAACATTAAGCGTCGCCCTAAGAAGTTTTTAATGGTAGGACGGTCATTCACTACTGTTTCTTATGGTATGGTTGATCTGTAAAAACGGATGGACGGAGTGGATACATAATACATACAAATGTGGGCCCCACGGTAACCCAACGGAGTGGCCGCACGGTCTTGGTAAGGTCGGGGTCTCACCTAATCCACCTTCACCCACCAACGGGGAACAACATAAACCCACTACTAAAACCTCTGCACATTGTGTAGCTCTCTTGATATTTGGATCAAGCTGATCTTTTGCATTCTACTTTATCCTACTGAATTACACTACCTTTTTTTTTTTTTTTTTTTTTTGTTAGTCATGCAACGCACCCACCCGGTCAGTCATGCGACGCACTCACTGGTGGGCGTCAGGAAGGGAATATTTCACCCTGATGGGTTTCGAGACCTTGACCTCTTGGTGAAGCTCCGCAGAGTTTACCAACGAGGTATCAGCCCCGAACCTCATCCTGCTAAATTACACTTGCTTGATGGGTTTGATGAAAGAGAAGCACACAAACAAACCTATGGTTGGCATCCCATCACCATTGTTACCTCTGGTGTGGCCCACTTAAGTTCTGGATTTTGCTATTTTTTTAGCAGGTCTAAATCTATGATAGAACCTGGTAGACGGAGTGGATTTTAAATATAAGATATAGTGGGCCCTGCAAGTTTGGGTGTAAAACAGGTGTTCTAGAATAGAGGATTCCGGTCCGTTTATGGAAGCTGGTTCCATTGTAGATGAGAATTTGGTGCAATTATAGCAGCATGTGGGGTCGGGCTGGGCTGAAGGGCTAGCGTCAGTGGGTTTGCTCTCCACAGGTCGGGCAGGGCAGAAGGACTGTTGTATATGGTCCAAATCTAGGGCTCTCAATGGAGTGGGTCAAATCCGAGATCCGATTTGCTCCAAATCCGTATAATGCGGATTTGAATCTTAAAATAGGTTTGATTATTTAAATGGACCGGATTTGAATCTTAGGGCCAATTACTTAAATGAACTGAATTTGGATTCACATAAACATATCCTAGTTCAATCCAAATCTGATCCAGATCCGACTCATTGTCACCTTAGTGTATATGTTATATTCATTCTAGCCATCCATTTTTTAGATTATTTTAGGCCATGTCTTAAAATTGAGACATGTCAGTTAGGATTGCACATCGATTCGGTCAATTTGATTTTAGATGAAATCGAAATTGAATTGATCTTAAATTTTTGAAATTAAAATTGAAATTGAATTGATCTTAATTTTGAATTTTAGAATTGAAATTGAATTAACCTAATTTTTTTGAAATTAAATTGAGATTGAATTGATGAATTTTTTTTATTCAATTTGATTCGATTTTTCACACATTGCAATTTGAAAACTTATAGGTTGTGTAGGTTTAGATTTTATAGTACCTCAAATAGTAATATTAGTAAAAAATACTTCTGAAAACATATGCATAATAACTAGTCAATACATGGAAATTAGAAAGATCGTATTGATCAAAAGCTTTTGAGGCCTGAAAAATGTTTTTAATGGTTATTCATCACTCTTTCACTGGTATGGTCCACCTGAGATTTGATCTTCTTATAATTTTGGATCATATCCTAAAATGAGACGTAAAATTAGATGGATATAATGGATATATAAAAAATACATCAAGGTAGGCCCACATGGTAGGGGTAACACCCACTAAGTTGTTACAAACGTAACACTTAATTCACTCTTGGGTGAACTTCAAATTACGCACTAAGTTAGTACACTTTTGTCATACTGAGTGAACTTGGTTGGGCCTACTTTGAATGCATTTGGTATACTACACCGTCCATTCGTTTTGCCTGCTCATTTTAGCCGTTGAGCCCAAAATTGAAGCATATCCGAAACTTGGGCGAACCATGCCACATGAAACAATGGGAATAATGATTTCCACCGTCGAAACCTTCCTAGGGCCCATATTGGCGTTTATTTGTCATCCAACCTATTCGTAAGATCAAGTAGACATGTATGAATGAAAAACACAAATATCAGCTTGATTCAAAACTTCCGTGGCCTACAATAACGTTTCAATGATAGAGGTTCAATTCACACTGTTTCCTGTTATGTGTGCCACTTGAGCTTTGTATACGCTTCAATTTTGGGCTTGAGCTATAAAATTATCTTTTAAAGTGGATGGACGAAGTGGATAAAATGAATAAATCACTATGGGCCCCACAGAGTTTACTCAGTACTCCAAGCGCATTGAGTTACTAAGTATGTAATTAGATTCATCTGGGACTCTTGGGTGGGCACGGATATGCAAAAGGGTGGTTTCAAAGCTCTATGGCCCCCACCATAGTGTATGTGTTTTATCTAGGCCCTCCATCCACTTTTCATCTAATTCTAAGACATTGTCCAAAAAATGAGACATTCAAATCTCGAGTGGACCACACCACAAGAAAGCAGTGGGGTATTGACACATATTGTTGAAAACTTTTTGGGGCCTTAGGAGTTTGGTATCAAGCTGATATTTGTTTTTTTCCTTCCTCAAGGTCTATGTGACCTTATGAACAAGTTGGATGGCAAATAAACATTACAATGGGCCCTAGAAAGAATTTAATGATGGACGTTCAATCCCTATTTTTTTTATGTGGTGTGGTAATTTGAGATATATATCTTTCTAATTTTTGAAAATTTTAATTAAAATCAGATATAAAAATGGATGAACGGCATAGATAAAACACACTATGATGTATCTATTTATTCCATACCATCCATTAATTATGTGTGTGTGTGTGTGTGTATTCAATTCAATTTTCAATTTGATTAATTGATTCAATTTGATACAGATCAATTTGATTGTCGATTCGATTCGATCGATCGAAACCGAAAATTGAAATTGAATTTTTTTTTAAATTGAATTGAATTAATCTTAGAGAACGATTCGATTCAATTCAATTTGTTCGATTCGATTCAATCGATAAATTGATCATAAATTGAATTGTGTGCAGCCCTACATGCCACTCTCAAGTCAACCATATCACAGTAAATAGTGGGATTTGCATCATTTTGCTACTAAATTAAATATATTATATTATATATATTTTTAGATTTGTAATGGGGTGGATTTGGACCTATATTCGACTTGAATCCGATGGCTATATGGATTTTGGATTGAAAATGGATCTAACTATTTATAAATGTATCAGATATGGGTATCACCTTTTGGATCTGAGTTGGATCCAAATCCAATCTAAATATCCGTCTAAGATATTCTCAGACTTGTAGCCGGATTGGAGAGCCCTATCCAAATCTTACTTGTTTGAAAAACGAGCTTCAGTTTTAAGCCCTAGCCCAACTCTTGGGCGTAATATCTAGCCCAAGGAAGACCAGGCCAAAAACCTGATGAGTAGCCTAACCCACTGAAGCTTCTTGAATAAAAGTCACCTTCCTTTTTGTTTTAGCTCTTGTTTTTGGTAAAATCTCAACAAATTTTTTTTTAAAAAAAGCACTTATTTAAAATAAGCATATTTAGTAAAACTTTCAAATAAGAGCTTTTTTAAGGGTAGTTGACCTCATTGTATGGGCCTCACCTTTATTATGAGTCATTTATCATGCGGGCCCACCTTCAATGACCATCATCCATCATGTGGGTCCCGCCTTTGACGTGGACTATCCATCAAATGGGACCCACTTGATGTGCATGTTCCATCATGTTAGGCCACACTTTGATGCATGTCATCTATCATGTGGGGCCCACCTTTGATGTGAACCTTTCATTATGTGAGCTAACCTTGATGTGGGGCACCACTTCAATATGAGTCGTTCGTCATGAGGGCCGCTTCTTTGATGTCCACCATCCATCATATGGGTCCCACCTTTGTTATGGATCACTATCATGTGGGGTCCACCTGATGTGGATAGTCCATCATGTGGGACCCACCTTTGATGTCCACCATCCATCATGTAGGTCCCACCTTGGTTGTAGATTGTCCATCATGTAGGGCCCAACATTCAATATGGTTCATTCATCATGTAGGCCCACCTTTAATGTTAACCTTCCATCATGTGGTCCCATATTCAATATCCACCATCCATCACGTGGGTCCTACCTTTGATGTGGATCATCCATCCCATGGGTCCCACCTTTATTGTGGACCATCTATCATGTAGGTCCCACCTTTGCTATGGACAGTCCATCATGCGGGGCACAACCTTCAATATTGGTCATTCATCATGTGGTCCCACCTTTAATGTCAACTTTCCATCATGTGGTCCCAAATTCAATGTCCACCATCCATCATGTGGGTCCCACCTTTAATGTGGACAATCATCAGGTAGGGCATGCTTGATGTGGATCATTCATCATACGGGGCCACACTTTGAAGTAGGCTATCCATCTAGGGCTGAAAGTCGGGTGGGTTGGGTTGGGTAGGGTTGGTGCTCAACCCTAATCCAACCCAAGGTTCCTATACCTCAACCCTAACCCAAGCCCAACCCTAGCGGGCTTGGTCGGGTTGGTCGGGTTGATCGGGTTGATACATGCTAATATTTTCGTTATTACATTAGTCTATTATGTTTCAATACACGTTTATTTTTTTGTACCTATGGCTTTATTAATTATATATGTAATTATTTATTGTAAAGAACTTTAGTTTTTCAAAACAAATAAGCTAAAATATAGGATAACAACTCCTTTAACATTTAAGCATTTCAAATTCAAGCACATCAAATTTCAAACATGTTGTCCATCTGTTTTACATATCATTTTAGGACATGATCCCAAAATGGAATCATATCGAAAGCTCAAGTGGATCACACCACAGGAAACACTGTGCTTACAATCTACAAGCCGAATCAAACCAAGCTGAATCAAATCGAGCTTCGAGCCAAGCCAGTACTACCCTAGTATGAGCTTGACTCTGAGGCTCGGTTTGGTTTGAACTTCCATTCGAACCAATCCAAGCCGAGTTTTTTCAAACCAATCTAAGCCAAGCTTTCGAGCTGAACGGTGTTAGGGGTTACAATTACTGAGATTGACTAATTTCGTCATTTCATAAAAGGTCGGTGCTACTTTGACTGAAAACCACTTTTTAGGCGATTTAAGTGAACTTCGGCATCACTACATTAGGCCATACTACACATGGTGGTAGAACCCTGGGTAGGAAAAAGTAAAGAAATGCAAAGAGAGTACAATATACGAAAGATGTGCAAGTGTGCATATTCTGTAAGTGTATTGAAATGTGCGGAATGAAGTATCGGACGATTTGAGATGTGAAAAGGAAAAGGAGAAATCAGATACCCTTGCTTAAGTCAAAGGGATGGTTGGATATCCCTGATTCCAACCCTATGCATTTACCTTCAATATCTTCTTCAGCTTGAACTCAATATCCTTGCTACATGAAAATAGAAAAGACATTTTCAAGACTATTGGACAGAAATGGGCAGTATCTTAGCAGTTGTTTGTTGAATCCCTACAAGCTCAAACCCCAGGAGTGGATATGATTGATCCTCCCGGCAGTGAGCAGCCCTCTCTCACTTTTCTTTCATTATCTCTCCTCCTCACTAATCTAATAATGCATTGGGGTTTACATAGACTCTCTAACAGTGTTCTAGGCACTAATTGAGGATCCATACCTTTACTTTTTGCTTTTGGCAAAGGGCCCACCAGCGGTAGGTTATTATTACTACGGTGGGTTGGTAGTGCTATGTGGGAATCACTTTTTGCATTGTAGCTTTCATTTTTTAAGATTCCAAGGTTTTCAAAATTTTATTTATAACCAGACTTTAAATGTTGGCCAATCGCGTAAGTGATTATCTCTGGAGAATGCCGAAGACCCTTTAGGTTTCATTTTCATAGACCTTTTAAACTCTTGGAGTAAAAAAAAATATGGCTTTATCATTATTTGTATACTTTTGAAATATCAAGACATTTTGAGAATTAGTTGTCATGTGTGTGGATCCAACTATAAGCCCGCTAATCCGACCTGTCAATCATCTCCAAGTTGTGTCGGGGATCTTTCTTAACTAAACATTTTGAGTTTCAAAGGCTTCTTGAGTCATCCGTGTTAAAATTGTGACACAAAAATCATTATTGAGTCTTTTCACTTTTATGAGCCCATATAACCTATGTTTCATATGCTAACAATGCCCAAGTGTTAGCTAGTGGACCCTTGAAAGGGTATATTTTTCTCATTAAATTGTGGCTTTTAGGATTAGTTATATTAGGTTAAGAGTGAGTTAAGACTAGGATTGTATTGTTAAATGGTGGCTTTTCCTCATTAAAGGGTTTCTTCTTCTTTTTTTTCTTTTTTTTTTTTTTTTGTATTGTATTGTTAGATCCTCCATGGGAGAAAATGCTAGGATTTTTGCCATAAGTTTTTTTCCATCCCTATAATCTTCTCTAAATAATAAATTCATCGTTGCTTTGTGACATGATCTTTCCCCACAAGTTCTTGAAATAAAAATCATGTGTTCTTTATGTTTTTATTTAGATTTTTGTTTCCCTTATTTGTTTAAATCTAAGGATTCATTCGTAAGGCCGGATCTCCAAAAAGATGGCGTTATTTGTCTCCCAACGGACAACAATTATTTGGGCGGCTTTGGCTCACTCCCGAGTGGACTAATCTGGTCTGACCAACATTTCTCGAACTTGCCAAGAATGCACGCACCACTACATGTGCGACCGTGACACACGGGTGAAACATCCAACCTATCCATAAGGTGGAATTCATGTATAGATGTTACTTCCCAAAGACAAAAGGTGATCCACTCAGTAGGTGTGACATAATATTTGATTATTCACAACAGTATATTTATTCATTTAATTGTAGTCCATCTGAAAGATAAATCTGCCTGGTTTTTGAGATAGGAAATCCACATAGTGGTTCCTTTCAGATGGATGGCTTGGATAATTCACCTATCTGTCAAGATGGCATGTGTCATGGCGTGTGCATTAGCTGACTTGTACACGCGTGTTGGCGTAGCAAAGCTATATGCTTCCGAGTTCCGACCGAATCGGAATCGTCTAGTGCACCTAATTTCCGAGTTGCGTAAAGCGCCCAAGTCATGTAGAGCCCACCATGTTTTATACTTATAAATCCAGTCCGTTCATCAGGTGAGAATCATTATTTGAACCGTAGGTACAAATTATTATCCAGAGAAAAGCTCTGATGGGACACGCCAATGGGAACAATGTAAACCTACTACTAAAACCTCTAAAAGTTCACACGGTGTAGCTTTCCTGACATTTGGATCAGGTTGATTTTTCGCATTTCCACTTCATCCTGCTGAGTTACACCTGCTTGACGGGTTTGATGAAAGATACACACACCACACACAAACAACTATGATTAACGTCCCATCACCACTGTTGCCTGTGGTGCAGCCCACCTGAATTTTACATACAAGACAAGGTTGGCCCCGCAAGCTTGGGTGTAAAACAGGCGTTGTACAGTAGAGGATTCCGGTCTGTTTATACAAGCTGGTTCCTTTGTAGATAAGAATTTGGTGCAATTAGCTGCATGTGTGTGGTGTGTATTTGAATCTAACCGCATGTTGGACATTGGACAGATTCATACATTACTTTCCACCAGTAGTTTTTAAGCTGTGGTCTCTCATCCAGCATACACGTGGCATGCATGTGGGGCAATCTGGACCGTCCAAACTGTTATCTTGCCCAAAATTCCACCGATTGAACAATCTTAACTTAATCAATTTTGCTTACCGAACTTGAAACACTGTGAATCTTTCTTAAATAGTTAAAAGTTCATTTGACAGCCAACAATCAGATGTTTTGTGGTTCGACTGCATGGTTTCTAGCGATGGTACATCCCCGTGTTTCGGACTGTTTTATACTGACTCAATCCCCAAAATGGGAAGTTGGTGGAAATTAATAAAGAGACAGTGGCTCCCTTTAAACACTAGCCAGGCAATGTGTGCGTGTGTGTGTACTTTTGAACGGGACCATCAACAATCCAATCAATCAATGTGAACCGTCGATTAGATCTAAACGACACTCAATTGGCCACATTGCAAAATAATGGCCCGTTTGGCACCCTGGATTCCAGGAGAAAGTGAGGGAAAGGAGGAGAAACTGGTTGCTTTATTATGTTTGGCACCGTGGATTTGAAGAGAAGTGGATTTGAGTGGAATCAGGAGAACTCAAAGAGGCACTTTTAGCTATTTTTCAAATCCTCAAAAAAAGGTGGGATTTGAGGAGAAATCCTTCCCAACGTGGGACCCACCATAATGTGTCCCTAACTATGGGACCCAACATGATGTACATTTTCCATCCAACTTGTTGATAAGGTCACAAGGACAGGGATGAAGGGACCACACAAATTTCAGTTTAATCGAAGGCTTTTGTGCATCATAAAGGTCTCACTCTCCATTTTTTCTTCTTTTATGGTCCACTTTAGATGTGGATTTGCTTTATTTTTTGGATCTTGGCATAAAATGATATGTAAAATGGATGAATGGTATGGATTTAAAAATCGAGGCTAATACAGTAGGCAGACAATCGGATTAAAATTTACACTGTCCATTCCTTCATGTTTGATTTCTCTCAAATCTTGGCTGCCAAACAGAAAATCTGGAATTGATAAGAAGTGGAATCGATAAGAAGTGGAATCGGTGAGAATTCATTTCATGGAATCCAGTTCTCCTCACTTCTCCTCAAATCCATGGTGCCAAACGGGATAAATAAATAATCCACCAAGAGATGACCCTATCCATCTGAGACTTTCCCACCTTCTCATATCCATCACTTTACCAGTCCATGGATGAGACTGTTAGGATTCTCTGATCAAATGTCTCATCAGAACCATAAGCAATCTACAATGGGACCCATCAAATGGATGGTTCAGCTTATCAATCGGATCTGTTTCTCCATCAACAATCTTGACCATCCATTTTACAGGATGATGATTGGATTGGTATTCATTTGGGCTGGACCTCTTGGAAACAGTCCAGATAGACTGATTGGATGATCGTCAACATCACTACGCAACTAGAAGCACGATAACTCACAATGCTCTTAGAGCACAGGTTTATTTCTCTACTTCATATTATAATCCGTATATATAAATTATATAACTCTCTCTTAAATAAGAAAAAGGGATACTAGCCATACATCACACATATATAGAGCCATATCTCACTGTGCTCTGGAAGCATCCAAACCCTTCACTTTGACCTGATAATTTCTCCTTTCATGGCCAGTGAGAGAGCATCCAAACGACCCCCAGTCTCCACGATCGCCCCAGGCATGGCCACTGCCCTACTCCCCACGAACCCACCCTCTCCAACCCTAATCTTCCCAAACTTCACCTTCCCTTGCTCCCCTTCATATATGTGCCCAAACAGCACTGCCTCTCTCCCCACACACCCTCCTTTCTCAATCTCCACCATCTCAGGGTTCAAAACAGCCCCCATGCTGTCCACATACACGCCTTGGGCCCACTCCACATCTGACCCCATGAGCCTCATCCAAAACCCAAATAGCATTGACCCACCTGTCATTTCCATGAAATACTCCCCCACCAAGGTCCTCAGTGCCTGCCATATGGTGTCCATGAAGACCTCTTTGCTCCAAATCAGCACCATTTCACCTTCTTTCTTCTTCCCAACCAACACCCATTTGGCTACAACACAGATAAATCCAGCCAGAATCCCTGAGGCGACCCAGAACAACGGCAGAAAGTAAAGCAATGGGAGTTTCTTCTGCTCCTTCATGCAAAGAACCCAGTTCAAAGGACCGAAAACCGCCAATCCCAAGAAGAAATAAGGGACGAAAGTCTGTAGAATGGGTTGAGAGAATGCAGCCCATAAGGTCTGGTACCACCTCCTCGCCAGTGTCACGCCTCTGACAGGTTTCTCCGTTGAGACTGCAGCCATCGGGCAGCCGGAGAAGTCGACTTTCGTGTCCGATTGTTGGTCCAAGAATGCCCGCCATGCTGCCGGGAGCGGTTTGCCATCGCGCAAATGCTGGCATATCTCATAGACTAGTGAACGGCCGTGATCGATGGATGCGCTCTGAGAGCATTTAGTGGCATGGATGATGTCCACCTCGTTGCAACGGAGGTATGGATTGAACTCTAGCCTTTCCGACTCTTCTGCAGTGAGGCTCCGGTCGATCGTGATCTGACCCACATCGATGAATGGGAATTCGGCCTCATCCCAAGCACGGGTGCAGTCAAGGGCCACTTCACGGTCCGCTTCATCGCACGGAACCGGCCGGCATTGCAGCTGGAAGACATATTGGACACCCCCAGGAGAATTGACACGGCGATGGAAGTCATCAGCAAGGAAGAGCAATGGGCGAGTATCATTCTCATCCCTTGGGATTGCACCAGTTTCCGGCGGGAGTATGCCCGTTGGCTGCACCTCCCCTGAATTCTCACCGATCTGGCTGTCAGCTGGTCGCAGCTTGAATTTCACATACATCTCCTGCCCATCTGCACAGCGAAAGAGCCGGCACAAATTGGAATAATAATGCAGCTCAGCATAAGAGTCAGCCCGCCGGAGGGAAGTCCACACAGCATCACGGATGTGTGGAGTCTGCAACACATGTGTTTCCCTTGCACGCCCAGAGATGAGCCATGTAGCAAAGTCAGCAATCGTACGCGCATAGAATGCCCTACCCGTCTTTAACGTAACATCAAGAAGCGGGACCTCATCGCCCCCATCTGAAAGGATCCGTACCGCCGCACCACGTGCATCGATCCTTGCATCATCATCAGCGCTCAAGCTGTTACTGTGGCGGATTATAATCGGATAACATTTCCCGGCACTGAAAATCTTGTGATCTGGCAGCCCCGGCAAGTCATCAAACAACTTTAGAACGCCCTTCCCGCTGACCCCAATCCGGTGAAAGTACCTCGACTTGACTTTCATGGTTGTGATGGCTAAGTTTCCGGCTAAATTTCCAACAATCTTCTTATATTTCACATCCATCTCTTCAACCCTCTCATCCAATGCATGCATGGTGTTCTTCACCATGACAGGAGTATCAGAACCCACGTAGATGCCACCCCTTTGGAGAATTGCATTTACAGGAGCAACTGAAAGCGCACCAAGAATAACGTCATTTTGAATAATTGAGCCAGGTAGAATGAGGCTCTGGCTCCCAACCACTGAGTTGTCCTGTAGCTCTATTCCCTGGCAAAAGAACCCACTGGACGAATAGAACCCAGCAACTATCCGGCTGAAATCGCCCAGATGAACACCATCACCAATCGAAATCAAGGATGGATCAGTGACAGGGTTGATGGCTCTTATGGAACAATGCTGACCAATCTTCGCGCCCAGAAAGCGTAAATAAACACAGAAGGCTTCAGTTCCCGAGAGGAGCTTGGCGAATCTAACATGGCAGGAAGTGGTTACCCGGTGACGGAGCCAAGTTTTTGAGTTTGTCTGTCGCGATTCTTGTGTTCTGTCAAGAAATCGGGTCAAGATGCAGGTGATGAGGCTGAGGATGAGCCCATGGGCCACATAGGCGGTGGCGATGGACAACGCAAAAGCTGCCGCATTAGACGGGGTTGCAGCAAAGATGTTGGCATAGGCAGCAAGGACAGCTGGAAGCCAGTGGAAAGCTCCGGCAATGCAGAGGAAGGCAAAGTGTTGAAGTGAAGGAGAATTATGAGATAAATGGATGTAGAGGAAGTAAAGGACAGCTGCGGAGAGGGAACTGAGGAAACTGACTGCATAGATGCCCATGAAGTGGTAAAAGGCAGTAAATTTCCTCGGGAGCTCTGTCTGCATTTCGCACTGCAATTGGAAGGAAGAAGAGGTTTCATCAGCAGGATTTCAACGCTCACATTCAGTTGAAAGACTGAATATGCCCCCATCTTTTTGACGTTTATAACAGATACAGAAAAGCAGTAACTGAGACAGCTGAAAATTTGAAGTTTTAAGAGGCTTCTTCAGATGCATACCTTTTGAGTTTTACTGGCCTTCTGGTTTCTAAACACAGTTTTTCCTCCCTCGGTCTTCTGCAAGGGAAGAACCTCAGCTTCATCTCCCAAAATACTTCCTTTCTGAATGACAGAGTAAGGACCGACCGAAACATTCTGACCAATCCTCACTGGCAGGAAGCTTAAAACTCCATCCCTCACCTCATGACTTTGAACCATCGCCCCTTCCGCAATCACGGCTCCATTTCCAATAAAAACCAGAGGCGGGTCCGTAATATCGACAGTGTCAAGCAGAACCGACGATCCAACCCGAGCTCCAAGCATCTCGAACCAGTAATTCAGGAAGACCGTTCCTCTCAGATGGACTGCCAGAATTCTCCCAGCGACTTCTTGGGCCTTGTAAAGAGCCCACCATTTCACAAAATCCATCGACCAGATGGAGATCTCCGGCATCAGTGCATAATTTGGTTGTAGGAAGGAGTTCCCGAAAATGGATATACAAATGCAGGTGAGCAACATGTAAAGCATCCAAGCAAGAGGAGCCAAAACCAGAGGAATCACATAATTCAACAGCAGAGATTTGACTATCATGGTATGGTTAGTATATAGCAGCCTCAGAAAAACAGAGGTTGAAAGATAGGCTGGTAGAATAAGCATGGCAGAAGTGTAAATAAGAGCTAGGAGTTGGAGAAACCCAATACCCAACTGCCGGGATCTCGAAACCTTGATAAATGGTCTGACAAACTCTGTCTCAGACTCCAGAAGGTTGGATGGAGCTGTGCGAGGCTGAGGTTGAGACTGCATAAGCACATTCTCTGAGAAGCTTGCCAAATCCAAAATGCAGGTTGCCGTGAAAATATCTACAGCTCCAACAGGAACTCCAAGGTAGTCCGAGAGTTTCTGAGCTGCTCTAACCACACCAATCGAATCAATCCCATAAGAAACCAGGCTCTCAGTAGCAGAGATTTTTGCAACAGGAATCCCTGTTTGCTCTGAAACGAGTCCTCTCAAGAACTCCGTAATCTCATCCTTGCTCTTACCGACAATCTGGGGAAGAGGGGGAGCTTCTCCTCGAAGGTTTCGCGGCGTATTTCCATCTCTACAAGTACCTGTAGTGAAAGATCGAAGAAAAGACCTTTTTGCGGGAACAGGCTCCATAGCTAAACTCAGGGTCCCATCTTGGAATTGTTTCAGGCACTCAAATCTCCTTATCTTCCCTGAAGTCGTTTTAGAGATAGTCCTGGGCTTAATCAACTTGACAGAAGATATGGAGACGCCGTGTTCTTCCGCAACACGGGTTTGAATTTGGTCGACAATCTCCTTATCAACGGGCTTACCTTCTCTGACCTCCGCAATGACAACTAGGCCGACCTGATCAGAACTTTCTGGTACCGAAATCCCTTTTGATGCCAAAATTTCCTCTGGAACGCCAATCACAGCACAGCAGCCCGGGCGTAGAGCTTCAGACGCGCTTTCAACTGTCTTTTCTACATCAGCAGAGTATATGTTTCTTCCGGCAACAATGATAAGATCCTTTATTCTTCCAGTGATGAACAGATTCCCCTCAAGAATTCTACCCAGATCTCCTGTCCTGGTGAATTTCTTGCCAGGATTATTCCGAAGCATATTGCCAAATGTTTTCTGGCTCAGTTCTTTCTTGCCCCAATACCCAACTCCAGCGCTTGGACTGCTGATCCAAATCTCCCCCTCTTTTCCATACTCTTCATGCTCTTCACCAGTTTCAGGATCGACAATTCTGATATCGACATCCAAATCCTCAGAATTCACATACCCACAACAGACTCTGCCCTGCCAATCTATCAAGATTGGCTTCCCTTCTCCAAACGCACAGGTTACGTACACGCAGTTCTCAGCCAAACCATAACCTGGAGCCAATACCTCTTGAGAAAGGCCAAATGAACGAGTGAGCTCAGAAAACTTTTTCAAGGTTGTCTGCCTCACTGGTTCAGCTGCAACCATGAGAAAAACCATGGAAGAAAGGTCGTAGCTCCAGGTCTTATCCTTCGCGGACTCTAATCTTCTAACAACAAGCTCGAAAGCAAAGTTGGGCCCTGCACTGTGAGTGGCTCGGTATTTGCTCATGGTCTGAAGCCATAGAAGTGGGTTCTTGATAAATGTCATCGGGGAGAATAGAATTGCAGAGCCGCCACTAACCAGAGCCGTAAAAAGGCCCCCGATTAGCCCCATGTCATGGTACTGAGGAAGCCAACTGACTAAAACAGTCCTTGAGGTGCTCTTATATCTTCTCCGCATCAACTTCACATTGTGAATGAGCCCTCCATGAGTGATCATCACCCCTTTTGCATCGCCTGTTGATCCTGAAGTGAACTGCAGGAAACAGAGGTCATCTGGCTGAGGCTCAGATTGAACTGCAATGCCTTCCATGAGATCCACTGTCTTGGATTCACCACGAGTGTTTCTAGAGTTCCTGATCCATGATTCTGTGTGTAGCCATGGAAGGTCAGGCCAGCGACCTGAAGATCTCCCATTGTTCTTCCCCAATAATACCAGATTCCTCACTGAACCTGCCCTAACGGCTGCATGATAAGATGATGTAGATAGAATCGCTACAGCGTTGCATGATTTGGAGATGTTTTCAATCTTGAGAAGTGCCTGTCCGCCTCTCTGGAATGGATCGGGGGGTAGGACTGGAACTGGCAAAATTTTAGCTCTCAGACACCCAAAGAAGGCATCAACAAAGTCCAGGCCCGGAGCATGGACCAGAAGAACTCTGTCGCCGGGCTTGATAACTGGTTTGCGGCTCGTTAAGAGCTTATTAGCAATCTGCGATGCATTGGCATGAAGTTCGCTGTAAGTCCTCTTGTTCACAGCCTCCCCTTCATCACTGATCCAAGTATAGAGAGTTTTGTTTGCCGTGATCGAATGAGTCCCCCAGAACTTCAAATAGCCGTCTAGGGTGGAGAGATCAGGAAATTCTAATCCCGGGAATTCCTTCAATTTTCTTGGATAATAAGCCCCATGACTGGAGTGCAATGGTAACAATCTCTGCAGAAACATATAGTTCACAGTCAGTATAGTGACTGATTTCTAGGATGTGAAGCTTTGACATTCAAAACTCTGTTCTGTTTCCAATGGATTCTGGCTCTAGGCTGATGAACTTCAATTTCAAATTACCTTAACATATGGAAAAATCGGTGAAGCGCCTTCACTTGCAAAGTGCTTGCAAACCATAGCCATTGCATAAGATGAATTTCTTTCTGTGAGCTCGAATGCCATAAGTCCGCCTACATAGTAAGTATTCTGCAAACCTTGAAGTTCAGACTCCAACTTCTCATAGAACCCGCACTTCATATCTGCATAGCAAATTATAAAAACATCAGCATCTCAAAGCTCAGAGAGGATGGATGAAATAAATGCACAGAGTAACAGTGGAGAGAAACATATTGAGCGGACCTTCACTTTTAACATGTGGAAAGTACTTAAATCGGCGTTGTAAAACCACTTTCTCAACCTCTCCTCCCATATTCTTCACCACAGCTGTAGCAAGCTTGATAACTGCTGGTCCCATGATATCTTCAGAGTTACCATAAGACCAGAACAGGAAAATATCCGTATCCGCATAGAATCTCTGCATCGCCACTGGATGACCAATAGTAGCAGGATCCTCCATGAATTCCGTGAAGTAGTAAAAACCCATCGGTATATGTTCAAGTCCTTTAATCTTGAAAACAGTGGTATAGTAATCTATGTTCTGTACTTTACAGAATAACTCTTTCTCGAGCTCATTCATATCCATCACCTCAGCTTCTACAGATGCCAAAAGAATAGAAAATTTCTAGTTAAAAACATTAAAAGACAGAAAATAAAGCGTGTAAAAAAACCTTCGAGTTTAAAACTCACCACCGGAAGCTAGAGAGTGAGATCTGTAAGTTCTTCCATTCTTGAATGGAAAAGCACCCGACATAATGATCTTATCGAACTCCAGAACTTCATTTTCTCCATTAGCATTCTTGATGTTTATGCTAACAACGTCCAAGCGACGTTGGATAGCCAAAACTTCTGTGTTGCAGAGGACTTCTATTGGCAGAGACTCGCTAAGTCTCTGCCATACACTCATAAATCCTCCTTTAAAACGCCGAATCTTCCCAGCCATGGATGTCCGGGTGAATTCATGAATATAAGCATATGGCATGTCTTGAACAAACCCGTAACCCGAAGCAGTGTATCCATAAGCCACCGATTTCGGAACGGATTCGAACCCATGAAGCTTAAGAAAATCGGGAGTTGGGTCAGATGCAACTTTGCTCACTGCATGGATTCCAATATGACCCGAGCTCTTTGCCTCATCCTATGAAGAAATAAAGATAAAGACTTAGGTCTTCAGCTCCAAAATCAAACAAATTCATCTGGATCAATGCTAATATAAATGGACACTAACCTGGATTTTTAAGGTTAGTGAGATGACAGATACGTAGTCATCTGCAACTTTCATGTCCTGATACTTTCCAGTAGAACCATCAATGAGTGCAAACTTGTGAGAGTCCATCTCTTCAAGTTCAGATCCCAAATCCTTGGCAAGGTTAAAGAGAACAGGGGCACTGTTTGCAGCAAGAACTTGACCTCCCAGATCATATATCTTACCTGTGAAAAAAAAAAAATTTGAGAGAAACGGAGAAAAACTTACAGAAGAACCAAAATGGTAACAGATAATATGGGACAGTTACGTAAATCCCATACCTTCTATTTCAGCTGATTCACACATTCCTCCTACTGTTCGATACTTCTCCAGCAAGGTTACATTACTGTAGCCAAGCCTAGCCAGTGCATAGGCAGCAGACAAGCCACTTGGTCCAGCACCTACTATTCCAATTCTCGTGCTCACAGGTAAGCATGGATGCAACTTGGAGAACTGGTCGTCTAGTGACTTTCCAGTATCCATCTTTCAACAATTAAATCCCCTCAGTGGCAGAACCTGTTGAAATCAATTAAATAACAAGATGAGCATCACCTTTTGAAATCAATTAAATAACAGGGTAATCACCAGCATTCCCCCTTCAAAATCTATCTATTTCCAAACTACTTTTTTTTCCCATGAGCCCGAGTTCATAGCAAATCAGGCTGGGATGAGGCTAAAGATGCCATGCAGACATATTGTCCTTCAAGTACAAGAGATCCTAACTTAAATGATCTCAGCTTATAGGAAATTTCACCTATGAACTTGTCTTCTTCTTACGTTAGAGCCAAAGACTTGCACAAACCCCAACGTCGCTCAAACAATCAGAATATCAGAAACAGATATCCACAAGAGACAAAATTCTAACAATTAAATCAAAGCTCCTACTTCAACCAAGACATTCCTGCGTTGGGAAATTCGCCCGAGTGGAATCGGCTGCATGGAGAGGAAAATTTTCCACAAAACAAAAAGGGTAGCAATGAAATATTTGCGAGGATCAAATGCTGACGCAATGCCAGACAGAAAAGGGCACATCAGAATCATCTAAAACCTAAAGAAATCAACCTAAAAATAATCATTCCCTTTTGTCTTATCTCATTTGGCATCTTGAAAACCAGAGCTTTCGTAAATCCAAACTTCACTTTAAACAGTAGAAAATGAAATCTCTGAAAGACAATCCTTATGTTCAAGCCAAAGCTCCTAAATACCATATTCAAAGATCATTTAAAACTTCAAAAACTTGGCAATGCAAAAATAATCAAACGCCATATCTCTAGCAGTTCCTAAAGGGTACAATTGGGTATTCCCACTTCCCAAGGCAAACAAGATGCACCGTGTCCCCATTCTCATATCACTTGCTTATTGTGGGTAGAGAGGGACAGGAATTGAATCATGCATAATGTGGGTGGGATTATGTTTTCCACGCCTGCCCAAACAACAAGCCTATTGGTTCTCACATGTGAGCCCCTCCAACTCCAATTCGGTACTACATTAAACACACCCTAAACCTTTCCGCCGTTACTATATACAGGAATTTTAAGATGCCGCATTCAAACAAGTACAATTCAAAATACCATTTGAAAGTTCAAATTTTGGCAATGTGAAATTGATGCAACCCCAGATCTCTAGCAATTCCGAATGGGTACATTTGGGCATTACCACTTCCCAAGGCAAACAGTATGCACCATTTTCTCTTTCTTATCTCATTTGCAATTTGTGGCGGAGAGGGACAAGAATATTGAAGCATGCACAATGTGGCCGGGTGGGATTATGTCTTCCATGCCATCCAAACAATAAGCCTATTGTTTCTCAGATGTAAGCCCCTCCAACCGCAATTCGATGCTGCAACCAAACACACTCTAAACCTTTCTACCGTTATCATATGCTGAATTTTAAGGATGCACCATTCAAACAGGTACAAGATCTCAAGAAATTCCAACCAAAGCTCCAAAATACCAAATTCAAAAGATGATCTCAAAGTTCAAAAACTTGGCAATACGAAATTAATTCAACCCCATATCACTAGCAATTCCTAAGGGTACATTTGGGCATTCCCACTTCCCAAGTCGAACAGTATGCACCAGTCTCCATTCTCATCCCATTTGCAAATTGTGGTAGAGAGGGACAAGAAAATCGAAGGATGCCCAATGTGGGTGGGATTACGTCTTCCATGCCATCCCAAACAACATGCCTATTGTTTCTCATATGTGAGCCCCTCGTACACACCCTAAACCTTTCTGTCATTATCATATTCAGGAATTTTAAGAACGCCGCATTCAAACAAGTACAAGAAATCCAGAAATTCAAACTAGAAATGGGACCAATTTCAGTAAAAGTGCCGAAACATTCATAATTTCATGTGTAACTAATTAAAATCCGAGAAAATGAAGCATACCACAAAACCGATAAGCTCAACCAACTCCAAAAATCCGCGACTCCAATTCTCTGCAAAACATCCAAACAGGCCAATGTATCATGAGTGTCTCTCTAGTTTTTATTCCTTCTTGTGAAACAAGAAGAAGATATCGAAGTACTGACCTAATATAATGGGGTTTTTTTTTTTTTCCAAACAGGATCGGTGCCAAATGGTAGACAAACGTAGGCTTACTTCGTCGATGCCGTTTCTCCACACTCCATGGGTCGATGACCTCACAGGCGAATTTAAACAGAACAGATACCCCGTCGGTCCAAGAAAAACAGGACAAAAATACACTATTCATGCAGTTACGAGCTCGAGGCGAATCCGAGAATTTCAGGACTTCGAGATTTGAGAAATTCGCCATTTTTTTAAGCAAAAATATTTCTATCCGACTGTTGAAGAATCCGTCTATCATTGAGATAATAAACAAAAGATATGGTCGCTTTCAGAATTAGAATAATTCGGAAAAGTGCCATTAAAGAACGGGAAGAAGACAAATCCTAGCTTTTCGCGAACGAGATATGCTCCCCCGGGCATGGATCTTCGGATTCCGGGTGGCGGGAAAATCGAGGCGATCCGGATCGAGCACTTTTGTGGAGGTTGTGGCGGGAAAACGAGCGGTTTTGGTAAGGAGATTGACAGCTGGAAATCTGAGGCAGCTTGCTTGTGGTTGCATGTTTGGAAGCTGTCGATCGATTTCACTTTGATATTTGAATCGATTCCAAAATGGGAGGATTTCTCTTTCGTTTTTAGGGTTTTATTAGAATCCTTTGAAAATTCAGCAAACAACGACTGTAATTCAAAACAGAATCGATTTCGTTAATGATTTTTCTTGTTTGCGTGTTTCTGCGAATTAAGTTTTGTCAAATCTGGAAATGAATTTTCAGCAATTTTCAGGGTTTTGGTTTTCCGCCGAGGAAAACAGAAACCGAACAAATCCCGCGAAACAGAAGATTTTGGAAGCGAATTGGCTGCTGCACCCTACATCATCATCAAGTTCTGTGGGTCCCACCATGAGCTACTTGTTATATCCAAACCGTCCGTCCATGGTTTGGGATCATTTTAAGACTTGAACCAAAAAATAAGACAGATCCAAGGATCCAGTGGATCACACTGAAGAAAGCAGTGGGAGATTGAACGTATATCATTGAAACTTTCTTGGAGGTCCCAGAAGTTTTGGATCAGTCTGATATTTATTTTTACCCTTCATCCAGATCCGTGCGACCTTATGAACAGTTTGGATGATAAATAAACATCATGGTGGACCTTGGGTATTTTTTAATGGTGAGAATCATTGTCCCCACTAGCTTTAGTGGTGTGGCCCACTTGAGTTTTGGATATAACTCATTTTACGTATCGTTCACTAAAATGATCTTGCCAAATGGATGGACGGTTTGAATATACTAAATACATCATTTTAGGTCCACGAAGCCTTAACCTTCTTTGAACCGTTCGTACAAACACGGTGCTCGAGGACTGCACACTCGCTCTGCGTCCGCGACGTCCCTGCACCAGCAACGTAGCTGGTGTAGGGTGCAGCAGCCAATCCGCTTCCGTTTTGGTTGGCCCGAACCTGGATGGGATCTAGACAATGCCTCGGTACGGTAGCGCATTGTCTCTGACCCGGACACAGAGATACTCCTGGGCCTTGTACCCGGGGCTGTGTGGGGCTAAGAGATGTTCATCACAAATCTACTCCGTCCATCTGTTTTGCAAGACCACGGTGGGACAGGAATCTAAAAATCAGCAGATCCAAAACTAATGTGAGCCATACCACACGAAACAGTGGGGATTGAACGTCCAGAGGGCGATAGAGGTTTTGTATGAGGATGATGTTTGTGCCTACCGTTTATCTGAGTGGTAGTAACCCTATGAACGGTTTGGATGACATGTGTACAACATCATGTTCAGCTTCAGGAAGGTTTCAACAGAGGACATTTCTGTTACCACTGTTTCGTTTGGTCAGGCCACCTGGGTTTTGAATATGCCTGATTTTTACAATTATGCACTATTGTGGTCTTTTAAAATAGATGGATGGAATGGATTTCTCACACAATCTCTGTGGTACACACAGCCCTGGCAAAATATCTCAAGCAATCATTTTCACTCGGTACCATACACGGGGCACATGTATGATCATCGATGCCATTGATATTAGAGTGTGTAAAGCCCCTTGATATACATTAATGCGCCTTCCTAAAACAACTCAAGCTTTTAGATAAAATGGTGATTTGACATGGCATCACAGTGTATGGTCAAAGGTAAAACCTATAACTAGATTATGCAGGAACGACCGGTTACAGGTGAACCATTCTGGTTTTATACCAAGTCAATTCTTAAACCACTGATTCTAGGTATATGATAGGCCGGTCCCACCACAAGCTTTTTACATTTTACTTTGGTTGGTTGTGATAAATGAGAAAGAAGGTAATTTTGGCAGTTGCGCGCAATGCAATAAAATTCATTTGGCCTTTTATCGTTTCTGAAAATTTCTTCTTATCTAAGTTACCCTATTAAACAAAGTCAAAACTAAAGAAATATTGAAGTTAACGAGTAAGGTTAAAATTTAGAACATTTAGCCATTTCTTTTTATTGAAAAAGAGTGTTTGATTTTTGATTTTTTATTTTTCTCCTTAAATCTTAAATTAAACCGTATCCATTTTGCACATACCCTAAACGTCAACCACACCGTCGCATACGCACATCTTCTATTGCTTTTATTTCTCTTTTTTTTTCTTTTTTTCTTTTCTTTTTTACGTCTTCCTGAGTTCCAAAACCCTACAAAGTATGGCTAAATACTCTTCTTATTCTTATATTGCTTCTGCATTTTTCTTTATTTTGTCTATCCAAGCCCTATAATTTAGTGTAGTATGGCTTAGCTTGGTAACATTGGAAGTTCCCAAAAATCACCATAAAAACCATATAATCTCATAAAAAAAAGATTGTGCATTGCACAAGTGAAAAATGGTGTCTAACCCCTTCATTTTTTTTTTATAACCAAAGCCCTTACCTAGAATGTACGGTGCTGACCAATTGCAGGAGTCACTCGTTTAAATGATTCTATGATTTCTATTCTCTCTTAAATTCCATACTCTTTTTAGCTGGTGGTGACTTTAAGTCACATGCACTTTTACTTTTAAGTCAATATTACATTCAAATTAAATCAAACCAAAATTGATAAACAGATAAAGTCAAGAAAATAAGGGCATTTTTCTATGAGTAAATGCCCTAGAGAGTGTTCACAAGACGTAAAAGATTTCAAAATTATAGAGATTTGGTGTTTATAACCATCCGATTGCTATCATCTTGCCCCGTTGAGAGTGGACCCCGTTTCTCTATTTTTAAGTTGTCCTTTTCACAGTCAACTGGTAGTCAAGTTGCCTTACTTGTTAGGATAATGCCATGTTTTGTGTCTTAGGAAATCAATGGCTCCAAACTAAGGCAGCAAATGATTGGATTAGGGGTGGGTTTAGCCAAAACTAAACCTACCCATTTACTAAATAGGTCTATTTCCAAATTTTTTACTAAATAGGTCTAAGCTGGGTTTAAGTCATCTCCATTAGACCTATTTATAAATGAGTCTGATCTAATAATCTAATAGAGAGAGATTCACCCAAACCCATTTATAAATGACTCGGGTACAATGGATCTGACTCTGGATCTAAATATGCAAGCATTTTTACTAGGTTTAAAACCGTGTGTGGATGAGTCTGTGTCTAGATTAGTCCCTTGCAACATAGACCAAACCCATTTATTTACTAAATAAGTTCAGGTCGGGCCTAATATAAAGAACCACATCCATATCCATTTATCAATTGGGTTTGTTCTTGGACCCAAACCTGTACCATTTAACGGTTGGGATTGAGTTAGGTCTTGGGTTGGGTGCACCGTTTTCAGCCCTACAAACAACACATCTACTTGCTGCATATGCTGTAAGGGTTTTTTTTCGTGAACGGTCCAAGCACATGCGGAGCACTCAGGTCATTATAGCATTCCAAATATATGATTGTAGGACCGTACAAACGCTTGATTGGGGGGCCACGTGGACCCTCCAAGTGGCCCACTCCTAGACTAACCATGGCCCAAAATTCTTGATTGGGTCACTTTAATGATCGATCCAAACCATCCAAATAGTAGTTCAATTCTTGGATGTACCATGACCCGAGTGTCATGCCGATCCGACGGTGATAATTATCTGATCCATTAATCACTGTTCTACGTTCAAGAATAAAGCAACTGTCAAGAATAAGAAGAAAAGAAATGTCTCTCGACCGAACTGTTGGGTCCACCAATTGACCGGTCTGGAACGACGGACACGGGAAATTCCCATCTCATGAGATATACGCTTACTCGGAAGTATTAGTCAAGATTGTGCGTCTCTCACATTTTATTGGCTAAAGAGGGTCATTTATGCTATACTTCACACGCATCGACGGAAATCTAGACCGTCGAAATTGTTAGCCACATTGTCCATGGAGCATATCTGGAAAATCCTACTGATCGGACCATCCTAACCATCTTTTTTTCTTTTTCACATTGATTTGGTATTGCTGACCAAATGGCCAAGAATCAAAAGTTTAGAACCGATTTACTGCTGTGAATTCCTTTCCACAACGGGACCGACAACTTGGATGGTCTGATCCGGAAATCTACTGTGGGTTTACTGAGGCCGCAGGCCTGCAGATGCACATTGTATCCTCTCCATGGACTGAGAGCCTCTACCATGAAAGGATATGTTGTGGCCCATCTAATCGCATGTTCAGTGCAATTATTTACAAATGGCTCATCCAGGGTGTGGCCCACCATTGGATCCATTCCGATCACTCATCGGCGGCAGACTAGTCCTCTTTGTGTACAAATGTTTATTAGTGGTTTGGTAGTCCATGCAAGTTGTCGTTCGCCCATGCTATAACGACTCGACTGACGTAATGAGGGCCCACACAACTCAAGAGCCCCCTTTGCATGGGTGTTTCCACGTCTTTTGCCAAATGGCAGCACGAGGACGTGTATTGACACTTCTACCCCCACCGAATAGTTATTGGATAGGAGTAATTACAATCACGGCCGTCGTTAGAAGGGGTGAAACTCGGTTGGGCTCGACCCGAACCTGACTGGACCGGGCTGAAAATTTTGAGCCGATCCAGCTTGGGTCCAGCTTGGGTCGAGACCTCATCTTAGTTAAAAAAACTGACAGACTTGGGCCAACTTATCTGGACTCGAGTGGAGTCATGACTCGCCCAACGAGTGACACGTCTCGGTGAGTCCGGTTGAATCCGAGTTGACTCGCACTAAGTTCACTCTGGACAGGAGTCCTTCCCTTGGTGGTAGACTCTCATGAGTTTCAACACGGGCCGTGGGGGTGCTGAAATCTCACTATTGAATGGGTGCGTTAGACCTGGCAAAATTCAACCTGACCCGCTAACTTGCCCCAAATTTTTCTAGTTTAGGGTTGGAAAATTTGACCCTAATTTAATTTTTGGGTTGACCCGACCCGACCCGACCCGACCCTGATTTTTATGGGTCAGGTTAGGGTTAAAGGTGTGACCTGACTCGACCCGACCCAGATTTTTATGGGTCAGGTTAGGGTTAAAGGTGACCCGACCCGACCTGAATTTTTATGGGTCAGGTTAGGGTTAAAGGTGACCCGACCCGACCTGAATTTTTATGGGTCAGGTTAGGGTTAAAGGTGACCCGACCTGGATTTTTATGGGTTAGGTTAAGGTTAAAGGTGACCCGACCCGACCCAAATCATATAGGGGTTAAGTAGACTATTATATATTGATTTTTTTATTAGTTAAATAATACATAGTTTTTTTTTTCTCACATACCTAGTTGGAAACAGTCCACACATCTGTCAATTTAATAAACATTATGGTGGACCCTTAGATTATTATATACTAATTTTCTTATTGGTTAAATAATACATAGTTTTTTTTTCTCTCACATACCTTGCTGAGAACGATCCACATGTCTATCAATTCAATAAACTTAATCGACGTGTCTGAAGCATCATCTCATTACTCTAAGTATGCTTTAAATATGCACTCCATTATATCCATTTATTTTTCTATTTCAATATTTGCGTAATAGAGATACTCTATAAGAAGAAGGAAAAAAAAAAAGCCTGAGTTTATATATACAAGGAAGTGGTACTATGAGGTCGACCTCATAGGAAGAGCTGTGTGGGCCCCACATGTCAGACATCAACACCATGCATTTGATGGGTCCCATTTAGGTCATGGGATATCCCAAAAATCAGTTGTATACAGAACTCGGGTGGGCCGTACCATCTAAAACCATGTGAAGACATGCCTAAAACATCTAAAAGCACTTGGTGGGGCCCAATTGGGTTTTGGATGCGGATGAAACTTGGTCTGACCCCTCATCCAAGTGGGACACATACAATGGATGGGTTGGATTTGTGAACCACGTCTCAGTGGGCCAAATAAATGATCATGAAGGTTTTAATGGGCAGATTAACCCTCTCAACTTTTGTCTATGGTGTGACCCATCTAAGTAATGAATTGACGTGATTTTTAAGCCCGTGGCCCACCATGAAATGGTGCATCTGATTGATGGGGTAAATGTTTGACACACATCATGGTGGGGCCCACCTCATAGTACCATTTCCCATATATATATATATATATATATATATATATATATATATATATATATATATATATATATATATATAAAGAGAGAGAGGAATGCTCACCTGCACACTTCTCTCATAAGAACTCGTGAGCACTTTTTCATAGCTCATCACATGACATAAGCCCAAAATCTGAGCCGTCCACTTGATGCGGCACCCTAAAAAACCCCAAGGGCCTATCTTTCAACTTGTTCCAGAACTTTCATGGGCCATGAAAGAAGGAAACAATTTCCTTCCTTAATTTGCCTCTTGCTTTCTGCTGCGGCCTACTAGAGTTCTGGATCAGGCTGAAAGATGGGCCTTAAATGTTTTTTGGGGTACTGTATCACATGAACGGCTCAAATTTTGAGCTCACATCATGTGAGATGAGTCATGAAACGGTGCTCACGAGTTTCTCGTGCGAGAAGTGCCCAGGTGAGCATTCCTCTCTCTCTCTCTCTCTCTCTCTCTCTCTCTCTATATATATATATATATATATATATATATATATATATATATATATATATATATATATATATATATATATATATATTAAACCTAGATGATTTGGTTTTCAGTTTTTAATTGAATGCTAGTGTCATATGTATTTAGTATAATCTACAAATTAGTTAGTTTTATTAAAATGTGGGTCAACCTGACCTGACCCGGTTTCATTTGGGTTGGGTAAGGGTTAGGAAAATCCAACCCGAATTTAATTTGGGTCAGGTTAGGGTTGAGGTGGAAATGACCTGACCGAACCCAATCCGACCCGACAAGACCCGTTGCCACCTCTAGGGTGCGTGGGTGGGTGGGTGGGTGGGTGTGTAGGATAGGAGGGTGCAAGTGTTAAAAAAAAAAAAAAAAAAAAAAAAAAAAAAAAAAAAAAAAAAAAAAAAAAAAATCGCTCTGGACACTCAATGATTCAAGTACTCCGCATGGATAAGGCAACATCCATGGCTAAGACTGTCCAATCCACGAGGTTATGCAACATGGGCCATCCACGGATCACGTTTACCTTCCGTGCCCATCAAATAAGTAAGTGCCACATGGATGGAAGATATGTGACCTAAGGTGTTGACGTGGACATCTGAACTTATCAATATCACTGACTTTTAGTTTATTGATCACCACTAATAAAATTGGACACACAGACCACGCAATACGACACGCACATCTTAACCACTGATGCTGGATACAGATACCATATAAACCGTCCATCACTGTTAGACCAGACACATCACTACATCGAGTTATTGTTGTACCGTTCATTACTATTACACCACCAAATTATAGAAAAATAAGGGTGGGACCGTATGGAAGGAGTGGACTAAATTTTCTATGTTAAAAAAATTTAAATAGACTTTGATGGTACTATCTTTATCACGTGACACCTTAAGATGGACCACGCATTTATTTAAATGTATGGTGTGGATTACAAAATCAACCGAACAAAGTACAGTTTGCGTGGCAAAATCTTTGAACTTTCTCCAGAGAATTATCTACAAAAGTCGGTGTTTGATGTAAAGGGTGTCATGGATGACTTCATAGAGCCGAAGGGTCTGAATTTACAGACACACGTACACAACTCTAGTTGGCGTGTGGGGCCTACCATGGTGTTTGTATGAGATCTAGCATGGTTGTCTCACCGTGAAAATGAGATGCCCCAATCATTAAATACATCCTACATGGATATAGAGTTTTTTGAGTGGTTATTCTTAATTTTCTATGATGTGCCCCCCAAATGGTTGGATGGACCTTATTTTTTTAGCATCCCATTTTTATAGTGGGCCAACCATGTTAAATGGGCAAGATGTCATACAAACATCATGGTGGCCCACATGCCAACTAGTTGGGCGTCTAACTAGTTGTTTGCGAGTATTTTTTATATATAGCTGGGGAAAAGGTACTATAGGCTTCTCATGAGGTCGTGCTGTGTGGGCCCCGTTGTAATGTCCATCAGACATCCACACCATGCATTTGGTGGGTACCCTATTGGTTAAGGGATATTCCAAAAATCAGCTGTATCCAGAACTTAAGTGGGCCATACCAACTGAAACGGTGTAACATCATGCCTATACATCTAAAAGCGCTTGTTGGGGCCCACCTGAGTTTTGGATATAGTTGAAACTTGGTGTGATCTCTTGTTTAAGTGGGACACATACAATGGATGGGCTAGATTTCTCAACCACATCTCCGTGGATCCTATAAATGATCATAAAAGCTCCAATGGGTGGATATCCACTCTTAACTGTTGTCTATGGTGTCGCCCACCCAAGTCAGGATTGCCTGGAGTTTTAGGCCCATGGCCCACCATGAAATCGTGCATTTGACCAATGGTATGGATGCCCATCATATATCACAGCGGGGCCCATATATGTATGTGTGTGTGTGTGTGAGAGAGAGAGATACGTACCATTGCTAATGGGTATAATTCTACGATGGATAATCGGATTCATTACTGTAAGATGTCGATGTAAAGATATTGATGAGGTCTAAAAAAAAATTGTTTGAAAATCAAATTTTAATTTGAAGTCAAACTTTATTATTCTCGGCAACTTTTTAATTAATTATAATTCTGCTATTTTAGGATTTCCAGTCTAGTACTTAACTCAAAGCTTTTGCTTAAATCATTTAATAGTAGTGGGTAACAAATTTGAGTTAATCCTAATGTTCTTACTGTTTTTAGTAAGTATACTATTTCAGATAAATAAGATTAAAATTACATGTTCAAGGCTTACGAGTTATATTAATTAGGGCTGTCAATGGGCTCTTGGGTAGGTCTTGGCGTGGATTTTGAACTGCTTTGGGTTAGGCTAATTTAAAATTCTGATTTTTCAAGCCCAACGAATGGCCCATTGACACCCCTAATATTAATTGTATTGTAAAATTCACATATATAAAATATTTTTATTTGTTTTTCACTGGAAATTTAACAAATGGGCAAAATGGGAATTTCTCATGAGCAATAAAAGTTACAGCCATACAATAAATGCTTTGTTATTACACAACATGTTCTTCAAATCCATGAATTTGTAAGCTAATTAACTTTAGGATTTTCCAATCCAAACCCATTGCAAATGATTGAATTTTATAAGTTCATGAATCTATATCATAACTATCAATAACTAGAGATATTTTTGCCCTGCAAATAGTTTCTAAGGGCGGATACCTTTGTATGTTTAAGGGATATGAATAAAAGTTTTAACGAAGTCAGGGGCATTTTTAGAATTAAAAAAAAAATTTGAAAACTTAACAACATGTGGTTAAGAATGCACCTGCAAATGTCACTCAATGGTCTATACCTTTTAAAATGGAAGCCGAACTTCAATGCTTGTGCTAATATTTTGGATCAAGCTGATATTTATTTTTTCCCCTTCATCCACGTATGTATGACCTAATCAACCTTACAGTGGGCGCTAGAAGGTTTTTAGTGGTGGACATTTAATCACTACTGTTTTCCAGTGGTGTGGTACACCTGAGATATAGATCTGCCTATTTTTTGAGATCAAGCCCTAAAATAATCTGTAAAAAATGATGGACAGCATGGATGAAACACATACACCATGAAGGGTCCACGGAGCACACCGAAAACTACCTGGGTAGTGTCACTAGCCAAACCGCGTCCGTCAATCCAGAGTCCCACGGTGAAAAGGGCTAAATCATCATTCCTAGCATAGAATCTTAATTACTTGCACACAATGGGTCGTAGCCGGACGCGGATTGGCTAGTGACCCCAACACCAGCCCCGGGGCTGGTGTCAAAGCTGTGTGAGCCCCTCTATGATGAATGTGTTTTATCCACACTGTCCATCCATTTTTCCACCTCATTTTATGGCTTGGGCCCAAAAATGAGGCAGATCCAAATCTCAGGTGGACCACACCACAGGAAAACATTTTTGATTGAACGTCCACCCTTAAAAACTTCCCATGACCCACCGTGATGTTTATTTTCCATCCAACCTGTTGATAAGGTCACACAGACCTGGATGAAGTGAAAATACAAATATTGGCTTGATCCAAAACTTTTGTGGCCTCTAAGAAGTTTTCAACTGTGAGAATTCAATCCCCACTGTTTTCCTGTGGTGTGGTCCACCTGAGATTTGGATCTCCCTCATTTTTGGGTCCATACCCTAAAATGAGGTGGAAAATGGATGGACAGCGTGGATAAAACACATACATCATGGTGGGGCCCACACAGCTTTGACACCAGCCCTGGGGCCGGTGTTGGGGTCACTAGCCAATCCGCGTCCGTCGTAGCCTGAGACGCAGGCACGACACTTCTTCATTGGTGTCGAGCGGGTGCATGCAGTGCCCTGATGGACGCAAAACGCATCCAAGTGCTTGCATCTCAGCTGTTCAATTGTGGGACATCTGACAAAAAGTCACACTGAGTGGATAATCACATCCCTTCCTCAATGCTACCTTTCGATCATGATAAGCAATAAATACTTTTTTCCACAAATTTGATGAGAAATTATTAGATATAATCTTTTCTCCCCATGATGATGACCTGAGATGAAACTAGGCCAATTGGCACAAGATGCAAGCTTCAGTGGATCCTTAATATGGGCCACTTTGATGTATGTGTCTTATGTCTACTTTGTCTATCTAATTCATCTTAGCTGCGATTGAGTTTGATTGAGAACACATTTCATGGTGGAGCTGCGGGATCGGCAGTAAAATCTACAGTTGCTCATATGTGGCAAGTGCCCAAGGGCCACATGAGAAGAGTGATAAAGGTGCATGAAGGTGTAAAGATGAAGTCGATAGAGGCACAAGAAGCGGTGGGGCTATGATGAAGATGAGATGACGAAGTGAGGATGGTTTGATTCGAAATTTAAAGCCTTGGTGGAGATTATTGGAGTAGTCTTCAAAGTGTACACGGTTTGGGTGCTCAGACCGGTCGGGCGACCGGTCTGACGGTTTGTCCCAGATGCATAGTGAGGCCATTGGACAGTTTTCTTGTGCCCTAGACCGGTTGACCGATCGGTCTGCAAGGGGCTCCGGCCGGTCAGTGGTATGGCTGAACATGACCAATCTAGAAGTTTCCTTGTTAGAGTTGGTTTCGTGCGCGGTTTTGCGTAATAGGTTTCTAATTTTGATTTTTCCCCTATTTAAGGGGATGTAATGCGGGATTAGGGTTGCCGCCATTGGGGCCATTTTTCCTAGATGGATTGAGAGGGTTCTAGAGTAAGAGAAAGAGCTTGGGGAAAGCTTGGGATTCTCTGGGATGAAGAAAATGACTCTGCTTATCAGTTTCATGTAGGGCTGAAAGTTGGGCGGGTTCAACCCGACCGACCCGTGACCGACCCGACATTGGGTTGGGCTTGGGCAAGAAGTATCGAACCCGATCTCGAGCTTGGGCTATGAAAACATCAACCCGATGAAGTTTGGGTCGGGCTTAGGTTGAGGTCTCGGGTTGCCCCACCCAACCCGAACCCAATCTATATACAAGTTACTTATACTTTTATTATACTTTAGTGAAGTAAACTTATAATGTTTACTTGTATTTTAACTTATTTGTTTAAGAAAAGTGAAGTTCTTTACATAAATAAGTACATATATAATTAATAAAGCCATAAGGTACCAAAAATAAGGAGTGTATTGAAACATAATAGACTAATGTAATAACGAAAATATTAGCATGTATCAACCCGGCCAACCCGATCAACCCGACCGAGCCCACTTGGGTTGGGCTTGGGTTGAGAATTCCCAACCCGAGGTTGGGTTGGGTTGGGTTAGGGTTGAGGTATAGGAAGCTTGGGTTAGGTTAGGGTTCAGCACCAACCCGACCCAACCCGCCCGACTTTCAGCCCTAGTTTCATGTGAGAATAAGCTTTAGGTAGCTCAAAAATTTCTCTTGTGGGCGTTTTGTTTCTTCATTCTCTGTAATCTTCTGTTAATCATAATAGATCGCTTTATACCGTGGCTTTTTTACCTGTTGAAGAGTTTTTCCACATAAATTCAAATTCTATTGTAGTGGAATGCTTGTGTATGACTTGATTACATAGTATTTCTCGTTTGATCTTGCACTACTCTGCACATTCGGCTTCCGCTTGTACTTCCGGTTTTTCCAACAATTTGTGTGGTACTTTCATCCAGGTCTTTATGACCTTATCAAGAGGTTGGATAGAAAATAAACATTCGGAGGGCTCCCATGAAATTTCTATTTGGACCAAGCTAATATCTAGTGTGGCGCTTTCATCTATGTCTACGTGACCTTGTCAATTAAACACTCTATTTGTGAAAGAAGTTTTTAATGGTGGGCATTTAATTGCCATTATTTCCTATGGGGTGGTCTTCTTTGGATTTGGATCCATTGCAATTTTGGGCTCATGCCCTAAAATGATCTGACAAAAGGCATAGGATGGCATGGATATAAGACACATACATTATGGTGGGCCCCACAGTGAGGGATCCACCGTAGCTACATATACATCCCCACCAACAGTAGAAAACATCATCAATAGATTCAATACCAATGGATGGTCGATGCTGTAACCTAGGTTCCCACTGAATGAGATGACCGTCGTGGTTTTCATACCGGATGATAATCACGGTGTAGCCTTTTTGTATTTATAGAATATTCTATATACTTAGCACGTTGTGTTGTTTTTTGTATGAATAGGATATTCAATATTTTTTGTCATCACTCATAATACAGCTGTTGTATCTGAACAGTTCTCTTGATACTTACTATCATTGGATCAATTTATTTTTGGAATATTGCCCATCCAATACGTAGGCCAAGATATGGGTGGTTAGGATCAATGACCGATGCATTGATTGTGGGTAGAGATGAGCACAATAGACATTTCGGAACTGGGGCCCACCAAGTGATAGTTAATCAAATGGGTGAATGTATATCCAATATGGACATGTCACCTGGTAGCCCATCTCATGAAATGATCCACAATATCAAAATGTTGTACTGGCCGGATTGTATTAACTATTTTAATCAACTGGAATTTGGACTATATATATATTGGACGGTCCTGACGGACGAACACTTCAATTGGTTGACTCTTAGAAATACCAATAAAATAAAAGTAATCTGTTAAATTAATGAGATTATGGTTGTCTACTAGAATTTGGGCTACAGTTAGGGGAACTATGTATTGGACGGTCCTGAAGAACGAACTCTTTATTAATTGATTGTCAACTTGCATTAAGTATACAGAGGTCTCAAGTTACCGTTCACCCTGAGGATAATTCCAACCTGTTATGAGAATGTGACATCCAACCCACCCAATGGGTAGGTCCCACCACGAAGATCACCATGTATCAAAACCAGCCTCTTCCACTCATCAGGTGGTCCACACAATATAAAAATGTAATATACTTAAAATGCGAGTTTTGAGTGTGATCAACTCATTTCGATGTCATGAAGCGAAGAAATGCAATGGATACTTAAAAGAGTAGACATGAAGAATCCTATACTCTCCCCCATATGCCAATGTGGCGCACGTGTGAAAGATTCAAGCCATTCATCTGGTAGCACCCACTCTCTGTGTGACATTTTCAGAAAGTAGGTCAATCTTGGTCATCTTATGGTAACAAAGGTACGAAAAAAATGAAACAAGTTAACCAAGGGTCCACAATTTCTTAGCCAACCTAATGGGTAGAGTGGCCTGATTTTTGGGCCATGGCACTTAGAAAAGTGGACCCACCTAAGGAATGGTTCACTGTCAGGCACACGTGTTTCAGGAACACACATCGCTATTAATATTCACTGTTCAAAAGGCTCACGTGAGATGCACGGGCGTACAGACTTCCCTTTGAAATCCGGCCAGCCGAACATGAGCAAGCGTTTCAGTACGGTCGCAGATTCTTCCTCCTTAATCAACAGCAGCAATCGGATAGCTGGAGGAATATTGCAGTTGACACGGACGACCGCCGGACTGGGCGGCAGTTCTCAGAGATGCTGGGCCCATAGACGAGATAAAAGAGAGGGAGGGTCATTTGTCTCAAATGGATTGACTGGTAAATCAACGTGGTAGGATTTGATTGAGAACAAAGCATATTCGAAAGACATTCGCTAGGTTGCCTGCTGAATTCTCATCTTTGAAAGCGATGGAGTGGGCCACACCTCCCATAATCAAATTCCATACTTCAGTTTGATATTTATAATTATTAGGGCTGTATGTATTTGAGTGGGGTCAATGTCTAACAGTAGCACATGGCTCAATCAAATTCTGCACAGTCCCATCATCAGGAATATCCTTAGTGATTTGTGATTTGCTCACCAGTCAGACAAAAATCTTAGTAGAAATCACCATATGTGCGCATTACATTCCCTGGATATCCTTGGTGATTTGTTTACCAGGCCCATCCCCATCTGTCCAACGAAGAACTTCGTAGAGCCCACCATGATGTGTCTCTTACACCCTTCTGTTCTTCATTTGTGCTGGCACCATCTGTCCGACCAAAAGCTTCACAAGTGAACCAAGAAATCACGTTGACCCAAGTTTGGCCTGTTCGGAATGTGGGATTACTTGGTATGGAATTGCATTTGGTCCCATACAAGTTCTTTCTTACATTTGGAAACGGTGGAAAGAAGTGGATTAATCACATTCACATATCATCTAGTTCTAATAGTACATACTAAGGGATTTGTGGTGGATTTTGAATTCCACTACATTTGTGGGCCCCTATTTTCATGCATGTGTTTTATCAGTGCCTTTCATCCATATGCACCCTTTATGACTGATATTTGAGTTGCATGTGTGTTAAGGGTGACCGGCATCGATTGCAAATCTGGTTCATTGATTACAAATCTACAGTCCAAGCAAAGGTTTCAAAATACCATGGTATTTCCTTACATGCAACCATGATACAGTGTTAACTCCATCTAACATAATTCCATGCCATTTAATCTTGAGCACCAAACAGGTCCGTGCGAGCCCCTTCATTGAAAAATCATTGAAACCTTCGTAACCCCCCTCATGACCTTTTTTTTTTTATCTCCTCCAACCCATGGTAAGATGCATGGTTTCAAACAGAAAAGCCAAATATCCCCTGATCCAAATCTACAGCGGTTCAAATAAGGTTTCAGTAACCCTTCATTCCCACTTTTCTCTTTCATGTGGCCTGAGATAAGTTTTGAGTCAATCTATCAAAAGGCAATGTTAGCCACCCCCACTTAAGATTCGATACCAAGATATCAGTGTTGAAACAAGGTTCTCTTCACTCAATCTACCACTTTAGCTATGGATTGGGGTGTTCGAGACCCTACTACCTATTGCACCATACTTTCCCTCATATGCACAGGATATTGGTTGGACATCGGCGTCTAACGGTTTAAGAGGTGTACCGACCTTTGTGGTGTTGATGTCACCAAGTTCTGTGAGCCCCACCATGATGTAAATTTATATCCACACCATCTATCCATTTTATGAGATTAATTTATGGTATGGATAATAAATATGAGGCAGATCATAAACTCAAGTGGACCACACCATAGAAAGTAGTAGGTATTGAATGTCTACCATTGAAAATTTTTTGAGTGCCACAGGAGTTTTGGATCAATCTGATATTTCTTTTTGGATTAAAACCTTCACACTAGTCTGTGTGACCTCATGAACAGTTTGGATGACAAATAAAGGTCATGTTGGCCCTAGGAAGGTTTTAAGGGTGGGAATCATTGTCTCTGCTCCTTTCAGTGGTGTGGTCCACTTGAGCTTTGGATCTATCTCACTTTTTGGATCATGATCTAAAATGACTTCACCAATTGGATGGACAGTGTGGATATAACACATACATCATAGTGGAGCCCATAGAATTTGGTGATGTTAACGCACTAAGTTGGTGGTGTGGGCCACCACGCAATCCGCTTCCCTATGGACCCATGTTTGGTGCTCGACTTGTACTGTTGTACAGCCCAACCCTTAACGGTTACTCAACTTGACTCGGCGAAGTTGAACATGGCTCAGCCCGTTAGCAAATCGAGTTCGACTTTTCGAGTCAAGTACGAGTCAAAGAAGAAGCTTTCGAACACCTAAAATGCGGCGGGACTCGGCTCAAGCATACTCAACTCATGCACAGCTCTCTATATATATTAATTTTATTTTCTGGCAAGTGGGGCCCTCAATCATTTCCGAGTGGATTAGGTGAGACCCCTAATCCGAGGTGGGTGAGAACCCTGAGTGTTGGGCTCAAAGTGTTGTATCTACCTTAAATCCACACTGTCCAACCATTTAGAAAGCACATTTAGGCAGTGATCCCACAACCGAAGTTGACTCAAATCTTAGGTGGACCACACCAGAGGAAATAGTTGTGATTGAATCTCAAACATTAAAAACTTCATAGATTCCACTGGAATTTTTATTTGCCATCCAATCTGTTGATAAGGTCACGCACACCTAGGCGAAGAGACCACACAAACATCATCTTGATCCAAAGCTTCTGGCCCATAAGAAGTTTTTAACTGGTCAATCACCATTATTTCCATTACTATAGTCCATCTGGGACTTGGTACTGCTTCATTTTTTATTTTTTTTTGGATCATTCCCTAAAATGAGCTTCTAATATGGATGGACGGCATGGATGTAGTCACACACATCACAGTGAGCCCCACAGTCAGGGGTCCCACCCACCTCGGTGGATCCGGGCCTCACCTAATCCACTCCCAGACCGGCAGAATGCTGTCTCGGTATTCGTGGACTATATACAGGGACGACGCGAATGCCGAATAGTAGTATGGCACACAAAGCGTCCACTATGCGTAAGGGGCCTACTGTGATATATCTGTTTATCTACGCCGTCCAAAGCGTCCATTTATTATTACGTAGTCATCCATGGATTTGTAATTGTGAAAGAGAAACGATGGCCTACAGGCAACCGTACCACAACTTGGTGCTGCCATACAACCTTTCCCGCAAATTGGCCACTTACATAGGGAATCAGAACAATGAAAACGGTAGATCCCATCATGAATATCACTCTTCTCAAAAATCAGCCTGATCCACTAACCATGTGGGCCAAATTAGACTTTCATTCAGTCCATCGTTTTTCCATTGATTCCAATAGTGTGGTTCACTGGTTAACGAAAATGGGCTGATTTTCACCCCATGTGATCTTCATTATGGGATCGACTGTTTTAGTGGTACGGATTTCTCACAAAAAGTGTCTTGGACGGGAAAGATGGTACAGATCGATCAAGCCAGGGAGCAGGTTCGGTGAGAAATCAATCACGTTTCCTCTCTCGAATCTCTCGTCCCCTTTTTTAGCCTTTTTATCTCAAAATACTGGAAATCTTCACTGTTTGGGTCTTTCAAAACAATATAGGCTCCTCGTTAAGATCCAAAACTTCCTTCATAAACATCTTCAATGGAGATTTGACTTTGCCCAAATGCTCTTTGCATCACTGACCTGGCCCATTTCATATATTTACCAATCCCAACTCCCATACGATCTAAAGCTCATTTAATTGTAATTGGGTCAATATCAGCCAACACGACCTTTTCTAGAATGACCCTACTCAAAACTCAAGTAAGTGGACACTTGTATACATTTAGGGGTGGCAATAGAATACTGGCCTAAAGGTATCACCCAGCAGCCTAATCAGTCGACAAATACATACATTTATAGGCCGGCCTAAGCTTGAAATCTAGGCATGTTTTCTGTGCCGGTTTGGACCCAGGTTAATGATCAATGGCTCAGCTCGACCTGTTCGCCCCAGTCCAATCAATGCGACCACTATACAAAAGGAATTGATGGTTTAAAGATGGTTCTCAGTTTTCATCGGTCTTGCTTCAATGTAAGTAGTGTAGTTTAAAAGGACCTCTTGGATCAGGAGTTAAATGTTTCAACTATCAAAACCATTCATGATGGGACTTGTGGATAGATAGCTTACCCGCTAAAGAATGCTTAGACTGGACTGTTTGAAACTCTTGATAATTTCACCCTTTTCATCAATGGCTCAGTCCGGCCAGTGCCCTAGAGTTAGGAACAGGTCTAAGATCTTTTTCAGCTGGATTAAGTCTAGGGCCTGGCCAAGGCCAGGGCTAAGGGAACTAGAGTCCGCCTAGCCCAGCCCATTGGCACCCCTATACATTTATTACATATCATACATATACGTATCTTCTATTATTTTGTTTTAGGTTCTAGATCGTGTGTGTCATGCACCCAATAATAACATGCATGGGTGGTACAAGTTGGTGGGGTCCAATACAATCCAAACCCATTTATTTAAACGTGACACAATTGCTAACCTGAGCTCCACATGCTATCCATTTAGCTTGGCCCAAAACACCTCAATAGGTCAAACTAATTAACCTACAGGTCAGCTCAACCCATTACTGCCCACTCCCCAAACCCCAAAACGCTAGTGCAATGCAACTCACCCAAAAGCTTCTAGACGTAGATTATTTTTGCTGTTATTGGATGAATAGGAACCGTCCATGTACTTCCCTTTTGATCCATTAGTCCATTCCTTAGGAATTAATCATGCCTTCTTTAACTGCTACTGCCTACCCTCCCAAAATCCCAAGAGTGGGGATTGACAACTTCCTCCTTGTAAGTTCCTGGCCAGTGGATTGAACAACCTAACCTGCCCCTAGTTCACAATGTCAACCAAATATTTAATTTCTCAATCTCAAGCAAAAATAAATCTAGGCCCCCGGGATTTGTAACTCTGGAAAGTGGTACTCCTACTTTATAAATCTAGATTGACTACATCCATGATTCGTAACTCCCCACTAACTAACAATCTAATGCTACCATAAACCAGTTTGGATCCTACACACACTTGCCATGTGTCACCGATGAGAAACAAGGAAACCCCCATTATAGATCTGTGGTCTGCTCTGCTACTTAATGCATTTCCATAGTACAGCATGTCCACATGTAACGGCCCAGAAAATGGATCCCATGGCCATATGCATGCAGCGCTTATGGATCGTGTGCTTTAAGACAGCATCAACACCATTCATGGTATGCTAAATCATGATGATGTTTGAAGTCACCAGTATCAATAATTAAAGATTGAAACAAAATAATTTGAACATGTTTTTACTTCCTACAGATAACAAAATCATAAGTCCAACAAAACAACAATTGGTAGTGTGATTTAAATGCCTAAGCATCATATATAGATGCTTTTGGTTAGAACTTCCTCACGTGCACCTGAGCACCCCGCTTCACACCGGATTCAAGCATGGCTTCTAAGACAGCAACATCTCGGGCACCTTCTACAAAAGAACTGCGAGGATCTGGTTCAAAGCTAGCTCCATCCTGCCCATGGCAGGGATAAGTATATGAGTGAGGGCCTTTGGTTCAGTAAGCTGACATAGACATTAAAAAGAAAAGAAAGAAAGAGACCAAGACCGTCGCAACCTAGGAATGATTAAATACAACAAGCAAATCAGATATTGGCTAATTCTCTGTAACAAGGGTGCACATTTTTACAAGAGAATCCAAGGTTCAAAATGCATGTCAGAGAGATACCCACTAGTTTATTAGCAGCAAATCTTATGTTTTATATATTTCTTTTTTCTTCCCATCTATTTTCATGTTCTATATGTGCCAAATTTGTCTTATTTAAGTATTTAGATCCATGCAGTAAGTGTGCATTTCAATCATCATGAGCATTATAGCCCCGTGCCAGCTATTTGGGTCAGCTTCACAAATCCTGTGTCGCCAATCTTGAAGATTTGAAACAAGAATTCTCATGACTGTGTGGCAAAAGCTACTGGCTGCCTACCTAACATCAATCCTCCTCCTCTACATTGGGTCCAGCTCCATGGCTCAGTGGTGGACACTCTGTTTCAACACTGAGATCATGAGAACAGGGGTGTCAACGGGCCGGGCTCAGGCCTGAAAATCAGAATTTAGATTAGAGCCAGCCCTATGGCCCAGCCCAAAAACAGTTCAAAATCCGGGCCAAGACCCACCCCAGGCCTGGCCCATTGACAGCCCTACATGGGATCGAGTGCCCATGTGGTGTGTGTGGTGTGTGTAAAAAAAAAAAAACCCTCCTCTACATGGGGCAGGGACCATTCAGAGTTACTAGGATTTTTCGAAATTTATTTGAAAATTTTTTTTTAAAAAATTATTTTGATTAAATACTGTACATTAATTTTGATTTGCGAATAGTGAGACATCCGTAGGAAATCCGATAGGGGACCCTTTATAAAAGTTACTTAGAATGATGCCATGAACGACGTAGAATGGTTAGATTTATCAAAACTCACATTTTCTGATAATTACGATAATGACATTGGATCCCTTAATTTGCAATTTTTAATAAATCAGATAGGTAGTTCTCGAATCCGTCCGAATGTTAAGCGTAATTTTAGATGAATAACAATACCATGTAGATAGATTTTCAAGTAGGATCCGCGATCATGGAGATCTTAATCTAAGAGCGTCCAGGAATGTAATTGGGAAAATAACCATACAAAACTAATTATCTTAATGGTAAACCCTTATCCTAGGATTTAATTGATTATCTGAGATGTATAGATATGAAATCTTGAGTACCCAAAATGTGAATGACTTACGTTAACCTAAAGCCTTGATTTCTAAATCACTTGTTTTTCATAATCCAATTGACTTGAAATTTTATATCATGTCTATTCATCATAAATTAACCAGACACGTCAAATTTCAGCCCTTAAATTATAGTAGAAGTGGTCCAATTGTCAAATCAATCCCTTAACCCTTTATTTTCATGTCCATCGAGTGAGGAAAGTGTATGGTTAGCCATAGTCGAATATTTTCCCTCATATGAGTGACTTGGATCGCCTTTATCATAGACCAATAATGTGATTTGAGTGCCCCACCTTGATAAGCCCCTTTCTTAAGCACGAAGTTATCCCATTTTAGGAATTAACGAGTTATCAACTCTTCTCAAATCTGAACCTTTCAATTTACCCACTTCTCACCATCAATCGCTTTTCAAATTTGGACCACCCATTGTACTCATATGACTACGAGTTTACACAAAATTTGGACCTCGATCTATAATCCTACACCGTTGAATCGCAAAGCCAGCCCCTTCCTTTTCCACCAAAAGATGGAATTTCATATCTAGACAATTCCCACCATCAATCAACCACCAAACTTTATACAATTGTTTGTCTATCATGACTACACATTTTCTCCAAATTTGGGCCTTGATCGTCAAACATGAACTGTTAATTGAGATCAGCCCTGTTTTATCACTCGCCAGGCCATTTTTCAAAATCGGCTAATCTAGAATATGGATCACCAAGAAATTTACGTATTTTGACTTTACTCTTCGAGCTTAATAAGATGAACGGATTGGAATTGATCAAAGATCACCCAGATATTGAGATTTGACAAACCCACCTCGAGAGGTTGTTACACGCCCATAAACGTACGTCCCTCTCCATATTCTTACTACGCACGTCCAAGTCCTTCTCCTAACCCTAGCCTCCATGCCCTAGAGAAAGAGAGGTGTGAGAGAAAAAGAGAAAAGAGAGAAGAGAGAGAGAGAGAGAGAGAGAGAGAGAGAGAGGATGTCAAGCCCTTCCTACTTCTTCTTCTTCCTTCCCCATCCACAATAGTGGATCCCCATCATAACTCGAGTGCGTCACCATGGGTAGTGTAGACGACGCTCCTCCCTTGTTCTTCAACCTAGATTTTCTATTAGATAAAGGTGAGTATTTTCCCTTCAAGCCAACATGGATAAAAGTGTAATTTCTTAGATTTTCTTTATTGTTTATTGAGTATCTTAAGCTTGAATGCACGATCCATATTAGATCATGATTAATGTTATATTTATGTTAAGATGATATTATGTAATGCTATGATTTCATGTTTAGATGTATATGTGAGAAAGCATGTGTATTTTTCGACATTATTGTGAGAATCATGTGTTGCTTTCTTTTATTTATATTTATGTATGATTAAGATGGTTATGATGATGTATACATCATATGGAATGATGATTTTCATGTGAATATTACGCTTATGTACACCCTTGTTGATGAGATCAGTTGTTATAGAGAGATGGGCCCGTGAGAGGTGTCCATGTTGAAAAGATGATCTTGGCATAACTATGTTTATGTGTTGAATATTGCCAAGGGATCTTTGTGTTCACATGATGTTGGAATGGATCCATATGTCATATATGTATGTTTCCTTTGGTTGGCCACGTTGAAAATTAATAGCTATTCGTGGGACTTAATTGGACTACAAGTGGGACAAGGAGTGGACATTAATCATATATGTTATCTCATGAGCCGTTGTTGGTTCTATGGACACTAATCCTGTGTTGTCGGCCTATGCTGGGTTATTTACAACTCCCTATAGTGACCATTAAGTTCTTTCAATATGGCTGGATGTAAAATTACTTAAATAAAGGTGAAACTAAAGTCATGCATTCACTTGGCTCCATGTGAGTGTATGGAATTGAAAATAGGCTAGAGCGTCCTACTTCTCCTGTACACTGTCGCGTGTAAATTTGGGCTATAAGCGTCCCATTTTTCACGTGATCGGGCAAATCTATAAGCTTGTGCGTCCCAGAAACCTCTGATGACTAGTGGCTAGCGTGAAGTCGTAACAGGGAGTCTCCCACTTCATGTATTATGATTTCTAGCTAAGATGCCTTAGCCAGAGCATGCATATCATGCATTGCATTAATAAGATTTCTCTTGGATGTTTTGGTCGATTATAATTATCATGCTTACGCTATCTTTGTGTTATAATTATCATGATTGTCTTGGAGGGATATTCCCCACTATGATAGCGTTTCACGCTATCCAACCACATTTCAGATAATCCAGGTGAAGATCCAGTAAGCGAATCAAGCACTAAGGCGAGGTGTTCGAAGATTTGTGGTAACAAATGACGGATGACGTAGGCCAAAGCGGTGTCATGAAGACTTTATTTATTATGCGTTCTTAGAATAGTTTACTGCTTTATTTCAAAATTGTAATAAGTCTTTCATGGTAAAGACAATAGTTAAATGTTTTATTTGATATATTTTACGGACATTTGTTGATAACTTAGTGTAGAAATTAATGGAATAAGATTACTTATCTTCCATCACAGTGCTTGAATGCCACAAAATATTGAATAAATGAATAATTAATAAAATGTAAAGGAATTTATCCTTGGCGCATTCCAAATAACATCCGGGAACTCGGCTCATCGCAATATCCACGAGAGTCGAAAATCTCGGGGCGTTACACATTTGGATTGCCAATTACTTAAGATAAGCTAATTATGCCTCAAGTAGCTTATCTTGATTTCTACTTGTTAAACTGAAGTGATTAAGTAACTTCAAATAGAAAAAGTTACTTATAAGTGATCATAAACCAAACTTACTTATCTCAAATAACTTATCTACTATTGTAAGTAGAAAAGTAACTTATTTGGTGGTATCCAAATAGGGCCTTAACATCATATGTCTATATAGACATGATGGACATTTTGGGCATGTTAGATTTTCCAAGGTTAGAGCTGTTTTAAGTTGAGACATGTCCTCGTCCAAGTTATGTACTTTGAGTTCAGATGAAACTGGATACATGCAGTGCATTTATGGCATGGTTCCAAAACTCATTGACATGCTACTATTGTTTTCTTCATCTACCCTGTTGGTGAGGAAGTTTCTATGATGGTATGCCTTCAACTCAAAACTCACCCGAGTCAACTCGACGAAATCTCAAGCCATCTTTGGGAAACTCAGTAATAAGCCTGACTCAGCCTTGACTCGGAGATAATCATTGAGTCAACTCAATGGCTTGGTCTACTCAACACGACTTGGCATGAATCAAACTGAGTCACTACCTTAAGTTGCAGGATTTTATTAAAATTAAATATATTGGGAGCAAGATTTGAACCCCTAACCCTAACTAAGAGGCAACGACCTTAACCAGCGATGTACCAACAATTTCGTTGTTGTGAGTTAGGATTTATATCACTTATACAAGATCTAATTATTTTAAATATCTATTAACTAGGAGATCTACTTGAGAGGCAACGGCCGGCCTCAACTAGTAAAGTACCAAAAAGTTTCTTACTTTTTGAGTTAGGATTTATATCACTTATACGTGATCTAACTATTTTAAACATGTTGGGAGCAAGATTCGAACCCCTAACCTCAACTAGGAGGCAACGACCTTGATTAGTGAGGAACCAACAATTTCATTGCTTTGAGTTAGGATTTAAATTTACTTATACGCAGTCAAACTATTTTAATATCTATTAACAATCCCAGTACGTTCAATTTATAATAAATTAAATATCAAGTCGAATTGGGTCGAGTCTTTGAGTCAACCCGACCCCGATGAACATCGAGTCGAGTCGAGTTTTGGGTTTTTGAACAGTGATTTATGGCAAATGATGAAACCAAAAGAACTAGAGGTCAACAGCCAAAAACTCCTTTTCCTTCTTTTTTTTTCCTGAGAATTTTTCTTCATGGAATGACCAAGTCAAAACCAAGCAATGAGTTTCCATTACCAATTTACCACACAAGAATAATGATGGAGAAAATGGAAGAACAAGGAATATTGCAAAACATTGTTTTTATGTTGAAATGAATTTGAAACATCACGTTACCGCAAGGGTGGCCTGTGAAATGTCACGAACAAAAGCTTTTAGTTCTTCATTCACTCCACAAAATGGATGGAAGGAACTTTGGCAATGTCCGTCAGCTGCATGAAATGAAACCTGAAACACCGCAAGGGATTGTTTTAAAGTAAATGTGTCTTCCACCAAAACTCAACAAGACTTGAAAATTAAACACCAACAGAAATTTCAGTCCAACTCCAAAAGCACTTTCTGTACTCATTCCACATGTGCAGAACAAAGGATACTCAAGGAAGATGCAATGATGGACGGCAGATTTCTAATTTACCAAGTAGCCGTGCTTCCCATCTGTGTTACCACGCTCAACTTGCACGGTGCCCTTTGAGCCAACAACTCGCCAACAAGTCTAGAGACATCAAACACTTTGGGTAGTCTGTAAGTGCAACTCACAATAATAGGCATGAATACAAACAAAGTCACAGAAGATTTGTCGCTCTTAGCTCACCTTGGACGATCTTGCAGAAACTACCACTACAAACACCCCAGCACAACCGTTCTCCAATTGACTAGACAGACGAAAAACATTGAAGATTGCCAATTTAGGCTTTTGAATGGACTAAAAAAAATAGATTTGGAGTAAAAAAGTGCAGGAGATTTGCAATGGGTTTTTGGTACTTACAAAGCAGCAGATATATTATCTGGGGGAGGCAAAGTCAAATCAACATGAGAGGTGATAGCAGAAACGGTAGTGACCTCACACCCAACAATCTGTTTCAAGTGTAACAGGAAAGAACTATCAAGATTCAAGAGCACTATTTTTAAAGGACAACAACCAAAAAGTGTATGGGCAAAAGCAGTTAACCTATTTTCTCACCTACCATTTCTCGCAGTTGCATCAAACTATGACAATCAAACGTAAAATGAGGCATTACATAATCCTCAGCCCAATGATATGCATGGAACCTTGATCCAGACCATTAACATTATGGGGCCCACTGAGGATGGTATGGCGAGAAAAGTCTCTTGGATAGGACAAATTGTAACCCTTTGATAGACAGTCAAGAAAGAAAGACGGGAAAAACACTAATGTTTCAGGGCCCTAATACTAATCTCCATATACTGATTGGCAATGGAGAAAGGCCAAAGATTGCATTGCTAGTCCATCCACCCATCGGATCATATTAGAGCCTGAATCTAAACTCCATTTACTGGTTCTGATAAAGGGCTTTTACATAAGCTTAAGGATACCTACTATGGTGCACATCATGTAATAAGCCTTTTTAGTTTCAGCATATGTAGGATAGTGGTGTTTCAAGCCTTGATCCAAGTACTGACATCTGATAATAGTAGCAAAACAATCCACGTGACCATGGTTGAATTAGCATTTCAAAGCACCAAAGACCAACTATTTATCCAAGAGTCAGGGAGGGTGAAACATGAAAGTCAAAAGAGAGCTTACCATTCTCAATCCCGCAATGTAGTGCACTCCCATATCTATAATGAAACCTCCCTGCAAATTGCAAGCCTTCTTTTAGCCCAGAATCTCTCGCTCTCTACTAGTGGTTACTTCAAAAGATAACTGAGACAACATTGGAAGGAAGTCCTTTCATTTCTGAGAAATGTCTACAATTTATTCAACATAGGGGGCACAAAAATGTCAAGGCAAGAGAAGCAAATTTCCAATACAAAGAAATGTTCCACTAACACCCACTCTGGAAAGGGTATTGGCCACTTCATTAGCTCCCTACTCACACGAGTGAACAAGAATGTTTAGCCTAGAAGGAATGTCTAAAATCTCGGCAAGAACTGTCAGGGTCCAATTTCTGACTCAGAATGGAAGGATGACAGATATAATCCAAGATGCTCTTCTCAAAATAAGCTCATTACTACAAATTGCTGACTACACATGCAGGCTAAATCATCATCATCATTATCATAGCCTCCTCCAGCTATTTCGGTTCGGCTTTATGAATCATCTATCACCCAAGCATATATGCTAAATGACATGAAAAAGTCAAGGGCCTGTTGGCTGACACTTGAAAATGAGTTGATCTCATTTATATTTAGTAGTAATTATGTATTTAGATATCTTTTTTTGTTATTGGTAGGGATTAAAAATATATCCAATAATTTATATAAACTATGATCTCTAATATGTAATTGACATTACCTAAAATGAAATGAGCTCATTTTTAAGTGGCAACCAAACAGGGCCTAAGCTTTTTATTGGTCGAATCATGGGACAGCTATGTCAAGTCCTGAAGTCCAAGTACGAGAAATGCTAGAATAACATTCAGGTGAGACCGTGAGAAGCAGCATATGGCATTAAACAGATGCAGATACCCAACGCATGGCGTAAACTACATTTGATAGCTTGTAGAAAAGTTATGGTACTCATTTTTACTGGCATAGACCTCACCGTGAAATTTCTCCTCCAAGAGCTTGAGAAGTAAGGATTTGAACTGTTCATTGATCCTTCAATAATGACTTGGACGCTCATCATGTCCCCAATCTCATTCATAAGTTTTCTGGACTGTATAATTCAGTAAGGGTTCAACTTCAAAACAAGGAAACAGAAGGGTAAATTGCTCATACAAAGGAAATGACCAAAACAAAGTTAAACGAGTTAAAATAAATACCTCCGCAAAAACGGGCTCAAATCGATAGTTTTCCGCCACAGCCCAAATTGGTTGACGGGGTACATTGGTACTAAAAGAGTTGTAGAATGACACTGCAGTTTCGGCCTCACTGACAGCTGTATAATTAAAGAACAAAATTGGTATGTTTTCTTTCTTCATCAAATTTTCCCTATGCTTACCATCCTTAATGCTCTGAACTGTTTCTTCTGTCATGACTTACTTTCTTAAATTAATGAGTGAAAAAAATAATAATAATAATTAAATGAAACAGTGGGTACGAGCACAGCCACATGTATCCTTATTAACCTCATGCATAAGTAATAAATGAACAAATAAATCAGAACGGAGTCAAAATGAAAATGAATGTTACTTACAGACAGCAGCCGGTTTCTCTTCAAATCCACCGCATCGATTAGCCATGAACAAAGACACAGGAATTAGGAATGCACCATTTAGCAGTTGAATGAAGGTAAAAATAATGCAAATGAAAGCTTTCACAAGACAGCAATCAAGAATAGTTGCTCCATAGAGGAACCTGTGAGGGTAGGGCTGTCAATAGGCTTCAGCTCAGATTTTGAACTATTCAGGCTGGGCCTATTAAAAATTCTGATTTTGCCAGGCCTGAACCTGGCCCAATGACGGCCCTATGTAAAGGTGTGTCTTGATGCACGCTTGCTGAGGGTCTGGGCTCCAGATTGCAATCCCATTACTTTCAAGTTGGATAAGAAAGAAACACAATTAATCTGGGGCTTCCTTCACCATCATGAATACTAAAAGCATCATCAACTTCCAGATTTCCTCTCGATTAAACTAATTGTTTTTGTGAATCAATGCACATGAGCAACCAAACGCCGCCTTAACTTGGGGCCGTATGATCACCTTAGCTTTCATAGATGAACTCCTTAGTCCACCATGGGGTGGGCTTTCTATCTTCTCCCTAGGGATGGCGTAAGTTAGTTATGAAATATGCACAAACAATTTATTATCATTTTTTTTTGGCACTCTCTTCATCTGCATCTAATTAACGACTTGCGACATTTAAAATTTCCCTGCCTAGGTTTCATCTACATGACCAAAGGGTCATCAGGCTAAGGTTGCTAAACAGGAATCCTTTTTAGAAAATTGGCTGTGAATCAAACCAATGTTTGAATTGAAACTTAGATATTGATGCAAGCTTTTCCCTTCTGAATCAGCTAGCAACACAAACCATAATCATCACATGATGGTTCAGAGTCCTGACAATTGAACCCTTTGAACTGTCGTAAGGTACAGGAGACTTCCTTTCAGTGTGAACATCCCAATCCCACAACCATTTCAACTCACATGACACTATAAAGCAAAACACCTTGAGAGAGAAGAAGAAAAAAGATCCATTATTTTAGTGATAAAATCTTACCTTGAAGGACATGCTTCCCTGCCTTCAGCATCTTCAGTGAGAAATCCACCTGCAGACATAAGGTTGATGAGTGACTGAAGCTGTTATCAAGACTTCTGAGATCTTCAAAATTCAACACATAATATGTTGCAGCGTAGAGAGGGAAATATTCTTTTTTAATTTTTTTAAAGGCAACAACTTTATTGAAGAGCCACACAAAGTGGAGAGGGAACTATGCGAGTCGTAATCCAGAAAAACACACAAATGCATCATAATCATCAAAGAGAAGCATGTGGTGCAGAGAACTGAGAGGGGTAGAGTTCACTTATCAAGTTACTCACTCGGTATGTTACAAGCTAGTATGAAAAATTAATAAAAGTGATGCAAGACGTCACATGAGGATCTGTTTCTATTTTTACTATTTATGCAGAGGAGAGTTGTGTTTTTCACTATATTTGACAATATCTTCTAGCCAAGTTTATGTGATATTTTAGCCTTGTCACTTCTCTTATATGCTGTGTTTAAGTTGTTGCCAAGTAATGAAGAGTGCTGATTTGAACTTTCCTCTGTGCACATTTCACAGTTTCAAATGGCATAAGAATCAGGCTCTTAAACCTAGTTCCAGACATCCACTCTATGCAACATTTTTTAGGAACTTCTGAGGGTGCCATAAAGTTGATCGATTGTATGAAGCATTCAAGTCCAAAGTGAGATTTGATACCACAAGCAATGCTAGAATTGATCTTTTAATACTGGAGAGAATATTTAAAAGGGCAGTTCTGATATATGTATATATATAGTTTGATTGGTATACACCAATCATATATATATATATACCAATCAAACTATAGGAAAATTTTATAGTATAGCTAGAAGACCAGCCATTTTTCTGGGACAGAATGGTGAGCATTTAAGGAACAACAACATGCTCATTTCAGCTATGCTCGTCCAATGAACATATTGAGTACCAAGATGAGGAAGGAAGAAATTAGAAACGAATGCATTTGAGGGAATTTAGAATTAGCACCAATAGGCAATAAGATGAGGGAAAATAGACTTTGATGTTTTTTCACGTTCAACAGAGATCAAGAACTGCACTGGTTAGAAGGAATGAATTGGTACAAGTTGAAGGCTCTAAAAGGGCAAGGGGAAGGCCGAAAAGGACATGAGTGGAAGTAGTAAGAAAAGACTTGCTGGCATATGGTTTAACTGAGGATATGGTCATTGATAAGGTGGAATGGTGTAACAAGATTCATGCAGCCGACCCCAATTAGTTGGGATAAGGTGTAGGTGATGATGATGACAGTTCTGTTACATTTGTAGTGCACAAGTGTTCCATGAAGTCTGGACAAAGGGCAAAGGACACCAGCATATCATACCTAAAAGATGGATAGTGGAAATACTCGTTGAGACCAGGTAATACAGCAACAAGTGATAACTACAAGTTGAATATGGTCAAACCTGAGTTTGTCCTGCAAGAACGACTGCAACTCCATGTATCGACTCATCGTGAATAATTTCATCAAGACCTGTCTCTCCCCACTTGCATTCAATTTGGGGGGAAAAATCTCGTGCAAGTTCCACAGCAGCTCTTGCAGATTCCTGGATTGAGTGGCATGTGAAAATAGAACATAAAGCATTTATACACAAAGTGAATGAGAAAATTAGTGAAATACAGATAGAGTAGTGGAAAGTGACAGTACAAATTTGATAAACCTAAAAGTAATCTTCTTATCTCATACAATAACTTGCTATCTAACCATTAAGGGCACATTTGTTTGAACCCATTTACGATGTAGATCTCTATTTGCATACCTAATCCCATGTTTGTGCCATTAATTTTCCTATGGAAATATTTTCACATGGCCCATTTTCCTGTGCAAAATCCCACTTTATTTTCACGTCCCCCTCTATTTACCACCAAACATTCATCCAACATCATGGATGTCCACATCAATGGTTACACTTTTCCAATATACTAAATATAGATTGTCCGTTTTCCAAACCACTATTTGGATGGTTAGGATCATGCAATCAAAGTGGTTGAGAGGGATGGGAATCAAAGGTGAGCCCCACATTGACATTCCACATAAATGCTTACACCTCTAGCATATTCAACATGGACTCTCCATTCCCAAAGCACAAATGTGTGGTTCAAATCAAAGTTACTGAGAGTGATGGTCAACCAAAGGTGGGCCCCACATGATGGACGTCCACATCAATGCTCAGGCCTTTCTAGTATACTCAATATGGTCTATTTCTCAAAATACTAATCAGATGTTTAGGATCACCACATCAAAGTGATTTGAGAGAGATATGCAATCAAAGGTGAGCCCCACACGATGGACAATCCACATCAATGCATAAATCTTTCTAGTATACTCAACATGAACCATCCATTTCCCAAACTACCAATCGGATGGTTAGGATCATCCAGTCAAAGTGATTTGAGACGGATAGGCTATCATAGGTGGGCCCCACATATTGCTTACCCCCCACAGGTGGGCCCCACATAATGGATAGTCCATGTCAATGCTTTGGCCTTTTCTATTATACTTGATATAATTATATAAAGGACAAAAAAGGGCACCTGATGTATGCCCAAACACAACCTATTTCCCATTGTTTCTGAATTTGTGGATCCGAACCAAATGGATAACTAATTGGGGATGAAATGAGATCCCGACCCAATTAAATCAGGTTGGATACTTTGGCTATCAATGGATCGTGGTACCCATTGACAACCCTCCAAACTAGGGAATGGGGTCCAATGTTTTTTCGGACATTTACCTAAGAAAACAAATAGGTTGCTTCTGCCGACACCAACAAAAGAGAAGATTCATCAACGCAAATATTTCAACATCTGGTTTTCATAATTAACCATCTTTCTTTCAAAGGCTTTATGAAATTCATTTCTACTTGAAATTGGCATATAGATGCAGTATTTGAATGTTTATGTCTGTTGTTTGAAATTCAATCTGGTTTTAAATAAAACTGTTAGAATAAAAAAATGTAAGCCACATACCTCACTCCGGCTCCATATTGTCTTAAGAGCCACAATATCAGCTATCTCTCTCAGCCTAGGAATATATTGTGTGCGGACAAAGATACCTGCACCAAGTACTGCAATTTGTGGCAGTTTCATCTCAGGCGCCGCCATCTTCAAACCATTTTCATGCCAAGTAGCCGCATATTTGGAAAACAAAAGCAAAGAAGAAGAACCGTTAGAATTGGAAATAAAAACAGCATTCCTAAAGAACTAAAAACTAAAGGTAACATCGTGGATGCAGAAAAAATCCAGCACAATCTACAAAGTTCAAATCACTATACATCTAACAAGCAAGCATCTCTCATTTTGAAACTTATACATGGAGCATAAATTAGTCTTGACTTTGATGATTGGAAATGACCCATTTCCCCAAACAATTGAAAAGGTACTAGAAAGCCAAGAACCTATCAAAATATGAAAATCTTACAACCAAATTCCATCACTGGAAAATGAGCCATTTTGATGAGGACATTAGACACTTCAAAGTCTATCAGCGAAGAAAGCGCGCGCCACAAGCATCTTCCTTGTGGCTAGGCGATCATTAAGGAGTATTGAAGACCTTACACACGTGATTTGGCACATAGAAGACCCCATATTAGGAAGACACGCGTGTAGGATGAAGAAGACCCGACTGAAAAACTGGACTAGCTTACTGGAAAGTTTTCACTGTCTTCGGTCGCCTGATTGGGCGCCCGACCACTATTCATCAGGTGCCCGACCGAGCGCCCGAAATTCATCCGTTTCATGTTTTAGTCGCTGGACGTTTTTGGCCATGTTTAGGCGACCGACGCCCGCGTGATCTATTTTTTTTAAGTTCTTTTTTTTACTTTAGTATTAGGGGTATTTTAGTCTTTTCTTTCTTTCTTAGTGATTATTTAAGAGGGCTAAGCCCTAAACCCAAATTTTAGTTTTTAATATTGAATGAAAAGCCTTTTGGTTTCCTCCTCCTCCTCCTCCCCTCTCTCTCTCTCTCTCTCTCTCTCTCTCTCTCTGGAACTTCATCTCTTCTTCTCCAATCTTCTTCTTCTTTCTTCTTCCTTTCCCCTCCAACTTTCTTCAAGGTAATTTCTTATCTCTCCTCTTTATTCTAAGCTTAATTTTTGTTAATTCCCCACAACCCTAAATATGAGATTTGATTCAAACCCTAGTTTCTTAGATTTTCAAATTCCTAATCCGAGAAAATCCTTTGATCTCTCGGACTAGTGATCCCCATTGGGCGATTGGGTTATGACCATGCAAGTTTGGGAGGTTCCATTCCTCGCCGGATCCATTACACGCATTAATTAAATACCATACCGCGTGATTGTGATGATGGCCCACATTGTGGCATGATTCTTCCCAAATTTTCTTAGATTCTGATGATAGATGTTGAAGTTTTTACTGTTATTCTTTTATTATTCAGCTAGATTAATTGTGCTCATGAACATGCATCATAATTAGGGCATCCTGCTTCAAATTTTGGTATCTGAGCTTAGAGTTTGCATGGTTATGTTTAGATCGAGTTACCAAATTAGGGTTTGAATTTTCGGTCTGTTTTAGGAAATTTCCATATTTAGAAACTTTCCAATTTTAGAATGTTTCCTAATTTGGAGGATTTCCAGATTTGAGTCGTCTTCTGTTTAAAATCAGTAATTGTCAGTTCATTGTAAGTTTAAATTCATCGCATTCATCTTGTGAGTCGTATAACCGTTGGGGCAAGTTGGGTAAAACTTAGTTCGAGTCTTTATTTGCATACCCACGAGAAGAGGTAGAGGTTTTGGACTTCAACCAGTCATGAACAACGAGCAGTTATCTTAGCAACTTGCTCAATTGATACAAAAGATAATTGCCTTAGAAACGAGCCAAAGGCGTGAATTTGCTCCCCTTGACAATCAAATCACCACCACCATGACTAAAGTAGAGTAATTAGAGGCATCCCAAAGGGAGAACCCCACTGTTGGGGATGATGCGTAATCCCAAGTAGGGAGGAATCGCTGAAGAACGCGCTCCCACACATGGAGATAATGGTGGTAGAGATCATGGAGCTGGTCATGGTGTTGTGTGGGAGGCACAAGCCACATATGATCACCCCGACCGCTACGATCCAGATGAGCGTGCGATGAAGAGTGTGAGGTTGGAAGCCCCAAGTTTTGATAGGCGTCTAGATCCCAAAGCATTCCTTGATTGGTTAGCTGACATGGATCACTACTTTGAGTGGTATGGCATGTCAAAAAACCGTCAGGTACAGTTTACTAAGATGAAGCTTGTGGGTCAGGCCAAACTCTTTTAGACTAACACCGAGCGTAAGATTGATAGAGTTGGAAGAGCCCCAATCACACATTGGCATGAGATGAAGGAGAAGTATCTCCCTCTCTCATACCGACAGAAGCACTTTGACTAATGACAATCCTTACGCCAAAGTTCAATGTCTGTCGCTGATTATATCGCTAAATTCAAGGAGTTTATGATGCGATGTGATATCCAAGAGGACTTTCTGGTTAGGCTCTTGCATTTCAAGACGGGCCTTCGAACGGATCTTCAGTGCGAGCTTTTGACTCGACCCATAACGGACTTGGATGAGGCATACCAAGTTATGCAGGAGTTGGAACAATATCTGAGGGCTCTTGTCATTCGACGCTTCGAGTCTCGAGACTCTAATGCTAGATCTGGGTCCCAAGGAACCAGACCTAATGTTGGTAGTCAACCCAGGGCACATGCGACTGTTCAGCCTAAGCCTAGGGACAATAAGGGCAAAGGTGTCCTTGGTGCCAGTCTTAGTGGGGGTAGCCAAGTGAGATGCTATGAGTGTGGGGATATCGGTCACATGTCCAATCAATGTCCCGTGAAGAATCATAGAAAGGCCTTAGTTATAGGCGAATCCCACGAGGGTGTAGATGACCAGGGTGATTATCAGGTAGAAGAATATCACCCTGAAGTAGGCCTTAGTGATAAAGACGAAGTGGTCGATGAAGCAACGCTTGCAGTTGTCAGGCGTGTGCTAGCTCAGTCTAGAAGTAGTGTTGATTGGCGTCAAAATACTATCTTCTATACTCTTGCCAAGTGTGGAGAGAAGAATTACAAGGTGATAGTGGATAGTGGAAGTTGTCAAAATGTGATTTCCGCTAACACCTTGGACCGTCTGAAATTGAAATCCACCCCTCATCCTGACCCGTACAAAGTCTCTTGGGTTGACAAGAACTCCCTTCCTGTCACCCATCAGTGTTTAGTTCCCATCGAATTCGGGTCATATAAGGAGTCTCTATGGTGCGATGAGATACCTATGGATGTTGGCCATATTATCCTAGGTAGACCGTGGCTATTCAGTAATGATGTCATGATCTTTAGCCGTTCGAATGCACCTTCATGCATAACGGTAAGAAGATCAAACTTAATCCCATGCCACTAGAAAGCACATCAGGGAAGAAGAAGGATGAGAAGGCGAATGAGCCTAAGGAAGTGAGGAAATCCAAACCTAAGTCTCTTCACATAATTAATGCGAGAGAATTTGAGAAAGAGACTAAGGAGGATTCCATGGTGTATGCCCTTGTGGCAAGAGAGATTACACCCGAGGTTCCATCAAAGTTACCCCATGAGGTAACATCGGTTTTGAAGGAATACAGTGATGTGTTCCTGGATGATTTACCGAATGAGTTGCCACCTATGAGGGACATCCAGCATGCCATTGATCTCGTCCCAGGGTCGACCCTGCTGAACCTTCATCATTACAGGATAAACCCTGCAGAGCATGCAGAGTTGAAGAGGCAGGTTGATGAGCTCCTACAAAAGGGTTTCATCCAGGAGAGTATGAGCCCGTGTGTTGTACTCGCATTGTTGACGTCAAAGAAAGACGGCACGTGGTGCATGTGTGTGGACAGTCGTGCCATAAACAAAATTACCGTCAAGTACAAGTTTCATATACCTAGGCTTAATGATATGCTTGACATGATGGACAGGTCCACCATTTTCTCCAAAATTGATCTCAAGAGTGGATATCACCAAATCCACATACACCCAGGAGACGAGTGAAAGACCGCATTCAAAACGAAAGATGGGTTGTACGAGTGGATGGTCATGCCCTTCGGCTTAACAAATGCACCCAGTACTTCTATGCGGGTGATGACACAAATCTTGAGACCGTTCATAGGTAGATCCTTAGTGGTTTATTTCGATGATATTCTTATTTATAGTACCACTAAGGAATCACACGTTGAACATCTGAAGAAGGTCTGTAGCGTCATTAAGACTGAAAAGTTATACGCTAATCTTAAGAAATGCACGTTCATGTCTAGCCAAGTCGTGTTCTTAGGATTTATCGTGTCATCAGAAGGAATGCGCGCAGACCCTAAAAAGGTCAGGGCTATAGTTGAATGGTCAAAACTGAAGAACATTCATGAGGTGCGAAGCTTTTACTGCTTAGCAACTTCTTATCGTCGGTTCATTAGGGGATTTAACACGATTATAACTCTCATTACCGAATGCATGAAAAAGGGAGAGTCTGTGTGGTCGAAAGCCGCAGTCAAGGCTTTTAAGGAAATCAAGGGCAAAATGGTAAAAGCTCCTGTCATACGTCTACCTGACTTTTCTAAAGTTTTTTAGGCCACGTGTGATGCGTCAGGTGTTGGTATAGGCGGAGTTTTAAGTCAAGAGGGTCACCCAGTAGCCTATTTCAGTGAGAAACTGAATGAGGCGAAGCAAAAATACTCCACCTATGACAATGAGTTCTATGCGGTAGTGCACTCCCTGAGGAATTGGCGTCACTATCTTCTACCGCAAGAATTTGTCTTGTTTTCAGACCATGAGGCCTTGAGATATTTACATTCTCATAAGAAGCTCAACCCAAGGCATGCTAAGTGGGTAGCGTTTCTTCAGGAATATTCGTTTGTCCTGAAACATAAGGTCGGTATCAAAAACAAACCAGCAAATGCCCTTAATAAAAGAGTGGCGTTGCTCAACTCCTTGAGTGTAGAAGTAGTCGGGTTTGAGCAACTGAAGGATAAGTATCCCATATGTCCTGATTTTGGGAATACTTATATGTCACTCTCTAGGTGATCAGCATAGCACGAGCGATTATGTTCTTAAAGATGATTTCTTTCTTAAAGAAGACCGACTTTGTATTCCCCATATGTCCCTTCGTGAATTCCTCGTCTGAGAGCTTCATTCAGGAGGGATAGCTGGCCACTTTGGTTGAGACAAGACCATTGCCCTCATTGAGGATCGTTTTTATTGGCCAAGTCTGAAGCGAGACATAACCAAAATTTTAAGGCAATGTCATACATGTCAACTGGCAAAACAACGAAAGCAAAATATTGGGCTATATACGCCATTGTCAGTGCCACACGCTCCGCAACAAGACATTAGTATGGATTTCGTGCTGGGACTTCCCAAGACGATAAAAAAGCACGTTTCCATCTTTGTTGTAGTGGATCATTTTTCTAAAATTGCGCATTTCCTCCCATGTTCGAAAATGTCAGATGCGTCCCATATTGCTCGTGTCTTTTTTTATGATGTGGTGCGTCTCTGTGGTTTACCTAAGACCATAGTGTCTGACCGTGATGTCAGATTTACCAGTTACTTTTGAAAGACACTATGGCACATGATGGGTACTCGTTTACAATTTTCTACTGCATACTACCCTCAAACAGATGAACAAACCGAGGTGGTAAATTGAAGTCTTGAAAACCTATTACGTTGTCTAGTGGGTGAGCATGTTAAGACTTGGGACTTAATTCTGCCTATCACTGAGTTTGCTTATAATGGGTCTGTCAATAGGTCAACTGGAATGAGTCCTTTTAAAATTGTAGTAGTTACAAACCAAGAATACACATAGATCTTTTACTCATGTCTGTTACCGAAACATCTTCAGAGTCGGTCGATGCATTTGCACGACACATTCATGAATTGCATACATATATTAAACAGCGAATTAATAGAAGCAATGATAGTTATAAATATTCAGCTGACTCTCTTCGTAGATCACAAGACTTTCAGGAAGGGCACTATGTAATGGTGATGATAAGGCCAGAGCGGTTCCCACAGGGTACCGCTAAGAACTTATAAGCGCGTAGTGTTGAACCATTCAAAATATTGCAAAGAATTGGGTCCAACACGTATAGGATAAACCTTCCACCTGAAATGGGCATTCATCCAACGTTTAATGTGGAAGATCTAGTCATTTCCCCATAATGCTCCATTGATCCTTCCTCTCTTTTGTGGCCATACTTTGAATTTGCTTCACAACCCACTCCACCCCTTCCCCCACATATTATTCGAAAAGAAGAAATTGAAGAAATTGTGGATGAGGAGATAGTTTTCACGAGAGACGGAGGTTTCCAAAGGTATCTTGTCAAATTGAAGAACAAACCACCATCAGAATCTACATGGTTGACAAAAGCAGAGTTGCAAAGCGTTGATCCAGACTTGCTCGAACGTCACTAGAGCTTTAACTCGTCGGAGTCGAGTTTTTCTCACCTGAGGGGAGTTAGTGAGGACATCAGACCCTTCAAAGTCTATCAACGAAGAAAGCACATGCCACAAACATCTTCCTTGTGGCTAGGCGATCTTAAGGAGCATTGAAGACCCTACACACGTGATTTGGCACATAGAAGACCCCACATTGGGAAAACATGTGTGTAGGATGAAAACGACCCTATTGAAAAACTGGACTGGCTTGCCGGACAGTTTTCACTATCTTTGGGAGCCCGATTGGGCGCCCAACCACTATTCATCGAGCTCCCGAAATTCATCCGTTTCATGTTTTAGTCGCTAGACATTTTTGGCCATGTTCAGGCGCTCGACACCCGCGCGAACTATTTTTTTAAGTTGTTTTTTTACTTTAGTATTAGGGGTATTTTAGTCTTTTCTTTTTTTCTTAGTGATTACTTAAGAGAGCTAAGCCCTAAACTCGAATTTTAGTTTTTAATATTGAATGAAAAGCCTTTTGGTTGCCTCCTCCTCCTCCTCCTCCTCTCTCTCTCTCTCTCTCTCTCTCTCTCTCTCTCTCTCTCTCTCTCTCTGTGGAACTTCATCTCTTCTTCTCCAATCTTCGTCTTCTTTCTTCTTCCTTTCCCCTCCAACTTTCTTCAAGGTAATTTCTTATCTCTCCTTTTTATTCTAAGCTTAATTTTTGTTAATTCCCCATAACCCTAAATCTGAGATTTGATCCGAACCCTAGTTTCTCAGATTTTCAAATCCCTAATCCGAGAAAATCATTTGATCTCTCGGACTAGTGATCCCCATTGGGTGATTGGGCTATGACCATGCACGTTTGAGAAGTTCCATTCCTCGCTGGATCAATTACACGCATTAATTGAATCCCATACCGCGTGCTTGTGATGATGGCCCGCATTGTTGCATGATTCTTCCCAGATTTTCTTAGATTATAATGATAGATGTTTAAGTTTTTAATGTTATTCTTTTATTATTCCGCTAGACTAATTGTGCTCATGAACATGCCTCATAATTAGGGCATCCTGCATCACATTTCCTCAAATGCAGAAGAGAGGTAGCAGCAATGCAGTTGAAATTTCAGAGCAGACTAAATTAAAAAATGAAAAAGTCACGACCTAGTTCAACAGATGGAAGGAACCCATTTCCCAAGTAGATAAAAGACATGATCCAATTCAACAGAGAGAAAGGACACAGTGATGCTGAAGAAAATTCAGGTCAGATCAAATTCAACAAAAAAAAAGAACCCATTTCCTCAAATGGGAGAAAAAAACAAACAAAAAGAGAGAGATGCTCATGTAGTACAAAATTCAGATCAGATTGATGTTAGTAGAAAAGGAATTCATCTTCATCGAATGGCTGAGAGATGCGTAGAGAGACAGGTAAAAGCCAAGCAGTCGAGAATTCAGATCGGATCCAATTCAAAAAATAACGACCAAATGAAAGAAACGGGGAAGACCCAGTTCCTCGAATGGCCTAAGGAAGCAGGAAAACGGAAGGAATTCAAAAAGAATGCAGTGGAAAGTTCAGACCAGATCTCGTTTCAAAAAAAAAAAAAAAAAAGTTTCAGACCAGATCAAGTTCACATAATCTTCAAAGTCGAACTCCCACTGGCATTTTGTCGTTCGCCTATAATGCACGTTGTTTCTACTTTATATGGTTCTCGATTTGATTCGCGCAACAGAGAGAGATCGAATTAAGAAGTATCTGTCACTCGTTCATGGATATAAAAAAGAAAAAGATAACTCAGGACGAAGAAGTAAAGAAAATCAATCAAAAACCCCAATGCGAATTGGAACTCGAAAACCGCAATTTCAGTGATCGACTTTCAGCATACCTTTTGAGAGAGAGAGCTTTTTTCTCAGCAGTTCCGCCGTGGAAAGGCCAAAGGGAGATGTTACAGTCGAACTGGAGACGGTAGAACACCCGGACCTCTTGGGACGCGGATTAGCTACAGGCAGGTTGAGAAGCTATCTCGCTACTGAAGTGACGTCACCAACTTCTGTGGGCCCCACCGTGATGTGTGTGTTGTATCTACACCTTCCATCCATTCGGAGAGATCATTTTAAGGCATTATGTAAAGAATGAGACATATCCAAAGCTCAAGTGGACCCCACCAAAGAAAACAGTGGGGACAGTGATGCAACCATTGAAACCTTCCTAGGGCCCACTTTGATGTTTATTTGAGATCCAACCTGTTAATAAGTTCACACATACATGGAAGAAGAGAAAACACAAATAGCAGCTTGATGGAAAACTTCTGTGGCCACAATAAGTTTTTAATGGTAGGAGATCAATCCCCACTGTTTTCTTTGGTGAGGTCCACTTAAGCTTCGGATCTGCCTCATTTCTTGGATCATGCCATAAAATGATCTCTCTAAATGGATGGACAGTGTGGATACAACACAAACATCACCGTAGGGCCACAGAAGTTGGTGACGTCACTTCATTAGCTAAACAGTTAGTCAACCTGTCAGTAGTAGCTGATTGGGCGTCCTACTTCTTGAGTCCGGATCCGGATTCTAAATAGATTGACGACGTGGATAAAGCACATAAATCATTATGCAGCGCACAGAGAAATCCGCGTCAACAGGGGAAATAAAAACTAAAAACTTAAAAAAGACCTAGCCGAAAGAATAAAAAAAAAACACCCAACCTACACTAAAACCCGATACCAAAAGAAGCACCCCAACTAAGGAGCTCAATCCCTCAACAAAACCAACACCTTCCCCACAACAGCTGCCAAAGAAGAAGATTGGCTCCTAAGCATCTGATGTTACACATATCAGCATGCAAATGGGAGAGAAGGCCTCCAATCTGCCAATCTGTTTTGGCATGACCCAAGAGATACGAGCGGTACTGAAAACTTTACTCCACACTGCTGATGTGAAGGAGCAATGAATAAGCAAATGGTCACTGTTTCTTCAGCTGAGGGAGCGATTTCCTGTGACCCCAGCCACAGGTATATCCCTGTGGCCAGGGCTGTGTGGGATCCACAGGGATGTCTGTGACCAATCCACTACATCCATCTGTTTTGGAAGACCATGACAGGATTTTAAAAATAATGCAGATCCAAAACTCAGATGGGTCATACCACACGAAACAGTAGGTATTGAACACTTAGCGGTCATAAAAGTTTTGCATCATGATGATGCTTTTTCTTACAGTTTATTTTAGTGTTGATAATTCTTTGAACGGTTTGGATGGCACATAAACATCATGGTCAAGTCCAGGAAAGTTTCAACTGTGGATGTTGGTCAGTTGGTGTTCCCACTGTTTTATTGGTGTAGCCCACCTGAGTTTTGAATCTGTCTGATTTTTAGAATCCTATCCTATTTTTGCCCTTAAAACATATGGACATAGTGCATTGGTCACGGACTTCCCTGTGGATCCCACACAGCCCCGGCCACAGGGATATCCCTGTGGCCGGTGTCACAGGCAATCCTCTCCCTCGAGAGAGAGGGGGCACCCGTTTCGAATCTGCATACATCTTCCTTAGGTTGTCGATCGTTAGGATTTGCTTCTTCCTACAAGCCATCCGGAAGCTGCTACTTTTGGAGGGACTCCATACTTCCAGGGGGCTCATGTTCACCCAACTTTTTGGTTGGATAGATTTTCCAAATGCACAAATATCCAATTTCGTATCCATCTAAAAGGTGGGCTTCAAAGCAACGGTTTGAGATGAAAATATCTAATAGCCAGACATTTATCAAAAGAAGTTGGAGAAATCTAATGGACAGGACTGCCAAATCGGTGTGATTACTGAAACGACAGACATTCATGATAGAGCCCACCTAACAAGTTGTAGGATGAATTTATAGTTATGATCTCACATGTGATCATCCTCTGCAAGGAGATTGATCGTGAGTTAAGATGGAGGTCCCATGTCGGTTATGATGATGAGTTGGCATGCTTTTGCCTTACTTCACATATGAACACAAGTTTACCATAGATATATACTCTTAATTTAGATCATTTGGGCACTTGCATTGGTGGATTATGGTTAAGTTTATGTACCAAAATTTCCATCATGTGTAAATTATGACTATTTCAAAGATATGCTAGTTTTAATTAATTATTTAATCTGACGAAGAATCAAAGGTCTTTATTGCATGTGATTTAGCCCACTCTATAGGCTATTGTATAACCAACAAATATGGGTGTAGTTGGGCACATCCATCGAAGTCCGCTGAGATTAACATAAGCCAACAAGAGATTCACTTGTTTTTTAAGATCTTATGATTTGAGTTTTAGAGATAGATGTTCATCTAGTGATTCATTTATTTTTATTTTTATACTGAATCAAACATTCAAAAGATTTTACAAGTGTTCTTAATTGTTAAGCTTTTGTTGTAACTATTAAAGTGGTTTTACAAGCTTTTGTTTTAACTGTTCATAAGGGGAGGGCTAGCCAGATGAAAAGAAAAGCCAAGTATCAGCCACATCAAAAAGATTCCATGGCCTAAAAGAGTTTCCCTGTGAAATGGCGCACTTGAGCTCTAAATCAGCCTAAATTTTGGGCTCATGTATGCTAAGGGATGTCACATACAAACCCACAGTATCCCACATAGCTCTTGAAACTCGCATTTGGAGCTGAAAGACTGTGAGGCACCAATGACAAGAATTAACCGCCCTATTTGAACCCAAAAATCATGGCAATCAGAAGCTAAGGAACCACAGTGTAGGAAACATTTGAGATGAAACAGCCATCAATAGTTTTGTGTACAGTCCACCTCGGTGTTTATATTCCATCCAAGCTATTCACCTGCTTTGGATGTTTTAGTCATATTTTTTTGGGGGTGGCCTACCTTAGTGTTTAATAAGCTTGATTTTTGGAAGAAAATACGATGGTTTACCTGATGAACGGTGTGTATTTAATGCTCATTAAGTCTTTCTCCCCCGTTTGAGAAAGTAACCCTAGTAGGTACTAGCACGAGGCATATAACCACATGGGTGCATGTTGCATGTTAGGGCCTGTTTGGATAGCAAATACTGAGAATTTCATCATTGATTTTACATGGGCCTAGGCATGTTTGGATTCTCAGATTCCACCATAACGTGGTGTGGTCAATTGTGAAAAGGTAATGATTACAATTATCATGGTAGTCTGAAGTAAAGTCAAATGCAACTCCAATACCACTATAAGGTTTTAACTTTTTAATATGCTTGTAACATGCTCCCTATAATAGACACATGTTGGATATCACTTGCCTAATGTGTGTTATATCCACCTCGCCCATCCATTTTGTAATATTATGTTAGGGCATGACCCTAAATATCAGCTCCATTCAACACTTTTGTGGGCTACGAGAGCTTTTTAACAAAGGCGTTCAATCCCAACTGCTTGTGTGGTGTGGTCAATTTCCATGTTGGATGTAACTCTCTTTTTTTTTTTTTTTTTTGTCTATTTCTATAAAATGCTCTCGCAAAATGAATGGTCGGTGTGGATATAACACATATATCATGGTGGGGCCCATGATACTGGGCCATGTCAAGGCACCTCTACCTGCATTCGGGTGGTTTCCTATAATTTGACAGTTGGGTTTATCCAATTGGCTACAAGTAATAATAAAAGTCTTAGAACATATTACCATGGATTCCGCAAATCTAAGCACATCCTAAGGGCTTGTTTAGCACCATGGATTCGAGAGGAAGTGAATTCCATGATACGAATTCTCATCGATTCTAGATTTTGTGTTTAACAATCTAGATTTGAGAGAAGTTAGACAAGAGGGAATGAATGGTGTGGATTTTATACCACCGTATGCCCACCTATACTTTGGATTTTGATCTCACCATCCATCAATTTTTAAATCCATGTCATCCATCCATTTTTACAAATCAGTTTATGCCAAGATCTAAAAAATAAACTAGATCCACATCTTAGGTGGACCATACAACTGGAAAAAGTGGAAAATGACCTTTATGATGCACAAATGTTTTGTATTAAACTGATATTTGTGTGGTCCCTTCATCCAGGTCTTTGTAACCTTATCAACAAGTTGGATGACAAATATACATCACGTTGGGTCCACGATTAGGGACGCATTAGGTTGGGGGAGGATTTCTCATCAAATGTCACATTTTTTAGCCCATGAATTTTCCAAACATTATGTTAGTGTAATCAAAGATATTCCTAAGAAAATATATATCACTACAACGCTACTTAGTTGGTACCCAAGAACACGCCATTTGGATGGCACGCTGACTGAGTCCACCTTGATGTATGGGTTATATATCTAAGCTGTCCATCCATTAATGTGGGCCTCACATGCCTGACTACCCCCCTTCCAAACACATGTTCAGCCAAATGGGTAGAAAGTCCACATGTTTACATCTTTACCCAAACGCATGCATTGGGTAAATCATGATTGCTTGTTTGCAATACAATACCCGTGGCCATCCAAACAGGCCCTAAGTAGCCTGAAGCGCATCAGCTCTTTTGCTGCTCTGTTATAAAAGGCCCGACTGGATAAACCTCCATTTCAATTCTCATCCACTTCTCTCTCATCGCTCTTTGAAAGCCCTAATTCTCGTCGCAGAATGCAAAACCCTACTCTCATTCTTCTCTGAAATTTCTTTCTCCTACCTATCTCTGTTGAAATGGCTGCAATCTCTTCTCTGCTATCTCCAAATCTCCTCCAACGGCCTTCAAGACTCCACAACCGAACGCCCAAACCCTCATTTCCACTCCTCAAATCAGCTTCTTCCTTCCATAGATCCCATGCCTTTCTCTCCTCCTCAAACCCTAGAAAACCCCTGAGAATCTCTGCTCAGGTTCAGGAAGCCCCAGTATCGACTGGAGACCCGTCGTCCGAGGCAGCGAGGAGATTGTACGTCGGGAACATTCCCAGGACCGTCACCAACGAGGAAATCACACGGATATTTGAAGAACACGGCTCCGTCGAAAATGCTGAGGTATCGGCTCTCAGTCTCATTCCATTTTATTCCCTTGCTACATTTACAGAATTATGGGATTTGGAAGCTTAGGGTGCGTTTGGTTGCACCCTCCAATCGAAGTAAATGATAGTTTCCTCTGTTAGCATCCATATAGAGTAACTGAGCTCAAAATTGCTGTTTGACTACTTCCAACTTGGACCCTAAAGAAACGTAACTGCAATTTGAATCCGACTTCCACATTATGAATACTGGGAAACATGAATGGACTTCATCATTTTCTCTTGATGGAACTGAAGGCATTCAATTCGCTCGAGCATCCAAACGCAGCCTAAGGAAAGGCATTACACTTGCTCAACTGTTTCATTAGGGGTCGTTTGGATAGCCTGTAAATGGTTTACTAGTAAATCATCACTATTTGTGTTTGGATGCCCTCATTTGATTTACTAGCAAATGCCCCTTCTCATTTACTAGCAAAAATCTGTGATTTCATTTACTAGCAAACGGCTCTTCTTTTTTTTAATTTTACACTGTAAATGATTTACTAGCAACCATTTACAGGCTATCCAAACACTGTAAATGATTTACTAGCAACCATTTACAGGCTATCGAAACACTGTAAATGATTTACTAGTAAACAACCCAAAGGCAAACAGACGGTTGTAAATCATTTACTAGCATTTAAGTGATTTACTAGTAAACCATTTACCACCATCCAAATGACCCCTTACTGGCCATTGCATGCCATTGGTTTGATTTCTAAGACAATCTAATAGTTCCTGGTTTTAGGGCCATGGCTTGCACATGTGTCAGTCTAACAGATCAATGGTTTCATCCACCCCATTGGCGATTGTACAGCATGGATGCTAGAGATGGGCAAGGAAACCCTATCTGGCTATGCTCCTGACCTTGCTTCCAAACTTACAAAAAAAGAAAAAGAAAAAAGATCTAACCTTAGATTACAGTGGAACTTTCTTCATTCAGAACTTGTGGTGTAAATGGTGATGGTATAGGGAAAATAACCATACCAACAATTTTGTGCTAATAGAAAATCTTAGCAGGGGACGGATGGGTCGGTCTTGTTTGTAATCTGTAAATGGAAATTGCTATGTGCACTGCTTAAAACACACGCACGCACGCACATGTGCCTTGCTTCCCATTTTGAGCTCTCTCTGCAATGCGTCAGGCATAGAACTGAAACTTCTTCTCTTCCCTAGTACTTGAAATATGTCAGGCATGAAGTCCATCTTAAGAAGAAACATTCGTACCATTGTATATTGTTAGTACTTAGTAGGCATCTGTGTTCTGGACAGTGCAATGGAACTTCAGTGTCAAATTCTCAAGAATAACCCACTCAGGGCTGTTACCAGGGCAGTTTCACTATGGGCCTTTCCAGGCCTGAATCCACTTTGAAATATGTGAGCCCAGGCTGAAGCCTGTTGTTGCCTATTTCCCAAGCCCAAGCCTGAGCCTTATTGAACTTGACAAGTCTCAGCCCGAAGTCATGCCTGATTAAAACTGACAGGCCCAAGCCAACCTTGATTAAACTGAATGGGCAGATTCCAATTTAACATTAACAGGAGGGATGAAAAAGGACGTAGTTTATTCAGTATAGAAAGGCCATGGAGGTCCGGGGCCTAGGTCAAGGCTGACATGATTACACCATACCCATAAGTGCTCAACAGGACCAATCCTGGCCTGATTACTAACTGGCGTGAAATTTCAGCCCTGAGCCAGACCTGTGGGCCTGATAGTGAAGCTGGACTTCATCTCTTGTAGGGCCAAGCCCAAAAGCCAGATGGTTTGATCTGGCCTGCTCTGTTTACAGCTCCTGCTTCAAAATCTCACGGGCTACTGTCGCTTTGATCATAAAATACCCAACTTTCTACTTTTTGCTTGATGCTCGTGTTCAGACTGCCTTCCCACTGCTTCTGCTTCTGGTAAGGGATGACTTGTACTCAGTGGTACCAATGGTATAGTCGTAGCTTTAAAATGAGTTTGCCAGGGGAAGATTACTATTTAGAAAAATATAGCTCCCCACTAGCATTTTTTTTTGGGTTAGTACACACATCCCACTGTTAGCACCACCCCCTAGCACCCCCCCCCCCCCCCCCCCCCCCCCACACACACACACACACTAGACCTCAGTGTTGAGGCTAGCATAATAAGGTTTGTCTTTCGATTTTGAGATAGTTGTTCCTTGTGCTTTTTTTACAGGTTATGTATGATAAGTACTCTGGAAGGAGCCGTCGTTTTGCGTTTGTCACTATGAAAACGGTAGAGGCTGCAAATGCAGCTATTGAGAAGCTGAATGGCACGGTATGCTGCAATTCGGTACAATTTCAGATCTCGGTGGATACATTCCTCCCTCATGGGGTCTTGACATTATTTACATTGCAAGGCTTTTATAGCTAAAGGGTCCATCTGGCCTGCGACTTCAACAGAATACTCAAGCTGCCATTTGTTCATGTATTAACAGGAAATTGGTGGACGGCAAATCAAAGTAAATGTGACAGAGAAGCCTTTGCAGCCTGTGGATGTGTCTCTTGTCCAGGCTGACGAATCAACGTTCATTGACAGCCCTCACAAAGTTTATGTAGGGAACCTTGAAAAGACTGTGACCTCCGAAACACTAAGCCAATTCTTCTCTGAGAAGGGAAAGGTTCTTAGTGCGAGAGTGTCACGAGTGCCAGGGACCTCAAAATCCAGTGGGTTTGGGTTCGTTTCGTTTTCTTCAGATGAGGATGTAGAAACTGCCATTTCATCATTTAACAATTCTGTAAGTTTGCTTCTCCTATCTTAGGCCATTGGCTAGATATTCATACCAACATACATGCATCTGTACATGCACACATTTGCATAACAGTCATGCAGGCAGGTACAGGTGCATGGTCATTTAATGATTACTTAGCTTGCACCCATGCATATGCTTGCATGACTTTTAATTTCAATACATGTAACATGCAATGGATACTTACATATGACCATGGTTTCATTCATTGTGGAATTTGATAGCAGTTTCATTTGGTTTGTTCACTTAATTCTCTTGGTTCTTTCAGCTGCTGGAAGGGAAACGGATTCGTGTCAACAAGGCCTAATGCTGTGGATTAGGAACTTGGGAGCTTAGAAATGATTATATGTTTTGCAAACTAGGATATGCCCCCTTATTTCTTTTCTTTTTTTGTATTTTTATTTTATTGATAATTCGAGTTCGTGTTGACAAACAGTTGTAGAAACATACCTTGTTTTTCTCTCTCACATTGGTTAGATGCATAAAATTATCGTCTGGCCAAGATCACCCTTGTCTTCATAACCATCACAGTATCCTGTAGTTTAATAGTCATACTTGTTTACTGGATTTTCTTACAATTTACAATTTTTTCATGGTTCTCAAGCAACTTAACATTTTCAAAGATTGAAGTATTCAAACCATGAGGTGCTTTTCTTGACACACCTCTAGGAAATTGTCATATGCCGCCATGTCTGCTCAGGCACGGATGCTGCTTTTCGGCTAGGCCAGTACTGGTCTCACCCCAAGTCAGGCCTCTGTGTGCCATGCTCTTGTACTGCCCGGTGCTTATAATTTACCTGCATCCAATCACCCATACCACCCCAAGTCAGGCCTCTGTGTGCCATGCTCTTGTATTGCCCGGTGCTTATTACCTCATCCAATCACTCATACCACCAACGCATGGTTTTTGTGGATGTCAACTGTTGGCAGTGCCAGCCATCACAATTTGGACTGGTTAATATAAACAATAAGGTGGAGATTTATGGGAAGTTCCGGGTGTTATCCTCAACAGGAGTAACGCTGCCTGCAAACCTTCCGGCTCTTCTAGAATTAGTATTGGGGATTTTTACAAAAAACTTGAATAGACGTTTCGACTTTTTCAAAAAGCTTCCTAACAGAGATAATATCATTCCATTCTCTTCACATTTCTTTAAAAGCAGGTTGGGTGGGCCTTACCATGATGGTTATTTAAAATCCCACCTGACTATGATGTGATGTTTATGTAAAATCCACCCAACCACCAGGTCCATCACCTCATGTTAAGCCAAAGGCCCAAAATCACCACCCATATGTGATTTATGTGGACTACATGATTGGGTAATGATTGCCCTCAAAAGTGCTTCCCTTGGTATAGTCCACATGAATCAACTGTGGGCCTGATTTTTCGGTGGCCAACCTAAAATTTGGTTTTGGCATCTAATGGATGGAGTGGATTTCATATTGTCATGGTAGGCCCTATAAAAATCAAGGGTAGACGTCTCTCCCAACCATTTTCTTTGGTATGGCCTACTTGAATTACAAGTTTCCCAAAGCTAGGAACAGATGGGCTCCGAGTGGCAAGGTGGGAGCGGACAGGGGCTCTGACGGGCCACCCTGATGTGTGGGTTTTATCCACACCGTACATCCATTTTGCCATGTCACACAGTAAGCAGCAGTGACAATGACACCCACTGTTGAGACCTTCCTAGGGCGCCCACCGTGATCATTATTAATTGCCATCCAACCTGTTCATAAGGACAGAATTGAATGAAGGGAAAACACAAATATTAGCTTCATCCAAAACTTCTGTAGCCCCCAAAAAGTTCTTGACAGTAGGTTTTTAATCCCCACTGTGTGGCCCACTTGAGCCTTGGATGTGCCGCTGAGCGCTTGTCCATCCATGAGGCATACATCATGGTGACCCCTCAGAGCCCTTGTCCATTCCAAGTTAGGGATGAGATGAGCAGGGCAGGGATGCATCTTATGGTCGGAGTAGATTCAGAAATTATTTAGAAAAAGGAAGAGAGATTATGGGCAGGGGTGCATCTTATGGTCGGAGTAGATTGAGAGAATATTTAGAAAAAAGGAAGAGAGATTATGAAGGGGAGGAAAAAAAAAAAAGAAAAAGGAATTGGATGGGATCACTGCTCTTGATTTTGGTAGTGCCCATTGTGATGTATATGTAAGATTCACTGTCCCCTCTTAAGTCAATAGACAACAGAGACAGAGATTGACATCTGATCGTAGCGAGTCAACCCAAATGAAATGGTTAAGAGAGATGTTCACCCTTGATTTTTATAAGGCACATCCTGATAATTATATGAAAATCCACTCCAACCATTATATTCCATAGAAAAATTTAGTCTGTCTTATAAATCATAGCCATACATGATTCACTTGGGCCACAGTAACGGAAACAGATTGAAAGGTGAGCATTGCCCTGTACATTATTTCCAACGGTGTGATCTACAGAAACCACAAAGGAGCTGATTTTTAGGCCTTCAGCATAAGAGGGGGTGACACACCCGATGATCAAGGTAGATTTTACATAAGCATCATGGTAGGGCCTACCAAAGCCACCCATCCATTTGCTGTCATGGCAACCAGCGAAAGGTAGTGGAATAATAATTATAAGGATTAATGAGGTAGCTTTTTGAAAAAAGGCATTGGAATGTAAATTCCATATTAGTATTTTGTAAAATTCCCTTAGTATTATCATAAAGTAGTCTACCAATAGTGGTATCTTCAACCATTGATGTCAGGCAAGTTCCAATCAAAGTTTTGAATGATTTAGAAGGCCGTTTGGGGCGAGTAGGGCTCTCAATGGAGCGGGTCAGATCGAAGATCCGATTCGCTCTGAATCCATATAATGCAGACTTGGATCTTAAAATAGGTCTGATTATTTAAATGGACCAGATTTGGATATTAAAATAGGTCCAATTACTTAAATGGACCGGATTTGGATTCACAAAAACATATACGAGTTCGATCCAAATCCGATACATATCCAACTCATTGTCACCTTACTGAATATATTATATTCATGCTGGCCATCTGTTTTCCAGATTATTTTAGGCCATGTCTCAAAATTGAGACATGCCACTCTCACGTTGACCATATTACAGTAAATAGTGGAATTTGCATCATTTTACTACTAAATTAAATATATTATATTATATATTTTATATTTTTTTAGATTTGTAATGAAGTGGATTCGGACCTAGATCTGACCTAAGTCCAATGGTTATATGGATTTTGGATCGGAAATGGATCATATATGGATATCACCTTTTCAATCCGAATCCGATCCGAATTTGTCTACAGATATTTGGACTTGGAGCTGGATCTGATCCAGATCCGACCCATTGAGAGCCCTAGGGGCGGTGAGGGATTCAGGTAAGGATTTGTGAAATTTACAGATTGAAATCCTACCTGTTTAATTCTTTCTGGTGATTTATCAAGTTAGTGCAGTTCTAAACCCCATGCTTTTCACAAAATCCATGAATTTGGGGCAAATCATTAAAATGAGAGATGCTCGTAAAAGCAAAATGATCATGGAAGTGTCTCACACACAACTAAGTAGTATTGGGCCTACCAAGGAGTATGTAATGCATCAAATTGGCCCAGAATGGTTTCCCCATAACGAAAATTGAATGTCTTGAATGAGCACCACTTGAATTTTAAGGTTTTTGAGTGGTTCTTTATTGTTTCGAACATGTGGCCCTTGTGGTGCTTGGATGCGCATAAATTTTAGGCCATCTTATTTTCATTTATGATGGGGCGACCCCTATTAGATGAATTGGATATCATGCATGCACCATCTTAGCCTCACATACAATTAATTGTGCGTTTTCTCATTTACAATTGCATGTGAAGCCCTCTCACTATAGCATTTTCATAGCAAAGAATATTATTATTATGCCATTCCAAGTAAGGGTGTGCTTGGGTAGTACTGTACCAGAAGTGGGCCCTGTCCATGAAATACTGCCACCCCCACCATATCTGCCCAGTGTCACCGTGACTTACGGTGGTATCACTAGCAATGGAGAGCACCACCTTCCTACTTCTGGCATCTATATGGGTATGTATTTTGGTTCTCAAACAAGTGAGTTCGTGATTTTACTAAATTCATATTCTCATTTCCTTATCACCATCATAGGGAGCTGTACAACGCCCCCTTCTTTAAATATTTATGAGTACTGGGCCCATCGTTCGATAGTCCCCACCGTTGATGTAATTGCCCCACCGAGAATACATCTACATGTAGGTCTGTCTATGGTTCAGGATGTCTGTCGAGCTTTCAGGCTGGACTTGGGCTGGAGTATTTGATGCAAAGGTCAGGCTGGGGCTTAAAATTCAAGCCTACTTTCTCAATTGGTCAGGTTTTAACTCTGAACAATAGTCCGTCAACCTGGTTGGGGTTGCCTGGTGAGTGACAATGTTTACGGAATTAAAAAAGAAAAATAAAAACCTACAATTTATAAAGATAGCAATGGCGGGCTCAGGTGTGCCCCACTGTAGTATTCATGTGAAATCCACACTGATCACCAGGTGCCTCACCCCATTTTAGGGTCAGGGCCCAAATATCAGTCACATACTTAGTTCAGGTGGACCATACAATTGGAAACAATGCATAGGGCAGCACTCATTTGAATCATTTATTGACCTGATTCTTGGGCTTTATCCCTAAATCTTAGGGTGGCATATAATGAATGGAGTTGGTTTTACAAAAATCAAGGGAACATTTCTCTCCCAACTATTTCATCCAATGCTTGCACATAAATCATAGGTCAGCTTTATTTTTTAGCCATGGCTAAGCACTAAAATGCACATCCAAAGAGGGGAGTTGATTTTCAAATACACATTAAAGTGGACCTTGTAAAAAATTAAGAGTGGCATCCGTCTCCAAGCATTTAAGAAAATACACGGGTCTAGCTGACAAGAAGTTACTGTGTTGGGAAGCTAGGTGGGTCCACTGTAATGTTTGTGATAAATCCACCCAGTCCATCTATCTTTCCTGCCCATTTTAGGACATGAGACTAAAAATGAGCAGGATTCAAAACTCACACAAGAGGGAAAAGAAATTCCTACCATTAAATGCTTCTTGGGGCCCACCTTGATGTTTATATGCCATCCAAAATGTTTATAAGGTCATTTCTATTGAGATGTACTAAAAAAAAAAAAAAAGGTACTTTAGCTTGATACTAAACTTTTGCAGCCATACAAATGTTTCAATGTTGGTTGCTTGATCCCTACTATTTCCTCTTGTGTGGCCCACTTTAGTTTTGGGAGTGGATTGATCACAAACATTATAGTGGCCCCACTTAACTTCCCAGCACAAGAACTTCCTACAGAAGCTTTTGGCAGGAGTCGGCCCTATGCTTAGCAGGAAATTGGATTGTGTACTCAACATGCTTTTAGGGCCTGTTTGGGCAGCGGTATGCATAGGATGAAATGGTATTAGAGGAGAATATAACATTTATTGCTCATTTATTACATACCTCGCAATACCATGGGATTAACCTAATTAATTCCTATATTTGGGATCAAATCATCCCAGGGCAAATGCACACTATCACGTGAATTCCATGTTTGGGGGACCATGGGATTACTATCAATGGACCATATTTAACAGCTGATTTTGGTCACCTGTGCACACATGCAGCTTGAATGACTATTGTAAGAAGCATGTGTGGATGGACGGCTTTGATAAAATACACACATCAATGTGGGGCCCACAATTGTGGTGGATTTGGAAGGCACAATAAAATCTAGCCTAATCCACCATTGGCATTGAAATACGTTATTTTAGAATTAATTGGCATGGGACCAAATGCAATTCTATATTACCAAATCTCATCTAGGCTCTTATTATCTTAAGTAAAGTCTATTAGGCCTGCCTAGAACGTATGTGGTTTATCCATGCTGTCATTGAGCTTAAAATTAAAGCAGATTGATCCAAAACTCAAGTGAGCCACACCATAGAAAATAAGGGGAATAATAATTTTCATAGCCGAAACTTTTCTAGGGCCATAAGGATGTTTATTTATTTGTAATCTAAACTATTCATATTTCTCCAAAACTAATGTGGCTCCCAAGAAATTTTCAACGGTAAAGTTTCAATTCACACAGTTTCTTGTGGTGGGGTCCACTGGAGCATTGTATGTGCTTCATGCAAGCCCTGAAATTATCTGGCAAAATGGATGGACAGAGGGGATAAAATACATAAATTACGGTGGGCCCCACTGAGTTGACTCAGTACCCAATCCGCTTCCGTTTGATAATGCGTAACCAGACCTGGGGCTTTAATGGCTTGACCATGTCCACGTGTGCCCGGGCCACACATACGAGCCCATCCCAAGTTGGATGGGCCATGGCCCGACGAAAATCAGAAAAAAAAATCCTGCAATCATAGCCGTTTATTAAGATGAAAACACGACTGTGCAATTTCGATTAATCCCTGATTAGTAACTGTGAAGGAAATTTATTTGAGGTCCATTTCGGGATTTACCTTCACCAAACATCTGTAGATTTTGACAGTTAAAGAAGTCACGTGTATGCCACGTGTGTACATTAAAAGAGTGCATGTGTATGAACTCTCTCCCTTCCTACGAGAGTACCGAATAAGTTCTGTTCCCGGCATTGCAATTTCCTACTGTATTTTTGCCGCCAACGTCGTTTCCCGCGCTTCCGTTTTTTCTCCTCCTTTCCAAAATAAACCCTAGTCTCTCTCTCTCCCTCTCTCTCAGAAACCATAGAAAAGAAAAAAACGAGTAAAAGATGTTCTACTCTCACAGCCTTCTCGCCAGGAAAAGCCCTCTCGGAACGATCTGGATAGCTGCTCATCTCTATCACAAGCTCCGCAAATCCCATGTCGTTGTCACTGATATCTCTTTGTCCGTAGGTAACACACCTCTCTCCCTCTCGCAATCTCCATCTGTTTTATTGAAGATTAGTCACAGAGAATTTTTTAGGGCTTTCTTGGATCGAATTTCAATGCAGCTATCTTCACTTTAGATTGTGGCATTAGGGTTTTTTTTTTCCCTCTACATCTTTAGAATTTTTGCAGTTGGGTTTCGTAAAGTTTCTGTTTTTTTTTTTTATTGGGTATCTTTTTTGTTGCTAATTGACAGCCGTGTTATTAAATTAGCGAGAAAATGAGCTTTGATTGAATTGTTTAAGCTCTAGTTTGGGTGAACTCGGTTTACTTGCAGTGATTAATCTTATGATAAAACAAGATTCATTTCCTCAGATTGATTTTGGGGATCCGGGCTCCGAATTTCAATCACATTACTTTGAGGTTGGAGTTTAATTAGGGGTCGTTTGGATGCCTGTAAATGGTTTATATCTTGTAATTGGGTATTCACACCTGAGATAATTTAGAGAAGTAATTCCTTAAAAAAATTCAAATGGCATATAAAAGTGGATTTTAAAGTGGATCATTGGGTTAAGCCCATCTCACTAAAGCTTAGGGTTGATCATCACAGAAAACCAAGCATTAGGTGAGCCATAGAAGTGGGTCCACGAATTCAAAGCATTAGGTGAACCATAGCAAGATCTGCTGCCTTGGGGGAGGGAGGGAGCCGTTGGAGTTCTCGGTGACAAAGGAGAGAGGGTGGGTGCTTTTCTCCTTTATAGCAATGCATTGAAAAAAAGAGCCGTCAGGCTGTAAATGATTTACCTGTAAATGAAATCCATAGTTTTTGCCGGTAAATGATTTACCTTTAAATTATTTACAACTTGCTTCATTTACAGGCATCCAAATGACGCCTTAGTGAGAAAATGAGCTTTAACTGAATATTTTTGAGCTCTATTTTTGGGCGAACCTGGGTTTACTTGCAGTGATTAATCTGATGTTAAAGCAAAAATGGTTTCCTCACATTAATATTGAGGGTCTGTGCTCTGAATTTCAATCACATTTCTTCTAGGTTGGTTCGGAAGTATATTTTACCACAATTCGGAAGTATATTACCACAATCTCGTTGGGTTTTAATCACAGTGACAAATCTTCTCAATGGCAATTTCTCAGCTGGGAAAATTCTTGGGAGGTTTTCAAAATTTGAGGTTTTCCTTAGGATACTACCCCCAAAATCTTGCCAAGAATAAAAATATTAAAAAATTGATTATTTTAAGTTTTTAAATAAATTTAAAATTTAACACACATTATATAACAAATCCTAAATGCTTGTACTATTTTTGAGTCAATATCGCGATAAAGACTCGATATTTTAGAATTTGCTGATTTTTTGAAAATCTCATGATGATATCCTTGTGTGTAGTGCATCTTGTGATATAATCCCGAGTGTTTCAAATCTTTGCAATACTTTTCCTGCAGGTTTTAATTATTTGACCTTGGTTAAACTGAAAGTTTGCAATTCAGTTTGCTGGTGCTCCAAAAAACAGCCTTTTGTCTTTCATTTTTCGCTAAACAGAACCACTTTAACTGGACATATTTGGTTAGAACTTATTTTATTTCTGGAAAATTCTGTCATACAAAGAAGAAGACTATTATCTGTCCGCGTCTTTACTCTCTCTCTCTCTCTCTCTCTCTCTTCTCTCTCTCTCTCTCTCACACACACACACACACACACACACACACACACACACACTGAATTCGTATTTTGTTCCAAGAACTCCGATAATTCCATGGCTGACGATCTATATGGAATATCCTTTTTTTGGGGTTTTATCGTTCCCTCTTGAATGTCAGACTTGCATGTTGACACTAGAGAGATACGAGGAAATCCATTTATGAGGTTTTCTAGTTTCCTTCTTTCATTTGATCTAGGCCCTGAAGCATTTCCAATCTTGGATGATATTCGCCCATTATTTAAAGATTAATACTATGTTTTTAGGTTTGTTCTGAAGGTTTACAGTCCGTCATATCCATTTAAAGATTAGTACTATGTTTGTAGGATTGTTCTGAAGGCTTATAGTCTGTCATGTCCATCATTGCTTCTTCCTTGGTAACACTGCAAATGGGTCTTGACCATTGCATCTGCTTTTGATTATTAAATGTGTCTTTCTTTGGTGACTGCATTGTGGATTAACCTATTCCCACTCACATCTCTTGATGTTCCTTCAGATCGCATCATGTTTCCTGACGCCCCAATTGCGCTGAGGTTATCTGGGCATCTTCTACTGGGTGTTGTGAGAATATACTCAAAGAAGGTTGACTATCTTTACCATGATTGCAATGAGGTCCTGACCCGGCTCAGGGCTGCATTCGCCTCGATACAAGTCAATTTGCCTGAAGATGCGAACCATGCATCTTTTCACTCCATCACGCTGCCAGAGACCTTTGAACTTGATGCATTGGACTTGGATGACACAATATACCGGACCCAGTAAGAGATTTTGAAGCTTGGGTAATTAAGATGAAACTTGTGCTCACCATCTAACTCCACACTTCATATGTTTTGTTCTCAGGGCCCCAGATAATCATCTCAAAACTCTTGAGGAGATTACAATCACAGGTATAAGCTTCATGTGTCGCATTCATGACATTGTCTTTGTCAAATTCTTCACTTTGTGTATATTTTTTCAGTGATGAATGCTTGGGGTTGTGCATGCAGATCAGATCCCGGGTGAAGGAGATCCATATGTCACTTTTTTCATCAATGAGGTCTAACGTTTCTTGGCTCCTTTTTTTTTTTTTTTTGCAAGATAAGAATTTTATTCAAAAGCTAAAAAGGCAAAGTTACAAAAAAAAAAAGGGGTACAAAGGCCCAACCCACAGCCACCCCAACTGCTTAAGGCGCCCAATCCCTAAACAACACAAAGGTCCTAGAGAACACAACAGCCGACGAGACAGAAAGATTCCTAAAGCAGCGGTTGTTTGCAAAAATGTGAGGTCTTGTGCACCTGATTCTTCATGGAAGCTAACATGGTATCAGAGCAGGATATCCGGTGTTCAAGTCCTGGGGTTTGCAAATTCGATATTATGGGCATTCGATGTTATCTAAAGCCCAGAGTATCATGTGCGGGGCCCTATATATTGCCAGCACGTGAAGGGAGGTGTTGGAGGCATCAACAAACCCCCTGATATACATTGTTCTACCGTTCCCTAACAGCTTGAGCTTTTAGCGCAACCAGTCAGTAACATGTTCAGCCTAAACCGCCCAAAGGACAGCGAAGAGAAGGATCTTAAAAAAAAAGCATTTCTTGGCTCTTGTAACACTATCTTGATAGTCTTTTGCCTTCAAAATGCCCAACCAGTGAAGGTTGGGCCTTCAAAATGCCCAACCAGTCTTAAAAGCTTTTTTTTTTTTTTTGCAGGATATTATGATGGACACATCTCCAGTGGACCTTCCAAACCCTGGTGCTGGACCAATGGAAGAAGAGTACGTTTGTTATATTGTTGGATTTCATGTATCTTCTTTATTTGAGGAACCTATTTTGACAGTGTTTCTCCTCTAGTGTTGTCCCTCCACTTTCAGGGTCCAATGGTGTGGGCAGTGCAGATTCTGGCCCGAGTAATCATGCTGAAGAATCCAATCAGAAGCTTTATGATGACCGTTTCCACGAAGATCTTCCAGAGATTGAGATCCTTCGTGATGCTGTACATCTTGAGTCAGGAAACATTCCTGAGATCCCTGATTTTGGTGACAACACTGTTGAACAGCATGAGCCTTTTGATCCAACCATGAATGAGATCCTTTCTCCCATTATGGAAGGAGTCTCAGTGTCTGGAGGAGAATCTCTGCCATCTCAGCTGCACCCAACACTGCCAACTGCTGGATCTGCAGGGGAACCTGAAAATTTTGATTCGAGGATTTCTTTCGGTCAGTTGATTGGATTTCATTATTACAAATTCCACCCACACTATTTCTCGTGTTTGTTGTTTTACCGAGGCCAACCATGGTTTATCACATTTCCTTTCCATGACCTTGGTTCCTCATGATATAGGTCATGAATTACCTGAAATGGTATTACAACCGACTCCGCCTGTTGACAAGAAAAAAGTCAAGTCAAGGAAGAGAAAGCAGTTCTTTGATGAGTCCTTAGTATTCACAAATGAGTAAGTGCTTCTGTTTTACTTAGAAACTTACATGAAAAAAGTTGGATTATGCAATGCATTGTTTGAGCACATGATTTTGGTAAATTGGGTAGACATAAGAGATTCGATTACTTGGATCACATAATCATGCTATTTGAGATAGGTTTTATCTTCCAAGTTAAATCTATTCAAGGCATTTGCACATTTGAAATTAAGATGTGCTAAAACGCTGGAACAAAAATCCACATGGCAATGTAACATATTCCACTGATGAAAAGTTCTGGATCTCAACTTTGGGAACGAGTGCAGTAGTAGAGATCTCCCAATAGAACCCTCTTGATTAAGCTGCAGTCCTTCACACTAGAATGGCAGTGTCAGTTACAGCTTAAAGATAAACTAATATCATCACAATGTATGCACGGCCAGTACGAAAAGCAGATCATGAAGAAAAGGTCTAAACGATGACATAAAGGATTACAATCCTGGCTTTCCCTATTGTTGCATCCAGTCTTAAAGACTAGTACCCCATCTTGTGTGAATCATTATGAGTTTGTATATGACGTTACAGTGTGTATCAAACAAAATTCCATGGTTTTTTTTTGCATTGCCTGCCAAGAAGACGGCAAATGTCTTCCACTATATGTAACTCTGGGCAATACTTAAATCCATGCATTATTTTTTCTTTTTACATTTGCCAATGTGAAGTTCTGATATTGTGCTTATACTTTTATGGAGTTGGTTTCTGCTTCTTATCAAAAGTGTTCCTAGAGTATATGAAAAGCTTTGTTATAGCATGACTGTCATTTTACAACCAACCCAACTCAGATCCATGTGAGCTTCAAATACCATGGTGATGGGGTAAGCATGATGGTTTGTCCATTGCTTATTGTCCTTCAGTATATAGAAGAATTCATTTCTTCTTATATGGAAGATTGCATGAACTGCCACATAATTGACTGTTGCATATGTGGCAGCCTGCTGGGGGATATTTCTGGAAGGAAAGAAATCAGAGGTGTTTTAGGGATATTTCTGGCAGCCCGCTGGGGGTTTTTTGTTGTGCTCGATCTTTTGTTTTCGAGTGGCGAGCAGCTCTCTTTTAGGGTGTTTTAGGAGGGTTGCGGCGGGCCTCCTCGCTGCGCCGGGGGTTTTAGTTGTGTTCTGGGTTGTTTTCTCTTGCTTTCTTTTTTTCTTCTTGTTTCTTTCGGCTTTGGCCGCGTTTTTAATAAATTGTCATCCTTCAAAAAAAAAAATTTGACTGTTGCATATTTTATTTTTGGAAAGGGTATAAAAGGTATGCGACTCCTCCAGTTGTAGCCACATGGAAGTCACAAAGTGACTAAAAAATATCTCTGGGCAATGGTAAAGGGAAATGATAGATCAACACAAATATCAAAACAAAATAAGAAGACTATAAAATTTGGCTACATTAGCTTTATTCCCAATAGTTTCGTACTCATCATTTATCTTTCAAACACAACTGTTTTATAGCTAGCCACTCTCTGGGTGAATAGTTGCCAAATGATAGATCATGATCCAAGTGAAGATTTTTTTATTTTGTTTTATTTTTTCCTTTTTTCTTTTTTGGCTCTTGAGCATTTGGGGTTTCCTTGAAGTACCTAGTGATACCAGGACTTTACAGGTTCATGAGAAAACAGCTTGAGGATACTAATAAATTGGTGCGCAAACGGAAGAAACTCCCTGTGTCAGCTCTAGATGTTTGGAGATTCCACAAGATCCGTCAAATGGAGCAGGTCTTTCTTGAGCCTTCACTTTCTGGTGAGTTTGATGTTTGCGCAGCATACATCTTTCTACATCTTAGTTCTAATGCTTGCACTAGTTTTATGGGAATACACAATGTATCTTTTGCAGGAATGTCTGCTGATCTTCAGGAAGTTTTCAAGAAGACTTACACTGCTTCAACAGTCGATCCTACTCCCACAGAAGCTCCTCTGGAACCCAGGGATGCAGAATCTCCCGCTGGGATGCCTGCTACAGATATGGAAATTGAACATCCTCGGTTTCAGGAAGATCACTTTGATGTCCCTTTACCTGAATTCATGCCATCTGGCCGAGAAGAAATGACACCGTTCCCTGCCAGTAATTTGGGGCCAGTGCCTCAATTAGGAATGCCTCAGGAGACTGAACTACTGCCAACACCAGAATTGTCAGGCTATGCTGATCCGGTTGACCCTGAGTCTCAAACACCTATGGTTCCTTCAGAGGAGAGAGTACCTCTACGGGACACTAGTCTCTCACGGATACCAGATTTACTGAATTCTGCAGAATCACCGGCTCCTCATCTAAGGGAACAACTATCTGTAGGGGAAACTAGTGTCCCCTGGAGTTCAAATATGCTGAATTCTGCAGAAGCAGAAGTGAGTTATGTCCATGGAAATTTATGTGAACTTGTTTCTTGTCAATGCAGCTGTACATTTTTTTCATTCATGTACCAGATTGGTCTGTTTACTAAGGTCAGACTCCTGAGCTTGTCATCTCTCTTGTAGGAGCTAAATTTTTTGGAAGCAGATAACAGTATTGCACAATCTGGTAAGCTGCAAAAGATTCTGTACCTGACATGGTACTTCTGGATCATGTCTTTTTGTCTGCTGCTCTCATTATCTTCTATGAGTATGACTTGGCAATTTTGTTAGATGAAAATGGACATTTTTTTTTTTAATCTTTATCTTGGCTAAAATTTCCATTTCCTATGGATGCAGGCAGGTGTGCAGAAAGTGAAGTGGATTCGTTGTCTGTGAGGACCAGGTTTTTGAAACAGATCCTTTTTAAATTCATGTTGGATTGATGTTTTGCCTCCTCTGGTCTGTGTAGTTTTAACCAAGGAATGTGGTTGGTGTAGGGCTGCGGCTCAATATCTGAAAAATCAGTCTCCTGCAACTCAAATTTCAAAAGGCCAGTCAGGACAGCTGAGCTTGAACAGGATCCTAGAAGGGAAAACAAGAAAACAGTGTGCGAGAATGTTTTTCGAAACACTGGTAATGGTATTGGATTAGCATTTTTAATACTTCTCATTTGGAGACCCATTTTGCTGCTTGAAAATATGTTGCAGTATCCACTTCATAAATATTTCTCAGTGATGTTCTTTCTTTATTCACAACTGTCCAATGCAAGCCATGCCATCTCGCCTTCTCGCCATCTCCTGCCATTTTTTTCCTGATATGCTCGGCCTTGTGGAGTTACAGTTATTTACTGGTGCTTAACTACCAATTAAGGTCTTTTTCATATGGCACATGCAACTCATGTGGAATGAGGAAGCGGTTTGCAAGACCTGCTAGGGAGAAGGGGAGTTAGTTGATACTTTCGTAGAGCATGCACACTTGATACACATGCATTCGGAGTTTGTACATATGGCATATACTGGTCTATTTAGCCTTCCAAATTGGAAATCCCAATGAGAATGGGTTTCCCTCTAAAAATCATGTAATGTGAGCAATCCTAACTTCTGTTTAGTGGATGTATATTTGGTAAATTCCCATCACAGGATATTTTTAAGTGAACTGTATTTAAATATCCACCAATTGGCTATTTAGATAATCAATCCAGTACAATTTTTAGGGCTTATAGTCCATCAAATTATGGATAACAACTGGATGGCTTGATTTGAGGTGCTTGTGTGCCAAGTGTACAGATCTCCAGACTCATGCACTCCAGAGTATCAAATATTTCCTCCATCTAAAAAAACTAGGAATGGAAAGCATGGATTCATCTCAAAATTACCTAAATGTCCTCATTAATCCAGAGATAGTATATGCTGCTATTACATCACACCAATGGATCACTTGCAAACCAGTTCTAAATCTCATCTTATCCCATCAATGCATAATACACAATTACTGTTAACTAAAATGAGATGAACTCATTTTTAGGTGTCACCAAACAGGGCCTAGTCCCTTTATAACAAAAACTGATAAGAAGGGTGTTACTTTGCATTTTATTAGATTACTTGTTGCTTATTTTTTTCAGTAAATTGTAGGTTTTGAAGAGTTACGGGTTCATCGATGTGCAACAAGAAGAAGCTTATGGTGATATTACTCTATTGCTAACTCCTGCACTCTCCAAAGTGGAATTCTGAAGCCATTTATGCTTCTCGGCATACCTTCGTGTAGAGAGGTAAGCATAAGTGATATCCTTCTTCTTCTTCTTCTTCTTCTTCTTTTCTTTATATATATATATATATATATATATATATATATATATATATATATATATATATATGACATGGATATGTCAAAAACATGAATGCTGAAACTAAAAAAACATGTGAAATATCTGTGCCATATGTGTTCAATAGTGCAATCATAGCCTTGGCCCATCATCAGAGCCTCCTAGCTATCAGTGTTGGCATTATGATCGTCATCATCAGAGTCTACTTTGCCCAGCTTGGGACTGGTTGAGTCATAACTTATCCATAGTTAGTTTCCAATGCCTTAACCATGAATTTTGGAGGACTAGGGCAGCAGATTTGGTAACCATGCCCCTGCTGCATCTGGGGCTCAAAAAGCTTGTAACACGACCCATCTGAGTCAAAACCAAGTCAACCTGGGTTACTTGAATGATTGACCCAGCTGTGTAAACTGATTTTTTGTCTTGGAGTTCAGAACTTAAATTTACCAGGCAGTCTACTTATGGGCATTAGATCGGGCAAACAGTAGGGGTTGGGATTTGATTTCTTTCCTGGATTCAGAAAGATGTTTTTCCCAGTCAAGACGCTGTGTTGATGGCTGTTTTGTTCATTTTCAGTATTTGCCCTTCCTCCTTCCCTCTCTTTCTCTAGCTATGGTGCAAAAATTACATCAATTGCATGATCCAAATCATCTGATCAATGTCATAGAGAATGGACAATCAAAGTGGAGAAACAAGATGGGTCCAGTCATCATCTTGAAACATCTATTTGGTAGATCCCACTTTGTACTCATGTTTCCAATGGAGCACTTTGGTTCAAAATGGATGGTAACAAAATGCCCCCACTCAAAGGTAGGGCTGTCAACGGGTCGGATTCGGACCGGATCAGTGTTGATCCGAATCCGATCCGATCAAGGAAGTGGCTGATCCGACTCCGACCCGAATCCGATTGGATCACCAGATGCCTGATCCGTCTTCGATCCGTTTAGTGTCTTCGAAATCTGAATCCACTCCGTTTCCAATCTGAATCCGATCAGGTGCATCGGACAGTGTGGTGTGGCCTGACGCATCGTGTTACTAACCCTATGAAGAAGAAGGGTTGAGAGAGGGAGGTGAGGACCGGTGGTGCATCGGGTGACTAACGGTGAAGAAGAAGGTTAAGAGAGGGAGATGTGAGGACCGGTGGGTGCCGTGAAGAAGGTTGAGGGAGGGAGAGAGAGAAAGACATGAGCACCATGGTGCATCGTGTGACTAAAACTATGGGTGTGTTGCTGACCTTCAAGGTGGGTGCCAGGGTGCGTTGCATGACTTAAACAATCCGATCGTTGCCGGATCGGATCGGGGTTGATCCGAATCCGATCCGATTATTAAACGGATAAAAAATTCCTATCCAAATCCGATCCGTTGATCTGATTAATGATCCGAATCCGATTTAATCGGATCAGATCCGGATTGGATTCGGAGCATGATCCGAACCGTTGACAGTCCTGCTCAAAGGGTAATAAGAATTTCCCACTGATTTCCTTGTCTTTCAGGGTATGAGAGAGTGCATACGTGTAAGGCACTTTTTCATAAAGTTGCGAGCGGAATATGAGCCTTGCTAGGCTGCCCTTTTGAATCGTAGCCCCCTTCCATTTCTGAATGTTGTGATCAATGACCTGCTAGCTGAGGAGCAGAGGCTTAACGTTCTCTCCTTTGTGCCTCCGTCTTCTGCTTCGTCTGATTTGGTGTTGGTTGCTTCTACTCCCTTTGGTACCCGTGGGATGTGCTCAGCACCTTCTGTTACTCGTGGTGCACGCAGTGTGACGTGCCATCGCTGCAACTGCGTTGGCTGTGTTGTCTCTCAATGCATTGAGTGGTGTGCCTATTGTCGTGGGATGGGACATGGTATGGTTGATTGCTGGATGAAGGAGGGGGGTCGAATCTCGCTGGATTTGAGATGGGAGCTGCCAGAGATGGGCTGGAATCAATGTTGCATTGCCAGAGATGAGGACCCTAGCTTGAATCGAAGGAAAATTGAACAGAGGAGACGCAGACTGTATTCAATAAGAAAAAAAGCATTGAGTACCGAAATCGGAAAAAGGGGGTTGTGGAGTCGTCGGTATGAAGAGGAGTCGTCAGAAAGGAGAAACTCGGGCTGGATCAAGGAACAAATGGATTTCGGGGCTGAACAGATGCTGTTGCGGGTGTGTGGCTGAATCTGTAGGATTCAGATCTGAGTCTTCAGATCAGAAGAATGGGTGAAAGAAAAAAAATAGGGGCTTGGATCAGTTGTCTCTGATACCATGTCAGCCATCATAGTTTCCATGGGGAATCGGATGCACAAGACCTCACACAAGACAAGGTTGAAGGGTTTTTCTATAACCCTCAAAGGAAAGAATGAAATATATATCTCAGCCAAATTATAGGAATATCCCTTTATCCACATAATAGCCTAACATAGGCCAAGGGCAAAACAGGAAAACCAAAAACAAACATATAATATATACATGACTTAACGGAATCATCTGATCGACATGATTCTAGCACCATGACTTGTTCTCAATAGTAGTATTGAATGGACCTTTTGGATTGATGATTAGGTGTGCCCTGTATCCTTCAAAAGTTTCAGGAAGTTTTAGGGTTTTTGCTAACTTGACTATACAGATGAAGGTGGGGATGGCAGCATTTTTCAGTTACATTTATTTAATTTTATATGCCATGTGAACTTATAACCTCATTTATTTGGAAATTGAGACTAATGTACTCTTTTGCAATGAATTGCAGTTTGCTTTTTGTAGCAGTATAAGGATAGCCCCACCAAGAGGCTTCTATTTATTTATTTATTTCTTTTTCTTTTTCTTTCTTTCTTTCTTTTAGGTAGGCAAGCTGGGTTCAAAGCCGAGACCTCAATGTTAAAACGTGGAGTGTTACCATTCAGCTACCGATTCAAACCCCTTCGGTTTAACTCAAGAGAGCTGGCTATCCAAGGGCAAACTTGAGTTGACATGTTTCCTAGCCTTTGCCACAAAGGGCATGGCTACTTGTTGTAATTAATGTAATTTAGCTGTTCTTAATAGAATTAGGGGTGTTTTGCAGATGCTTAAAAATGACTTCATCTCATTTTTAGTTATTGTAATTGTGTATTAGAGATCATGATTGTGGATTATCAAGATTTTTTTTAATCCTTTGCCAAGAGGAAATACTATCTCTAATACATAATTAAGATTAGCGAAAATGAGATGAATTTATTTTTAGGTGCCTGCAAAACAGGCTCTTATTTATCTGCTGGTGGACTGAAAGGTTCTAGTAAATGAGAAGGTTTTGCTTCTCTAAAATTCACTTGTAGGTTTTTATGTGTTTGCTCATGATTAACATGAGATGGGTACATGTGCGGTAAATACTTGGGAAGTAATTATTAGCCATTCGCAGGGTAATTACCAGTGAATTGGAAAAACAAACAGGCCCTTAAAAAAAAAAATCAATACAAGTGAGGCCCACACCCTTTAACCAACTTGGGCTTGAGCCTAGAGCTACTGCATTGAAATGGGAGGTGATTTTGCTCAGGTGGCCTGCATGTGTTTGAATAGACCACTGGTCTGGTTTTCAAATGTCCATTTCTCCAAAAAACGTGTCTGTTCCACTCGATGGGTAGGCTGGCCCATTTTTGTGCCAGGGCATGTTTACTAAGAACCCCTCATGAACGGCCCAGATATTGTCCGAGCACACCCTGTAGGTGGGATTGATAGTGGAGCTCCTAAAGAGAGTTTTGGAGGAATGCTTGTTTGAATCCATTTCCAGGAAAGATCACGGGTTTGGTGACGGTGGTCATGAGCACTAAGCCTGGCCGTTGGATACGATGACATGATCACTATACGCATTTCTTTCTTTATAATGATTTAGTACTGGTCCTCGAGAGAAATACAAGAGAAACTTTGATACTCTGGCAGTGTGGTGGACGATACGCATGCTCTTAGAAATTGCATTCAGTATACAAGTAATTGAAATTAAAACTGACCAAAATATGGGTCTTGATGTAGATGCATCTTAAACAGAAACTTGCCGTACTTTTGATTGTCTAGCTATTGAATTGGGGGACGTTTATTGGATGGTTCAGAATGAAAAATAAAAATAAAAATCCATTTTGTTCTATTTCAATAATCAGAGTTTAGAATTACTCAGGTGCCTCTGTAACCACACTAGTTAAGTGTGCTGTGTGCAATTTCTGGGTGTCTGCGCATCAAGAGTCACGCAGCCAGAGTAGCAAGTAACGCCCCTAAAAGGTACTATGCGCTCGATCTCATGGGAAGTTCCCATGAGGTTGAGCTGTGTGGGCCCCATTGTGATGTGTGATGGGCATCCACACCATCAGTCAGATGCACCATTCTGTGGTGGGCCAGGCTGTCGGTCCATGCCCAGCCCACAAAGTACATCATGCCTGGTTTCAGTCTGGAAACATGATGCGCTAAAACAAAAGGCGCTAGCCCATGATGATTATGTGATTGGGTTTGAGTCCAGCTCGAGCCTGAGCTTGACCATTCTTTTATTTCGCAGGATCTTGGCTGTTCATTCGGCATGCCTGTTCATGCACGATGTTGATGAGAATGCCCTTGCAACCTTAATTGGGCTCTTAGATGCAGCTTGAGCCCAGGCTAATTAATAGATGGCTTAAATTTTAGGCCTGGTTCAGGCCCTCAGCCTTAGTATTTCAGCTGAAGCCCGGCCTTTTCAGTGAGCAAAGCCTGAAACCCAACGGGCTAGCCCAGTGCCATTGCTCCTCTTCCAAGATGTTATATGTTTTCTTTCGAGTGATGGACCGTCATGAGAACTATCCGATACATGTGGCATCATATTTTTTTCTCCCCATATTGGCACCGATATGCATCCATATCATATCAAATGCTCATAACTGTAACAATATGTTAAGCAATTAAAATTATAAGTTGCAACAAACATCAAACCAAGAAAATGATTGCCAAGATTTATCTGATATGAGATGTGGGGAACAGTACAGGATGGCCCTGCTGATATTTTGAATCTTTCAGGGGCTTTCTTAATTTTTAGATATCTCCAAGGGGTTTTCTTGAAAATTTCTCACCATGTTGTCCATTTATTTGTATTTATATTTCCATGATTATTGGGTGGAATGGCAACGCGTTGTGGGTGTCCTCTCTGGCCATAAAATACCAATACATCTGAAGCAGGCAAAATTTAGCGTCGTTTCGAACACATGTACGGAGATTTCACAAAACCTTGCAACGTACATATAAACACATGTAAATGTTCTTCATTTGAATAATTCAAAGTGTTTGTTTGTTTGTTTGTTTTTTTTTTTTTTATTTTAAATCAGTTGGATTAAGTTTCAAAAGAAACAGATGAAAATCAAAACACACCAATACTAAGTTACAATTCAACTCAAGAGGAATGTGCGTACAAACTCTGCAATGAATTTACACTAGCGAAACTATGACTGAGATGAACTAATCTGAATCTCCTCCACTCTAACATACTTGATTGTGGAACCAGATTTTTTTAGACCTTCAGACCTGCACACAGACGTATATTTGAATAATGATTGAAGTTCTGAGGCTGTGATTAATCAGGTTTTTAGCAACATTAGCGAGCACTTTGCAAATGCAGTTTGTTTTATTAAGGCATTTTGATCAGATAGACAGTACAAAATGGGCATGTTTCGAACTCCTTGAAGCTCTTGAATTCAAGCAGAAAAATGATAATTCCATGCAGCCAATTCAGGTAAATTCAAGAAGGGTGCAGCATGCGCTAGCTAGCAGCACATTGATGTCTGGATCATGTTCAATAGGGCTCTCAATGGGCCTGGACTAGGTTGGGCAGAATCAAAATTTTGAATGGGTCCCACAAACAGGCCTTGCCCAACCAGTTCAAAATCTAGGACCATTGACAGCCCGGCCTTTCTGATATCGCGTTGAACATTTCCTGGCAAAAGTTCATTTGTGATGGGTATTTTCTACATACTGGCTTGCAGATCCATTTCCATTCTGACTTTGGTAGTCTCTCTTCCATATGCTATCAAATTTCTGTGTTGTAGGCAGCCAATCACCACTGCTTCTATGAGAGCATGCAACAGAGAGAGCAACTGCAAAATTTTCTATCAGCCCAAGAGCTAGCTTGCAGGGCTCATTTGAAGTAGCTTTTCCGCTTGTTCTGGAAAGAAGGTTATAAAAAGATATGCACCTGCATATGAAAGAACTAGTGATTTTCTCTTAAATGGCAGATGGGGAATTACTTAGGGCATTAATCAATCAAAGTACAACAAAGATAAAGGGTAGGAGATGTGATCGATGGATGCATGAATGTCTCAGCAACATGGTATTGAAAAATGGTTACATACTGGCCGTATTGGCCAATATGGCCACAAAGGGTACATTTTGAAAAAAATTATTTTCAATTTTTCTCACTTTTCCACTTTTTTCTTCATTTCAACCATGAAGAAGGCTTATAAACTAATTCAAAACTAGATCTAGGCCTACTTTGAGAATCAAAACATAAAATTTTAGTAGGATTCAATAAATTGAAGCAGAGTGGACCATTTTGGGAAAGATTGTATGAAGCACACTATCACTTTTTTTCTTTCGTTATTCCAGCTTCTTTTTGCTGTTTTCTATTGTTTTTCTGTGGGTAAGGGGAGGGGCACTTCAAATCATGCTTGATTTGTGTTTGATTAGGGTCTATTTGGTTGACTTTCATCAGGTCAAGCGCATTGCGTGAACACCCCGATCCATAGCTCAAGTGGTAGACTGAGTGAAGATAACCTCGTTTCAACACGAGGTCTTTGGGGGGGGGGGGGGGGGGTTCAGACATGTATTTGACAGTGTAAGAATGTTCTCTGTCATGCAATGCCAGCATAGCACGTGTGCAGGAACAGGGAGGTTCATAGGGTGGTCCCCACAGTGACTGTTACTTATCTTAAAAAAACAAACCTTTCCATTGGCCGTCATGGGCCAGATTGATTTTTAGGATTGCACGCATCCACTGAGGGGACCTCTGCCATACCGAATGTGCTATGTATTTGTTTTTGGGGCTGGAAATGAGGCGTCCAGAATTAGCATTCCTCTAAGAAAAAAAATGACTGGCACCATTTGCTTGCAATCTTGAAAAGCAAGAAGACTCACAGATTAGTACTGTTCCTAATACAGCCGAGATCTTGCCTTGGACAGTCACAAGACCAGCCTTGCCTGCGTCTTGCAGCTCAGCAGAACCAACAGATTCGAATGTTCCTGCAAAAATGGATATTCTTCACTCTAACAGTAAAAATAGCTTTTATGTCTACAAAAGTGACAGAATTTGAGTTGAGATGTGTTTGATCAGGAGCGAAACCTGGCTTTACAGATTGAAGGCCCGATGTAATGCACGAAAGATTTTGGAAACCTTCTTCCTCTAGTTTATTAACTGCTGCAGTAGACCTTAAGCATTAAAGAAAAAGGTGTCATATTAATAGTTTCCAGAGGAAGCTGAAATCTTTTGGAAGGTGACTTTCAATGTTTGTGTAGTATCTTCAATGCTCCAAAGGTAGCTCAACAAGCATGGCAGGAACTTGGTTTCTGGGCATACAGGGAATGCATTGAGAAGGATGGTTTGCTAACTTCCAGATGCACCTCTACCTGAAAGCACACACCCCAACCTGGCAACTGTTTGGGACATCAAAGGTGCATAAGGTGGCCCTCACAATGAAGATAGCAATATGCAAAAACCAGGCTGGTCCATTGATCAGGCTGGCTATATGTGTACATTGATTGTGGACTTTTAGCAACTTTCAGACCACCCATTTTTTCTCTGAAGGGTCCACAAGCCTATGAGAAAGAAAGATAGAAAATAAAGCGATTCCACAATTTGAAGCGAATGACTGTTATTTGTATTGGATTTTCTATGATTCAAAAGCTCTGTAGAGACAACTCAGTTTGACTGAACATCTTGTCCAAACTCCTATTCTATGAAGAATCAACCAACTCAGCCAATATGGCGAATATTTATAAAATCTGATGATCAAGGATTGTGCGGAGCCAGTGCAAGTTTTGGAATGTCGGATGTTACAAAAATAGAACTAGCTTAACCTGGACTGGCTAAGACCGACATTACTACCCAAGTCCACATGCTGACTGAATGATTAAGGAATAAGAATTCATGTGAAAATCGAACAAGGAAACAGGCTCTTGAGAATGCAGTTCATTTATTCTTCAAGAGCATATTCATTTTTCTCAGTGCTCCTCACTTCCATTGAAAATATTGAAATCAAACAACATCATCCCACAAGCTTATCATTTTTTTTAATGACATATCAAGAATGAAATCAGGACCGAAGAGAATTCATATGGTGGCCAATTTAGATGTAGTTTATTGTATGTACAAACAAAGCATAAAGAATTTCATCACTGTATGCATATTAACAACAAACAACAACACCCACACCTTTGGGACAGTGGTAGACTGAGTGAAGATAACCTCGTTTCAACACTGAGGTCCAAGTATCGATTCCCAACATGGGGGCTGGCTAACATTGAAGAGTGACTAACAGTGTGGGTGTGTGTACTAACAGTGGGATTTGTGACAAACAACACCATCAAGATATCAACTAACCTCAATCCTTCCTGACAGACAAGTAACAATTTACTATCAGTTGAGAATTGCCCTTTCACCGATCTAACAAAATCTGGATTGAGTTTAGTGAATGGCAACCCGAAGAACAATCCTGAGAAGTTGTTGTGTACAGTACGCTTGAAAATTGTGCCTGTGGAATTTCGTAATTCTCAGACAAGAACCCAAATCAAAACAGAGCAGCAAGTTGAAATTGAAATACTTTTACAAAGGGTCCATTTAGAAGTTTAGTTGAACTGATTTGCGATAATTCAATTTAATATCAGAGGAAATAACCAAGGGTTGTCCCTCATTATGGGTGGAATGAGCCCACCCTAATTTGGTCATTTCTTTTTTCTTGAATTGAATTTATGTAATTTGATTCAATTGATCAGTCCAAATGAAACCCAAAAATAAGAACGATAAAACACCATCAGTAGCAATTGTCAATTTTTACAAGCAGCGCAGAAGTGACAAGCCCAAAAGAGCAAAAGACATACCAAGGTCATTGTCCTTGTTCTCAATAAAGAGGGGCATGTGATAACACGACTTGATATGCGCTCGATCATACTGAGTCCTGTCTCGAACATCCAAGACTGTATAACCTTCTTCCACAATCAATCTTTTTGCCTCCTCACCGTCCACGAAATTCACTTCAGCTCTAATATTTGTTCTCCGCTTACGAATTGTTGTGTAGGATGCATTTTCCACACGGTTGATCTTGAATACAACCCAAGATGTCCTAAAGTTCACCAAATGCATTTCAAACTCTTAAACCGGAAAGTGGTAGTAATAATAATAATAATACTAACAATCTTCTCTAAAGAAATACTCTGAAAATTTCTAGCAGGTTCTGCTTAAAATGTCATCTCACCAATTCTTAGGGTCCGTATGAATGTTGAATCATATTGAATTGCAATTATTCAGTTCATAAAAGATCAAGTAATCGAAAGGTGGGCCCATCCGTTGAACTTGAACCACATGTAATTACAAGTACAGGTGGGTTTGGGTGCATTATCAATCGAATTGTGAGTCTAAAAAAGAACAAATAACCCAAATTATAACTCCCCTCTGCAGAATTCATGGTGAGGGTATCCGTTCTGAATCGCAATTAGCTAACTTTCAAGTTGGATTTGAAAGGAACATGTCTTCAATTCAAGGCTCTCTTTCTTGTAAGAAATAAAACAGAGGGAATTGTTACGTACACCCACTTGGCTGATAGATACACCCATTCTATACACTTTTGGTTACACAGAAGTACAAAAACTATTGTATAACCAATAGTAAAAAAGATGGGTGTATTTATCAGTGATAAAGATCAATATCTTTTATCATTTCCTCTCAACTAAACTGGAGGCTGGCAATTCAGTTATGGAAGTGCCACTGCCACTTGGTAGTTTCCTCTATGATGAAGTGAATGAATTGCAATTCAGTCCAATTGAGCACCCAAAAACGCCGTTAATTTTCTGGGTTTTCTACATCTGGCGATCGTATATAAAGAAAGTTCTGATGGGTCAGATTCAGAATTTTGAAACAATATCACTCTTCTTTTAGAAATATCATTGCATAGACTGGTGGAGAGAGAGAGAGAGAGAGAGAGAGAGAGAGAGAGAGAGAGAGAGAGCAATGAGATAATACCTTGGAGAGGAGAAGGCCGTGAAGCAATTAACGAGGCCGGACATTGCTCTCTCAGTCTCTCAGTCTCTCAGCTGCGTTTCCTTCACAGAGCAAGTGATGAAATAGGGAGGGTGGACCAGGAAATCGGATGAGCCAATCATAGACTGCCTTGATCTGTTGGAAATTTTGGTTGGGGCGCGCTCCGGTGGTACCGGTACCACCGTAAATTAAGGTGGCACCTAACAGAAGTGGGACCTATACGATGTCTTCACAAAATCCAGTCCGTCTATCAGATGCGTAAATACTAGTTATATCTTATTCCCGAATATCAGCAAGACCCAAAACTCGGATGGGCCACACCAAAAGAAACAAGTTGAGTGGACACCTACACTTTAATTAAGGGAACCACTTTGCAGTTTATATACAATCCAGTCCATTCAAATCCTTCGTCCGACCTGGTTGAAGGGTCAGACGAATAATCAGGTTTTTTTCAAATCACGAGTGCTCTCGTACAAATCAAAGGTGGGTGTGCCCTCCCGTCTCGTTCGTTTTTCCCTTGCTGTGGCCCACCGAAGTGTTGGATCGGTGGGTAACATGATCTCACTGATCTCATGGACGGGTTTGATGTCCTGAATACATCTCGGGGGCCCTGCATTTTCGCGGTACCACCGTAAGTTTACGGTGGTGCCGATGGCACTAACGCTAGGGGTGTCAATGGGCCAGGTCCGGGCCTACAAATCAGAATTTTACACAGGCCCGGACCGACGGATCGGCCCGAAACAGTTCAAAATCCGGGCCGAGACCTACCCCAGGTCCGGCCCATTGACAGCCCTAACTTACGAAGGAGTTGCTCCTTCGGGAATATTACAATCCATACGAGTGCATGGAGATGAACAAAACGAGTGGCACGTGTACACATCCAACCGTCCAATTCGTGAGCCCATTTGTGTTGGGGTGCAAACCGTAAGTTACACCAAGAAGATGATCCTAATAGTTCGATTTCTGTCCATCAAATGGACGTTCCAAATCCAACAAACAAAAGCTCATTGATAAGAGATCAGTATCACGATCATCCGATCGATCTGATTTGGAAGATACTGCATGGTGGATTCGGAAGCGGATTGCGTATTGAGTAACTCTGTGGGGCCCACCGTGGATATATGTGTCTTATCCATTCCGTCCATCCGTTTTACCTGATCATTCCAGGGAATAGCCCAAAATTGAAGCATATCCAAACATCAAGTGGACCACACCAAAAGAAACAGTGTGAATTGAATGCCTACCGTTGAAAATATCCTAGGATTCGCAGAAGTTTTGGATAAGCTGATATTTGTGTTTTCCTTTCATCCATGTTTGTATGTGGCCTTGTGAACAGGTTGGATGACAAATAAACATCACTGTAGGCCATAGAATGGTTTCAACGGTGCACGTCATCATCCCCACGGTTTCCCATGGTATGGTCCACTTGAGCTTTGGATATGCTTCAATTTTGGGCTTTCGCTTTGAATGAGCTTGAAAACAGATGGACGGAATGGATCAAACAGATGGACGGCGTAGATAATACAGATACATCACGGTGGGCCCACAGAGTTTACTCAGTACGAAATTCACTTCAGGTGGATTTCAGTGAATCCGCATGTGTATGCATTGGCATAGTCTGCCAAAGCATCAATGTTTTTCTTTACTCAGTTGCGTTTAGCTACGGTATTGGTGGGGGAGGCCTCAGGCCGGTTCCTCTCCCACGTTTGTAGAATAGGCCTCAACATCATGGTGTGGGGCCTACTGTGATGAGTGCATGACATCCAACCCGTCCATCATATGATCCCGCTCATGCTCTCCGTGGATCCCAAAAAGTTAGTCCGATTCTAAACAAGATGGACCAACCATGTAAAACCATGCCACAAACTTCTAAAGTCACATACGGATGGTCCACGTGAATCTTGGAATTGCCTGATGTTTGGGATGTCCAGTCATCCTGGTGGCGCACGCCTGAATGAATGGATAGGATGGCATTTGGAAAACACTGTGGGCCGTACACAATCTAAACGGTTTCAATGCCGGGCCGAGTCTCAACCGTTTCCTGGGGCGTGACCCACCTTTATCCTGGACCGGGTTGATTTTCGGGTGATGGAATGAAATTGACGTAATGCACACATCATGGTGGAGCCCCTTTGATTTATGTGCCTTAAATCCATACCGTCCATCCATTTGGACGGCTCATTTTCGGGCATGATCCCAAAACTCAAGCAGATCTAAATCTTATGAGGACCATGCCAGAGGAAACAGTCGTTATCCAAAACTAACTTTTATGGGCGACAAAAGTTTTGGATCAAGCTGATATTTGTAAGGTCTCTTCATCCAGGTCCCATGAAGCTTTTAATGGTGGGGATTCAATAACGATTGTTTCTTTTCCCATGGTCCACCTAAGATTTGGATCAACTTCACTTTTGGGATCATGCCCTAAAATGAGTTTTCAAAATGAATGGACGGCATAGATACAAGGCATATACATCAGGGTGGGCTCCACATTAAGGGATCCCACCCACCTCCGTATATCCCCGGATCCACGAAGCCCCCCATCCCCCGGGCGCGAATTAGGTGTTACCCTGAGACAGCTTAGTGGGTGTTACCCTAACCGTGTGGGGCCCTTCTTGATGTATTTTTTTTATATATCGAACACCGTCTGTCTGTTTTTTCATATCATTTTAGGATGTGATCCAAAACCCTAAGAAGATCCAAATCTCAGGTGGTGGACCATACCACCAGAAACAGTGATGAATAACCATTAAAAAATATTTTGTGGGCCACAAAATTTTTGGATCAATTTGATATTTATAACTCCCCTTCATCGACACCTTATTGACATTACCAAGAGCTTGGATTGAAAATAAACATTACCAAAACCTTATGATGGGCTCTTTGGAATTTTTAATGGTGGAGCTCTCAATCACATTATTTCTAGTGGTATGGTCCGCTTGATGTATATTTTTTTTTATATATCGACACCGTTTATCTTTTTTTCATATCATTTTAGGATGTGATCCAAAACCCTAAGAAGATCCAAAAATCAGGTGGACCATACCACCAGAAACAATGATGAATAACCATTAAAAAATATTTTGTGGGCCACAAAATTTTTGGATCAATCTGATATTTATAATTTCCCTTCATCGAGACCTTATTGATATTACCAAGAGCTTGGATTGAAAATAAACATTACCAAAACATTACAATGGGCTGGCTCTTTGGAGTTTTTAATGGTGGAGCACTCAATCACACTGTTTCTAGTGGCATGGAACCCCATGCTAAAATGGGCTGGAGAATAGGATGGATGGCGTGGATATACAAAATATAATCCATGTGGGCCATACGGTAGGGGTAACACCCACTAAGCAGGTAACACCAAATTCGTGCCCCCATCCCCTACGGTTGGCCTCTCGTACCCATGCTTTGTGGTAGGGCTCCAACTAGGATCCAAAAGGTGATATCCATATCTAATCCACTTATAAATAGCTAGATCCGTTTGTGATAAAAAAAAAAAATCCATATAGCCACAGGATTTGGATAGGATCAAGGTCCAAATCCACTACATCACAAATGTAAAAAATATATAAGATAATGTATCCTTGGGTCCACAATGATATGTATATGCTATCCATACCGTTCATAATGTCATTCCTACAAGGATGAACTGAAAACACAAATATTAGCCTAATTCAAAACTTCTGTGGCCCCACGAATATTTCAACTGTTGACTTTCAATCCTTGCGTTTTCGACCCACTTGAGTCTTGGATCCAACTCATTTTTTGTCGCACATCCTAAAATGAGCTCACAAAACAAATGGCCGGGGTGGATATCTTACAAACATCATGGTGGGCCCCACCTAAGTTCCGAACGAAGGAACTCTCTCTCTCTCTATATATAAGGAAATCATCGTCCACTGTTGTGGTAGCGAATTAGGTGTTGCCCAGGGACAACTTAGTGGGTGTTACCCCTATCATGTGGCCCACAAGGGTGACATTTTGTATATCCACGTCGTCCATCCGTTTCTCCAGCCCATTTTAGGTTTTAAAAATTATATAGATCCAAATCTCAAGTGGACCATACCATGAGAAACAGTGTTGATTGAGTGCCCCACCATTAAAAGTTCTAAAGAGGTTTTAGTAGTGTTTATTTGCAATCCAACCTCTTGATAATGTCAAGAAGATCGGGATGAAGGGAAAATATAAATAACAGCTTGATAAAAAACTTTTGTTGCCCATAAATTTTTTTTTAATGGTTGTTCATCACTTTTTCTAGTAGTATGGTCCACTTAAGATTTGGATCTTCTTAGGGTTTGGTACCACGTTCTAAAATGAGATGGATATATACATCTAAAGATGGTTGTTCTAAAACATATGGATGGTGTGGATATATACATAATACATCAATATGAGCCCCACATGGTTAGGGTACCACCCACTAAGTTGTAGCTGCGTAACAGCTAATACGCGTAACAACTAATACACTTTCGTTACTTGCCATTTTGGGAGATATTCTCGAAGGAGAGGAGAGGAGCTCGCCATCTCCGCATTAAAATCTCCTCTTGAGATACGAATTTCTCCACAATATTTAATCTCTCTCGAGATACGAGTTTCTCCACAGTATTTGATATTTTCAATTTAAATTGAACTCACTAGAAGTCGAAACAGTTGAAAGCTTGAAGCATGCAATAGTGGGGATCCGATCGGATCTCACTACTAGATTTGGATCCGACCCAAATATGATTCGGAATTATTTTTATGAACTTGAATCCGATCCATTTAATTAATCAAACTTATTTTAAGATCTAACTTCGCATTGTATGGGTTCCAAGTGAATCAAATCTAGAATCCATCGAGAGCCCTACTTCTAGGTGTGGTGAAACCAAGATGAATTGAGCCAATTAATTCATCGGAATATGGCATCTCCACACTTTTTTTTTTTTATACATCCACACCGCACATCTGTTTTTCCATCTCATTTAGGAAGTGACCCTAAACCCTAAGAAGATCCAAATCACTGGTGGACCATGCCACTAGAAACAATGATAACTGACCATAAAAAACTTTTTAGGGGACACAAAAGTTTTGAATCAAGCTGATCTTTATATTTTCCCTTCATCCATATCTTCTTGGCATTATAAACAGGTTGGATTGCAAATAAACATTACTAAAACCTTACTATGGGCTCTTTGGAATTTTTAATGGCGGGGTACTCACCACTGTTTCCAGTGGTATGGTCCACCTGAGATTTAGACCTGCATAATTTTTGGAAACCCGTCCTCAGATGGGCTGGAGAAGCGGATGGACGGATATACAAAATATGATCCATTTGGGCCACAAGGTAGGGGTAACACCCACTAAGCTGTTCCCTGGGTAACACCTAATTCGCTCCCCTATAATCAACGCGACTGAAGGGTCCTAACAAACCGTTGGTGATTATTTGGTGGGGCAACACGTAGATGGTTAAAAAGACAGTCAAGCCAAGCCCCCATACAGTGAAGGATCATGAGCTACTGACCCATTGAGAAATCAGTTCAGGGTTTCTCATCATGGACCCCACCGAGAAATCTCTCAGATTGGAAAATCTGAGCCCCACCAATCTTTGCCCCTTTCTCAGTTGAATTGTGGATCATTGCTGTATCGAATATCAGTTACCGAGGGTGGTGGGACCAACAGGTCCGAGTATGCCGCATTTTCACTCGGCTGACAGCTAAACCGACCAACCAAAAGATGAACATTACTGGAATCACACATCTTATCTGGGCCGTTCATCATGCAATACCTTCATTAATGGGCAAAAATAGGTCAGTTATCAGGTGGGTCAGAGATAAAAAAAAAAAAAAAAGAACAGTGAAGAAAATTGACAAATGGTCAACATTCAATGTAAGCATGGCCCACACCTGATCGGGAGGAATCAGGTGCAAGTGGGTCAGAGGGGGAAAAAAGACAGTTTAGAAAATTGACAAAGGGTCCACATTGAATGTAAACATGGCCCACGGCTGATCAGTAGGACTCAGGCGCAAGTGGGTCATAAGGAAAAAAAAAAAAAAAAGGACACTCAAAGAAAATTGACAAATGGTCCACATTCAATGTAAGCATGGCACACACCTGATCGGGAGGGACTTGGGGTGCAAGTGGGTCAGGGGGTGGGAAGGACAGTTAATAAAGTTGACAAATGGTCCACATTCAACGTAAACATGGCCCACGCCTGATCGGTAGGACTCGGGTGGGTCAGAAAGGGACAGTTAAGAAAATTGACAAAAATGGTCCACATTCAATGTAAAATATGGCCCGCACCAGATCTTCGGAAAATGGCACCTGCAGGGTTGGGCATATGCTCGAAGAACAGACGGTGTACGGGCTTACACAAAATTTGCAGGTACGCCCCCCCAAAATCTCATCTTTGCACTTCCAATACACTATATCTCAGCGCACTTTGTATAAGGGCAGTTAAATGACACGTGGCCTGCATATTTGCATAATTGACACGGGCTTTCAGTTCAAACAAATGATGGCCATCATTCGGTAATCCAGACCATTGGTTTGTTGTCCTACCCTGGATGAACACTGCCTCAGAAATGCTGCTTAATAGGATGATCTCAACCTTTTCTAGACCCTAAAGAAAATTGATCCAGTCTGGGAGATTTTTGGGGCAGCAATTGATCCAGTCTGGGAGATTTTTGGGGCAGCATTCTCCATCCACGGTGGGCCTCAACAGACAATTGGTCTGGACCCTCCAATCATCAGAAACCTTTAGTTCCTCTCTGCTTAAAGAGGTTCATTTCTATTTTACGCAAATTGGAGGGTCCCTCAATCTTCCTATGGTCCACTTGAAGATAGATTCTTGGCTGCCTTTTTCGGACAGTTTGGATCATTGCAGCACGTCCATTGGATGGGACACCCCAAACAGAACGGGGCAATCGGTGGTTTTATATCCATCATGGGCCGTTTTCTATCTGGTACCGAAAGCAAAGAAAAAAAAGGAAAGCCCATTGCACCATCTCCACTGTAGAGATGGTTGGAGTGTGTGGTGATCTGAACCATCCATCCAGTGGACACCCAACGTGGACTGGCCTCATCTTAAAAGGAGCAAGAGAAGATGGATGAAGGAAGAGATCAAGGAGTCTAAAAGAGGACAAAAGGCAATTTGCATCCAACAAACCACAAACACAATGGTCTGAAACAGCAACAGTTGAAATTTGGTTTATTTTGAAAATAAGGTTTATTTTGAAATTTGGTCTGAGGATCTGCAGGCATGCAGGGGGGCATCTACAACAGCAGAAATGGGTTACGACAGCTCTTAACAGGAATTCATCATCATCCAAGCCTTATCCCAACTAAACGGGGTCGGCTACAGCTCTTAACAGGAATTTAAAAAAAAAAAAAGGAAAAGAAAAGGGTCCAATCCAAAACAGGTAGCAAGGTTCGAATCTCTCCCTAGACAAACACTTTCTGGTGGTAAAAGGGAAGATTATCAACTCAAGAAGGCCTCTTCTGGGTAGTGTAAGCGTAATACTCCTTACCAGTATCGATTTTTGTCGTCTGACCACCAATATCCAGAACTGCAGAAGTAAAGGCCAACGCGGCTCCAGCAGAAAGTGCAGTTGGAATTCTCCTCGCTGCAAAATTGAAAACACCCACCTCCAGTAAAATAACAACGGTAGACAATGAATAGGGTGGAAAAAAATGAGACCCCAATCCTTAGACGAATAGAAATCAATTAAATTTCGAATACAACAAACAACAGCAATAAAGATGCTGATAAAAGTATTAACAGTTAAGATGGTGCTAAAATGTGTGAGAGACGCAGATGATGCAATGTTTATTGAAAATGAAGCATGGCTTAAACAGTATGGTCATCCAACTTGTGCTGGTCCCAAAATGATTATTGCCTCATGAATGTTAAAGAGAATTGGGTAGCAATGCAAAGCACAGCTGGCGGTGAAAGAGCTGGTCCGCAGCAACAAAGTGAACTTCCTTTTGCTTCAGGAGACAAAGCAGGACCTCACTGCAATAGAGGTTAGGGAGATCTGAGGCATTTGCAGGTTGGTTGGGTTAGCAACAAATCTGAGGGGAGATACGGTGGCATGCTGTCAAGCATGGAATTCTAGAGTATTGTCCATGGTTGATTTTTCTATCAGGCGTTGATCGCTATCCATTCTATTCAAATAGATGCAGAGAAGCTCAAGCTGTTGTTTCATCGTTTGACAGCTGTCTACGGCCCTAATCCTCCAATTCGCAGACTCGAGTTTTGGGCAAAGCTAAAGTACTCTGGATTGTTGGGGAGTCCTGTGGCGTATAAGGGGAGATTCCACTGTCATCCAGTTCTCTGAAGAGGAGAGAAGGATCGAGGGTCACAGCAAGCATGTGATGGGAATAGGAATGCCGGCAGCGGAAGCAAAAGCCGAACACACACAATAGAATATATGATTAAACGAGAAACACAATGCAATCACACCACACAAGCATTCAACCACAAGAGACAATCCGATTTTACGTGAAAAAACACCTAAACGGGTAAAAAAACCACGGCACAAAGCGATCTACTATGATTCAAAAGATTACAGAGATTAATAGCCCACAAGCAAGAAAAACCCAGAAAAAACCCAAGCTCTCTCCCTCTCTCAAAACACTCTCCCCTCTTCCTAATCCACTTAGGAAACCTTGGACACCTTAGAATACCATCTAAGTTTGGATTCATATCATATATATAGCAGGAATCCCGAAAATAGAAACATCTTACGCACATTCGCGTAACAGCGTAAGAAAACGCGTCACTGCGTAAGATACCACGTAACACGGCCAACCGGTCGTGACCGGTCGGACCGACCCAAAAACAGTCCAGGGAGAAATACGCACACTGAAAACACGACTGCCTCAACACATCCGACCGGTCATGACCGGTCGGCCCCCACTGTCCGACGGGTCATGACCGGTCAGTGCACAGTCCAGGGGCACAGTTTGAAGGCTCTTCCAACAGCATGTGGGTTCTCGACGAATTTATTGCTACAAAGGGAACGGTAGATCTGCCTCTTCAGGAGGCAAAATACATGTGTTCTAACAGTTGTTTAGCCAGTAGGTTAGACAAGCTTTTGATCTATTCGCAGTGGGAGTTGTTCTGGAGGTGAAGTCAAAAGCCCTCCTGAGTCCTGATGCTACCTCCAATGATAAGCTGATCTGCCTGGTCTCAGGGTTGAGTCCTGGGGCCATGAGCGGTTCCATTTAGAGAATGTGGCTGAACCACCCAGGTTTCCTCCAGTCTAGTCTTGGTGGTCCTTCAAAATGGGAGGTCACAGCGGGAGAAGATTCTGTTCCAAGCTGAAACTGCCATTGGATATTTGATTGTGGTTGCTTGGGGTTTTCATGAAAAAAAACCTGCAAGGAATCCCTTCTTTTTCTGGGTGAAACGCAGAGAGTTGATCCAGTGACCCCCAGTATTGACTCCTAGTCCAACTATTACAACCACGCCCAAAGGGCAAGCGTGCGATGCAGGGTCATGGAGGGGTAATAGCTAGGCAAGCTGCTAAGCATGAAAGTAACCACACAGGCACAAACATGAAGTGTCATGCTCGAGTAGTTGGCTGCTCAAAATAGCAGGGAACCCCTTGAAACATGATCACCATCACGACTCACATACCAACGCGATCAGGCCCCAAAATGTACATTAGCACAACTATTGCATGCTACCAACAAAGGGGTACTAGCATCTCAGATCAACTGTTGCACGCTACCCACAGAGGGGAATTTGCAAACAGCTGATATGAAGTGCATGCAGTCCCAAATGAGCCCACTGAGCATGAAAAAAGTAACCAGACATTAATTGTTATAATATAAATAATCTAAGTTACACCATCATCAGTCATGAATCTGTGTTTTGATTCATTAATAGATTAAGAATCAATCCCATATTAGGATTATCATGATATCGTATCAGATGTATGTATTTAACAAAATCAGCAGAATGATTTCTGCCAGTTAGAACACCTATTCCTTTACGATTGTATCATAATTCTATGCATGCGTGATCTATAATAGTAACATTTCCGTCATTTCATATATGAACCGCAACATGAATTCGTTTATGAAACTATATTGTATCTACTTAGTGTATGTACTGACGAGAGAGTGGGGCCCACATGGATCCTATGTAATCCAAAGACGTCATGCATGTGTTGTATATTTGATAGATAGCTTGTATCAAATCTGGCATAGCATGGCAATAGACGTGAGCATAGCCATGAATAGAAAGGATAGAGTGAAAGTATTCTGCTTGATTTACATGTATTAGAGCAACCGACGTGATCCTACCCTTATTGTACCATGTATTGGAAGTAGAAGCATACTGCATACCCATTCCAAACCATGTATCAGAGCAACATGTGATCCGGGTTAATCTGGTTCTGAACGAACAATTTGAAAGACCATATTCCAAAAAGAAAGGAAAGAAATAATTTGGATGACTCGCCTCTAAGAGGATAAGCTCAAGATTCAACGAATTAATGCAAGCAGATCAAGGAAGAAGCAAATTGCAATGAAGTTCAATGTACCGGATTGAAGTTTGAATGACACAAGAGAAAAGATGCAATAACTGTGAGCAAGCTCAACAATCTTCTAGTGTCATACAAGAGATCACCACTCCCTCCTCAACATACTTCTATAGAGAAACAAGAGAACTTGCTCCAAGAAAACATCATTCAACCGTGTCTTACTCCATGAGGCCTATTCCTTATTTATAGTGAGTGTTTGCAACGTTTCCCCCTTGAGAAAATCTCTAGCATAATCTAAGAAATATAAAAATAGAAATCCTTACTAGCCAAGATCTCTAAAGTAAGAAAACCCTTAAACATGGAATCTAATAATCCTTATTTCCTAGCATAGAGATATTTTTCCTAACATACAAATATGACAGAAAATTTGAAACTAGCTAAAGAAGTGGCCCTTTTCTAGTGCACACATGTGGGATGTGGCTTGATTACATTAATTCCCCGGGCTTGGAAAAACACAGCTTTGTCAAGTTAATGGCAATGTACTCTTCATAGAGCTCTGGGTTGATGCGCTTGAAATTGTTTGTTGAGATCCACGTACTGTCGAATCTCGATCCACCTGACGAGAAACTTCTAATACCCTCCTTGGCGCATAGAGACTATTTGATTGTCCAACACATCTTTGATGTTTTCTTCAAATTGGCATGGTACCTTAGGTATGTGCCGAGCTCGTTCTTCTGAACTCTCGTCAACATGATGCTGGAATAAACTGTAAGGTCTCCTACATTGAAAATGGGGGTTTGCATTATCACCTAGCTTCTTCAAAATATGGTGAGGAACTGCCCTTTCTAGAGCGGGGCCTGGTATAAGGGCCTGTTGGAAATCTCTCAGGTTTGAGCTGTACCATGACCCTATCCCATTCTTGAGATTGTGCAAGACATCGTTCAATATCTGCATGCCCCTTGTAGTGTTCATTACTAAGGGAGATCTGTTGTTTGACTTCTTCATGAATCTCCTTAATACGTTGTGTAAAAGACCTAACATCATGGCTCAATTCAGTCGCAATAGGAAGTGGGGCTAAATTGATAGGCTATCAAGGTCGCATACCAGTCACAATTTTGAAAGCAGAGTGTCTCGTTGTGCAATTTACAAAACATTTGACGCAAGACATCCGACCAACTCACCAAAAGCTCTAGAGCTGATGGAGGAGGCACGAAATATCATTTTCTCTCATAGCCCAAGCTAGGCCAAGCCTCGGTTGAACCCTCCTTCATGAGCCGCCCCACCTCGCATGGGTCTCACTTCGCACAGTCTACCCCACCTCGAGTGTGCCCCAGCCTCACACAAGGTGCCCCACTCGAGCCTGGTGTGAAAATGCCCTTGCATTAACAGTTATAGGCAATCCAATTTGTGATTACATGGATGCCCCATGAACTAATGTAATCACCAACCAAAAATCATAGAAGATGCCCAAGACTGCGGCTGCGGCTAACGACCTCAATCCAACCATTTGTTTGCAAATGACAAGTGCTTGAGAACTTTAATTTAGTTCCAATCTCAGACCTTAAAGTTTGCCAGAAGTAGCTCATAAACTTAACATCAAGATAAAATATAATTGCCTTGGGAACACCATGTAGACGAACCACCTCCTAAAAGAAAACATCAGCGATGTGTAGACTGTAGAGCATCTAATGTCTTCTTAGAAGGATGAAATGGGCCATCATCTTAGAAATCCAACCACAACATAAATTGGGTCACAACCAAGTTTGAGTTGTAGGTAATTTTAGGACGAAATCCATGTTGATGTATTCTATGGAGCATCTAGCATAGGCAATGAAGTATAAAGACCGGTATTTTGCTTGTTACCTTTGCTTAGCTGACACACTCGACACTACCAAACAACGATTCCACCATCTTTCTTTAAACCCAACAAGTAAAAGCAGTCCTCGACCAGGGCTAATCAATTCTAAAGTGACAACCAAAGCTACATGAATAAAGCTCTTGCATTACAAGCTCTCGCAACGAGCTTTTAGAAAGACACAACCTTATATGCTAGAATAAGTACCCATCCTGCAAACTGTATTGTGGGTACTTGGTGCTTGAGCATGGAAAGTGTTGAAAATACCTTATCAAAATCATTGTTAGTTGTGTTAATCTCTTTCAAGTTCCTTGAGCCCAACAAAGGAAACTGATAAGGTCGACAATAAATGTCATTTTCGGTTGAGGATATCTACTACCTTATTTTTTATGCCCGCTCGATGCTTCAGGTTAAATGTGGAACTCCTAAATATAAGTACTCCACTTAGTGTGCCATGTGCTCAATTTCTTTTGGGAGTTCAAATAATGCAATGGCTCATGATTGGAATAATCATAAACTTCTAATGAATGTGGTAATGACTCCATGTTTCAAGGCCTATACAATAACGTAAAATTCCATGTCATTTGTAGAATACTTATTTTCTTTCATATCCCTAATTGAGTTTTTTGCTGGAAAAGGCTACCAGATGTCCTCCCTGACTGAAGACAACTCCTATGCCTATGTGGGATGCATCACAGGCAACCTTGAATACCTTCTCAAAATCAAGAAAGCTTGATAATTGGAGTTTCCATCATTTCTTGCTTGATCTCTTGAAATGCTTTTGTTGCTGCTTTGGTCCACTCAAATAGACTAACCTTCATATATTCAATGATGGGCGCCATAATGGAAGTAAAGTTTGGGATAAACCTTCGATAAAACGTCGTCAATTTTTGAAAACTGAGAATCTCATGAATATTCATGGGACTATGCCAGTGGATAAATAGCCTTTACCGTTTCAATATCAGCCCTCACACTTTTGTTGAAATGACAAACGTCAGAAAGACTATGCTAGAACTTATGAAGGAGAAAGTGAAAGATGCTGTGGATACTTTAGGCGGGGATAAAGCGCCAGGGCCTGATGGTTTTCCGATGTTGTTCTTCCAATCCTTTTGGGAGCATATTAAGATGGATGTCATGGATTTTATGAATGAGTTCCACGAGAGGGGGCGTCTTTCAAAGGATCTTGGTGCCACTTTTGTGACGTTGATTCTGAAGATTGCAGGCGTGGACTCTCTAAGGACTTCAGACCGATCAACTTAATTAGGAGTAGGTATAAGATTTTGGCGAAGGTTTTAGCTACTCGGTTGAAAGGGATCATTGGGAAAATTATATCTGACAACCAAAGCGCTTTCATCTCGAGAAGACAGATTATTGATAGTGCTCTCATAGCTAATGAATGTTTGGATTCTTGGCATAGATTGAGGGCTAAAGGAGTAGTGTGTAAGCTCGATTTAGAAAAGGCCTATGACCATGTGGATTGGGGATTCTTATAGTATATGCTGAAGAGAATGGGGTTTGGTGACAAATGGAGATGCTGGATTGGGGAATGTGTGGGATCAACACATTTCTATATTCTCCTCAACGGTTCTCCTAAAGGTTTTTTTCAGAAGCACCAGGGGGTTGCGCCAAGGTGATCCACTTTCTCCCTTTCTTTTTGTTATTGTAGGGGAAGGTTTGTCGGGTATGTTGAGCAGAGGTTAAGATGAAGGTCTTTTCAGCGGGACCAAAGTGGAAGGCATGGACGATTTGATTTCCCACATTCAGTTTACGGATGACATGCTCCTGTTTTGCGAAGCAGACACGGACAAAGTGAGTAATTTGAGAACTATTGCTCGTTGTTTTGAAGTTGTGTCGGGGCTGATGGTTAACTTGACAAAGAGCAAGATGTATGGCGTGAACATGGAGGAAGAGGAAGTCAGGCAACTAGTGGGAGTCTTTTGGTTGTGCAGCGGGTACCCTCCCGACTATCTTTGTGGGCCTCCCCCTTAGTATTAGCAAGCCCTCGAATCTCATATGGGACAAGGTGATCAGCAGGTTTGAGATGTATCTTTCTAGATGGAAGTGTAGATACTTGTCCTTTGGAGGGCGTATAACTCTTGTTAAGATAGCCCTCTCTAATCTTCCCCTCCATTCCATGTCGGTCTTCAAATACCCGGTTTCTATCTTGGCTAGGTTGGATAAACCGAGGCAGGATTTTCTTTGGCACGGGAGGGAAGACAAGAAGAAATTTCACCTAGTGGAGTGGAAAGAGGTGTGCAAACAGTGGAAAGAGGTGTGCAAACATTTCAAGGAGGGGTGGTATAAAAGATCTCCGGAATATGAACTGAGCTTTGTTAGGAAAGTGGATATGGAGACTTGGGGTCGAGAAAGGGGCGCTATGGAATAAGATCATCAAAAGCAAATATGGAAGTGCATACGGAGGTTGGTGGACCAGAGAATCTATTTTTTATAGATCTTCCAGTTTGTGGAAAGGTATCCTGTCGATGAAGTCGGAGGTTCTAAAATGTGTCTCCTTCTCTATTGGGAATGGTGCGAGTACCCGATTTTGGGAAGATGTTTGGGTGGATAATGTCCTGTTAAAAGCGGTCTTTCCACATATCTTCTGTCTCGCTCCTCAACCAAACATTAAGGTGTTTGAATGTTACTCTTACGTGGGGGGGAGCAGTGGTGTGGGATCTGCCCTGCAAAACATTCCTTTGGGATGAGGAGGTGATCGAATTCAGCTATGTAGTCCTGATCAGTCATCCTTAGATAGCTTAATTTAGAGGTTTGATAAGTCTAATGCTTTTACAGTGAAATCCTTCTACAATGTCCTTAACAGCGGCCCTAACCCGTCTAAGGTGGCAAACATAGGGCAGCTATGGAAGTATTAGGTGTTTCCCATGTTCGCAGCGTTTGGTTGGTTAGTGGGAAAGAAGAAGGGACTAATGGTGGACAATTTGCGAAAGAGGGGTATGATCTTACTGAATGCTTGCCTTTGTTGTATGGGCAACGAGGAGTCGGTGAATCATCTCTTCATTCACTGCTCCTTCACTTTTCCGATTTGGTCCGACATTCTTTTACGGTTTAGAGTGGCGTGGACCTTTCCCTCATCTACGGGTGATCTTCTAAAGGCATGGCATGGGGTTAGTTTGTTTAATAGCAGAATTGGTCTGTGGAGAATGGCCCTGTTGGCTGTGTGGTGGGCAGTTTGGGAAGAAAGGAACAATAGATGTTTCCGTTGAGAGTCGTGTTATGCAGAGGCAGTTTCTCATAGGGCGAGATGACTTATTATCAAATGGGCTTCCAACATTGATAAATACAAGCGTTGTAATTTTCTTTTTCTTGGTGTGTAGTTGAATCGCTATCTCGGTGGTTCGGGTCTCTTTTATTTTTATTCTTCTTCTCAGTTTTCTCTTTGTAGCCTGTGTTTTTTAATGAATTGTGTTATCTTTAAAAAAAAAAAAATTGGTGTAGAGTTTCCCTAGTGTAATGCTCTCATCAACCGACAAAGATGGAATAAATTATCTTCTTGTGAACGATTGTAGATGAGAATGTCATCAAAACAAACTTGCTTATGAATGGCCATAGAATTTGTGCCATCACTACGCATGAACGTATTAGGTGCATTTGTCAAGCCAAAAGGCACTCATAGAATCCACTCTTCATTTTAAAACCAGTCTTCTGTTCATCCTTATCTAGTGATGCCCTCTTTGCAAATTGATCTTAAAAAAAATTGTAACACTTGCCATCATGTCCAGTATGCCATCTAGGCGTGGAAATAGTACCTTACCATTATCTTGTTGATGGCGCAGCTATGAACAAACATCCACCAACCGCCATCCTTCTTTGATGTCAACAACGCCAGGACAACACATGGGTTGAGGCTTTCACGAGTAAAACGCTTGGCCAATAATTCCTCCACTTGTTGATAAAGCTTCGTGTGCTCTATGGGTTCATTCGATGATGATGGGAGATTTGGGAATGAAGCTCCGAGTACCTAATCAATTGCGTGCTTAATGCTATGCATGAGTGGAAGCTCACTGGGCAGTTTGTTAGGGAATAGAATGTTCTAAATCTCAAGCGATTGGACAAAGCCTTCACCACATGGATCCGTCTTGTATTTGCATCCACCAAAGCATACATGATTTCCTATTCTTGACTTTCTTCCACGAATCTGGCCATACTCAACATTGTGGAAGCTGGCTTTTATCTCTTCTAGTTCGTCATTGGTCATAGGGTTGACAGTGACGAGCTTTCCTTTGTACATAAAGCTGTAGGTGCTCTTGCAACCTTTATGAGATGCATCTTTGTCATATATCCACAGGCACCCCAATAATATATGCGTGACTTTTCTTGGAATGATGTCACACCAAATTGATTCTTTGTAACAACCCAAGGAGAAGTTTACTAAGCACCACTTGGTCATGGGGATGAATGTGTTATTCACCCACGCAATCTCGTACCATGTGGGATGCTTTTGAGTCTTCAGCTTTAACTTGTCCACTATGCTTTTTGAGGCTACATTTATATTGTTGCCATCATCAACTTGTCCACCATTGGGTGCACCCCACACGATGGATTTAGACATCGAAAGTGGGCCCCACTTGATGGATGGCCCACATCAAGGCAAGCCCCACATAATGGATAGTCCAAATCAAAGGTCGGCCCCTAATGATGAATGGCCCACATCCAAGGCAGGCCCAACATGATGGACAACTCAATTCAAAGGTGGGCCCCACAGGATGGACAATTAAATGTGGGCTCTACGTGATGGACAATGGACATTGAAGGGCCCCACATGATGGATGACCGACATCAAGGTTGGCCCCATATAATGGATGGTCCACATCAAAGGTTAGCCCCTAATGATGAATGGTCTAAGGCGGGGCCCAGCATGATGGATGATCCACATCCAATGTCCGATATGATGGACGGCTCACGTCCAAGGTGAGAGGCATGAAGGGGTGTGCTTGTTTGAGATGCAATTGTTGAAAATTTTAAAAATGACAGCAACTACCCCTAAAAAAGTTCTATTTTGAATGTTTTATCAAACATAAATACTTCAAATAAGAGCTTTTTTGGGTTCTAAAAAAGTGATTTTACCAAATGAGCTTATTGTAAAATAAGCGCTAGAACAAAAAGTCTTAATTCAATAGCTCCTATTGCGTTAGATAAGAGATGCCAAATGGGCCCTAGTTAAGAGAATCCTTAAACATGAATATCTAATGATACTTATTTCCTAGAATAGAGATATATTTCCTAACATAGAAATATGAAAGAAGGGAAATTAAAAGCAAACTTAAAAAAAGAAAAAAAAATTGGGCCTTTTCTTGTGCATAATTATGGGGTGTGCACCTGTGGGATGTGGCACAATTGCATCATTGGCATTTAGAGTTCTAGAGGATAAGGTCCTTTACGTTAAAAAAAAAGCCAGGAATGATGCTCTAGATCAAGGGGTGATTGGAGCCAAGCAGGGATTTGCGGCATTTTGAAGAATGATAGTGGGAGGTTAAAATGGCTTATCAAGTCCATCTGGCGGGTGGTGATCACTTGGGTCTGTAACCAAATTTGAGTGTTTTCTTATCCTATAGAATGATCATTTGCAAAGAGAAGAATATGCTCAAATGTGACTCAAAATTTTCCCTTATAGGGCTTTTATTAATTGTAGAGACGTTAGATTCCCAACCATAATATACCACCAGCTGATAAATCACATCTCATAAAGAAACCCTTGGAAAAGTGAAAACCAAAGTACATCCTACATAAAGAAAAGTGTGCAGTATGTGTGATCATTTGGGGGTATCCCATAACTACTGCTGATCTTAGACTTTTTTTTTTTTTTTTTGAGAGGCATCATAGACTTCTTATTCTCTGACCTTCCCTGTCAATAAGCTCCTTCCTTCTTCGTACTGCTTTGCCACACTCTAAAACTTACAAATAAGGTATGTTGGTGATCATGTGTGATCGATTGTTTTCTAGCTTTCAGGCTTTAAAGAAAATAAGCACACAAATCCCTATGTGGGACCTGTGCATGACAAATGCATCCCTGTGGACTAGCACAAGGTCTGTAGATCTGGGAACACTGGTGTTTGTTGTCAATGGGACTCGACTTCAGAAAGGGACATTGTCGAAAGTAACCTGTAGTCTGGTTGAGAATTGCATGAAAATCCTCAGAAGTCAAGATTGTCCTGATTAAGGCTCTTTTGGGTTGTACAGATGTGCAAGACTAAAAGAAGAATACAACAACTGCACATGCCTGAACATATGCTAGCATGGTAGGCAGGTGAAATATCACAGCCGTCCATCAGAAGGGTACACCTATGTTGAATCCCTATCCCAAGAATCAGGTCAGTCCACTAGTGAGGCGGACCACTTTTTAACTGAACAAATGTCCGGATGTGAAAAAATCAGCCGGAGTTTTCTAACCTGTCCACTTATTTCTGACATCATGGTACAAGAGGATTTGTGGGAACAAATGGCCATTCTATATGCTTTGTAAGTGGTGACACTATCAGGCTAAAGAAAATTTATTTGAAACTAAATTACATGATATTCATATAAGCATGGAATTGGTTGGTATAGCCTTTTTTTTCCAGGATTTGTGGTAACAAGATCATACGGACCTTCTTCGTCAAATGATCAAAAGACTCATCCAACAAGCAGATAATGAAAAAAAACATGTCTAATTCAAAGAAGAGCTTTGCTAAGCCCAAATGCACATACAAGTCAGCTAATGTACACTCTAGAACATATGCTAGCATGGTAGCTAGGTGAAATATCCCAGCCGTCCATCAGAAGGGTAAAACTATTTAGAATCCTTATCCCAAGAATTAGGTCAGTCCACTAGTGAGGTGGGCCGCTTTTAACCGAACAAATGTATGGATGTGAAAAAATCAGCCGTAGTTTTCTAACCCGACCACTTATTTCGAATATCATGGCAAATGTAGTAAGTGTACCACCTTTATATGGCAAAGAGTATTCCTGATATTATCGATAACATAAGCTTGGCGATAATGATAACACTGGTAGTATTAGAAATTCCAGGTATTGGCAATATATCGCTAAGTATCAATATCGCCAATGTTTTTTACTGTGTAAATTCCAGGCATCGCTTGTATCGCTAATGTATCACCAATATTTTCAACTGTGTAAATTTCAGGTGTTGCTTGTATCGCCAATGTATCGGCGATATTTTGATAATATTGCTAATGTAAAGCCAATGTATCGATATCGCCAGAAACATGTTTATTAAAAAAAATCCATTTCAAAGTTTGTTTTATGGGTGCATGGTTGTATGATGAGATGCATGTTTGTATGTGTGTATATGCATGCGTGGATGGATGGATATACGTATTGGATGGTTGGTTGGATGTGTGTAACTATGTGTTTGTATGAATATGTGTATGCATGCATGGATCATGCATGTGTGTTTGTATGTGTGTATGTGCATGCATAGATGGATGTATCCACCATTTTCCCCACGTTTCCCCAATATTTTCATGAGTCAACAATACATGCTTTTAGGCCCCATTAAAGGAAACTTATTATTTGATTCCCAAATATGCAAATGTGCAGCTTTTTCACTAATATTTTATTCTTAAATATGCAAATATGTGTATTTTAGCATCTCCTAAAGTATCATTGAAAAATTCCACTATTTTCTCATGTTTCCTTAATGTTTCCCTGAGTCAACTTTACGTGCTTTTAGATCCCCATTAAAGAGAAACTTATTATGTATGTGTCTTTTTTGCAATTATTTAATTTCTAAATATGAAAATATGTGTATTTTAGTATCTCTTGAAGTTCCATTGAGAAATTCCACCATTTCCTCATGTTTCCCCAATGTTTCCCTCAATCAGTGACACATTTCCGGATATCAACAATAATATCAGCAATATAGATACGTTTCCAAATCCCCAACCAATGATAAATGTAACAACAGTGATACTACGAACACTGGACTCCCACCTGATGGATGGCTTAGATACACCTGCCATACTGGCACATTTGGCAGTGTGTGCATTAGCTGACTTGTACATGCATGTGGGCTTAGCAAAGCTCCTAAAGGATACACTTTTTTTCCCCCTTTTTCTTTTTTAAATGTATGCGACTAGCAGACTCCTTTAATTGCGAACAACTATCAAGTCATCAGTATCTGTATCCATGCCCAGACATGATACCATTTTTTTTAAAGCCCTGACATCACGGTCAGTGTTTTAAATAGCTACGCTATGTAGCGTGTACACAACGTAGCATAGCGTAGCCTTAGCGCTACGTAATTCATGAAAATAGCTTAAGTTGCATTTAGCCTACGGTACATGATAATTTGCATACGCTACACACTATGCAGCTCACATGATATTGCCAATGATTTGTTACATTTTTCCATTTCCAATAAAAATTAGTTACCCTTTTTAACGCTTTTAGTTAAATAATATTAATAACAATATTGAATCAGTTTCACTGCTCTTTATTTACCTTTAATACTTAATCAATGCCCTTTCCTATTACTTTAGGTTGCATTTCGTTGCACCAAATATCATGAAATTTTGTTAAATTTCATTGTTAATCAGTCTAATTTCGTATAAAATATCAAGACATTGGTGCAACCAAGCACTTTGATTAAGAATCTAGAAGTTGCTATCGCTTACACCTCACGCTTCAAAGGGGTGAATGCTACGCTACACGCTATTCGCTATTTAAAACACTGATCATGGTTACATTACATCCCCCAACAAATGTTTCAGGAATAGGTCATAAAATTTTTATTCATATATCTGCCACAACACAAAATATTCAAAAGGTAAATTACATTATCGTGAAGGGCGGGAAAAAAAAAAACCTAAAACGCAATTGCTAATCTGAGTTAATGATCAAGCACTCTTGTCTCCAAACACGTTGCACATACGTATGAGATCCAATCCATTCATCTACGGGGTCCAACTGTTGAATGTTGTACCCAAACATCACTCTAATCAGATGATCCCAGCCACCAATTGGATGACTTTTAAGGCTTACAAATGGACAAGTCTAACCAATGGTTGACATTTCATGTCATGGGAGAAAGACCTCCAATTGGAAGCTAAGATCATCCAATTGCAGTGATTTTTGGGATATGATCAATTTTGGGTAGGAACCACAAAGATGGATGGTCTGGATGCAGTTGCTAATCCGACTTAATGATCAAGCACTCTTGTCTCCATACACGTTGCACATACGTATGAGATCCAATCCATTCATCTACGGGATCCAACTGTTGAATGGTGTACCCAAACATCACACTAATCAGATGATCCTAACCACCAATTGGATGACTTTTAAGGCTTACAAATGGACAAGTCTAACCAATGGTTGACATTTCATGTCATGGGAGAAAGACCTCCAATTGGAAGCTAAGATCATCCAATTGCAGTGATTTTTGGGATAAAATCAATTTTGGGTAGGGACCACAAAGATGGATGGTCTGGATGTTGTGAGTGCATGCAACAAGTCTATGCTTGATAACAAACTTAGACATGCATTTAATGTTGGAGTATAGACCTAAAATATAAACAATGTTGAAGCTCAAGTTCATTAATCTCCCAACTGTGAAAATTCAAGAAAATTTATTTTTTATTTTTATTTTGATAGATGATATAAGATTCTCACGCTTTTACTACTCCCATAACGAACTTGTAATTTCGAAACTTCTTGCAATAAGAATAAGCTAAAACTAAACAAACCCTAAAGAGATCCTTACCTTTGAAACCCAAAACAGTAGCTCCGGCAGCAAAACCACCCACTGCACCATTAATGAAGTCCCTCTTCATCCTGTAGTGCTGCACCAACTGCTCCACACCTATATAAACTCCTCCTATCGCAGCAAATGTAACCCCATAGTTACCCATCATCTTAAGGGTCCTTAACAGGCCTGGGAGAGCGACATTCCTCTCGACACGGGGCACATCATACCATGTAGCAACGACTGTGCCCCAAATAGTCCCGGCGGCCAAACCCATCGTTGCACCCTTAATTGTCTTCATGGTTGGAGTAGCATCATCCTCCAAGTACCTAAGCTCTGAAGGATCCATTTGCTTTCTTCTAACCAGACCGAATCAGAATACAAAGAAATCAGAACTTCAGAATCTGACTGATGAATTGAAAACCAGTTGGCCTAAGAGGTATTATACGATGGTAGAGCAAAAGAATTGGCATTCCTTAGTTTGGAAGCAATGGGGCATGTGGGGCCCACCTCTGCATAATCTAACCTGATCACCAGGTGGTCCCATCATGGGATGGACCGTGCACACCTGTAACTGATCAATCCAGCAATGGTAGAGGAAGGCCAAACTCTGGAAAACCTAAACCATTTATCCGGTTGGCCCCCATCACAGGACTATCTGTGTCTAAACATCTCTATTAGACGATCCAAGCCAACAATCCAGTAGAGCTTGCAAGTGAAAAATTGCAGATAATTGTCCGAATTTCAGTAGGGGGCATAAATAGATGTTAGGATGAGTTCAATGGGGAGATTTTCAGGGTATCTGCCGTCATCGATAGGTCCAAAACACATGGACGGTTTAGATTAACTAAAGTTGGCCATCCACATGTACAGCCTATGGGAAAAAACAAACCGCTCAATCGGGGATTGAACATTTCCTCTCCAGACAACACGCCACAATAAAAACGAATCACGAATTACAACGATTCGTTAAAAGCAAAGCCTCTGAATACGAAAAACCCTAGAGAGATCATTTCCCCACTCAATTGAAACAGAAACAAATCAAAACCCTACAAATCGAACAACGCCGCAGTAAAACCGAAAAAAAAAAAAAAAAAAATTCCAATCAAGAGGATTTCCGTTAAATCAAGATTCAAAACAGGAAAAGGCACAAAAAAGAAGAAGAGAAGAAGAAGATAGAAAAAGATCGAAAACCTAAAATGGAAAAGAGATGAAAGAGAACGCCAATTCTCCGACAATCAGAACCCTAGAATACGTGGAATTTTTTCATGATGGGGTGAAATTGAGAACGAGCAGATGAATCGATTCAAAGAGAAAAGAGAGAATAAGGAGACGAAAGCTTACAGCGAGAGTACAGAGAGAGCGAGAGAGAGCGTCCAGAGCTGTTCTGAAAATGCCTCAGCTGCACGACGCCATTACTCAAATGGGGAAATCGGATTAAGTAATAACTCAGTACGCTTTTATCGTACCGAGTAAACTCTGTTGGGCCCATTGGGAATGTATGTGGTTTATCCATGCCGTCTATCCGATTTTCCGGGTCATTTTAGTGGTTGAGCCAAAAATTGAAGCATATCCAAAGCTCAAGTGGACCGTAATACAAGAAACAGTGGGAATAATGATCTCCACCGTCGAAACATTCCTAGGGCCACAGTGATGTTTATTTGTTATCCAACCCTGTTCATAAAATCACACAAATATGGATGAAGGTAAAAAACAAATATTAGCTTGATCCAGAGCTTCCGTGGCCCTTGAGAATTTTTAAATGGTAAATGTTCAATTCTCACTGTTTCCTGTGGTGTGTTTCATTTGAACTCTGGATATGCTTAATACTTCGTATAAATACATAAAATTGTCCGGTAAAATGGATGGACGGTGTGGATAAGTTACATAAATCACAGTGGGCTCTACAGAGTTTACTCAATACACAGTTACTATGCAGTCCGCTTCCCTCAGCTCGGCGGGATTTTTACTGCAATAGCCCAAGTGTGGCTAATTTTACAAAAAGTTTAATTTTTCGTGAGGCTCTTTTTTTTTTTTTTTTTGGCCTTTTCATGAGAAATTGCAAACCTTTCTATTAAAAAGCCCTTCTTATCACCTCGAAAATGCCCTTCTGACCACCTGCTCTTAGGTATGTCCATGAAGAGTAGGGCTGTCAACTGATCGGATTTGGAATGGATCGGGGCTGATTTGAATTCGACCTGATTTGTGATCCAGATGATTCAAGTCTGACCCGAAATCTAACGGATCTCTAAACTTTTGATCCGAAGCCCAACTTGATTGAGATTCGGTTAAGCCGACTCCGATCTGACCAGATCCAAATACACTTGGGTTTTGGAACCAACTTATTTTTGGTCTAACACCATAAAATGATCTAAAAAAATGTATGGACGGCATGGCTTAAACACATACATCATGGTTGGGCCCACAGAGCACCGACCACTAGCTAGGGTCACTAGCCAATCCGTTTCCACCCACCCTTATTAGCTAGGCATCGCACTCACCTGACCACCCTTGTTAGCTAGGCAACCCACCCACCCCTGTTAGCTAGGAACGCATCCACCCCTATTTCCGGGCCTCTGGCAGTTCGGCAGCCAAAGGGCCATCCGGAGAGAGAGAGAGAGAGAGAGAGAGAGAGAGAGAGAGATAGAGAGAGAGAGAGATTTAGAGAGAGAGAGATTTAGAGATTAAGAGAGAGAGATGCAGAGATTCAGAGAGAGATGTAGAGATTCAGAGAGAGAGAGATGCAGAGAGAGAGAGAGAGAGAGAGAGAGAGAGAGAGAGGGGTACCTGATTTGATACGATTTAAGAGGGGGCGGATTTGAGAAGGGGCGGAGGTGCATATGCTTTAGGTATTTAGGTTTTTTTTTTTCCGTTTATACCCTTGCTTATTAATGGAGCAAATCGAGGTAGATCCGAATCCGACTCGATTTTTAAACTTTGATCCGACATCCGACCTGTTGATCCGAATCCGGTAAAATCGGAGCGGATCCGGACCAAGATCTGATCCGTTGACAGCCCTAAGAGGTGAAAGCCCTTTTGGGTGTTACGAAGGGGCTCTATCGTGGGCCCCACCATGATACATATGTTACATCCACGTCATCCATCTTTTTTGCCAAATCATTTTAGGCCATGGGCCTAACTCTGAGACAAATCCAGATCGCAGGTGGGCCACATCATAGGGAATAGTTGGGACAATGACATCCACTGTTAAAACCTTGCTAAGCCCCACTATGATGTTTCTTTTCCATCAAACTATGGGACCCACCATGTTGTATATGTTTCATCCATGCCGTCCATCCTTTTTTTCAGATTATTTTAGGCTTTGGGCCCCATTTTGGGCTAGATATAGATCTCAGGTAGGCCATACCATAGTAAACAATTGGGACAAGGATGTCCATTGTTGAAACTTTTCCAGGCCCACCTTGATGTTTATTTCTCATCCAATCCTGTTGATATGGTCACATAGACCAGTATAAAGGGACCACACAAATATCAACTTGATTCAAAGGCCCTGTGGGCCCTACTATCATAAAATAGTAAGGGTAGTGATGCCTACTGTTGAAGCCTTCCTTAGGCTCCCCTTGATGTTTGCTTGCCACCTAGACTTGCACCACAGGTCTAGGGGAAAACATAAGTATCAATTTGATTCAAAACTCTTAAGGCCCCATTTGGGTGCCACACTGCAGGCTTGGGCACGTTGCCCAGCAAGTGGCCCACCCTGTGGGTCCCACCACGATGTATTTATTTTATCCATGCAGCCTATCTTTCTTTTTTTCTTTTTTCTTTTTTTTTATATCATATTAGGCCATGGGCCCCCAAAGATGAGAAAAATCAATTCTCAAGTGGACTAAATGGTAGGGAACAGTTGGATCAGGGCCAACCGTGGGGCTGTCCGCCCACCATGATATTTGTGTTATATTTACACTGTCCATCTGTCTTTCTAGCCATTGTAGGGCTATGGGCCCTATTGTGAGGCAGACCCAAGTCTCAAGTGGACCGCCCCATGGAGCACAGTGACTGAGCAACTATTATTAGAAATTGTCCTAGAAGCTCGATCCAAAGCTCACTGCAGGTAACGTGCCTTGGTATGCTACCCAACAGTGGCCCACCTCATGGGATCCACCCTAATGTTTGTGTTTTATCTGAGCCGTCCATCCATTTTGCTAAGGGGAACCCACAGTGCTCAGGGGGAATCTAATCCATAGTGCTCTATGGGAACCCACAATGCTCAGGGGGAATCTAATCCACAGTACTCAGGGGGAACCCACAGTACTTAAAGAGAACCCACAATGCTTAGGAGGGGATCCTAAAGTGCTCAAGAGGGATCCACAGTGCTCAGGGGGAATCCAACAAATAGTGCAGTGCTCAAGGGGGATTCAAAGTGCTTAGGGGGAACCCACAATGCTTGAGGGGGGGGGGGGGGGGGGGGGGGGGGGGTCCAAAATGCTATGGGGAACTCACGGTGTTCAGGCTTAACAATGTTTCAACAGTGGACGTCATTTTCCCAAATGTTCCCTATGGTGTGGCCCACCTACGATCTGGATATCTCTCAGAGTTGGGCCCATGGCCTAAAATGATCTAGCAAAAAGGGTATCTGTTTATCTACGTCATCCATCCTTTTAAGATCATGTTAAGGAATGAGTAAAAAATGAGGTGGATCCAATGCTCCAGTCGACTGCACCAGAAATGACTCTTGCATTTAATGCACATCTTATGCAACCAAGCTTACTATTTGGTGTGGTCCACTAAAGCGTGTTATCGGCCTTTGTTTTGGGCCCATACCTTAGACGACATGGATAAATAGATGTCCCACATAGATTTGGTCGGACGCCCAACCATGTATCTAGGGCAGTAATGGTCGAGTTTAGGGCGGGTTTAGCCAAAACCTGACCAACCCGTTTACTAAATGGGTATGGGTCCAAATTTTATACCCAGACGCTTTTAGTAGATGGTTGGGTATGGGTCAAGTCTTAGTCACCCCATTAGAGCCATTATATAAATGGCTTTGGGTCTGATAGAGAAAGATCCACCCCGACCCGTTTATAAATGGGTTAGGTCTATTGGGTTTGGGTCTAAATATGGTATGCAAGCATTTTTAACAGGTTTAAAACTGGGTTTGGACAGGTTCGGGCCTAGACTGGGTCTCTTGCAACATAAATCAAACCCACCCATTTACTAAATGGGTTCGGGTCGAGCCTAATATGAAGGAAACCAGATCCAGACTAATTTAGCATATGGGTCTATTCTTGGATCCAGACCCATACTATTTAACAAACCGGTCAAGTCGGACGCGGATTGCGTCTTGCCCTTGCCCAGACGGACTACCGTCTGGGCAGACCTGTGGAGGGGCCAACTATGATGTATCCATTTATCAACGCTGTCCACCCATTTTATAAGATCATTTTAAGGTATGAAACTAAAAAAGAGAATGATCCAACGCTCAAGTGGGCCACACCAAACAATGAGCGGAACTTGGTTGACATCATCACTAGGGTTGTAAATGGTCAGGTCTGGGGCGGGTTTAGCCAAAACTAGACCCGCCCATTTACTAAATGGGTATGGGCCTAAATTTTAGACCCATACCCTTTTACTAAATCGGCGGGTCTAGGTCGGGTCCAAGTCAACCTATTAAACCCAACCCATTTATAAATGGGTCTGGTTGAGGGAGATCCACCCATACCCATTTATAAATGAGTTGGGTCTAATGGGTTTGGGTCTGGATCTAGCATGCAAGCATTTTTACAAGGCTTAAAATTAGGTATGGACGGGTTTGGGTTGGATGGGTTCCTTAAAACATAAACCAAACCCACCCACTTACTAAATGGGTTTGGTTGGGTCAGGTCGGGCCTAATGTAAAGGAAACTAGAGCCAGACCTGTTTAGCAACTAGGTCTATTCTTGGACGTAGACCTGTACCATTTAACAAATGGGTCGGGTCTAAATGGGTTGGGTCTGGGTACCCCATTGGGCCTGCTGACCCATTTACAGCCCTAGTCATCACTATAGTAATACTGATGACGTCGCCAAATTCCGCTCACTGTTTGGTGTGGGCCACTTGAGCGTTGGATTTGCCTCATTTTTAGGCCCATATGCTAGTATGATCTTATAAAATTGATGGACGGTATGGATAAACGGATGCATCACGGTGGGCCCCTTCACAGGTCTGCCCGAACTTCCCGTCTGGGCGGGGCAGGACGCAATCCTCGTCCAGTAGGGTATGGGTACCCCATCAGATCCGCTGAACCATTTACAGCCCTACCAGCATCCTACTTACTCAATGAGGTTTCCTATGCTACTCTAAAGAGTAGCCATGGGAATCCACCTTCCTCGCACGTGCAAAGATTCATGCAAAATCCGGGCCATTCGTCAGGTGGGAACAACAGTTGAGATGGACCAGAATCATCTACAACACCTTTTTTACGCAGGTAAAACACCCAAGCTGGTGAGCCCACCATGTTGTATATGTCAAATCTAGTCCGTCCATCCTTCATTATGGGAGTAGGGGCAAGAAATTAGGCGGTGGTTCCGCAGCGTTGATTTGAGTGTATTTGATCCAGATGTATTTGAAATTCACTGTTTTGATGTATTTCCAAATCTCTTCCTTGATTTGGAGTCAAATGCTGGTCGCTGGGCTGCTTATAGAGGGCCCAAGAAAGCTTTGTTTCAGATGATATTTGTGCTTTCCCCTAGTGATTTTTCTGTTGATTGTGTGTTTTTATAGTATAGAATTATTGAAGGGTTGGGATCCTCTAGACCTGGGATATCCCCAGGGTAAACCCCATCCATTGTTAGAACATGCATCAACGGTTTGGATCATTAACCCATGGACCCGCACGCACCTAAACAGGGTCTCTTCTCACCACGCCCAATCCAAATCTAACTGGCGATGTCAACCATCCGATCAGCGAAAGTTAATGGACGAAATGATAATGAACATAAGGGGGGGAGGCGACATTCAATGGTTAGGATTGTCCAACTAATTTGGGCATTTGCCTGCCTCTAGTGCAAGCTGAAGACCGGAAGTCATGACCATTGGAAACTCAGGTAGGTCACACTGTAAGAAAAAATTGGTATGAAATGGCCCACCATTAGGTTTGTGTAGGGCCCACTGTTTATATTTCATCCAATCCATACATCTCTACCTCATTAGGATGAAAGCATACCCCCCAAAACCACGCTATTCCAAAACTCAGGTGTGCCATAGCACGGGAACTTAGCGGCTTAGGTATAATTTCCTATTGGGGTGGCCACCAAAGTGTTCAATTAGCCTTATTATTTGGATAAATGGCAAATAATGAGTGTAATACCTGATGGGCGGGGTGGATCTCAGGCACCTAGAGTCTTTTCCATTGTAGAAGCATTGGGCATGCGATCTTGTGCCTCTAGCCGATATAGAGTGGGCCGCAGACCTATTCATTCCTATTCATGGCATAGATGGACCGAAAGCAGCCAGAAGGGAAGCAGACTTAGTTTGTTAGATCTGGGCCTAATTCTAGTAAGGCATGATATGATTAGGCCATGTGTGATGGGATTAAAGAAATTCATTCAAAATAGTGAGAAATTGTTGTTCGAAGTACAAATCGTAAAAGGGCCATAACTTTTGGTTCGGGGAATCATCATGAGACGCATGACTTATCGCTTCGTTTCGCAAGAAAACAATTCATTTCTAGCAAAATTAGTGTTGTATGATATCTCTTTTATCTTAGAGTTTTGTTACGTGATGTCTTCGATTTACTTCTTATCATGCCGAATCATATGAAGAAAAAAAAAAAATTAAATTAGAGCTTACTTTTTTCTTTTTAATAGAATTTATTATTTTGGGTAAGTTGCATTTTGATTGCATTAGGACTCTTAATTAGGGTTTGCGTTTTAATATTTAAAGCATTGAAATCTCATCTTAGAGATGGACATCAAATTTTTGTTTTTTTAAATTTTCCTTTATCTCTTGTAGGTTCAAGAGCCGTTACACCTTGTGGATTCAAGGTTGATATCATGTAGAGGAGACAATGCGCTCCCTCTATTCATCTTACACCTTTCCCTGTGTCACTAGTGGATCCAACTAACTAGTCTGAAGAAAGATACAACCATTGTGGCTCATACACAAACCTATGGTTGACATCCCATCCCTTTTGTTCCCTACGGTGTGGCCCATCTCCGATGTGAATCTAGCTCAATTTTTTATTTCATGGAATATTGATGATGTGGCCCATGTCATTGTGAATTTTACATGTACAAAGCTTGGGTGTAACCACGATTGTGGAGGGTTTGAGGCCCCCTCCTAATTTATGTCTCCTGTATTCTCTTTCTTAAAAATTTTCTGCAATCGCTCTCTAGTTGATATCTCTTTCTTTAATCTCTCCTAGAAGCTTGGTTGGGCCTGCTGTGAACATTGCAATCTCAGTTTAGGACATATACTCTAAAATGAGGCAGAATAAAAACTCAAATCAAGAAACAGTGAGGACAAAAAAGCTCACCAATGAAACCTTCCTAGGGCTCAACGTGATGTTGACATACAATCCAACTTATTCAAAAGTCATTCCCAACAGGATGAAAGGAAAATATAATCATTAATACGATGCAAAACTTCTGCAGGCACCAAGGAGGTTTCAGTGGTAGGCATTCAATCCCACTGTTTCTTGAGGTGTGGCCCGCTTGAATTATGGATTTGCCTGATTTTGGAGATCACATCTTAACATGAGCTGGTGTAATGGATGAACAAAGGGAATAGCCATTGGTTGTCAAAGACAGGGTGACAATCGTTAAAGAAAAATAACGTATGGTGCTTTAACAAGTATTACTTGAATTAATTAGGTAGCTTAATGAAAACACTTTTAAGAAAAGGTGATGGAATGTAAATATCATAACAAATAGGTAGTAGTTTATAAAGATCCAGTGCATGTCTAGCCCAACAAATTCTCTGGGCCATGCGTGCCAGATCCAAGCGTGGACCATGGCCAATCTAGTAGTTCAAAGCCTTGTCCAAGGCTACGCCATTCCCAGTCCAGCCTAAAAAATAGATCAGGCCATCAATACCTGGTCAAGCCCGGTCCACGGCCAAGCTAATTAGTCCAAGCCCATCCAAAGTCGTTCCAGAGGCGTAACCTTGGCCGTTGCAAGAATGGGAAAAAAGAGAAAAAGGAAAATGCAAAGACGGAAAATTTAGGGGAAACGTGAAGTGATTGTAGCTAAAATCCGGACCAGAACTGCAAGTCACTTTTCATGTGCTACTACTGGTAAAAGACTCTTCATTGTACAAGTATGTATTATTCATGTCGTAGCCGTACATGCATATAAGCAAGCATATGAATCATAAGGAATCATAATACATTTTCTTTTGCCAGAAAGAATAAAAGAATGGGCTACAAAAAAATGGGCATGACTAACAAATTCCAGCTTCTCTCCCCTCTCCTCCCCATATCCATCAAAGAGTGCAATCATATATGAATACATACATGCATACATGTATGCACTTATATGAATACATACATGCATACATGTATGCAAGTGCATACATGTACCATATTTACATTGCAAAAATCAATCCCCCACCCGACGTGTCCTGAGAATCCAACTGCGAATGGATTGCACAATTCTATCCAAATCAGAACAGTGGTCTTTTTCGCATGTTCTTTGAGCCGTTGCACATGCACTCGGGAACCGGATATGCCACGATGTCCCTCCCAGGCTTGCCGGTCCTGATTTCTGGTTGTCCCAGCGAGCCCTGGTGCAGCTCCTTTATGATCCTGTTGAACTCGGATTCCTGAAGAAAAGTGTTCAGAAAGTAAGGGAGCATCTCTCTCTTGTTAGGGGTTATGTGCTTCCGGTGCCCAGCATATGCCCTGTGGCCTTGAATGGCACGGCCCATGTTTCCCCCATGAGATGGCATGAAAACATCGCTCTTCTCTGAAACTATATAATCAATAGCTGCGAGGAAAGAAGCTTTGTTGGCGAATGACTCCAGCTCCCCTGGTAGGGAGATGTTCTCCTTGTTGTAAAAATGGGGAAATTCTCTGGTTAGAGGCAGCAATGCTTCTTGTCCGCCAAATGGGTTTCCTCCGGCCCAGTATATCCTGGCATTTCTTGGAGCTCCCAGAGCCTTAAGCAGCCTACAAGATTGTTAAAAGGAAAGGTTAGTACATGTATAGAAACCAATCTCCACATATCTGTAACTATGAACTGATTTCAACATGTACCTTGAAACATCCAAAGCATTCAAGGGGCAGAGTCCCGCGAGCTTGCGGTCATGGTAAGTCATGTTAGATCTTGCAGTAAGGAGCTCTGGTCGCAATTTCCGCTCATTGGTAATGATCTCATCAGACTCATGGCTCAACCCAGGAAGACAACCGGTCCTCACCCATACGTCCTTCTCCATGCGTAGGTGGAGAGCAATGTACGGCCCCTTGCTCTGCATCCTCTGCACAAGCTTGTTCCCAAGATCCAAGATGGGAGCTGAGAATCTCAACGCGTGAAATGCCACCTGCAACATGATGGAATGAAAGCATGCCGTTTAGAACATGAAAAAATGAACAGACTAATAATAATCCAATTTATTCAACTTATGAGGTGCACCGAAAACATGCAGTCATGAATATGAAAATGTATATGTCGGATGTTCCTAAAATAAATACCGCTAAATGGGTTACTAACTGACATATAATCTCTACAAATGGACTGCTCATGGAGAAACTATTTAGTAATTAGATGCAACTTTAAAAACTCAAAACGTGATTCAGAATTGATAACGCTTGATAAAAAAAAAAAAAAAGGAGGCTGAAACAGTTTCAAGTTCACAAAGCTTACCACATAATCTGATTTACTCAATTGCAGCATTTGAATACTTAATTCAGGTTTCCAATGAATTGGAGGAGATTTTTAATATTCAATCTGTCTTTTCTATGCTTTAAAAGAAATAAATCACCCACTGTAACTCCCATCTAAAATGGGTTGAGTTGACTATGAACAAGTATTTTAAGTACTTGTAGGGATTTTTTTTTTTTTTTTTGTCCTTTTCTTTTGTGAAATTCTACCACTATATCTCATTGAGAATATCATATTTCTTAAGTTCCACCTCTGTAAACTGTTATGCCTAGTATAGCAATAACTGAGACAAGATGCCATTGCAAAGCAAAAACCACAAGACAGGGGCTAGGGCAGACATTAGAATTACCTTGCACCGAAGTTTTTGAAGATCAGAAGGGAGATCCTTAGAGAGTCTTGAATCCAGTCCACGCAAAAGTAATACACCTTCCTTGTTAAGCTGTGATAGAGAAAAGAAAGGCATCAGTGACAATTTTCATGCCGATCGGCAACCATAGAGAGACATCCAAAACCTAAGTATCATTAACAAAGCAAGCAAGATCTAATTGATCAAAATAGAGCATGGTGTATAAAACTCAGTCCTGCCACAACTAGAATGTCATATTACTGAACGGTGGATGCCAGACCTAGGGTATCAATAGGCTGAGATTAGACTCAAGCTCTCCCTACAGGCAATAATGAAGGTCTATACCCACAATAGAATTTGATAATTAAACATTCAACAATGAACCTGACTTGTTAACTGCATAGCGAAGTGACCTAAAAAGACCTTATAATTAATACTCTAAGAGATGAACTATAGAAATGTAGATACATATTAATTAACACATTATAATAGATCATCCGGGTTTACATTGTTCTTTTACCATATTCATATTGAGGGCAGCTCAGTAACTTCGTACAGCATATTGGCATTATCGATCTAGAGTTAAAGCAATAGCATTGTCGATGGAAAGACTATATACTCTTTCAAAGAAGAAATTTATTTAGAGTTGGGGATGTTTAGAACAATGGATAAAAACAGGAACATTTGAATAATTTGATCTAAACTTCTTTAAAAAGAAAGAGAATGCGCAAAGCTAACCAATGGTGATTTTTTTAGGTAGTGCTTTGTTAAAAACTGGGAATTTTGCAGCTAAAGATACAAATATGAATAGCTAAAGAAACTTGGGAATCTGTTTTAAAATAAAATGTATCCAAATCATACACCCACAGAGGAAGAGCAATGGGTTTTTCAATAGTGCATCGAAGTCGAATTGTATGCGACTTTCTTTTAGTTGCTCAAATACTCAAGTATTCAAGTATTTTTTTTCCCCCTTTTTTTTTTTTTGCTTTTACCCTCAAAATCAACCCAATATTCTTTGGATAACCGCATTTCATTTCGAATGGATGCCAACAAACATTCAAAAACAAGATACCAGCATTTTATTTTATTTATTTATTTTTTTAAATATATATAAAAGCTGACATATCATTATCATTTTTCAATGGAAATGAACTTAGAGAGATGCAAATGAGATCAGGGCACAAACAAGCTGAATGCAGGTATATCAGTTGGTAAAAGGATTTTGGAAGCTTACCCGCTTCAAGTACCTTGAACGTATCCATCGGGGAGTCACATGGAGAGGTGTCCGCTTCTCCTCAACTGGTCTCGACATCAAATGCGTCGAAGGAAGAGAAGAAACTATGTGCACATCATTTGCAAGAGTTCTCTTGAAATGCTCCAAATCGAATATGTCAGAAAATTCACTGTGAAAAGAGAAACCAGAAAAAAAGGTCTCAAGGTTTCTATTCTTAAGAAACATAATTTCGAAGAAAAAAAGATTTGACGTAAAAGGATAATTCAATTCCACGATTCTTTAAAATTTATAAATATCCATAAGCAGAAACTTGAAGACAGAAAAGAAGTGATCGTGCTCAAATTCTTTTCAGAAGAATCATAATCAGTGAAGAATTGAAATGCATAAAATTTTCAATCCAATTCAATATATCAATTCAAATGCACAAATTTCCCAAGAAAGGAAAGACATAAAGTTCAAAACTCAAAAAGAAATTTCACTCCAGTTCGTGTCTTACCTTTCATCTCCCCAAATCACATTCACTTGCAAGATCGGAACAACGAGGGCAGCGCCTAGAATCCTGGCAATGACAACGGCATCAACTATCTGATTCCTCTGTTGATTCAACCCTCCCGAAACCACAACCATCAGATACTTCGTCCGCTCCTTCACGACTACCTCGCTCGACCGCTGATACTCCTTGCTGAAATCCAAGCACGGGCGGTAACCCAATCCATCCGGCTGCTTCCAGAACTCGGCCTCTCCCTCATCTTCTCCATCCTTCTCTCCATCGGAACCGCTCAAAGAGATCGGAAGAACCGAATCGACAGTCGGGATCGCTGGCGGAAGTTGTTCCTGCATCGAGCACGGATTGGGCGGAAATGGGAGGAAAGGATCGAGATTGAAGCCGATCCTGGTCATTCCGATGAAGGAGAAGAGGAAAAGGAAGAGGAAGAAGAATCTAGGGTTTTTGGCTGTGGTTAAGAATCTGTTATGGTTTTTGGAGGATTTTTTGGGAGAGAGAAGGAAATTTTGGAGAGAAGAAGAGGAGAGTGATGGTATAATCGGAGCAGGGATTGAGATGTAAGAGAGCTTGTTCTTCGTCTTCGCCATTAACGGGGGTTTCTGAAGCTTTCCTTTCTTCTTCGTCAGGAGCTGTTCTTGTTGCCGAAAGACACAGAAGAAAGTTAGAGAGATGACTTTTATACCAGGAACGGTCATCACAAGCGGCGGGAACGCGGAATTTCTGATATTTCCGGAATATGAATAAAAACGATTATTATATTAATTAAACATTAAGTAATTAAAGAAGATATACGAATCCTTGTGCCGTCAAGGACAGTCTGGGGCTACGGGTCGGGTGATCCTGACCGTTGATATGACGATCCTCACCGTTGATGGTAAATGACTCAATAATGTCAGCGTGTCTGCCATCAATGGACCAGCCCAATATTTAGCCATCGGCTTGCTCGTGGGCGGGGTCCACCTGATGAATATTTTCTTGCACACGTGTGCTGATGAGGCTCCTCCATCTTGCACGAGCGAGTAGGGGGATGGCATTCCTTGTTAAGAGGATATGTGGACAAGATAGGCCTGGACTAGAGGTGGGCACAAACCAAGCCAGCCCGAAAGCTTGGCCTGAATTGGTTCTAAAAAGCTTGGCTTGGATTGGTTCAAATGGAAGTTCACACCAAGCCAAGCCTCTGAGTCAGCTCAGTTTGAAAGGAAACCAAGCTCAAACTAGGGTAGTACTGGCTCAGCTCGGCTTGAAGTTCGATTTGATCTAGCTCGGTTTGATTCGGCTCGTAGATTATAAGCACACTGTTTCCTGTGGTGTGATCCACTTGAGCTTTAGATATGATTTCATTTTAGGATTATGTCCTAAAATAATATGTAAAATAGATGGACAGCATAGATAATACATATACATGATGACATGGATAATACATATACATGAATGCACATTGTTTCCTTGCACTTGTAAGATGTACTTGTGTACTTTTGTCCGAAAAATACTGTTACATGTCTATTTTGAAGTTGCACTCCTTTGGAGGATGTTAAACACCATATGGTAAGATATATTTGTACTTTTTTTTTTTCTAACTTTTTAAATTCTTTTCTAATTAAATAAATAGGGAAAAAAGAGAGCCACTGCCTGTTGGAACTCAACTTGGCCCGATTTGAAATTTTCGGCCAAATCAATCCTGGCTCAAATTAAATTTTTTTGATGTAAACCAAACTCAGGCCGCATGGGCCAGCTCAAAACCCAAATCAAACCAATCCACATACTGCAGTGGTACAAAAATAAGCCAAATCAAGCTAGGGCTAACTCAGCTCGGTCCGGATGGTTGCCCACCTCTAGCCTGGACTTTGGATCACTTGATGAATGTTCCAGATCTTGCACTCGTGTTCGGTTCTCATATGTGTTCGTTGGATGCTCGGCATTTTTCCGGGAGTCCCCAACAGTTGCACAATCCTTGTTTGGTGCATTGGAACGTGAGTGGTATTTTGGTGTGTGGGTGCGTGTAAGTGGATCCCATGATTCTGCAATCCAAACCGTTGAAATTGTGGGTCTTGTGATGAATGGGGAATACCTCAAAAATCTGGTCAGGGGAAGGGATTAGGTGAGACGCGGGATCCACCGAGGTGGGTGGGACCCTGACTGTGGGGGCTCACTGTGTGTATGTGACTACATCCACACCGTCCATCCGTATTGAAAGCTCATTTAGGGCATGATCAAAAAAAAGAGCAGTGCCAAATCCCACATAGATCATAGTAGAGGAAACAATGGTGATTGATCATTAAAAACTTGTTGTGGGCCACAAAAGATTTGGGTCAAGATGATATTTGTGTGGTCTTTTCATCTAGGTGTTTGTGGCCTTATCAACAGGTTGGATGGACAAATAAGCATCCCGGAGGAATCCATGACGTTTTTAATGGTGGGAATTCAATCACGAACTGTTTCCTATGGTGTGGTCCACATAAGATTTGAGTCAGCTTCATTTTGGAAGCATGTCCTAAAATGAGCTTTCAAAATGGTTGGACGGTGTGGATTTAAGGAACATACATCACTGTGAGCCCTATAGTTAAGGGTCCCACCCACCTGGTGGATTCGGGAACTCACCTTATCCAGAGAAAATAGACAAATATCAGACGTCTATGGTATTCCAATCTAGATTATCTATGGTGTGACCGATTATTTCAATAGTCTTGAGCATCGATCAAGTAACCATGGGCCCCACTTAACCAACTCAATCTGGCATTTACACGCAACATACGTGCCAGCTTGGAAAGCGTGCGGGACATCACATCGTTGTATAAGGTGCCCATTCGATGAGGAGACAGTACATGTACCGAAATAATGGACAGCTTGCTAACTGTCCATATTCGCCATTCGGTACATGTATGGCCCACCTGATAATTGGACATGCCTGGTTGGCATGTGATCATATAACATATGGGGCCACCTTACTCACCGGTCAGATGATCCCCATATTTGCCAGGTTGGCACTCTTTTGGGTGTAAAAGTGGGTGTGGTGGGGGCCATGCTTATCTAAAAAATAGTTCAATATCAAGTGGGCCACTCATGGACGGTCGATAATTTTCTTAGCTATTTGTTTTTTGTACGTGGTGCATATAGACACGGTATTCACAATGGATGAGCGGATCCGATGTTGTACACGTGTCACTTAGAAGTTAATATGTTTAATTACTAGATGCACTCGTGCGAGTTGACCCACCGTCTCTGATACGCGTTACGCGTGCATCTCTCGCTTTCTTTCAGCTCACGAATGGGTAGTTTGGTCAATATGAGCTCCTGCAAATTATCACATACAGCGGCTGTATGTTGAACTTAAATACAGCCATTATTTCCCGTTTACGTATCGTATATTAAAATCCGATCCGTTCAAAGAGTGGACGATTGATTGATTAACAGTAAATCGAAATCAGATCAATAAAATTGTTGGATGGGCCACACCAGTACAAGGACTCATACCATCGACTGTCCGATGACTTCGACGTTGGATGATTTATTTTTCCACGGAAAGATCGTGTCGCTTTGTGGCACTGCCAGCTGTGCTAACAGACATGTGACCTGCGGCGATTCCACGACTCCTTCTCGACAGCCTGGTCGGCCCACTTCCCTATAATTTACGACTCAGTTGCTTTCTATCAAGACAAAAGCTATATACTCCGGCAGAATATGATAGATGATAAGCAGGCATTTAGAAATTACAAAGAAACTGCATCTGTGGTTCAAATAAGACCGCTCAAAAATAATTTTAGTAGTTTAGATGTATATCAGGAACCCAAACTTACGCTTATTTGATCATCATACTATCAGATTGGTGGAAATGTATTGGACGGTTAAAAATGATAACTGTGCAAAAGTTTTATTTTAGCTAAAGTATCCAAAAATCGGAAGTTACGATTATTCAGCCAATCTAGTTTCGATCTGTAACTTACCCAGTGGCTTTCCCAATGTATGCCATGCGTACTATTTATTAGTGCCTGCGTATCAAGCATGGTACGTAGATAGCCAGAGTATCAAATTACTTCTCTACTTCTGAGGGAATCTGGCTTCCAAGCTGGCGATGGTCCATGCAAGTAATGGTAAATAGACAGTGGCCCCACAAGGGTGCCTCTTGCTGGTCGAACTACTCAGGCGCGTGCAGTCTCCAGGCTCACTAGTACGGAAAATATTCCAGTTCAATTCAGGTGTGGACACGGTTAAAAAACAGAAAATGACAAAAGTGGAAAATTTCGATTTAATGCAGTTTGAAATTGAAATAAATGGCTCAGACGATTGGAAGATGATCAGATTCAACGGCTAATTTAGATTCTATATGTACAAAAATAGGAGAACAGGATTGCGCACTGAGTAACTCAGCAGAGTCTGCTGTAGTGTACTAAGTAAAATTTATAGGGCCTACCGTAATGCATGTGTCTTATCCATGCCGTCCATCTATTTTATCAGATCATTTAAAGGCATGAGCTCAAAATTGAAGCATACCCAAAGCTTAAGTGGACCACACCACTGAAAACAGTGGTAATAACGACGTCCACTGTTGAAACCTTCTTTAAGCCCACAACGATCTTTATTTGTCATCCCGATGTGTTAATAAGGTGACAGATGTGGTTGAAGGGAAAGAACAGATATCAGGTTGTGTGGTCCACTTGAGCTTTCCATATGCTTAAATTTTGGCTCATGTCCTAAAATGAGCTGTAAAAGTGGATGGAAGGCACAGATGAGACACATACACCATGTGGCCCCACAAAGTTGTCTAAGGAATTTACAGGTGGTTCAAGTAGTGTGTGGGAAAGCTTATGATCGCGTCCGACTGATTTTTTTTTTTTAATTTTTTTTATGCACGGATTATACGCAGCCAGATGGAGTCGCCTCCCGAGCGAGTCTGATCATACACACATGTGACTCGTTTCCACGTGTAAGGCAAGTGCACTTTCTGGCGTGGAGCTCTATCTTGAGGATGCTGATTGGGTAATACTACCGCCCGTCCCTAGCTAGGATCGGATAGGGAGGGGGCTCTGATGGACCACCGTGATGCATGTGAGGCTGTTCCATGGTTCAAGTTGACCACACAACGGCGATTAAACATCTACCGTTAAAAACAGTTCGGGCGCCACACACGTTTCGGGTCTGATATTTGTGCTTTTCCTTAGTCTATGTCTATTTGACCTTATGAACAGGCTAGATGACAATTAACGGTCACGGTGAGCCCTAGGAAGGTCTCAACGGTGGGTGAATGGTAAGGATAAAACCAACACAACACGGCGGCCCCTCTGTTCCTAGGTACCCAATCCGCGTCCCTGTCTTGCGCCGTTGAAGTAGCGTTTCTAGCACGCTATTTTCCGCGTCTTCTTTAGTGCAGCCAGTGGCAGTTGGGCTCAAGAGCCTTCGGTCAAAACGCATGACATGTGGGCCCATAGGTATTGAATCGCGGAAATGATTCTATCGGACGCGGATTAGCTATTGAAGACTTCACTAGCTTTCTCGCTGCTGAAGGTGACGTCACTAAGTTATTTTATATGTTGTATCCACACCTTCCATCCATTTGGAAAGATCATTTTAAGGCATGAGCCAAAGACTGGGCAGATCCATAGCTTAAGTGGATCCCACCATAGGGGACTGTGATTCCTACTATTGAAACCTTCCTAGGGCCCACCATGATGTTTATTTGAGATCCAACCTATTCATAAGTTAACACAGGCATGGACGAAGCGAAAACACAAATATTAACTTGATCGAAATCTTATGTGGATCCCAAGATTTTTTTAATGGTAATCTTTCAATCCCCACTGTTTTCTGTGGTGGGTCCATTTGAGCTTTGGATCTGATCTCATTCTTTTCCTTTTACCCTAAAATGATCTCTCCAAATGGACGGACGGTGTGGATACAAAAAATACATCATGGTGGGGCCCACATAACTTGGTGACGTCACTTCAGTAGCGAGAAAGCTACTGAAGACGTCCATAGCTAATACGCGTCCGATTCTATATAGCCGGAGGGCCCAAAAAAGGGGCAGCGGATTGCGTAGTAACTCCGCACGCAATCCGATTTCCAAAAAAGGGTGGTAAAGCAATATGTGCTCGGTGAAACTGGCGCGGTGACACGAAAATCGAGACCGTCAATCCAGTTGGCGTTATCAGGGATGGACCAGCTTTCGAAAACGACACACATTTAAGAAATCTTAGCTGTCAATTGTGCCTAATTCTCTGCATTCGATGTCGAGCATTAAGCAGCTTTGCTTTTACCGTTGAATTGATGACAATTCGTTCAATTGGGTTTTTAAGAATGTTCTTTGAACAAGTTAACCTACAGCCTAGAGATGCTTCCTTTTCCAGATCTAGCATCCCCACCGTACAAATTGTACTCGCCTTCGTTGATCAGAATTCTTAATATCGTGACCCACCACATGCTCGAACCATGGCCCAAGATTCAAAGATTACGTGCTCTTAGGGCGAAAAAGGGTTTAAACGCAATAAGTTTGGGTGTGGGGACTTATGTATGGCATCCAACCCGTCTAAAATGGTTGTCCTGTAACAAAATGGGATCCCACAAAAAATCATACCGATCCAACCATCGATTAGACCACCACATGAATTTCAAGGATGATCCTAACCTTTGATTTTTAGATTTGAATTTGAACCATTGAAAATTTTCGTTTAAATGTTCTCTGATCACACACACATAATGATGGTCAGTATCATCCATTTGCCGTGATTTTGTTCGGGTGGCTCCTGTAAAGTATCTTCAAAATCAATGACGGTGAAGATCGTCAGGCAATCGCAGAATGTGGGCTTCCACACCGCGACAAATGCTGGTGATCGTGAGTCGCGACATAGGTGAAGCGAAGCCTCGAGTAATACCAGTTCTGCCTCGACATAGGGTTCCAATCCAACGCGTTGATGTCCTGATCGAGAATTAGGCTGGTCCACCCATCAAGATAGTTGGCCATTTTTTTCTCTCAATCGCCCAATGTATCCTTTCACGTGTTGTCCACTGTAACGTTGAATGCTGACTTTTGGGCTGTTCATCTATATGATGTGATGTAGGGGAAGAACCCCATGATCAAGGGCGTGGATCACGCACCTTCCTGCGGGAGATAGACAGGAAGAAAAACAAGAGAAAACTAAGGAATTTCATATTTTAGAGTTTCAACCCAAACAGGAATTTGTTATTCCCGTTTTTAGATTTCGACCCAACTCGTGGGGCCCATCTTGATCATTTATGATGATCCGTTCCATCCATTTTGTAGAGCTGCTCGACGCCGAGAAAACGCAATAAGTTTCACGTCGATCCGAGTTACGGATTGATCGTGGGGTCCAAAATGGTACGAACTGTCCAAAAAGTTCAGAATTCCGCCCACTGAAACTGGAGATGGTCCAGGTGGCCCACTACTATTGATATGGAGAATCTAAGCCGACCATCTTGAAGAGTACGTCGATATCAGTAAAACTCCAAAGTTTCGTGGCAATCAGAAATGTGGATTGCTCGTATCAGCGGAAGGAAGACGGTCTGGCGTTATACAATTGTGCAGATTTTTCTATTTCTTTTCTAATTGTATTAGGATTCTTTTTCTTCCTTTGCAAGTTAGAGTTAAGTACGAATTTAGGATTTAGTTTATTATTTAAAGCAAAGTAATTATGTTTTTTAATGATTCATTCATTCAATTATCAATAAATCAATTATTTGGAATTTATTTCCTCTTTTTTATCTTTTGTTTCTTCTCGTGGATTCGAGAAACACTCGGTTAGGGAGATGGTGATCGACCTACCACGTCCTCCCTGCGTCATGATGGGCCCGTCAGATGCATGGATCGGATGAACTGTAGACACGCCAGGTTGGCCAGGATTGCCTTATTAGCACATGTCGCAGACAAGTAGCATGAACAAAAAATTACCTCAATGCTAACGTGTGCTGAGTTGGATTAATGTTAATGTTGAGCTGGACCAATCAAATTGTCAACAAAGAGAAAAATTCTGTTAAAGCTAAGCAGATGATGGCTTGCCTAACTGGTTAACTCAAGACACGCTGATAATGTCAATGTTGAGCTGAACCAATTAGATTTACAACAAACAGAAAAATTCTATTAAAGCCGAGCAGAAGATCTGAATTCTTGATTATATACCTAATAGATTAGCAGACATTAACCAAACAGTCCAAATAAAATTCATCCAACGATCCTATTTGAATGTTCAACAAACGAGTCTCATTGATTTGAGGTTAAGATTGCTCAACCGAACTGATTTTGGTCTATTACGCTGCCAGAGTATCAAATAGCCACCAAACATAGAATAAGTGTAAATTTTGACTTTGGACACACTTAAAACCAGGCCCATGTTTTGTACCGTTTAATTTAAGTTAATTGTATGACAAATGTACACTTAATTAATGTCCATGCATCAATCATCACACTAAACAATTTCCCTTCTTCACTCCTAACGCTAAAGGTGTAATGGGAATCTTAAAAGTATATTTTAATAAAAGTAATGAGTTTTTTTAGTGGGTACCGTCTAACCCCACTATCTTCTAAACTATGTTGAAATTATGGTGCGCTGGACAGCTATCTTACGCGTGGTGGCGCATTTCAACTTACCATGGAGATATTCAACAAAAGTTTTAATGGTGGAAACTTCGCGAGACAAACAGTGGCCATGTCAAACACAGACAGTGGCCATGAACGAGGATGTCCAAAGTACCGTGAGAGAATGGCATGCATGTCAGTATCATGCGTGGTTTGTCAACCACTTCTGAAGGTGCTCAGCGTGTTGACAACTTTGATTCCTTGGCAGTATGTGATGCGTGAACGCGGACTACATACTGACCCTGCTTGGACGGACTCGGTTCTGATGGAGCTTTGGGCCCACCTATGTATGTGTTTGATATGAGCCTAAAAATAAGTAGATCTAAGACTCAAGTGTACCACAGTGAGGATTGAATGCCCGTTATTAAAATCTTTTTGGGAGCTTGAGAAGTTTTGGATCAAGTTGATATTTGTATTTTCCCTTCATCTTAGCTTTTCATGACTTGGGCCACAATGTTTAGATCTTTTGGTCCAAAATGGGTTGCATATGATTTCATATTATCTACATAATCTAGGTAACCTTCGCACAAAGCCGAAGATAAATGATGCGCGTAAAGTGATTTATCTAATTACTATCAGAGTAGAGAGATTTATCTAATTACTATCAGAGTAGAGATGACCTAATTACTTCCCTGATCCTACTGTTCGGATAGCCACCAGACGCAGTTAACAATTTAAATCATTTAGAGGCTATCTAATGAATAATAGATTGTCTCATTATTTCTCTGAATCATCCCTTCGGAATTGTTTTTTCAGAGGTAGCGCTTGCCATGTGTGGGATCGCTTGCATTGAAGAGGTAAACATTTCTTGCACGAAGATGAAGTGTATTTTGGCCTATTTTTTATTGGTGTTCGACCGGCTTTCAAACGTGGCCTTATTCCACATGAAGTTAGTCCGGCCTCCATTGCGACTTAGGATCCTCTATGTGTCGCTACTCGGCCCACATGTTGAGATGTTAGGATGATCCGAACCTTTCATACTCTCGTTGCTACCACGTAGATCGATAAACTAGTGCTTCATAATTACTTTCCAATCATGATCCCAACCTTTAATTTTTGGAGTTGAATGAGAGCCATTCAAAGTTTCTTTTATTCATTTGGTTGTTCTAGATTCATATGCAGGTAGTGATGGTACTCTGAACACCCTTTCAGCCTTCTCATGGTGGCCCGGATAACAATGATTTCATGAGCTTATTCTAGAAATGCAGCGACTGGAACCACTAAGATGCATGTATGACATTGAACCTGTCCAAAAGAGTTGTCTAGCCAATCATGAAAGTGGGATAATCCAAAAATTAGACTAATCATTCCACCGTAATGCAGACCGCCAAGTGAATTTAGATGTTTTGGGGGGGGGTGTTCAGGGCCTTGCCTCTTTGGTAGACTCTGCGGAATTTCAACAAGCGGTCTCAGTCTCGAAACCCACAGGGTGAAATTCACACTGCTGATAGCACCAGTGGGCGTGTTGCAGGGTGGGTGTGTTGCGCGATTGACTGGGTGGATGAGTTGCATGACTGACAAAAAAGAAAAAGAAAAAGAAAAAGAAAAGATGTTTTTGGTGGTTGTTTTCTTCTATGGTGTGGTCCACCTGCTGATTTTATAGCCCTGATTTTGTGGAAATCCCATGGTCGTAGTGGCCAACTTGATGCGCCTATTGAGTCACATGAAAACTATACACTGGGCCACATATTAGAGAACACAATGTACAACCACCCAAAAAATCTAAAAATCTCTAATTCACAAGCTGGCTCGCATGATGGATTGGCCCATCTTTTAAGCACCCTAGTTTAATGGTGGGGTGATCCTACTGAATGGGCTGGAAGGCATGAAAACATCACGGTGAGACTGTACACAAGAGTTTCTTCAGAATTAGCTTATTCTACAAAAGTTGCAGGTATAAGGCCTCTTGAGGCGGAAACCATGACTTGGGGCTTCCCGCATTTCAGGGGAACAGGTAGGGAGGCAGCCCCTTAAGGTTTGAAAGATGAGAAACATGACACCATGTGATGGTTGTCTGGCCCACCATGTGCACGGTCCTCCCTCTCTGACTATCCGCCACTGATCCCACGTTCCATGCCCCCAATTCCCAGCAACATTTGTATAGAGATACCTATCATTGAAGTCACATGGGATAACATTCACGACTTGGGTTTCCATCTGACAAGTGGGGCCCATTGTTTCGTTTTCTGTCCCACCGTCGATGGACTGGACCATAATAACTTACCAGTCATAAGGTGGACTATCTTTCATTGGAATGTATATACATGTACGTGAGAGCAGATTCTGTGCATCTGGAGGCATGACACTCTCCGTGCCTCCACGTCATTCTGAATACGTGGCACACATGGACCAGATCTACACCACCCATTTCATCTTAATCACAGACGGTTTGGATTCCTCATGTGTTGTGGTTACTGCATCCTGTACATTGTCTACGTAAGAATCGTAACAACCCAGTTTGTTTTCGTCTTCATATAACATTCTAAGTCCGGGTTGGATCCATCCCGTATTACACTAACCCGTGGTTCGTACAGTAGTTTAAAGAAATTCATTTCGGATAAAAAAAAAATGTTGTTCGAACTATAAATTGGACATAATTTTGATTCAGATATTATTATGGGACACACGACGTATTAATCTTTATATAGAGGGCCATTGGAGGTCAATTGACCCATATAATAGGTTGTATCCATTCGTTTCACAAGAAGACTCATGCTTCTTATTCAAAATTGCAATTTCAAGGAAAAAAAGTTATTTTGTTAATTCTGAATTTTATGTATCTCCTTATTTTTAGAGATTTGGAATTCTTTTCTTTTTAGAAATTTATTGTGATAATGTCGGGACTGGTCTGATAAGATTTACTTGATGTTTTTATTTTTGATAAATTTGATTTTTAAATAGATTTTTTACTATTTTTGGATAATTTCAAATTAAAGCTTTGATTTTCTTTATTAATAGTATAATCGAGAAAATTATATATATATATATATGTATGTATATGTATATATATATATATATATATATATATATATATATATATATATATATAATCCATTATGAATTGTGGATTCAAGGTTTTATATATAATTCATTATAATTGAGAAAATTATATATAATTCATTAAAATATCCTGATTTCTATCTTAATTTCTTATGAATTGTGGATTCAAGGTTTCAGTTACTTGACCATCTTCCTCTTCACAGCCCTTACCTCATCACCAAATGAATGGTTTGAATTTATGACATGTACATAATTTCTAATGACATGTGCATAATTTCTAATGCTAATATTTTTGCAAATAATGATCCAGAATGACAATGGGAGAAAATTGGTTTTGGCAAAGCTGCATGTCATGTGGGCAAGCAATTGTTGCACCAAAGGGGCCTTTCGTTTAGAGAAAGTCAAATGATCAAATTGGATGGCCTACCATGTAATTATCAAGCTGAATGTATTGAAAATGGTTTTACAAACTTAATGCATGTTGGGATTATAAATGAAAACCGAAAACTTAACCATTATTCAATAAATATTTCCATGAACACTATTGAAAGAATGGATTTCAATGTTCAAAGTATTGTTTAAATATCAAGTGGAAATATCACTGTCATTAAATATTTGCTTGCTTCATTTCTTATTAGTGGGAATCCTAAATATATATTTTGATTGCATTCCCTGCATCCAAATATGGCTTAAATGTTACCTGCTCCTTGCCCTGTCCCAGCCAGTCTTACTTTTTTTTTTTTGGTGGAAAGGGAATCTTATTTATAAACACACAAGCAGACGAGTCCAAGGAAACAATCAGTGATGCATATGTTCCCCCAAGGCACTGGGTCCCACCCATCACGTGGAGGAGATGAAACCCATTCCCGATAGGCAGTGGGCCCCACCTATAATGCGAAGGAGACTAAGCTGTTCTTATCCATACACCCTCCATTGTATTGATGGCTAATTGCTTTGGGTACATCTTTAAACCATCTTTGTAATTAATCCGCGCTGAGTCCAAATGGGATGGTGCAGCCACTTCCCCATTCAAAGTTATCCCAACATCGACCATGCAATTATGCCTTAGGAATGTTTCAACGGCAGGAGTTATTGTCACCACTGCTTCTTGTTGTGTGGTCTACTCAAAACTTCAATATAATCCTTTTTGGGCTCATGCCCTAAAGTAATCTGTCAAAATGGATGGACGGCAAGGATAAAATACATACATCACGGTGGGCCCCACAGAACCCCTGCCAGGATCATCTGTCACTAGATAGTAGAGCTGAGCACAAGCCGAGCTGAGTCCATGTTCAAGCTAGGCTTGATGATGGAATGGCCTGGCTTGTGTTCGGCTTGGCTCGACCATCAAGCTGGACTTTTATGTTCGAGCTGGCTCGGCCGAGCTTCGAGCCAAGTTCGAGTTGAATTTGAGCTGAGAGTCGAACTTGGACACAACTTTTACATGTGTTAAAAAAATTTCTAAGAGAAATAAGGAGATTGAGAGAGAGAAATAGAAAGATTGAATATGACAGGATGTCAGTGGTCATCGGATGGACTGGAGAGAGTGATAGAGAGGGAGAGTTGTCACCTGCTCCCCTCGTCGAACGGATTGGAGAGAGAGAGAGAAAGAGGTGGCCGATGGGTGGGTGGGTGGCCGAGCAGTGGTGGCCGGCCGGATAGAGTTAGGGTTTTGGGGAGAGAAGAGGGCGTTCGTTCGAAATGAAGAGGGTTTTAGACTTTTAAGTTTTAAGTTATATATATATATATATATATATATATATATATATATATATATATATATATATATAGAGCCGAATCGAGCTACGAATGAGCCGAGCTTGGGCATGCTCGTGTGAGGCTCGAACTATGAAACGAGTCAGGAAAATCCGCTCGGCTCTATTCGAATCCTCCATTCGAATCAAGTCGAATCGAGTTGGAATGAGCCGAATCGAGCGAGCTAACCGAGCTAGCTCGATTCGTGCTCAGCTCTACTAGCTAGGTCCAGTGGGGGTGGGAGCGAATTAGCTATTACCCTGGTAACACCTTAGTGGGTGTTACCCCTACCGCGTGGGGCCTACCTTGATTTATTTTATATATATCCATGCCGTCCATCTATTGTTACACCTAATTTTAGGACAGGATCCAAAATTATAAGAATATCCAAATCTCAGGTGGACCATACCAATAGAAAGAGTGATGAATAATCATTAAAAGTATTTTGCAGGCCACAAAAGTTTTAGATCAAGCTTATCTTTAAATGTTCCCTTCATCCAGACCTTATTGACATTATTAAGAGCTTGGATTGCAAGTAAACATTACCAAAACCTTACGATGAGCTCTTTGGAATTTTTAACAGTGGGCGTTCAATCAGTACTGTTTCCAGTGGTATGGTCCACTTGAGATTATAATTTTTGGAAGACCAGGATGGATGGCGTGGATATACAAAATACTATCTATGTGGGCCACACGGTAGGGGTAACACCCACTAAGTTGTTCCCGGGGTAATTCGCTCCCGGTGGGGGTAGTACGCAATCCGTGCCCGCGATTTAAGAGGTTCATCTGGTGGCCCCCAGAATATTATCCGGTTCACTCATCAGGTGGGCCACAGATGTTTGAAATAAATGAGATTATTAAAAAGAAGTTGGCGAAGTTTTATTTAGCCATACAAGTAGAAGTGGGGCTCATTTAAATATTGTTGGGTGGATTATTTGGATGCTGGGCCAGCTGGAGCCTAATTTCTTTGCACATGGGTGGACTCATTGGCCCTTGACTAAAGTCCTTGTATCATTAGCCGCACAAACTTGCTACAGCCTGGTCCATTTGCCTTCCTAACGTGACAGACTAGACTCTATGCCAATTTTCATTGACTTTTGCAGAAGGGGAATAAGGCCATATATGGGCTGGGCTGGCCTGACTTGGTCCGAGCTTGGACCTCAAATTAGTTCCTCTTTGATAACCAGGGCAGACTTGGGCTTGGTTTAAGACCCAGCTAGCCCAGTCCATGTAGGACTTCGAGGGCATTTTTCTCATGTATCATTCATGATGGGGCATACTTAATCAACAGCCCAGGTCTTGCACAAAAGTGAGTGGCTAGGATCGGGCTCAGGCCATGCATAATCTTGGTGGGTGGGTCTTGGGAGCATTGGTTTTCATTTGTCATGTCCCGGGCCTTAGTTTTACTTTGTGGGCCAGGCTTGTAGAGACCATGGCCAGGAGCAAGCTGGGTCCGGTTGACAGTCCTGGTAGCTAGCAAGTAGCTACTTGCCTTAAATGTGGCAAACAGTCATGAGATCTAAATTAATCATGGGCCAGGCAATACCTTGGATGGGTCATATCCCAACAATCACACCAATCAGGCAACTCTAACCATTCTTTTGAAGGATTTGGTGGAATGGTATGAGAGGGAAAGTTCTTTTTACCATCCATTTTTTGTTTTTGCTTCTAGAAGTTTTCAAATCCAAGGGTTAGGATTGCCCAATTAGGATGAACTATTATATGTGGCCCATCCAAGGTAGGCCATACTTGATGACTGATTCGAATCTTGTTCAAGTTCGCTAGACAAATGTTCTAAATATTCTTCCATCTTTCCATCTTACCATCTTCCAACTCACAAATTGCACAAGCATCAACACATGTACGTCAAACGCACCCGTAGAATCGTATACACACCAAGTTCCAGAACTCAAAAACTCGACTGGACTCGATGTTCAGCCATGGCGGAGTCATAGTTGAGTCCACTCAAAGACTTGCTAAAATTTTAGAGGCAAAAAATGGGTCTGACGCACTCCCGACTCAGCCGAGTCAACTCGACCATGGCTGAACATTTAACTTAGAGAAATTCCAAATAAGGAAACTTAGTTTAGGGTTGGCCGAGTCAACTGGACTCAATGAGATTCGAGCCAAGTCTCTTGCAAACATAGTTTAGGGTCTGACTCACTCCCGCCTCGAGAAGACTCATCGAGTCAACTCCATCTTAGAGAAATTCCAATTAAAGAATAACTTATATATAGGGGTGGCAATGGGCGGGGTTGGCCCGTCAAACTTCCAGGCTTGACTTAGGCCGGGCTCGGGCTTAAAATCAAAGTCTATTTCTAAATCGAGCCGGGCTTGGACCAGACATCAAAAAGCCTGTTGGCTCGACCTGTCCCATTAAGGTTTGCAAAGGGTAGTTTTGTAATCTCTTTAAAAGAAATCCCTATTTGCTTCACAATCCCATCTCCATCTCTCTCACCTCCAATGCACAGCTCCCATCTGCCTCACCTCCAGCCCATTCCTCTCTCTCTCTCTCTCTCTCTCTCTCTCTCTCTCATACACACACACACACACACACACACACACACACACACACACACACCCCTTCCATCTCTCTCTCTGTCTCTCTCTCTCTCTCTCTCACACACACACACACACACACCCCTTCCATCTCTCTCTCTGTCTCTCTCTCTCTCTCTCTCACACACACACACACACACACACACACACACACACACACACATTAGGTATTGGGTTGGTTGGATACGTTGGCAGGGAAAGGAAGGAAAGCGGCATACGGTTACCATTTCGGGCTTGGGCTCCAACTGGGCCTTGTATAAACATTTGAGGTCTGGCTTAGGCTGGACTTTTCAGCCTGTTGCAAGCCCGGTCAGGTTTGGGCATAAGTTGAACAATGCGGGCCAGGCTTGGACGAGTTTGGCCTGACTTTACCCGGCCTGTTAATACCCCTACTTATGTATTTCTTAAGTTATAGTGGTAATAAGGTGTAATCTACACAATCTAATTAAATGAATCTAACATGAGACCTTTGAAACTAATCCCCTTTATGGGATGGCATCGTACTAAATCCATAAGTGGACCAAGCCAATTCTTCTCAATCTCTAACTGCTTGTTCTAAATAGTTGATTTGATTGTACTTAATTGGGCATGTTTCCATCTATGTATTAAATTTGAATACTTTGATGATGATGCACACTAATCTACTTTTGAGATCGGATCAATCTTATCTTTGCAAATTTTAACAATTAAAATTCATTGAAAATATATTTCTAAAATCAATCTTATCTTTGCAATAATATCTAACCGTCCATTCAATTCAACACTATAAAAAAGTATTCTGTGCATTATTACTTCTGTGTGATCATCTAAGATCTTTCTTTCACTAATCTCTGTAACCCACTCTTGGTTTGGCTGCATTGCTAGCATGCTTTTGACTTAACTAAATACATAGCCTGAATCTGTGCAGATGACCTTGAGAATGCACACCAAAGTAGCATCACCTTCTTGTGGCCTGTCACTACAGCATAGAATAATAATTATATAAGAGTCACCTATAATACTAGCGTACTTGCATAACTACTAGATTAGAATTGATCCATGGCTTATAGGTGATTGGTCTTACAGTACACGTGATTCAAATCACACATCATGAATAATAAAGCAGTTCATCATATACACTGTCATTATGTGGGATCTATCTGATTAACCAATGATAAATTCTAGAGCTATATATAATTATTTCACATAATTTGATTGGCTAAGGAGCTGATTGTGCCTATTAATGTGAAAGTTCATTCAGATTATCTCATAAATCAAAGCAAAATTATATCTTATATGTATATACATCTCAACATACATTCTTCTTATTATGTATACCTACACAATAGTTTACATCGTGCAAGAAACAAAGCAAGCTTTTAATCGATGAATATTAGTTATATCTCATTATGATGGTCAATTTGAATATTTACGTGTATACTTTATTATAAAATAATCACATCCATACGTATAAACTTAAATATCAAAAAATTTCAACATAATCAAATGATGATAATAAATAGGTACACTACGCAATATTCACACTAAAAGGATGATTCCGATAATAGATCTCCAAAGTTAAATCAAACATACCACCTACTTGTATTGGTACCATGGTTCATGTCCCACCTATCATGTGGAGGAGATGGAATTCCGTGTCCTCACACCCTCTGAGAAACTGTTGAAACCAAAGAGTAGATTGTTTTGGGTATCTCCTTAGACCATCTTTATAATCTATGTAATTAAGGCCAAACCTAACGATGAAACCATCTGCCCATTCGAAGTTGTCCAACAATAACGATGCAAAGTAGCCCCTCACTTCCACACCTTCCTGGCCAACAATCAAAATCTCAAACATGGGTCTGTAATTCTAGAATAGACCACCCTAACTGTCTAACTGGTTTCAATGTGTTGCGCAGCAAGCCAATAACGTCGGTGAACCGAGATTGAATCTCCGATGTTACCCACAAACGATAAATAGAAAGAAAATAACAAGTAGAAATGGAATTCAAACAAACCAACAATCCATAAGACAAGATTTATGTGGAAAAACCCCAACAAGGATAAAAAACTACGAATGCAAAGTTCCACTATGAAGAAAATGAAGTTACAATGAAAAACTCACATTCTCCTATGCTCCCATGCACAGAGATGACCTTTTTTGCTAACCTTATCTCTCTCTCTCTCTCTCTCTCTCTCTCTCTCTCTCTCTCTCTCTCTCTCTCCTTGGACGTATAGAAACCTTAACAACCCTTTATATAGCATGAAACAGAAATCAGAGCCAAAATAGGAAACTATGCATTGACAATTCGTGCAAGGTCGGGCGCCCGACAGATACAAAATATGTCCAGAGAGTTATTAAGATAAATTGCCTAATTTCAGGCATCCGACTCAACATGGTCGGGCGCTCGGTCAACACACCATTGGGCGCCCGACTGCGTTAAAAAATAGTCTGGAGACTTTTAGTCTCTCTGGGTGAATTTCGAACGCCTGGTCACTGACCGTTCAGGCGCCTGACCACCACAGGTTAGCAAATCTGACGGTGTGCTGGCTCCACACCTCAACAACCAAAACTAATGGAAGGCACCCGTCTGAGAAGAAGTTGATTAATGATGTAGCTTAATAAAAATCTAATTAAAAGGTACTTAGATGTAAATACTATATTAATGGGGTACTATTTTGTAAAATTCTCAAGTTTTTATTTAAAGACAATGTCACATAGAAGCTTATGTTTTGGTTGAATTGCAGAAAGAAAGAAGGAAAAAAAAAAAACCCTACTTCTAAAATAGTGTTATGTATATATATGGCATTATTAAAAAAGTGGAAGTAGATTGAACCTATCAATTATCTATCTTGACATAGACATGTCCTAGGGGTACGAAAGGAAAAGAAAAAAAAAACCTACGCTGCATTAGTTTTTTTTTTTTTTTTTTTATCGGATTTATATAATGGAGTACTAATTTTGATTTGATTTGACGTTTTTAGTTTTCTAATGTTAAATAACAACTATCATGCTGTATTTTTTTTTTCTTTTTTAAAAAATGTAGTCTTTTGTTTTTTAAATTCTTCTAAAATTTAATCTTTTTTAGTTATGGGTGCCCTAGAGGGCACGGTATGGGAGTCATTTCATGCCCAACATGAGTATCTTTGGGTTTGTCCCAAATTGGCTAGGTTGGATGATGAAATGAGCTTCATATATCATGGGGTCACTCTACCTAGTAGGTTAGCCTTTCGGATGTGACACAACAGTATCAATTAATTTGTGCTGTATCCATTAGTGGGTATGGGCATTAGTGGGTATGGGCACGGCTAGGCGTATGGCCTAGCCCTAACCCAGCCAATTGACAACCTTGGTTGCGGGAAAGAAACGTTGGTCTGTGATCATTTCAATTTATTAGAGAGTTCACACTTGGTTGCTTTTAGTATACCTTCTGCAGACTACAGAAGCATGCAGTACAAACCATCCCAACTTGTAATCATATGTTGGATCTGTGCTGTTCATCATGCAAAACTCATGTGAAAGTACCCGAGCATGAATATTAAGACAGGAACTCTTCATATGCAAGTTGAATATCTATCATTGGTTATTTTTTTCAATCACCTTCGTTTCATATCCTGTGGGCCACACCTGAAGAGTGGATTGGCACTGATGTTGGGGGGATGCCAAGTTTCCCCTGAAGCCCTCCAAATGAGCAGCCCCGATTTCAGCATGTGTGCCAAACTGGTAGGTATGGGGCACTTATCTATGACATAAGCAGATGGGTGACTTCCAAGTTGTGGCTGCAGGTCGACTGAACGGCTTAGATCGATCGAACTATGGATAGAGTGAACGCTAATTTATGTATTTTGAATTTAAAACCAGTAGTGTTCTCTTACGAGGCAATATTCAGGTCCAAGACATGGAAAATCTGTATGCGTCCAACCCCATTTCCTTCATGATCTTCACATCTTCCTGTAGCTTTTCACAGTTAGTAGAGCATATAAAAAGAAAAAGATCGAATTGATTCAACTACATGAATGCACTTTTATAGCACTCATCTCTCACATTCTGCAACATGCATGGCACATGTGTGAGAGGAATCAAAGCCGCTCATTAGATGGGTCCCACTGTGCAGAGTTTCACCAAAAATGTCCTGTGTGCTCATTAGGCAGCGGGAAATAAGCAAAAGAAACAGAGCATTAACGGACTAAGTAAGAGGAGGTTAAAATCAACTGGCTGGAAATTTTTTTGGCAAGGCACTAATTTTTTTTTTTTTTTTTAGGTTAGTCATGCAACGCACCCACCTTGTTAGCTGGGCAACGCACCCACTTGGTTAGTCACACGATGCACCCACCCACTAGTGGGGTTAGTGTGTCTCTTTAGCACTCGAACCTGAGGCCTGCTGTTGAAACACCTAGGTGTCTTCCAAGTAGAGGTGGCAATGGGTCAGGTCGGGTCGGGTCAGGTCAAGTTCGAGTCGGGTTGTTTCCACCTCAACCCTAAGCCAACCCAAATTGAATTCGGGTTCTTTCTTTCACCCATCTCCCTAGCCTGATCTTGGTTTGGCTGCTTTGCTAACATGCTTCTGACCTAGCTAAATATATTGCTAAATATGGACTTATGGCCTTGAGAACGCACACCAGAGTAACATCACCTTATTGTGACTTGTCATGTAACGTTGAGTAAAATGGCATGGGAGTCTTCTACGGTACTAGCATAACTTTTGAATTGGAATTGATTGGTCGCTTAGGTGATTGGTCTTACAGTACATTTGACTCAAATTATGCATCATAAATCTAATTCGCAAATAACAGATACGATAGTAGTGTCCCCTAGGTAGACTAGTTGGTTACTAGAGAAGACGTTGGTAAATGTCTCGGTTAACACGGCTAATTACACTCTAAATTAAAGTAGTACTAGTAGAGCATTGAGTTTTGTCTTCATATAAAATATACATATATATGAAGTTGTACGAAGTGAGGTTAATACATATGGGCGTGCTATTAAATACAACATGCTCTTCGTATAGTTGGGAAATTAATTAGCTACTTATAATTGATATAGAGTAATACCACCAGTTAGACTTATAGATACACATTGAAATAATAGTTCGTTAGTGTAGGTATGTATATCTAATTAGTTTGTAAATTTTTAGAGTTGTTTAGTTTATTTATTTATATAAGTGTACAGTTGCCGATCCAGGTACGTTATAAGTGTGTTTTTCCTCCTAAAGCTGTTATCTAGGTATTTCAATTTAGTAAGTAGTATGGATGAACATAACCATGGTACGTACAGGGTGCTATCATGCATAGAAGATGAAATTCTTTGTACCATCACACCCTCTTAAGAAACTGTTGAAACCAAAGAGCAGATTGCTTTGGGTATCTCTTCAGACCATCCTTATAATCCATGTAATTGAGGCCAAATCTAACGGTAAAACCGCCTGCTTTGCGTATGGATTTTCTGATGGAAAAATGCTTGGTTTAACGTCCATCATATTTGAAAAAATCGTCGCTATCGTGAAATTAAGGTGCGTTTTCGTGGCAGGATTTAGCGACGGACTGTGTTCGTCGCAAAATTTTAATTCCCGACGGACTTAGCCCGTCGCTAGTTGAATCCGTTACAAAATATAATTTAACGAAGGACTTGATTCGTCGCTAAATCCCACCCCGAAAAATCCCACGATCCCCCATACAGATTAGCAACGGACTACTTCCTTAAACGACGAACATAGTTCGTCGTAAAATAAAATTTAGGAAAAATGAGTGAAAAAATAGACATTTTTAAAAAATTAAAAAATTTGAGATTTAAAAAAAAACAGATTTTGTAATTTGAAAAAAGTTGAGAGGCGTAAAAACAAAATTGAGAAGTTTGAATAAAATTAATAAGTTTGAAATTTCCTTTCAAATTTTCACAAAATTAACATTTAAAAAAGAAAATTGTGGAGTTCAAAAAAAATTGTGATTTTGAAAATAAAAAAGTTTAGAGGTTTGAAAATAAATTGACAATGTTTGAGTGAAATTGAGATTTTGAAAAATAATAAGATTTAAAAAACTGATATGCTTGAAAAAAAATGACCTTGTGAAAAAAATTGAGAAGTTCGAATAAAATTGATTAGTTCGTAAAAAATTGAATTTTTTTATAAAGAAATTAAGATTTTGTATTTTGAAAAAATTGAGAAGTTTGATTAGGGCTCTCAATGGGTTAGATCTGGATCGGATCCAATTGGATCCGGCTCCAAGTCTGTATATCTGTAGATGGATTTAGATCGGATTCGGATCCAACTCGGATCCAAAAGGTGATATCCATATCTGATCCATTTATAAATTGTCAGATCCATTTCCGATCCAAAATCCATATAACCATCGAGTTTGGGTCGGATCTAGGTTCGAATCCACCCTCATTACAAATCTAAAAAAATATATGATATAAATATATAATATAATATATTTAATTTAGTAGAAAAATGATGCAAATCCCACTATTTACTATGGTATGGTCGAACATGGCCTAAAATAATTTGTAAAATGGATGGTCAGCATGAATATAACATATACAGTAAGGTGACAATGAGTTGGATCTTAATCAGATTCGGATCGAACGCGGATATATTCCTGTGAATCCATAGCCCATCCATTTAAGTAATCGGACCTATTTTAAGATCCAAATTCAGTCCATGTAACTAATCAGACCTATTTTAAGATCCAAATCTGCATTATACGAATTCAGAGCAAATCGGATCTCAGATCTAACCCGCTCTATTGAGAGCCCTAAGTTTGATAAAAGAAAAATGAGATTTTGAAAACAAATTGAGAAGCTTTAAAAAATTGACATTTGGAAAAGTTGAAGAAGTTTGAAATAAAAAATTGAGATTTTGATAAATAAAAAAAATTAAAAATTTGAAAATGAAAACTGACAAGTTTAAAAAAATTGTAATTTTGAAAAAAAAAAAGGTTGAGAAGTTGGAAAGAAATCAACAATTTTTGAGAAAAATTTAGATTTAAAAAAAATTGAGATTTAAAAAAGAATTAGGATTTTGAAAAAAAAAAAACATTTTTAGACAAAAAAAATGTCATTTTGAAAAAAAAAATTGAGAAGTTTGAATAAAATTAATAAGCTTAAACGATTAAATTTTGAAAAAAAAAATATTTTTATAAAATTGACATTTTGAAAAAAAATTGGCATAAAGATATTAACATTTTGAAAAAAAAAAAGCATCTTTGAAAAAGTTCAAAAAAAAAGATTTGAAAAAGAAATGGAGATTTGAAATTAAAAAAAAAATTGAGATTTTGTATTTTGAATTAAAAAATTTGAGAAGTTCGATAAAAAAAAGAAGATATTTTGGAGAAAAAAATTGAAATTTAAAAAAAAATTGAGATTTAAAAAAATGTGAGAAATTTGAGAAATGAGTGGGCCAAATTTATTGGTGGACATTCATTCAGTTAGCTAGCTGGCTATCAAATTGGTTTATGCATACACACAAGTTCATTGGTGCAAAAAATGATGGCCCTATAATGATGTTAATTGCAAGGAAAACTTATAATGATGAGATTGATCAAATTCTATGATCAAGACATCCTGAACTTGATTTGAATGGTCAGATATGTTCAGAATGTGCTAATTATTATTGAAACAAAATTCAGTCCAATCCGACCTTAAACGAATCATATTTGTCTAAAAGGCTCTTTAAATGTGCACGATCAGTTTGTCTAGATCTAGACAAATTTTGGACAATCCGATTGGTCCAAATTGAAAAGTAAATGACTTTAGATGTTTAGATTAAATTCACTTAAATCTGATCGTTGGGTCACAAGATATGGCCCATCATATTGTTGATCAATTTTGTCTATCCAATATCTTTCTCATCTGAAACTAGAGTCAGGGCAAATGACCCGTCAAATCGAAGTTATTGATGAATAGAATAAAGTGAATGGATTAGATTTCCAAATTGGGCCAAATTTTTAGGTCAAAATTGTGTTGCTACTTGCTGACCTCGTGAAAACCCAATAAATGTATAGTCAGTGGACCCCAAACTCTAATCCAACCATTGAGAATTGTATCTTCCTAAGGTTTGCTATTGCATCGTAAAATGATATAAAAGAACAGATAGATGGAATAGATATACATAAAATACATCAACTTGGGCTCATACAATTAGGGTAACGGATGCGGATTGGCTAGTGACCCTGCCACCAGCCGATGCCTAGTGATCGGTGCTTTGTGGGCCTCACCAAGATGTACGTCTTTCATCCACACTATCTATACATTTTCCTAGATCATTTTATGGTATGAGCCCAAATTTGAGGTAGATCCAAATTTCAAGTGGACCACATCACAAGAAACGATGTTAATTGAACACCCACTATTAAAAACTTCTTGGGGGCCACGAAAGTTTTGGAACAAGCTGATAATTGTTTTTTCCCTACATCCAGGTCTGTATGACCTAATCAAGAGGTTGGATGTCGAATAATCAATATAGTGGGCCCTATGAGGTTTTTAATGGTGGACATTCAATCAATACTATTTTCTTGTGGTGTGGTCCACCTGAGATTTAGATTTGGCTCATTTTTTGGATCAAGCACTAAAACTGATCTTGAGAAATGGATGGACAGCGTGGATAAAACACATATTTCATGCTGGGGCGCACAGAGCACCGGCCACTAGCCAAGCATCAAAGCCAAGCCGCGTCAGATTGCCTGCGAAAGCCTTTCGTTGGCATCTCCTGGGAATCTAGGTGGAGCCCACTGTGATGTTTGTGAGAAATCTACATTGTCTAACCATTTTATGAGATCATTTTAGGCTTTGTGACAAAAAATGAATGGGATCCAAGACTCAAGTGGGCCAAAAACGTGACGATTGAACTTCCACAGTTAAAATATTGCGTGGGTCTACAGAAGTTTCAAATCAGGATAATATTTGTGTTTTCAGTTCATCTTAGTAGGAATAACATTATGAACGGTATGAATGGCATATAAACATAACTGTGGACCCGATATAGGTTTCAACGGTAGGAATTTCCCTACCCGCCTTTTGCTTTACTGAGGCCCACTTGAGTCTTGGATCCCATTCATTTTTTGTCGCAATGCCTAAAATGATCTCACAAAATGTTTGGACGGCGTAGAATTCTCACAAACATCATAGTGGGCCCCACCTAGATTCCGAGAGCAGGAGACGCTCCGCATCCAGATTTCCAATCCACGTCCAGATTTCCCATTCTAAGGAAAACCCCAAAATTCTTGATTCCCTCTCTCTACCGTCTCCCGCCCTTCCTCCCTCCCTCCCTCTCTCTCTCTCTCCAAAAATCCACGCCTCCCATCTCGCTCCCGTGGCCATTGCAGCTTCCAAGCTTCCACGCCTCCCATCCCTGCTCCCGTGCGGGTTTTGCAATCCCTAATAAGGATTTTGCAATCCCTAATTCCAAGCTTCCAAGCTCAAGGACCGGAATCATCTAGAGCATACGGAGCGCCTGTTTTACAATAATCCAAGGGTCCCACCTGTACCAGTGAAAAAATACAATCGGCTGTATGTTTCTCAAAAACCATGTATCACGTGTGTAGGTGATCTGAGCTATGCGCAAGTGGGGCCCACCATGAAGATCTCTTTGGGGAAATGAGGCAGGTCCCACATGCATGTCGAAACAGACCTTGGTTGGTCTGATGCAAGCCGATTATGTCCTCGTTTTCATACAGTGTCCCACCTGATTGAAGGGGCTGGCCTATATTTGGGCCTTGCGTGTAACTCCTGATTACTGGAATCCCATTAAATGGACCTGTTTGGTGCGTAGGCTAAGGTGGGATGGTATTGCATGTAGTCCCATGCAAATTTTCAAAGCCCATTTTGAAATTCATGGCCATTGTTATTGGATGGTTGAGGAATATATGTGCATGGACTCTCGACGCGCGCACACCGACTTTTCTCATTGTGGTGTGCATAAACAATATAAATATAAAAGTAATAACACTAAACGAAAGGGTTAGATGCTTTCATATTGCCAAACTAAAGAATAAAAAACTAAAAAGCAGAATGCACGTCCCCTGCAATAGTTGGAATAGGCTATAAAATCAATTTGTTCTTAGATTATAAAACTGATACTCAAGGGTTCTTGAGAAAACTTGGCAAAAGACTAACAGTTCTACTTAATCAAGTAAGCTGAGAAATATAACAACCAACAAACAAATGCTCCTTTGATGAATGAACCAAACCAAATTTAATATTTCAATAAGAAATTCCTTATATGCATGTTGTTGTTCATCCTTATATGCACATCATCACTTTCCTACTATCTAGGACATCTTTGTAATATATGTGCAGATCGCAGTCCCTCATAGACTGCCACATGTTCTGATTTGGCACAGGTGTATGAGATCGCAGTCTCCTATACACTCAATGGTTGAGACACAGGTTTGAATTTCTGTATTCCATTACCTAGACTATCTCTTTAGTAACCACCCCTTCATTTCCTTTTGGAGAGGAGAGTATTCCACTAGGAAGGTTGATGTCTTGTCATGAATCAGGAGAATTGAAATGCGAAGACAGAGAGTATTTGATTTACCTTGACATTTAGCATCTAATATTTCAAAGCTTCTTTATTTTACAGGATTCCTCTAATAGTTGAGATGGCCTGATGTGCGGCTGCCAATTCTTTACACTTTATCTTGGCTTGACAAATTTTACTGTTCCAAAGTTTACCTAGCCTCAGCTTGATCTTTGCGAGTAGAGATCTCTTCTCCCTATGCTGCCTTCTGCTAATTACGAAATACATGCATAGGTGGTTTGAGTCTATAGCTCAATGGTGGATAACATTCATTTCAAAGTTGAGGTATTAGGTTTGATGTGTATTATGTTGGCATAGTGGGGTTTTTTCTATTCTATAATATGGTTTAAATGAAAAAATACCTTCTCCTCACTGTTTGAAAATGTTTATAGAATGAACAGAGAGTTCAACTTGTATGTTAGATGAGTAAACACATCTAATGTATCATGCAGAACTCAGTCTATTCTCCAAATACTTTGGTATTCTTTGAAAGGAAGGAGAATTATACGATGTGTGGCCTGCTTATTCACAGCATGCATGGGAACATGGAGACAAGTGTGGCTGTGTTTGGTAATTTAGACCATTGTTCTGTAGTTGTATTTCTCTTCTTAACCATCTATGTTTAGGCTGAAAATCAGAAGGTTAAGAATGTTCTATTGTGAAGATTGGGTTGGAAACGTGCTTTTGTTGTGCAGTTTTGATGATTTTTATATACTTTTTTTTATTGAAGTAACTGGAAAGATATTGATGTGTGGGACTCAAGAGTTTCTTTTCTTTAGAAAATTTTTGTTTCTTTGGAAATGATTTGCTGATTTCTCTGGCTATCTGTAGGCTCGGATCATGGTGCAAAGGCCCTTCCTGACCTATAAATCTCTTTCTTTTTCATTTTCTAAGATTTGGATTTTCTTTCTTTACCAATTTTCAGTCTTCTTGTTTTACTATCTTTGGGTGATTGATCAATCTCAATTTTTTTTTCAGATCAGGCCAAAGAAACCTCAAGTGTCATTCCAGATAATTGTATAAAATCTCCTCCCACTGGTAGGTTTTGGAGTATCTTTTCAAAACTAATGTTAAATCTTTTTCCTTCTAGGGTGACTAATTGATCCGAGTTATTTGGGTCTTGTTTCAAAGCAAATGCAAACGACACTAAATCAAAGAAAAGAGTATGCTTAATAGTTTAATTGCATTGATACAGTTACTATTTTCCCTTACCCGGCCATTGGAATGAATTGGTTCTTGCCTATTAAGGAGTAATTGTTGCCGATGTTGTCATTGTGAAATTTGTCAAAGTTCTAGTTTTAATTGATTGGTAATCTTTAACTGATGGAGCATAATACTTTCGCTAGGGTTGATGAATTTGTAGGGACAAAACCAGATCCATTGGTAGAAGGCAAGCACTTGTATTTTCACTTCTGTTTCTTTGCTGGACAGCCATTGAAAGGTTCAATATTTTTTTGACTTGTTCTTGTATTGGTTGAAATCTGATTTGCTTGCTTCTTTTTTCTTATGAATTAGCAAGATTGCTTGGTTAGATATGAATGTGGGAGATATGTTCAATTTTGTAGAGAATGCCCCATTATAGTTTTGTAGAGAATGGTCGCATGTTCTCAATGAGTTCTAGAAAACTGTAGCCGCATCCATGCCAAAGTAGTCTATGCACTACCAAACCTTAAACTGAAGTTTGACATTGAGGTACACAAATGCAAATACATATAAACACCCATTAATTTATGGAGTAGATAGATAGAGGAGAATCAAGAGATTGATACAGTCATGTCTATTTGTTTCCCAAGTACTTTCTCCATTTTTAATTAATTGTTGAGTGAATATTTCTGTCCAATCCATTTGATTTTTTTCCTTTTTGTCATTTTAGACCCCTTGCTGAAAAATCACGCCCATCCATTGAAATCTAAATGGTGGGACAACCTTTGTAGAAATCTGAACCATAGATTGATTTTCCCAACAAGTGCTGACATATTTGTCGCACCCATTGTGGAGAAACGAGTTGGAATGGTTTTACTTCGTCATCCAAACAGGCCTGTAACGTTTTATGTCATAAAAAAATGTGGCTTCTTTGCTTGTGTGGAACTTAGTTTTCTATTCCATTTCTACTTCATTTATTTTGCTATATATATGTAGGAAATATGGGGGTTAACATGGTGGCAATGGTGATGAACAGAGAGCTGTATGTTGCACTGATGACGAGATGAGCCGTGATTTTGGGGATAAAATGCAGAGGGATGCAGTCCTTTCGGTTCCCATGACGTAAGTTTTATTCTGAATAAGTTCCCAAACTATAGAATAGGAGCCAATGATTGCCTAGGTTGCTTTTTTTCTTTTCTTCTTATTATTCTTTCAGAGTGTTACGTGAATAGTTGATTTTCTCAAGTAAGTTTACTGAATTTAGGCTAACTTCAGTTTATAGAAGTAGGGTCCATGGTTCTTTGATCCTAGCCATTGATATGATGGGCCAAGTGGTGGATTGATCCATTTAGGAGAAATTTTTCATGATTTAGAGATCCTAGCTGATGAATATCTGGTCTCATGTGTTTTTGGTTGAATGTGCATGGACTATTCCAATGTAGAGGTTGAGAGTTTCTAGGATTTAAGTTTGTACAAGGGGGCTGCATGGTTCTATGATCCAGACCATTGGTATGATGGACCACATGGTGGATTTGCTTCATTCATGACAATTAATCAACAGAATCTCAGATTCTGTTGTCCACCCATGACAAAGTAGGTCCTACTGAGTGGATCTTAGACACACGCAAAGACAAATAACCAGCAAGTAGATTAATTCTATGAAAAGTTTGAAAGCATTTTGAAGTAAGGGATAGGTACCTTCCCAATTGAACCATCACCCATAACCCGTCTATTCCTAAAATTTACTCATGTTTCCTCTAAAATGTAAAAAGAGAAGCTTATGCCATGTGGCGTATAATATAGGAGTACACATGGTTCATCACCATCCACGTGGATTACATAATAGTTATGATCTTGTTTTTTCTTTTTTGTTCTTAGATTATAAAACTGATACTGTGTTTTATATTTTGAATTTTGCAGGTGGGCCAGTTGATGGATTTGCTAACGTATTCGGTGGAAGCAGCTATAAAGGAAAGAGTAGAAATGAAGGCTTCACATATTGGTTTCAATATTGAGGACAAAATAAAGCCTAGTTGATCATTCTATGAAGCATGGTTCACTTCAATGTGTAGATTTGTAACAAATATTAATATTATTTTTCACTAGAAATTTAAGGATTTTTAAGTTTCATATATGATATAATGATGATTTGTGAGGGTTTCATTTTTTTTATTTATTATTATTTCATATAATTTGGATGACTATCAGATGCAACAGATTCAAGAAACAATTCAGGCGTTAGGTGTAATGACCCAGGTTTTTAGGATAGTTTAAATAATAATTTAATTATTTTAAATTTCTAGAATAATTTAGATAATGATTTAATTATTTAAGTAATTAAATAACTTTAATATTGATAAATTAATATTAAATAATCCGTAAGAAATTATAGTATGGTCCATTTATTAAAGTTGCTCAAAATGAACCCTAGAACAGCGTAAAAGTATCAGATTTTGTAAAACTCATAAATTTACAATAATTACAAAAATACCATTAGTTAGATTGACGATTTTAAGTATACCAGTTTCTGACGATCAGTTTCATACAAAACTTCATATAATAGTTTACGGACATGTTTTAACCGTACACGTCATATTTTAGCCCTCCGATCATCCTACAAATGCCCTAATCAGAAAATCGGACCATAAGTGGCCCACCTTAAATCAGATCTGTCCTAATTTTGATAATGGCCCCTAAAATTCCATGGCCCACCGTCGTACCGGAGTGGATTTTATATAACCATCATGGTGGAACCTAGTGTGTGGTGCACATTGTCGGCCTGCGTGCATGTGATACGGACAGTGAGTCCGTCTTCTTCTCAAGCACTGCAGCGACAGCGCTGCCGCTGCCGCTGTGCACGATCCACACCATTCGCTCGGTGGTCCCCATCGCACTGATCTAAACCGTCCATCATGTTGGTACGCTACACGTCCACCATCCGTTGAAAACTTCTGGTCATCCGTTGACCGTGCAGACCTCCTCAAGCCACCGTATAAACTAAAGAAATTCAAGATCTCCGAATTTACCGTGCATGGATGGCCCAGATCTCTTCCAGATATTCGTGTGGACCCCACCTAGATTTCCAACGGATCCCCTGTGCAAAGAATCTCTGAAATTTGGTCGGTCTCCTTCTCCAACTCAAACTAGAACTCCTCCCTACACACCCATCTACCCAACCGACCGTAGGAACTATAAGACCCCCTGGCCGTGTTCCCCTCCTTCAGAAAACGTAAGAGGGAGAGAGGGAGAGAAGCCGTGAGAGAGAGAGAGAGAGAAGTCGTGAGAGAGAGAGAGAGAGAGAGAGAGAGAGGGAGAGAGAGAGAGAGTGGTGGTGAGACTGTTGTTGCTTTGCTATTGCTGCGCCGCTGCACTGCTGGACCCTGCTCCAGATCAGAAGAAGATAGAAAGAAAGAAAGAAGAAGGAAGGAGAAAGAAGGAAGAAAGAAAGAAAGAAGAAATAAGAGAAATATTCAACCGAGTCGACTCGGTGAGCCGACTCAGACTCGATTTGGAGCTTAGGACCTACCATAAGTGAGTGATTCATCTTACGTATATTCTTTTTGATATACTTTCCTTGATCCTCTTCCTAGTTTTATCCTCAAATTTGAATTCTTCTTTCTTTACAAGCTCATGTTGTTGATTCTGTCTCTCCATACTCTGTTCTAATTAGTTTCTTTTAGGCATGCTTATTTATTTATTTAATTAGTTATTCATGATTATAGAATCCTAGGTAAATAGTTTATCCCTCCTAATCCCTTCTTATTTAAGTGTTAGAATTCTTCCTTAATTGAGTTCTTAAATTCCATATATATGATGTTGCCCTCACATTCCTTGGTAAACAATAAACCAAGGTTTAAATGAAGAAATACCTTAACGGAGATAACTCATGCACATGTCAGAATTCCACAACAATTCAACTTAGGATTTCATACATGTGATGTCGCCAACATGCACCCTTAAATATATGTAGTATTCTCAAGATTCCACGTGACATTATTCTTAAACTTCCTAATCGACAACAATTTAGATTTAGATAATGTACAATACATAACTCTTGGAATAACCTTAGTTATTTGTCAACACTAAACCTTACGCGATGACCTTCTCAAATTCTGATTGACAATAACTAAATCAAGATAAAGAATTACTTGAATAACACATGCATGGGGTGATTGGACTTGAGTTTGATATGTATTGTATGCTTGAAGAAGTGCTTCCATAACTCATGACATGTACATACATTTATACACTGCGACAGAACAGGAATATGGTTGATTTGACTCCTGGCGTGCATGGTTGATTTGTCGCCTCGCTGTACCGGTTAGGTGAGCATGGTTGATTTGCGACAGGTTCCTAATGTTCAGTGGCAGTGAGTTCTGGTCGTTTCACTTATTGAGCATGGTTGATTTGCTCGGTTAGATCAGTGGTGCATGGTTGATTTACCCACTGACCTGCATGATTGATTTGCCGCCTCGCTGTACCGGTTAGGTGAGCATGGTTGATTTGTGACAGGTTCCTAATGTTCAGTGGCAGCGAGTTCTTAGACGTTTATTTCTCTTACACGTATCATAACATACATGACATCATGATAATCATGTTCCATCTATAATAAATCATAACGTGTATTAATCATAATCTTATCCTTGTATATTTTTATACAATCCTATTTGTTGATGATTTGCATCTTATCTCTTATTAACTGGAATATTACCTGTGATGGAAATGACCTCACTGGGCTTTAGCTCACCAAAATCACTACAGTTCCTGCAGGATTTCAGGAGGAAGGAGTGGCTGAAGCGTAATATCTAGACGACTATTTCTATTAGAAGCTTTATTTTAGATTAGGTGGTTTAATTTATTTCCCTTTAAAGTTGATTGAAACAGACTTTGAAAGACTTAAATTATTTGCAGAGTAGATGTAGTTGTTTAATTTAAATTACAGTTTGAGATTTAAGCTATGATAAATAAAGTACTTTAGTTTAGTAGTATTGTAGTATGTGGAATGGAATTTCTCTAAAAAGTTATGTTTGAATTAAGTTCGCACTTTGGAACTCGGGCTTTGGGTTGTTGTATTTGAATCTCGAATTTCAGGGTGTGACATGAGGTCTTACAGAAAATTTAGCGATGGATTAAATCTGTCGCTAACATTCCTCGTGCTGTCGCCCATAAATTTGACAACGAACCAATTTGTGGCAACAATTTTGTGCGGCGAACAAAATCCGTGGCTATGTCCGTCACTTTTCATAATTTAGCGACGGACGTAACTCGTCGTTTAAAAGCGATGAACATAATTCGTCGCTTTAAATTTGCCATAGTAAACTGCGACCGGATTAGCGATGGACTTGGTTCGTCGCAAAAAAGCAATTTTGGCATAGTGAGTTGTCCAACAGCGACTATGCAAAGTAGCCCCTCACATCCACACCATCCCTTGCCAACAATCCAAATCTCAACTGTTAGTTTGTAATTCTAAAATAGACGACCCTAATAGTTTTGATTATCCGACTATCTCTACATGTGGACCACACATGCATGTAAAACATCAAAATATGAAATGGGAGTAAATGCAACCACACTTGATGGCACTTTGAACAAATAAAAGATGGCGATGATAATAGTGGATCCTCATGTTATCTTACAGCACTTCGTCTAGTGACAAGGAACCATTGTTGAACTCACCTACTCCTGCAACGGTATAAATTAATAAACATCATAACTTCTACTTGTAAGCAATCTACGATTGTCTGTATACTCTAAACAATGAGATAATGACCTACTTGATAATCAATTTGGATCAGTTATAAAATGAGAAACTGACAAACATTTTAGGTAATAGTCCATCATCTTACTATTCTCAGTAATGTAAATAACGGGGTTGTTGTATCTTTCCTTTAGGTAGACCAATATATCTTGAATTCCTTGTGGATACACATATAGCCATGTTGAAGCAGCCTGCAGTTAAGGTTCTAGTCAATGCATATGCAAAAGTACAACCATAAATGATTGCATCCTTAATGCCTATCATACACTACCAGAAAAAATGAATTTTTCCTACGGCCCCGCTTTTTTTCCCCGTCGGAACTTTTGACGGTCGAAACCTGTCGGTGAATCTCTACAAACCGTTGAGAAATCTCGTTACCAGCTGGGGCGTCAATGGGCCGGGCCTGTGGTAGGTCTCGGCCCTTTTCAAAATTATGAGTATTCAGGACCAGGCCCGGCCCATTGGGTCTTGTAGGTTTTTAATGGTGGACATTCAATGGGATTCTATTTTCCTATGTTGTGGTCTACTTGAGATTTGGATTTGCCTCGTTTTTTTGAAGAAGCCCTAAAATGATATGTAAAAATGAATGGACGCCATGGATAATACACATAAATCATGGTGGGGTCCACATGCACACCAACCAAATTGATTAGGTGATGCAAAATGCACATTGGACGGACTCGAAGTTTTTCTTTTAATTTCAGAAGAGGGTTTTTTTTCCCAAAACCCTCCCAATCTCTCTCCCTCTCTTGCTCCCAATCTCTCTCCCTCTCTCGTTGTCGCTCCTTCATGAATCGAAGGTGGAAGTTCTCTTTGTACAGGTAACTTGGGAACTGTGCATTACTGATTTTAGAAACGAATATTATTTTGTGATATTAATAATATTAAAAATGGTTTTAAACATCTTGATTAGGAAACCATTGTAGGGATTTCTACCACAAATGGTCAGGAAACTGTACACGCTGGACTGTTTCCAGTCCATTTTGCTCTCTCTACTTCTGTGGGGCCCACGGTGAAGTGCAAGCGACATCCACTCCTTTCATCATTTGCAATAGATCAGGTTAGGACGTGAGATGAAAAATCAGGTCGATCCAGACTCATTTTGGCCAAAGCACTACAAACGGTCACCATTGAAACCTTTCTTGGGCCCACCAAAGTTTGGATCATCTGATATTGAGTTTTTTCCATACATGAACGGTTGTATCATGGTTGATCTGCCTCATTTTTGGGCTCCTGCCCTATTGTCCTTATTGGCGAGGGCCCTCATGGCCATTGATCCAACCGTCTCAAAAAAACAAACACTGATACAAGCAAACTCAGGAAGAAAAATGGTAGTAATGCACTAAACTGGCATTTCTCAAATCAACGGCCATCACTAGTTTACATTTTCAAGTTGTTAATATGGTTAAGATTGTTAGATCATGACCAGCTGTATAATAAGTTGTAAGAGAATGTCTTACACAAAACTAGTTTTATGATAAGTTATAGCCCAACTAGTGCATGTGAATGTGCTTGTGTGTAAAGCACTCATAGCATTCTACCAGTTCAAAAGGTTGGACCACCATGCAGAGCACCTGATGCAAAAGTATGGCTGAACCATGATGGACCCCACCTTATATAGCAAACAATTGTCAATCACTGATGGAATACAAAATTACATGTATGGTCCACTTGATAAGTTCTTGGCCAATCTTACAGTGGCCCAACCTGTTGGATATGGCTTCAATGTGATTGTGATATACGTGTTCTGCACTGACAATTATATTTAGGCAGAGTTTCACATATATTTAAGGGTGACTAGGGCTGCGAATGTGCCTGCCTAATTGTGGCCTGCAAAGTAGAACTTAGGCCTATTAAGGCTTTTTATCTTTGTTTAATTACCTAACCTAGTCATTGTTTTGTAACTTTATGGGCAGACATTGTTAGGTCCAAAAGATCTAAATTTTGTTGGTTATACTTGAACTTTGAAGCAATGAAAGGGTTACATCATCTGAAAGGTATGGAAGTATTGAACTTTATCTGAATTCATATGTAATCTGTATTCTATTGGGAATTAGAACATGTAAGCAAGCCTGTTTACTATGGTTTCATAATTTTCACCAATGTGCTAGGATTAGAGAACACCTTGATTCGACAAATCCAAAATAGTTTTTTTTTTTAATTTCTATCCATTCCTTGAATATCCATCAATCTAACAGGAAGTGAAATAATTTTGACTCTTGCTTAATAAAATTTCAGTTACCTTTCAAAAAAAAAAAAGAAAAGAAAAGAAAAGAAAGAAAAGAAGAACTAGGATGTGAAGGTTGACTTGGGTGCACTTGATCATTCCTGATATACTAATGTGTTCATGTACTAGATTTATGTACATTTGTAGATAGTTTGGGTGGGCGATGCTACTTAGGTTTATCTTTCCTATTATATATATATAGAGTTTCAATTTCATTATCTTCAATGCACACTCATGCATTTTGGACAGTTTTTAATAGCTACAAAATTCTAATAACTCTCACATCCTCAGGCCTACATATAAAGTGCATTAATTTGACACTTCTTTTTGTAAGAAAAAAAGAACCAATGAAAACAAAACAAACCAAAACAAACACAAAACATAAAGATAACCAAGCGCCATTTTTTTGTTACTAGGCATCCACTGTCCATCTAATATGCTTCTTTACGTTCACCTAGTAACAAAAAAAAAAAAAAAAAAAAAAAAATCATGACCACCCCAAATTCAGGTGGGTCGTCCACAATGATACCTTTATTCCATCCAATGTATTCATCTGATATGAGAATTTGTTTTGTATCTAAAATTTTGATTTTTTATTCATCTCTGCTGATTCTTTTTTTATTGGTGTGATGGAGCTTTTGGAGAGAATATGTAATAACCCGGATCCTCACAATAATTTAAATAATAATTAACTTTAGATTTCTGTAATAATTTAATTTGTAGTCTAATTGATTAGTTAAGTAATTAAATAACTTTAATATTGTTAAATTAATATTAAATAATCCGTAAGGAATTATAGTATGACCCCTTTATTAAAATTGCTCAACATGAACCCTAGAATAGCGTAGAAGTATCAGATTTCACAAAGATCATAAATTTACAATAATTACGAAAATGCCATTGGTTAAACTTAAGTTATATAGACAATTTTAAATATACCAGTTTTTGATGATTCGTTTCATGCAAAACTTCATATAATAGTTTAGAGACCTAATCTAACCGTACACGTCAAATTTCAACCCTTCGATCATCCTACAAGTACCCTAATAAAAATCGGGCCATAAGTGGGCCATCTAACTTCGGAACTGTCTCATTTTTGGTGTCATAGCCTAAAATTATGTGGACTACCTGATGAATGATGCAGATTTTGCATATACATCATGGTGGGACCCACGTGCATAGCGTGCACGTCACGCGTCTGGTCAACATGCGTTGACCGCGTATTGAAAGAAGACACGGCTTTTTCTTCATTCGCCCGCTGCGACAGTTGCGTCCGCTGTCCGTTTGCACCATCCACGCATTTAAAATCCAAGCCGTCCATTCGATCCCTCTTCCCCACGCATGGAGTCCCCTTGAAAATCTTCTACATCGGTCGTCTATCCGATCTTCTTCAAATCACCGTCCAAATCAAAAGAGGCCAAGATCTTGGCCATTGCTGTGCATGGTAGCCTCAGAACTGCTCCGTTAGGGTCGTGTGGACCCCACCTAAGTCTTCAACGTCTCACTTAAGGTTTGTTTCGCAAGAAACGAAAAGTGGAGTCCTCCAACTCAAACTCCACCACCTTTGGTCCGGTTGTAGTACCGCGAACACAGGCCATCCAAGTCCATCTTGGACCGTCCAAACACGTCTAGGGTAGTGTATAAAACCCCCCTAGGTGTCTTTTTCGAGAAAAGAAAAATAGAGAGAGAAGGTCGGGTAGAGAGAGAAAGAGAGAGAGAGAGAGAGAGAGAGAGAGAGAGAGAGAGAGAGAGATCGTGTGGAGAGAGAGAGAGAGAGAGAGAGATCGTGTGGAGGGGTGGAGAGAGAGAGAGAGGGAGAGAGAGAGATAGATCCTGTGGAGGGGTGGGTTCCATCCGTCTGTTAGGGCGCTGTTGTCTGATCACTTCCAGGAAGAATAAGAAAGAAAAGAAGAAAGAGGAAGAAAGAAAGAAGAAGAAAGAGAAGAAGAAATAAGGAAAAAGAAAAGAAGAAAGAGAAAGAAAGAAGAAGGCCGAGTCGACTCGCTGAGTCATTTCAGATTCGAGTTAGGTCCTATTTGAAGCCTAGAGATTAGTAAATCTGTGAGTCATTCATCTCAGAAACTTCTAGTTGATTTCTCTTTTCATATATGTGCTATTCTTTACGTTCAAGTTCCAACTCGCTTTAATATTTCATATAATGGATCTTTGGTAAAAATCCCTTCCTCAATCTCTTTCTAAAGTAAGTTTAGAATAGCATCTTTGATCTTAATTAAATGATCCATCTTTCGTTTCCATTCTCCCAATCCTTCCTTCCATATTTCCTTTCTAGTTGGCTCTTTCCCTAAATTTCTCTTTTCTTGTTGTGCAAATCAAGATTTTAGGAATACGTTTGACTTAGACTACACACTTTCGATATCAACGATGTACAACCCTGGGTATTTGTGATATTATCAAAATTCTACGTAGTATTATCCTTACACTTTCTAATAGACAATAACTTAAGGTTTAAATAAGGAGACACCCTAATTAAATTAATGCATGCATGGTGTGAATTGATTAAATAGTAATATGCATTGTATGCTTGCAGAATGCTTCAATAACTCATGACATACACATTCATTATACACTGCGACAGAATAGGAGCATGGTTGATTTGACTCCTGGCGTGCATGGTTGATTTGCCGCCTCGCTGTACCGGTTAGGTGAGCATAGTTGATTTGCGACAGGTTCCTAATGTTCAGTGGCAGCGAGTTCTGGTCGTTTTACTTATTGAGCATAGTTGATTTGCTCGGTTGGAACAGTGATGCATGGTTGATTTGCCCACTGGCATGCATGGTCGAATTGCTGCCTCGCTGTACCGGTTAGGTGAGCATGGTTGATTTGCGACAGGTTCCTAATGTTCAGTGGCAGCGAGTTCCTAGACGTTTATTGCTCTCATACGTATCATAACATACATGACATCATGATAATCATATTCCACTTATAATAAATCATAAAGTGTATAATCATAACCTCATCCTCATTTATTTCATAAAATTCTATCCGTTGATGATTCACATCCTGTCTCTTATTAACTGGAATATTACATGTGATGGAAATGACCTCACTGGGCTTTAGCTCACCAAAATCACCATAGCTCCTGCAGGATTTCAAGAGGAAGGAGGAGTGGCTGAAGCAGAATATCTGGACGACTATTTTTATTAGAAGATTTATCCTAGATTAGGTGGTTTAATTTTTTTTTTGAAGATGATTGAAACAAACTTTAGTAGATTTAAATGTTTTGCTGAGTAGATGTAGTTGTTTGATTTAAATTACAATTTGAGATTTAAGTTATGATTAATAAAGTACTTTAGTTTGGTAGTATTGTGGTATGTGGAATGTAATTTCTCTAAAGGTTATGATTGAATTAAATTCGTACTCTAGAACTCGGGCCTTGGGTTGTTGTACTCGAGTCTCGGATTTGAGGACGTGACAGAATAGGTCCTGCAACAGAGCATTGAAAAGCAAGGGCATTGATTTCCTCTAGAGGACCATCTTTCACATGAAGGTACAAGCGTTTTTTATTCTGTCCTTGTCCCTTTCCAATCTGATTTACTGATTATTGTATTTATGGTTAGAATTGATGTTGCAAAACTTGTTGGTAGATATGGACTCTGTTAGGCACATTCCATATTTGAATCTGACTTTCTGAACATATTTTGGACTTTTTTTAGCAGTAACATTAGTTTGAACTGTTGAGTAAAGCTAATATTGAGATGAGTTCCTAGTTGGATAAGCTACTTTGGTTTTCATACTCGCAAGCTTGTTTGAAATTGCAATTTGGTATTGTCCTTTTGATTGAGAGAGTAATTAAAGCACATCTGATATATCTCCTTTATTATAGAATAATACTAACCTTTTAAAAGTTCAAACACAAACCTAGCTAACAACCTCTAAAAAGAGGTTTAGATTTTGTAGAAAGAGGAAAGTTGTGTTTGTAGATCTATTGGCCATCACCTACTAGCTCAGGACACTTTTTTTTTTCTATGAAAACACATTCATGGAAAATGTTATTCTACAAAAAAGTGAACTCCAATCAGTAGAAAATGTCATTTTCTTGAAAAGTATTTTCGACCAAAACAAGTAGGCCCACATTCAACATCTTTCTTTCATGGGTGGATAGTTTTCCATGTGTTTTAATTTGGATTTTTTTTTTCTCTATTTCATTGTCGTGCATTGCCTTTAAACATGCAGGTGCTGAAGATCCTCATTGCCCTCTAGCTAGTTTAAAACTGCCGGTGTCAAGAGCAATGAAGGCTAATAAAGAGGTCAACTGTCTTGAAAGTTTCACGGTATGGACTATACTAGAGATGGTGTTTGCTACCTGTCCTCTCTTTGGGTTATAGTTATACTTGAGCCCCTTAGTTTTACATGCCACAACCATGATCCTCATTCAGAGTTTTCAATATCAAATGGACTTGAGCCTTCTCTTTTGGCTTTTCTTGGGTAAGATTACTTATCATTTGAGGCTAGACTGAAACGTCTACAACAAATGGACTTGAGACCATGACTTGTGCTTGAATACGGGTGTCTTAACCAGCTTGGCTACCGAGCATGAAGCAGAATTTCTGTTCATATTGCTGCCCATTTATCTCTTTAAATGTTCCTAGGGATATCATGTAGCCAACTTAAATGTTTGTTGAAGATCCACGTTTACCTTTGATAACATAAAAATTTGGATGAGAAAACCATGATTTAACCTTACGCTTGTTCTTGACAGCTTGGGATGTTGCTCAAATTTGGCAATGATGAGTTCAATCAAACTTCTGCTTTTATGAGAACCATCATGCTTCATGGGGGAAAACCATTTAGATATATTGAAAGTAATTATTTTGACCATTTATTCTCATCCCAAACTTCTCAAGTCCCATGCCAGTATCTATGTTACAATATTTTATCTAGGTTCTTAGAGTTCTCTGTATTTGTCACAATATCCTACAAATAGGAAAACAAGGAATCATTCCACTAAAAAAAAGGGGTAAAGGCTATGGATTATATTCGTAGCTATACATCTCTAGCTACGGATATAATTCGTAGCGGGCTTGTATCCGGTCCGTAGCTATTGGTGCTGTAGCCATAGCCTTTTAAGCTATAGCTACGGATATAGTCCGTAGCTATACTATTTCGGCTACGGACATTAGCCGTAGCTATACAAATCCGATCCGTAGCATTTTGTCTACATAACGCTACGGATTACTTTTAAGGGCTGCGGACTATATCCGTAGCTAGTGTCTTTAATTTTTTTAAAATAACAGCGGCATATCTAGCCGTTTCTGATACAAGCCCTGATAGAACAATCCATCTAGAAATTCAAACAAAACTTTCGAAACCCATGAACATACAAGCTAGTACATGCCCTGATAGATCAATCCATTTAGAAATTCAAAGACAACTTTCATGACCGATGAACATACAAGCAAGACTTAGTATTGCAAATATATACAAGTTAATTCATAAATTCTAATACAAGTGAGACTTACTATTGCAGGTTAGCGACATCAAATTTCATTTTTCTGATCGGTGACACGGTGACATTCATCCACATGCGCCAAAGTTAGCATCTTTGTGCAAAACTTGATCATTGGGTTTTAACCACAAACCCTGAATGCAAAACTAACAAAGCTTTGACGTTTAAACACTGAAGAGATGTATGCTAACAATACTATTATAATTTGGAGACTGTAAAAGGTTCCAAATGCATACAGACTGCATTAAGCACAACTGTATTCGTCAGAAGCAAATGCATAAAATAAAAAAACTCTTTATACAAAGGAAATAATTGGAAAGACAAAAAAGCCTCCAAGGCTTAAAAGAGTATACCTGCAAATGATAACCATACGCCAGACCTACATAGGTGCTCAAACTTCTGATCAAAAGGGCAAGTGCCTACTCATAATATGAGATCGCCTTATTGTACATCCTGGTGGATAATCATGAATTTGTTTAGTTTTTTCCTTTTCAGTTTTTGGCATCAAGGCTAATGAAATATGAATTTCATTCAAATTGCATAATTAGTCATGCTACGTGGTAGCCAATAGTTTCCTACAAAATTGAAAAAAAAAAAATCAAGCAAACTTCAACTCATTCTATGATAATTCAATAGCTTTAATGCAAAGCAGTAGCCACCACCGAATTTTTTAAGCTGAGAGTCCATAAAATCAAAACGGTGATTAATACTATTCGCTTACTCATTCTGTACAAATACATTTAACTTACAATCATTTCTTCTGCTTGCTTTTGCCGCAACGTCCTTATGTTATCTCTGATATCGATATGTAGAAAAAAAAACCCTTTCAGAACGTCAAAATCCGTCAAGATCTTGAAATAGAAAATGGACAATAAAACCCATTCTGCTGCACTACTCCAAAGAAAAAACCCACCATTCACCCTATTTTTGTGATAGTAGATAGTCTCTATAATTTAAAATCATTAAAAAAAGGAAATAGAAAGAATTCACTCCCCAGCACAGGAGTATAGGAATTTGATTAGCGAGTAGATCAAGTCATGGTTTTGAACCTTGACGGGTGAATTTTTCTTTTCTTTAAGAAAACAGTGACCCAGCAGGTTGAGCCAGGTGAATTTTGGTGCGTGGTTCCAGTCAGACCATCCTGTCCTGTCTTGAGTTCTAAAACATTGGGAAAACAAAAAGCAGACCTAGTCCATCTATGATTATCAGAAGCACATGATACCAAGACCTACTCTTCCACACTGCCTATAACAGTCAATAATTAGAGTGAACAATGTTGGTCCTATTTCAAGGGATAGGAATCAAGTCCCCTCAAGACGTGTAGCCAATGCATGTAAAATCAAGACCACTCATCTAGCAGGCCCCACAGTATATAGGTCACCATGCAACTAACCTTGGGAAGTCAGCTCATGTACACGTCACACATGCCAGCATCACACGGATGCAAGATCCAATCCATCAGGTAGGTCCAACCTTCTACATGTTTTCATCCAAGTTTTTCACGGCTGCTCATTTATTTTGCAAACTGTGGCCTGACTGACCAGTGGGTCAACCTTACTCTTGCGCTAACACCAATATAGTGGTGCCATCGTAATAGATGGATTAGATATTGGACCTATCGTGCCATGCCAGCACATGTGTGGCATGCACATGAGCTTTTTGCACACACTTGTGGGCTTGGAAATGCTTGTAGGCGTTCGTCTAAAATTAAATGAGTCCGGATCCTCCATTGGCTCCAAACAGGAAAACCCTGTTTGGAGCGTTTTCATTGGTCCACATCCATTGCATGACGTCAATGTGATCAGGTTGCACTGAAAATGTGACATGGTTGCAGACCTATGTGATCACGGGGACCAATAAAAAGGGTCTAAACAAGGTTTTCCTATTTGGTAGCCAACAGAGGATCCGGACTCAAAATTAAAATATGAGTTATTTGGGTTATTTTTCTTATCTTCTGTGAATTAATCTATGACAGCGAAAGGTAGAGAGAGAGAGAGAGAGAGAGAGAGAGAGAGAGAGAGAGAGAGAGAGTTCAAAGGAAAGACCAGTTGATGAACATGAAAGCCAGGCAGTGATGTGAGTCCTCTTCATCAGGTAGCTGCTAGTAGATGCCCTGCCTAAAAATCAAGACAAATCCACTCAACAAATAGGCAATGATTTTAGAAACATAAGGATGGTCATTAATCCATTCATGAACTGTAGCTCAGTTGATCAGTGAGATCATATTTTTTGTCAAGAGCATCTGTTTGGTGGGAACTGTCTGTTGGCAGCTCAGATTCATGCGTGTCTAGTCAGATTTGTATAGATTTGGTGCACAATTATACGGTCAGATTTACACACCTTGGATGCACAAGATACAGTCAGATTTGCACAGATTTGTACACCAGATTTGTACAACCGCCGATTCATGAGAAGCCTCTAATTTCAGCCCGAATGGTTTCATCCAATCCCCCTGGGAAATGTTCGAGATATTTAAAGCAAATGGATATTTAAGAAAATACAGAAACAATTCACAATCAATTCACGAGCAATATAATGACCTGTTTGGCGAGATAAAATACACAGCAACCATTGCACTTACACGACTGACTTGAGATAAAATAGGAGATATCAGTGCATCAACAACTATCCTGGAAATTTCAGTTTCATATTTAATGTATAAGCTTACCGCGAAGAACCCTCCTGCTCCATTCCCTGCATCAACAACTATATGGAATCCATCCAATGGTTTCTCTGAAAGTTGACAAGGAAGCACAATCAGCAAATCGATCATACACTGCTTAGTATTAAAATAATAACAAAAAATAACAGCCACATCTAAAAGCTGGATGAAAAAAAAAACAGAAAGACCATCCTCAGTTCCAATAAACAGATCTAGGCCCTTAATTTATCTACCAGCTACGCCAGTCCTAAAAATAACTAGCAAGGTACTGGAACTTAAGTTCATATTCCGTACAATCCAAAAAAGGCATTATTTTCTCCAAATACCTGTTATCATTATGGATCCATCAACTGGACAGAAGAACTCCTCATCCTCTGTAAGCGTACTGTTAAACATTGCCGGCGTAGATGCCAATCTAAAACAAACGTTCAGCACCCATCAGCATGAGAGTATAAAGTCATACTGGTGACAGTTCATAAAACTAAGGGTACATCAACAGAGGTTCAAGAATTTCCATGTTGTCCCATAGCAATCATCAAATGAGCCATACCAATCCATTCGAAGGATTCTGTACATGCGGGACATGTTTGAACAATCCACGCCTATATATGTAGGCCACACGGTTGATGTGAGACACCAAAAAACTCCAACAGTTTTGAGACCAAATCTCACTGTTCAAAATGAGTAAAATTGAGTGCAATTCGTTGTCCAAATCAGGCAGATTGGTGTGCTCAAAACGTGGCCCAACTTAGACAGTTTTGTGGGCCCAAAACATGGTCTAGCTAGGCTGATTTGAGGGTCAAAGATGGCCCAACCGGTGGCCATAATTAAGTCCCACACACTGTCCAAAATTTGGACACAATTAGATCCACATACATGTGAGATCTAATCCATCCATCAGGTTGGCCCAACCTTGCACATGCTTTCCCAAAAATAAAATCTGGTCCAATCAGCATGTGGACCCCAATATTGCAAGACAGGTGAATGGGTTGAAAACTTCAGTGAAGCCTTCCAAGCTATCCATTTATTTTGCAAACTGTGCGCCAACTGACCAGTGGGTCAACCTGATTCTTGGGCTAGGACGTCAATATAGTGGTGTCATTCTGATGGATGGATTGGATCTCAGACCTTTCATGCCATGCTGGTACAACCATGATAAGCAAATGGACAAAGAATAAAAAAAAACACATGCATCGTAGCTAAAAGAACCAACTTGATTCCAAGATCAATGTGCTCCCGAATACCAAAGCCGAAGCACCCAGTATCACTGAAGTTCCCAATTCAGAAAGCTGATGAGCCTTTCAATTCAGAAAGCTGATGAACCCACACACAGATGGATGAAGAAAACAGAACTAACCTGCCTCAGGAAACGAGCGTGTCATTCAGAGAAAGTGCCGATAGTTGATCAGTTGGGGTTCAGCCACCTGCTGCTGCTGCCACCTTCGCCTTTAAAGCTTCCGGAGACACCAACAGGTGCAGCACCTCAGTCTGGTCCATCTCCAGAAGCATGCCTGTCACCTTAGCATGCCTGTCACCCTAGCTGCTGCTGCTGCTGCTGCTGCTAGCTGCTGCTGTCCATCCGTTTTGGATCATTATTTTAGAATTTGCTTTCTAAAATCTATAGAAGCAGTTGAAGCATATGCTAGCACTAAAACAAATCCAAATGTGCTAGCTCTTCGATGAGTTCTCTATAGACAACAAAAATTATATTACCACCACTAAAATGAATATACACTGCATACATACCTTCCATCTAAACCGACTACTACCGAGGCATGGATATGACCACCACCATTGGACGGGGCTGATAGCAAAACTGGATGAGGCTGATAGCAGAACTACGCAACGACACCTCTTGCTTCAAGCCATATACACTGAATAGCAGACATATACACTGAATCAATCGCATAGTAGACATATACACTGATTTTTTTTTTTAATTCAGCAGTTTAAAATGGTCTGACAAATACCTGTAGGAGATGGATATCTCTTGATAGAACATCTTCTTGGGTGATGTTATGTCCTTCAAGTCGAACTACTTCAAGAAACTAGATGCATTTTCCATTGATAAAGAAAAAGAATCAATGCAAAAATAGACAAATAGAATTCTGTGAGATTTTGATGGGTTTAGTTTTAGTAGTGTCACTGACAATGGCGCAGGAGATGTACCTGCGATGCTTCATTCTAACCAGCTTTCCCACTACATCTCCTTGTGAGCGGATCTCAAATTCAATCCTCAATGGGACTTTGTCATCAACATTGTCAGATACTGCTAGGCTAGCTCCTGCACCATACAGAGGAACCTCGGTTCCTTGGAGGATCACAGACAGTCCGGTGGCTCTTTCTCGGTTGGTAGTACTTCTTCAGCTACAATGCAATGTAGATCGTATCAGTAGCGGTTCAAAAGATCGGTCAGTACCAGAACTTTTGGGTGTTCTTGGATGCATGTGGAATTGAATTGCAATAATCAAACCAAAAAAGCTAAATTGGAGTTTTCTTAACATTCATGCAGGTCTGGGCTCCAATATGCATGTTATCCCATCCTGTCAAGATGTTGACCATGTGCCCACATGGCCCTCGCCCAAAAATCAGGCCCACCCATTCATCAGGTGGGCTACAATACATGAAAAAAACAGATGGGTAGAAAAACTTTGGTTAACTTATTTCATACATGCCCACATGGTGAGAATGGGTGAGCACTTCTACACAGTGGGGCCTACCTGATGGACAGCTCAGATGTTGAATCAGTTCCAGCTTGTTGACTAAGCATGCAACAAGATTGGACATTTTACCTGTTAAAAAAAGGTGGGGATTTATGTGGAAGTTCACATTCAAGTTCCTTATGTGATCATTTCTCCTCATGTTTATGGTCTATATGTATGTATCAAAGATGACTAAGCATGCTATTATACTCTATTTACATGTATGTGTTTAAATCAATGGACATTTTACCTGTTAAAAAAATGTCCGTCATAAGGCCTTCAGCAGAAAATGGAAGTGCTTGTAGCAGATCTGGTTTCTGTCAAATGCAACTCCCATGAAATGACTGGTTAGCAGAAAAACAAATCACTTCAAAATGCCAGAGGTAGGCTCCACCTAAAGCAGATTCAATACTGTACATCTCTTGTTAGTTCTCCAATTGCAATATAGTGAAGTAGAAGCGCCATGCTTCAAACATTTTCCTGATTGGAGGATCCTCCAATCAGAGTTCAGTGACACAATGCATTTACGTTTGCTACTTTTTGAAATGCTACACAAAACATAACCAAATTTAATGTAAGCCTATTAAAAAAAAAACATCTAAATCAAAATTATTTTCTGCTAAATTAGGCAGTCCACCAAAACTCGCATGGTAGTGTTGCATTGACAATCTATAAAATGATTTTTTTTGTGTCTGAAAGATGCCTATAAAACTACTTTTTCCCTTGTTAGCAAAGAGATGTGAATATTCATCAATGATTTAGATGCCCTGATGCAAACTGAACTAAGAGAAAAAGAAGGCTTCAAATTATGTTAGAAACAGAAGAGTTTTTCCTGAAGGTTGAAAAGAATGTTCTTGATTTTCACCTTCATGAAGACATCAAGGTCGGGATTGGGCTTAATTTTTTTATGCATTTTCCCTTGTTGACAACTCCATCTTACATCTCTGTAAATAGTTTCAGAAACCAAAACTATTATAATTCAAACTCCACAACCTCCCACAATTCATAACTGAAACTGTTCACTTCAACATACCGTAATGGGTCCCAACTCCTTGGCATCAAGCAGAGAGCCAAAGTCTCTTTCACCGTCATTTCCCCAATATGAAGATCATGTTGACTAATATAAGCAGATGTCCTTTGAAGGACGAACTCCTCCATCCCATGGCCATTGTAAGTTACTCTTCCAAAAGCCTGATGTTTGAGAAAAACCCAAATTAGCTTTGTATCAAATAAGATACTGTATATGTAAATCCATCATGAAAAAAGAAGCTAGTTAGAGTAAAAGACAGGTGAAGAAGGTACACAGCTAAATATAAACAAGAGCTTTCCTTGTTGAAAAGGATAAAATGTCCAATAATGTTTTCCATAAGGAAAATCATATATATACACACCTATACTAGTCTTTTCCTAGTTTCTAATATTTATTCCCTCCCTTTCCTTGGTAATTTTGATACAAACAACTCTATGACATCCAGAGTTGTCATCTCCTTCCATTTCTATAATCATTAGTCTTCTAATGGGCGGCTAAGATCATCCAAAAAAAAAAAAAACACCACGCCGTTGTGCTCTCTCACCTGCTCAGATAAACGTATTAAGCAAGCAACTGTCCAACCATGGACTTTGTATGAGATCGTTCGAACAGTTAAAATTATCAGATTGATTCAGTCTTCTGTCCGTGGTCGAATCCAGAGATAACTCGTAGATTTGGATGGTTCACATCAACAAGCATGCATGAGAAAAGAAGAAAGAGTGATTACCTTTTTTATGTAATTGATGATCCCTTCATCTTTGAGTTTCCTCCCATTGTGATCGGTCACATTATCAGTCCCGAATCACCGTACATGTTGGCTACATATACGGTTAGAAATGAAATGAACAGAATTTCAATTGTGTGAGGTGGATAGTAGCATTTCTGCTGTATAAATTTGGAATGGAGATGATTGTGGTCCCTCTGAAAGGCAGAAAACCATCAAACAAAATCTCTATAACTTAATGATTCAAGTAATAGAAAAATCAAAGAAAAAGAATCACATAATCCTAAAAAATTATAAAATCATGCCAACAGTAAAAAAGGTAAGTAAAACAAAAATAGAGAAGATTCAGCTGATATTCATTGTAATTGCTAAAAAAAATTGAAAATCCATAAAAGAACAGATAGAAAACCTGCAGATTATCTAAAGCGTACGACACCAATCCCTCATTCAGGATGTCAGAAGAGGATCCAGTGGTGAAAAGCATTGGAAAATAAAGAATCAGACTAAATCAAGAAATCCTTCTATAGTAGTGAAAAGCGTTGGCAAATCTCTAAGCAACCGGTCTATTTGCCGGTGCCAACTAGATATCAACCATCTTGTTCTGCTATATGTAATGTCTTTTCAGGTGTTAAGTTCATGCTACCAAGTTTAGAAGCAACATATAGAAATCTACAAATGATTAATCAATACCTATAGAAAAGAAAAGAAAACAAAAGAAAGAGGAATGATTTGTGCATTCTTGTCATAGTTTCTCTATAAGCATCTGCTACTCTCTGATGTGCATTTTCCACACCATGCTAAATAGTAGTGACTCATATACTGTAACATACAATTATCTCAATGAAGACATCAAAATTTTTTTACCCCAATGTGAAAGGGCATGGCCAAAAAAGAAACCAACCACAAATGTAACCATTTGATTTGTCCGAACCTTTGACCATCTTCTTTTTAAACCATACAATTGATGGATTGGCTTCTTCAAATCATTGTTATTTACTAACTGTGCTTCATCCACAATGTGGTCCACAATTTGCACAACCTAGATTAACATACAAGTGCGCTGTGTATGAGGTTGATTACTCACCATAATTTAACATAACGTGGGAGACTCACACCACAGTCAAAACCTACAAATCACTCTGAACAATATCAATCACAAAAAACCCATCTGATGCATCATTCAGCTCTTGTATGACCAGAAATTCAAAAGCAAATAAATAAACTAATTGGCCACTATTTACACCCACCCTCATTGACAGACCCCATTTATTTACTTTTTGGTTATATAGTAGTACAAACTGTACTATTATTATATGACTAGGATTAGAAAAAAGGGTGCATGTATCAATCTGGGTGGATGAAAATGTGAACAGCTAGAACATGTCCTACAATCATTTACACAGTGATAGCAGTATCTGTTCAGCACATGCTTTTTTCTTTTCTTGTTTTTCCCTTTTATGGCCCTTTTGGCATAACATCAAGAATACATACAGCTCCCATGAATTTGTCATCTCATCATGTGGCCCAGTTGGGAAACGCATAAAAACAACTGCCATGTAAAGAGGCATGTGCAAGTCAAGCCTACAACCTCTAATAAATTATAGGATCCGGCTCCACAGCAAATGCATGTGTTATACACGTGGGACCCATCTTTCCATAGTCCACCAATCCCATGTCCAATCCGACCAGTGGCCTGTGTATAGACGGTAAATAAGGGACCATACCCACAATTGACAGAAAATACGTGATTAGCTCAAGTGGATGGGATCTTCCAATCCCAAAGACTAGTCGAGCATCCACCATCCACTGTGGGGCCCATAGCTAACAATAAAACACTTACATTCGAATGCCATATCTAAAATAGAGACTGCCAAACCCATTCATGAAATTCCACCAATGTTCTGTACCTCCAACCATTTCTTCTGCGATTTCTCACTATGATGAGAACAAGAATATGATGACAACAACTTGAAATTCTCAAGCTCAATGAAGTGGCAGCAGCAGCGGCCATAACTGCCGCAAATTGTGGAGACAGCAGCGAACAGAGGTTGCAACAGGCTACCCTCGGCGTCAGCTTGGAAAAGGACAGCGAATATAGAAAAAAAGAAAAAGAAAAATCGCACTTGAATCAATTGGAGAAGTTGTCAATGAGTGGATAGATGTGTAGCTCGAATCCCTGTTAAATAGGATGAGAAAGCTTAGGAAATGAAATCTCATTTTCATGGGGGAAGGGGGAATTTTTCGGGGAGAGATTGGGAAAATTTGGGTGCATCGGATATTTGATTTCCCTCCATTTCCGCCCGAATCAACAATGCAAATGGCGAGAAAGAGGGTTTCTCACGCAACCCTCTTTCTTTTCATATGGTTTCAACGAATCCAAACAGGCCCTAAAACGAATTCAGAGCAAGAGGCACTAACAGAAACTACCTTCCAAAAATCATACATGCATAAACCAACAAGGAAAATTTAAAAATAAAATAAAATAAGAAACCTTATCATGGATCGCACTGCTAGTGGAATTCCTCGACATTGCAGCCAAACGCTACAACATTCAACCCCTAATTTCAAAAAATACATGATTTTTTTTTGAAAAAATGGGAGAAAAATACTGGTGGTGAGGGTTTTGATCGTGCCAGCCCTCCAACCCTTGGAAATCTCTGAAGACTTCTTCGACGGAGCGAGAGAGAGAGGGAGAGGGAGACGGAGATGGAGACGGGGAGAGACAGAGAGAGTGGGTCTGTTTTGGGGGAAAAAAAGGGGGTGGGTTTTTTTTTGGGGGAGGAAAAAGCGTGATGGCGGAGGGGGGAAAAATTGGGTTTTTTTTCACAGCCCGCGCAATGGCGGAAGGCGAGTGTGGTATGAGGCTCGTGGGGCCCACTTTGATGTATGTGGTTTATCTACTCCGTCCATTCATTTTGCAAGATTGTTTTAGGGCATGATTCAAAAAATAAGGGAGATAAAAGGCCCAAGGAGACCACACCACATCTCAATGGTACACACTTTATCTCCATTGTTTCCTAAGGTGTGGTCCACCTGAGTGTTCGATCCACCTCCTTTTTGCCCTCATGCTCTAAAATGAGCTTTCAAAATGGATGGACGGCTTAGATAAAACACACACATTGTGTTGGGCTCTTTAAAGACCCTTGGGGCACCCTCAAAAGGCTAGCTACGGATCGGTGGAGTGGTAGCTTTTAGCGAGGGATCAAATCCGTAGCAAAATCACTAGGGATTCTATCCGCAGCGAAAAGAACCCATAATCCGTAGCCTTTGCCCATTTTTTTGGTTGTGTTCAAGGGCACTATATTATTTCATATTAACCATTTCTCTTGTTTTTACCTATAATGTTCTAAGTTCTAGTTTGTTAGATTTCAGAAGCAATTCTGCTATTCCACTCTATCAACTAGTGACACTTACCACCAAATTTCAAAAATAAGAAAAAAGTGTTGCACATCTTACTGAATTGACATGTCAGTCCAGTTTATTTTTAAAGCAATTGATCATGCGTTTAGGATTGCTCGACCAATGTGATGCTTTAGCCATGGCATTCTTAGGTGAGCTGATTGGATGGATCTCCTGGATTGATGATTAATTAAGAACTTGATTATTTCTATTGAAGATTTTGATGCTTCATAGGTTGTTGTACATTTTTCATCATGTTGGCTTATCTTGATTGCCCATGCATAACCTAGCACAGACAATTGGTAATTGTCATTTAATACATGGATGGTTCAATAATCTGTTTGGATTATCCATCAATTGCAACTCATCTTGAATTGTCTTTGAAATTAATATGTGACTCTAATAAGACCATCCCTCATCTTCATATCGAGGGAATTTTGTCCATTGAACATGGACTATTCCTTGCAGCAGACAATCTAAATATTTTCTATAGCGAACAAGGTCATTAGCCGCTAAATCTGCTAGGTTCATTCTGAACTTGCTTAAGAATGCAAAGAGCAATGCCGATATATGTTTGTTTTACTATATATGTGTTGCTTGTGTACCATCTGCCACCTCATTTCTCTAATTACATTCATAATGTTGTCATCTCAAGTGAAAGGTTTGGATGTAGACACTGTTTGTATCTCGTATCTAGGAAACCAAGCCCAGAAGTAGAGGCGCCATGCATATTGTGCCCATGGAAGAATCAACTATAAGTTTTCTCTGTTGTATCCCCATATTAGTTCTATCGCCATCTAGTAAGCATGGTTCAAATATTGGCCGATATTTATTAGTTTTTAAAAACTGGTTGTCAATATGTATTTGGTTTTCTTTGATCTGGTACCCTTAGCTATATACTAATGTTTTTTTCTTGTAAACACTCTCTTACTAATGAACTAGCTTAAAAGTGATTGCAAAGGCCTTCTTATTTATATTTAGGCACGTACTTAGTGTACACGTACAAGTTTCTTAGTAGATTATTTGGAATTTTTCATGGTCTTAGGATTTTGACTTGGTGTTTCCATTTCCATGCTTGCAGGGAAACAAGATAGTGATGCAATTAGAGCTGACCATGTTAGACTGGAGAGGACTAGCCAATTAGAGTTGACTGTATCAGCTATTGCAAGCCCTATGAACATTTTTATTTTTTATTTTTCAAGTGTGTTTCCTTGCAAGTGTACGCAGCTAATTTTTTTGTAATTAGTTTTTGTGAACTTTAAATAGGTATCTTTTTTGTTGGTATTATGCATTTGTGAATGAATGAATGATGATACAGGTAAAATGGGTGAAACATGCACAGGTTTATGTCAACAAACATCTAAACAAATTAATTTTTTTTGTTTTAAATTAGAAACGCCGGCGGCTTTTAACCGTCGGCGTTGTTCAGATGGACCGTCGCTAGAGAGGTAAAACGGTTGAAACTCTCCGACGGTTTAAAGCCGTCGGCATTACCGACGGCTAATCTGAAGGCCATAACCGTCGCAATTTCCGACGGCCGAGACCGGTAGCCGAGCAACGCTGACGCCCCCTTTCCCGACGGCCCGTCCGACGGCTAAAAGCCGTCGGTGAAGGACATTTCCGACGGTTTTTGGCCGTCGGGAAAGTCATTTTTTCTGGTTGTGATATATGTCTGACTACATGAGTGTATGTACATGTTACTCACAAGAATTCATGTATGTTACTAGTAGGTATGGCACGTGAAATGCACATGACTAAAGAGGAAGTGAATTGCAAGGGGAATGATGACAGATGTTCAAACATATGGCCACTGTGTGGGGTTCATTGTGATGTGTGTGCCTTCCAACTTGTTCATTAGATGTGCCTCTCCATGTTAGGCCTATATCCTACAACCTAACTTGATTTGTAACTCAAGTAACACACATATGAGAGTGAACAACATAGAATTTAGTTCGGTGATGCCGACAATAGAAAGGGTAGTCCAACAACGACACGACCATCCCGCTTTACCAAATTAACTCAAGGCTCAATATTCTTTTTATCTAAGACCCCTTTCATGTTCCTTAGTAATCCTTAATGTTAGTTGTTTTTATGGCTAATTATGCACAATTTTGCACCTTGCTATTCGCGTTATGTACTGTAGACATAAATGTCGGTGGACATTCAATACATGCCCAATGCATGAGTTGTATAAGTGTAGGCATTCAATACACATATGTTATGCATGTAGATGCACATTAATGCATGTACGTGTGTATGTATCTATGTATCTATAGTGAATGTGATTAGGTGTGAGTGATGAGTGGGGCAGGCCACTTCCTAGGTAGGTATATGATTCAATCAAGAGACCATGAGTTGCATCGGCAGTTAAACAAGTAAACGAGTACTTCTTGTCTAAGTCATAAGCTACATCATACATAGAACCATGTCTAGCTTGTGCAAATATTTTACCTCGACTCCAATGGGGATCCCATTCCTCTCCACTGTTACAAAAAAAAAAAAAAAAAAAAAAAAAAAATCACACACTCAGAAAAAATAAATTAAATTTAAAGAGTAGAGAACCAGAATTTTATTGGGTTTTAATCGTATTTACCTGTGACATTAACATGTGAATCAGTTGTGTAGCTAACTTGGGTGGCATCAGAATGAAGAACGTGCGCCACGTACCTAGAAGTGTAGTAATTTAGGCCCATGAAATCAAAAGATCCTCTCAACATATCAGATTTCTATTTTGTGAATTTTGGTAGCTGATTTTCCATGTAAGACCTCATGATATGCAGATAATCACCATTGGTTAAATGATCCATAAACCTGAATAAACTAAGATCGAGTGTCAATTTTGTAATTATAACAAGCTGAACTTGTGCTTAAAAGTGATTATATCATGACATGTTTGATAGATTTTTGTGATACTCATGATATGTGCACAGTGTGCATGACGTCCTGGGCTAGTGTTTGCGAGACTTGTTCGTCCCCCGCTATGTCCTGGCGGGACGTTCCGGCCGTAACGCATTTCTTCTTTTCCTTCTTCGTCATAGTGATGAATCAAAGAGGAACCGAGTTTTGAATGTCAAACTCAGATGGTGAGAACAAGAACCTTGTCGTATTCCCACATATGGTGCCAACTATTGTCACATGGATTTGGACAACTAATATAGATGGCCAAGATTAGCTATGTAGCCTATCACCCACACGTGAGAGCTTCTCTGGATCATTGAACCTGCAAGGGGAAGAAGTAGGTAGGGGGAGGTGCCACTGGGTGGCTAGGGACTTTTTGATGCCTAAGTCAGGTTCTAGACTAGAGAATTAGGGTTTAAGGCTAAGGAGTTGCGTACAGTTGAGGTGGAGGTCCCAATCCTATTTATAAGACTTAGAGGTGGTTCTGGATAGTCGAATCCTGTTAGGATACGTCAGTAAAGTTGCAATCAAGGTAAGATTCTCGCTCCCGATCGTCTTAGAGATGTGCTGTTAGGAACGAAAAATCTGGATCTCTGCAGGCATCTTGGACTGCCCTTAAACTACCTTTAGGTGGTCGGCTGATCCCATTCGGGGGGCTCGACATCCGAGCTCTCTTTCTTGAGGTCCGTTTCGAACCGTAGACATTCCTTGGGCGAGACTGATAACACAAAAAATACGGCGACTAGCTGCCCGTACGGTGGGACCCACGCGTGAGGAAGCAGTTCTGGTCAGAATCAAAAGATGGGGCTGTCTGTTCTGCGTTTGATGAGAGCCCTAATTGTGGGCTAGAATCGTTCACAGATGGCCCGTGATATCTGTGCAGCAAGGATGGATCTGCGATGCCGAAAATGGTGTCGGTGAGTAACAGAATGCTGAAAAACAGAGGGCCCGTTGACAGATCTGAGGGGTCATGAGATCTAACGGTCAGATCCACAAATTAGTCGCTGTATCTGATCTGATCTGCTGGCCCATTGACAGGTCTGAGGGGTTTGGGGCTGCCGGAATGGTGATCCTTGATATCGGATGAGGAAATTTGAGGTGGTGTTGCAGATGCGACGACGAGGTGACTGCGTCAGTGCTTGAGAAGAGCAGCGGGAGGTGCGTGCTACCCAGATCTGGAATGGTAGTGCGGGCATCAGCAGTCGCCAGCGACCATAAGATCACGTGGATCTGGATGGTCCTAGCCGTGGATCTGCGACGGAGGCAGATCTGAAAAAAAATAGGGTTTGTAAAAGTTGGCCGTAACTTGCGGAAACAGATTTCAGTAGTAGGTTGAGCTATTGCTGCAGGCACGTGCCGAATATGATGAGGGCAGAGATGCGTATGGGTGCACTAGCGGTGTGGTGATGGAGCACGGTCACAAGCGACCTTTGGATTAGTAGTGACTATATGGACTACGGTGGCAAAGGGCTTAAGGATCGATGGCTCAGATGTGTGGCTCTGATACCATGATAACATAGAAAGCTGAAGATATTTTGGAGAATTCTCCTTGAGTTGTGTGTCTATTACTTTAGCCATCATAAGGATTTTATAGAGATGTACAACCTATATGCAGGAAAGAATCTCTATACATGGAAGAAATATAAATGAAATATCAAGCTATATATATATATATATATATATATATATATATATATATATATATATATATATATATATATATATATATATATATAAAATGATATGCTATTAGAGGTGAGGTCTTTGGTAACGAATGTCTCCTGGGCAGAGTGCATCTCCTGGGCAGAGTGTGATTGTTAGTCCTCGACGATAGCTGACTACCAGGCTATGTCCTTGCTTTGCTTGTCACAGTTGTAGAGGTCACCGCCGCATCACCTCAGTATGTCCTGAGCTGAGGATTGATACTTGAGCCTTTGGGATGGGATTCTTCACATCTGTGGGCCAGCTTAGAATTCCCTCATAACATCACCAAAATGCTAAGATTCCAATGTAATCAGTAGGAAATACCTTTTTTTGCATGTTTTTTAAAGTAGGAGAGTGCACATGTAACAAAGGTGTCTCTAGGCTACTAATTTATTGGATACATGGCATGCTGATGAGACATCAAAACAATCCAATTATTGATTGCATAACTAAAATGAAGTCTAAATGGAAGGTGACAAAAGTTATTGAGGCGCTTGTTTGTGATCCTTGCATTTGTGGCCCACCCAAGGTTTAAAATTTCATCTTATTTTTGCCCAAGTGTGTGTGTGTGTGTGTGTGTGTGTGTGTGTGTGTGTATTAATGGGCTTATTGCATTCATTCTATCAAATATCACACACACACACACACAAATTTCACATTAAAAAGCTAATTTAGTTAATCAAATCTAAATCTTGTAAATATACCAAAGAATTCCATTGCCCTCCAAAAATAAGCTTGCAGACGTAAAATTTGGATTGCAATGTAATATTTTAACCAAACACAAATGAGGATTCAGAATCACCTTGATTCCAATTGAATTGTGCTTTGGATTCCAATAGAATCCAAATCCAAGCTCCAAAACGGGCCCTAAGGGGATTAGGGCCATCTATGGGCTGGGCTTCCCTGATTTGGGCCAAGCTTGGACCTAAAATTAGGTCCTCTTGATAACAAGGTTAGACTTGGGCTTGGTTCAAGACCCGGCCAGCCCAGTCCATTTAGGACTTCGAGGGCAGTTTTCTCATATAATATGCATGGTCGGGCATAATTAGCAGACCAGGTCTTGCACAAAACTTAGTGGCTAGAATTGGGCTCAGTCATGGGCTGGACTGTTTGCTCAGGCCATGAATAATCTTAGTGGGCGGGTCTTGGGTGCATTTGTTTTCATTTGTCATGGCCCGGGCCTTAGTTTTACTTTGTGGGCCAGGCTTGGAGAGACCTCGGGCAGGACCAAGCCGGGCCGGTTGACAGCCCTGGTAGCAAGTAGCTACTTGCCTTAAATGTTGCAAACAGTCATGAGATTTGAATTAATCATGGACCAGGCAATACCTTGGATGGGTCATACCCAAACAATCACACCAATCAGGCAACTCTAACCATTCTTTTGAAGGATTTGAGTGGAATGGACAAAGAGGGAAAGTTCTTTTTACCCTCCATTTTTTTATTCTAAAAGTTTTCAAATCCAAGGGTTAGGATTGCCCAATTAGGATGAACTATTATGTGTGGCTCATCCAAGGTAGGCCATACTTGATGACTGATTCTCGTTCAAGTTTGCTAGACAAACGTTCTAAATATTCTTCCATCTTTCCATCTTACCATCTTCCGACTCAAAAAACGCACAAGCATCAACACATGTACATCATATGCACCCATATGATCGTACATGCACCATAATTCCAGAACCTAAAAACTCGACTAGAGTCAATGTTCAGCCATGGTCAGTCAGAGCCGAGTCCACTCAAAGATTTGTCCTGACTCAACTCGATATTTAATAATTATTAAAGGTAGCATATATAGTCAGCAAGAAATCTCCATGGACTGAGGTCACGAGTTCAAATCCCACCCTCGCAAGTTACTTTTTATTAATTGACGCAGGGAGGACGTGGTAGGTCGATCATTGTCTCCTCAATCAAGTGTTTCTCGAATCCACGAGAAGAAATAAAATAATTGTTTTTTTTGATAATTGAATAAATAGAATGAAATTACAATACATATAAATAGGAAACTGAACCCTAAGGAAAATATCAAACTCCAACTCAAACTAAAACTTCTAGAAAACGCAAGTTACTATAAATAATAAACTTACTATTTATAGAAATCGTTCAATCCTACTAGAACTCTTGGTTTTTGGTCAAAAAATAGAAAGTTATCAAATGAGCCCAACCATGTTGTTCTACTAAATATTCTAATCCCTTTTCATGTTGGGCACTAACTCTAAAACCCTACAGATCCAAAGTTATGATCGAATTAAAACTTACTATAAATAGTAAAATTGAAAATAAACTAGCCTAATGACCGTCGATATGGTCGAATCTCGTGATTTCGGCATGGGCAACCCGGCGTAGCAGGGTTGGTTGGCTAAAGTAGCTCGAGTTACCCCAAAATGATATATTATATGTCTAGAAACTTATTTCGGATTGCAAGATACGACTGGTTTACGGTCCTGACAATTCGGATCACTTTCGACCCCGACCGGTTTTCTTTTGTTCCATCTGGGCCATGAAATAATCAGCGACCCATTCTACATCAGTAATATATACTAGCAATGTGTGACTCGGTTCATGTTGAGTTGACTGGACATCCAGTTGACCCGATGAGTCTTCCTGTGTTGGGAGTGAACAGACCCTAAACTAAGTTTCCAAGAGACTGGGCTCGAATCTCATTAAGTCGAGTTGACTTAGCCGAGTTTTAGGTTGAGTCGGTTTGAATCTCCTTCACAATAGATCATTTTTGTGTTTAATCAGGAGGTATGATTTATTGCTTGGGCAGAAACTTTGTACAATATCTATTTGGCTTTCAGTTTGTGAAAGTGGGGCCCATGGTTCGGAGATCCAAACTGTTCATGTTATAAGCTTTGATATTAATGGTCCATGGACCAAAAATTCTCAGATAAAATAATTGTTATCCCATAATATATAGGTGGCGACACGTATATGGCAAAGAAAGAAATACTGCTAATATTCACATCCAACCAAAGAACAGGCCAAGTAGTGTGTAGCTAGGATCCTCCTACCTAGGACTTTTTTGTTCATGGTCTATTCAGAGTGATTCTCTTAACTTCAACGGTTCAGATCACAGAACATAGCCCCCCACTTGTACTCGCTTAAACCGAACTATTTTGTTCTCGGCTTAGTGGGATTCTTCTCAATCGAGCATCATCTAGTGTGATACTATACAATGATCTATACTTCTGTTTCGGTTTTCATTTATGTACCAGTAGTCCATTGTTCTTTGATGCAAACCACTTGCTTGATATATAATGGCCTTGAATTGAGCGGTCCGTGCACATCCCAGATTGAAATAATTTTAATTGTCTCAATAGTGCAGTAGAAAGGAGATACAATAACAATTCCCATTCAACCAATAAAATGTTAAATATTTTGTAATTAGGATGTTTTTAATTTTGGGCAATATTCGGTGGATCGGTGATGTAAGACAAGTTAGGAGTGTAACTGAAGATTTCAAATAATATGTAATCATAAAATTTTCAAAAACTACAGATAGGGGTGTCAAGAGAAATTTCAATTAGAGACTAACTTGTGTATAGGGGCGTCAATGGGTCAGGTTGGGTTGTTGGGTTTTCGGGCCTAGCTCGCCTTAGGTTGGACTTGGGCTGAAGTATTAGGCTTGAAGGTTGGGCTTGGACTTAAAATCAAAGCTCGTCTCTAATTGGGCTAGGCTTGGACTAAATTGAAAAGCCCATCAGCCCAGCTTGGTCCATTAGCGTTTGCAAATGTAGTTTTGTAACATCTTTAAGAGAAATCTCAATTTACCTCCACAATCTCATATCCATGTCTATCACCTCCAACACACCTCCCATCATTCTCTCATATTTTTCTCACCTATAACCCACTCCTCTCATCTCTCTCTCTCTCTCTCTCTCTCTCTCTCTGGTCCAATCGACCAACATAGACGACTGTTTGCTACCATTGCAGCAATGGGGACACCCCCCAATTAGGTAGTTGGCTGGATATGAGCTCTTTTCAGGCTCAAGCTGAACTTGGGATCTGGCCGAGCCTCATATAAACATTCCGAATGGGGCTTGGACAAAGCTTGGCTTGTCCTTAATCTGGCTCATTGACATCCCCACTTGTGCATCTCTTAAATTATGGTGGTAATGAGGTGTATCAAATTATTGTATTTCCTATGATGAAAAAAGCTTTATCTACTCAATTCAATTAAATAGATCTAATGTAATACCTTTGAGACTAATCCTCCGTAGGAGATTGCATCGTACTAAATTTATAAATGGATCATAAACAATTCGTCACAATCTCCAACCACCTGTCTTAAATATTTGATCTGATTGTACTTAATTAGATATATTTGATTCCATCCGTGTATGTGCACAAATACCAATGCTTTAATCATGATGCATGCTTATTTACTTTTTAGATCAAATGAATTTTATCTCTGCAAGCTTGATTGATCAAAATTCATTAAAAATATAATTATAAAAATAATTGGTAATAAAATCTTATTATCCATTCAACCCAACAGCATAGATAAGTCTACTATGCATTATTACCACCATGTGATCATCTATAATCTTTCTTTCACCCATCTCTCTAACTTGATTTTGGTTTGGCTGCTTTGCTAACATGATTCCGACCTAGCTAAATACATTGCTAAATCTATGCGTATTGCCTTGAGAATACACACCAAAGTAACATTACTTTATTGCGAAATATCACATAGAGTAAAATGATACAAGAGTACTGTCCTACGGTACTAGCTAGCATAGCTTTTGGCTTTTGAATTGGAATTGATCCGTTCCTTGTAGGTGATTGGTTTTACAATACATGTGATCCAAATCACGCATTATAAATGACTAAGCGTTCATCGTCTATGCTATCATCATGGGGAATCTACCTGATCTACCAATGATCCATTTTGCAACTGTTTACAGAATCAATTGTGCCGATTAATGTGAAATTTCATTATGATCATCTCATAATACAAAACAGAAGTATATTCCATGTGTAGATGTGCCTCAACACCTCAACATGCTTCACTCCTCTCATTATGTATACAATAATTTATATGTTACGAGAAGCAAATCAAACCTTTAATCGATGAATATCAACCATATCTCATCATGATGCTAAATCTAAATATCTATGTATAACTTTACTATGAAGCAATTACATCCATACATATAGATTCAAACATAAAAAAATCTCAACATAATCAAATAAATAAATATATACAGATGTCAATGACTAGGTACACCATGCAATATTCACACTAAAATGAGGATTTCGACTACAGATCCATAAAGTTAACTCATACATTTATCTTATTTGTATTGGTACCATGCATGTCCCACCTATCATGCATAGGAGATGAAATTCCTTGTATCCTCACACCCTTTAAGAAACTGTTGAAACCAAAGAGCAGATTGCTTTGGGTATCTCTTTAGACCATCTTTATAATCCACATAATTGAGGCCAAATCTAACGGTGAAACCATCTTCCCATTCGAAGTTGTCCAACAATGACCATGCAAAATAGCCCCTCACATCCACACTATCCCTACCAACAATCCAAATCTCAACCGTTAGTATGTAATTCTAGAATAGACCACCCTAATAGTTCTGATCATCTGACTATCTCTACATGTGAACCCCACATACATGTAAAGCATCAAAATACAAGACGAGAGTAATTGCAACCACACCTGATGGCACTTTGAACAAATAGAAGATGACAATGATAATATTCGATCCTCATGTTGTCTTGCAATGCTTCCTCCCGTGACAAGGAACCATTGTTGAACTCATCTACTCCTGCAACGGTATAAACGAACATCATAACTTCTACTTGTAAGCAATCTACAATTGGCTGTACAGTAGTGTAAACAATGAGATAGTGGTGTACTTGATAATCGGCTTGGATCTGTTATAAAATGAGAAAGTGACAAACATTTTATGTAATAGTCTATCATCTTACCATTCTCAGTAATGTAAATAATGGTGTTGTTGTATCTTTCCTTTAGGTAGACCAATATATCTCGAATTCCTCGTGGGTACACATATAGCCATGTTGAAGCAGCCTGCAGTTCAGGTTCTCGTCAATGCACATGTAAAAGCACAGCCATAAATGGTTGCATCCTTAATGCCTATCATTTATTTGACTACATGAGTGTATGTACAAGTTACTCATGAACATTCATACATGTAATTACTAGTAGGTATGGCATGCGAAATGCACATGATGAAAGAGGAAATGAATTGCTAGAAGGGGAATGATCACATATGTTCGAACATATGGTCACTGTGTGGGGTTTATATGTGATGTGTGAGTGTGATCCAACTTGTTCATTAGATGTGGCTCTCCATGTTAGGCCTATATCCTACAGCCTAACTTGATTTGTAACTCAGGTAACGCACATTAGAGGGAACAATATAGAATTTAAATCGGTGATGTCAACAACAGAAATGGCAGTCCAATGATGACACGACCATCCTACTTTACCAAATTAACTCAAGGCTCATTCTTTTTTTTTATTATCTTAGACGGTTTTCATGTTCCTTAATAATCCTTAATGTTCTGCTTTACCAAATTAACTCAAGGCTCATTCTTTTTTATCTTAGACAGCTTTCATGTTCCTTAATAATACTTAATGTTAGTTGTTTTTATGACTAATTATGCACAACTTTGCACCTTGCTATTCGCATTATGTACTGTAGACATAAATTTCGATGGACATCCAATACATGCCCAATGCATGAGTTGTATAAGTGTAGACATTCAATACACAAATGTTATGCATGAATTGTATAAGCCATATCATATATAGAACCATGTCTAGCTGGTGCAAATATGTTACCTGGGTCCAATGGGGATCCCATTTTGCTCAGCTGATACAAAAGAAAAAAAAAAAATTACACACTCTCATAAAAATAATTAAATTTAAAGAGTAGAGAAGCTGCATTCCGTTGGGTTTTAATCGTATTTACCTGTGACATTAACATGTGAATCGGTTGTGAAGCTAACTCGGGTGGCATCAGAATGCAGAACATGCGCCACAGTATCTGGAACTGTAGTAATTTAGGCCCATGAAATCAAACGATCCTCTCAACATATCAGATTGGCTCTTTTGTGAATTTTGGTAGCCGAATTTTCACGTAAGACTTCATGATAGGTGGATAATCACCATTGGTTAAAGGGTCCATAAACCTGAATAAACCAAGATCGAGTGTCAATTTTGTGATTATAACAAGGTCATGAACTTGTGCTTATAAGTGATCATATCATGACATGCTAGATAGATTTTTGTGATACTCATGATATGCGCACACTGTGCATGATGCTGCACAAATGTTGCTCCAGCCATTGTATACGGTGGGCGCACCATTTTTGTGGGGGTATCTCCATGTTGTATTTTCACAATGGCACACATGAATATTGAAATTGTTAGTGTCAAAATATTGTGAATCTGGACACTTCATGTTTTGGAATCATATATACACTTAGGTTGCGATGATCACCTGAAAACATAGACTAGAAGCTAGAGTTTCCATCACTTACCATCCAATCATAAAATTCATAGCTCGTTGGGCTGCATCGTAGTCGGACTCAGATGAGGACAAGGGTATATACCAGCAGGGCCACATTGACTATTCCTATAATGCCCTTTTGAGATTCCTGTAAAGAGAGTTCATCGGGCCCGTTGAAATATGAGATTTACTATAGCTACTCAAGCAGGGTAGTTTAGTAGTTTTTATAGCAGAAAGGGAGGATGAGACCCATACTAAAAAGATGTGAACACAAAACGTGCGGACGAGTAACATATGTGCAAGATCATGGTCAGACCTTTAAGCATCCGACCAGATCTGTCTGGGGGCCACTGTGATGTATCTGTTTATCCACTCCGTCCATCCATTTTCTAAGATCATGTTAGAGCATGTGCCAAAAAATTAAGAAATCCAATGCTCTAATGGACCACATCAGAGATGACTCTTGCATTTAATGCAACCAAGCTTACTATTTAGCGTCGTCCATTAGAGCCATTAGAGTGTTGGATCTGCCTAATTTTTGGGCCCATACCCTAGCATTATCTTAAAAAATGGATGAACGGTGTGGATAAATAGATACATCACGGTGGCCTCCAAATAGATCTGGTCGGACGCAATCGGATTCCAATTGGAACAGCTGGATTTCTGGGTTCAGGAGCATTAACGGTGCACATGAACAGTTTGGATCTCTTACACGTATGCCAGGCAACGCAGTTGCAGGGTGTTTGTGCTTTTCGCCTGAACACAGCATTCCACCCAATTTAAGAGAGAACCTAGAAAATTTGTAAACAGGGAGTGACATAATACACTGGCAGGTATATGATGCTTGATGCACGGACACTTCGGCATATTGTACACATGACATGACATATATCAAGTGAGATGCGCTTGTGAAAAATCCACTCCGTTCATCAATTGTGCCAGCTCATGTTAGGGGTTAAGCCCAAAACTCTGGTTGTTAGAAAACTCAAGTGGGCCACACTAGAGAACACTGGGAAGGACAACCCCACATTCGGAACTTTTAACTACTCACCATGATGATGTTTAAATGCCATCTAACCCTTTCATAAAGTGACTACAGTCCGGATGAAAGGAAAAAAAACCAAATATCAGGCTGATTCAAGACTTGGGTGGATCACACCATAAAATTATACATAAAAGTACTACAACACACTGTTGGGTTAATCCCACATCTGGAGCTTCATATACTATGGGTTGCTCCACCTAGCGGGTTAGCCTTTTGGGTGTGGCGCAACACTAGTATCAGAGTGATGTTATTCATCCAGGCCATACCATGGTGGCGCCCATGCCCTAGGACCCATGAGTCATGATGGGCCAAGCCAAAACCAGTCCTAGAGCCCCACATCCCTTGTGGGAAGGGGGGTTGTGGGTTAGTACTACATCGGCTGGAGGGCGCGATGGTGAGAGCTTCATATACACTAGGGTCACTCCACCTAGCATGTTAACCTTTTGGGCGTGATACAACACATACCTGCCGTGATTTTTGGTAATTTTAATAGTTATAATGAGGCACATCAAATATACGGATTGGATGTCATAAAAACATAACAGTGGACCCTACACAAATCTAATGGTGAACATCCATCTCAACTGTTTCCTATGGTGTAGTCCAAGTGATTGTTATTAGATCACCATAATTTTTGAGTTCCATGGTTAGTATAAGGCAGCACAAGTTGCTAAATCGTTGCATTTCCCAATTTAGATTCTATTCAAAGAGGCCCATACCTGATACTTTTCTCTGTAGTGTCTTACAGTGGCTGCATGTGCAAGAAGCAGATGGTGGGAGACAATTACCCAAATCTAGGTCAACCCACTACCTTGTGTCACAACCTGATCGTCTTAAAATAAATCAAGCCAGGCTCGACTCATTTCTTAATTAGCGGTTGCATTGGGCAGGCCCCAGCTATGTATTTAAGGAGGTGGGCATGGACACTCAATCTAGCCCAGCCCAATTCATTTTTCACACCTCTAAATGCAGTATTTTTTTTAATTTTTTTTTTTTTTTTTTGGGTTAATTCACACAACTCTAAATGCAGTTGAGCATGCTGTGACAGGTCTGATTTCAGAGACTACGCAGACATCTGTTTTAGAGAATTTGGAGATAGGGTGAAGCACTGGATCACCATCAACGAGCCGTGGACGTACAGTGTTGGGGCGTATGCATGGGGCACCCAGGATCCTGGGCGCTGCTCTGCTTGGGAAGTGGGTAATTGCAGCGTTGGGAATTACACAAGGTAGTGGGTTGACCTAGATTAGGGTCAGGTTTCGTTCAAGATTGCCCATCTAATAAATGGGCACGGATTGGGCTGACCTAGACCTGATGCTGATCCCACCCATTGCCATCCCTATTCACCTCTAATACTAGCTGGGTTGGGCCACTTTTCTTTTGAGCTTTAATGCATGCCCAACTTGAAGCCCAGACTAAATCTAGACAAAAAAGTGATGGCACAAAGTTAGGTCCAACCCACCTAAGGCTGGTAATAGGCAGGCCCTTGGCCCATAACAATCAAAATTTTGAATGGTCCGGTCGAACCAGTTCAAATCCAGGTCCTGGCCTTGCCCGGCCCATTGCCAAGCCTAGGCCAGCATGGGGCATAGGTATGAGATCCAATCCTTCCATTAGAGGGATACCACTGTAAGGAAATTGGCAGATGACAGGAAACCGTTCATTTTCTTGAGGCATAATGTAGGTACCACAATCCATAAATCAAGGGTGGAGGAGCTTTGGAAGCAGAGTATATATACTTACACGACTTTGGAACTCAAGAAGCCCCCATACTCGTCCTCAAGGGACTGTGGAGAATCCCAGTGAAAGAGTGCTACGAAGGGTTGTATACCTGCACACGTGCGAGAGTTGTTTGAGACAATAACACCTTTGAAGTATTATAAGTTGGGAAATGATCATATGGGTTGCAATGTATGGTAATTACCATGCGCGCGTTCAAGCTGTGTGATGCCACCCACTGTGTGTGTAGGACCCAAACAGTGGACCTGGGGAGACTCATGGGCACAGTAATCCCAAGAATCGTTCCTATCAAAAACTCAGTCGGGACACACCACAAGGAGTAACGTACAATTGCATCTACAACGCACATATTCATTTGGTGTGGCCCACTTATATTTTGAAATGGGTCGAGTTTCAACGTGTTCCTTTTATCTTGGAGGGTCGTACGCGATGAATGAGTTTGATGACATATACAGAAAAGGGAAAATGGTGGAGCCCACAGTATCAACTGTTTGGATCATTGATAATTGGGACCCACCTATAAAAACTTAGAACCTGAGTAACATTTTTACAAGTTGCATGGGAACATATCTATACATAGGCACTGTCCTTTACGTCCAGCCTGGCCACTGAGAAAAATGATCTGACCATCCTAATTACCAACCAATCAATAGCCTATAAAATGGGTGGTCGATATTGCTATTGGAAAGGTAGGTCCAATCAATAATTTGAAGCATCCATCTGGTGGTGTACATGGTTGATTACTTATGGTTCTAAAAAAGTTGTCTGATCAACTAATCCGACCATCTTTTCCATTGCTTTGAAAATGAATGGCTATAATAACGTTAGCTTTCACTGGTTAGGATCATCGAATTGGTGCTTTGACCCTGTGGTCTGGACCTAATGGACAGTTCAGATCAATGACTGATATTGTCCTAGTGTCTCTATGCAACGAGAGAGAGAGAGAGAGAGAGAGAGAGAGAGAGAGAGAGAGAGAGTAATGACCGTTGGATAATAGCTCGTTGATGAGATTGTTGTAATACTTGATGCCTTCCTCGTTCACTCCACCACTCAGTCTTCCATCTGGGTTTACTCAGAAGAATTGATATACAATATACAGTCTACAATCAATGTACGAATGAAGCATCCAGAACTGCCCCACCCACTGAGGAACCTGTTGAATGTGTGGTGTGGATTCGTCCACATTTTCCATTTGTATGACACATCTAGAAGAATTGCGCCATGCACTGTTGAACCTGTTGAACCAGTTGAACGTATGGTACGGATTCGTTCAAATTTGTCATGCCTATGATAAATGATCTGGAGGGTACATGGTTTGGGGGCCACATGACAAATGTGGAGGAGAACCTGCCTGCTCATTCCTTGTGGGGTCCACCATTAGCTAGCTTTGAAAGGACAGTCTTATCATCAACTTTGTTATTGCATGCGAGCCATGACTTTCTGTCTCAATTTGTACATCATGGATTAAATGTTAGGATCGTCCAATGAGCATCATTTCCACCCTTGATCTATACACTGTTGAAGCTGGTGAATATACGATCTGGATCTCACCAATGTGTCGGTGCACAGGGAACGATTTCTGTCTATGTGGAGACCTAGAGGATGTGGTATTGGTGGTATTTGTGGATTCAGATTGATAAGCTGAGTCAGGTCGCCATTAAGGTTTCCACCATGCCCATAGAAACTGATAGTGTGGCAGATGATTTGGCCAGATGGGGCAGTGAACAGTCACAGTCTAAGCGGCTACTCAATTTGCAGTCTGATCTACCTCCTCTCATTAGAGGAGATTTATTTCTGGAGAGCGTAGGCGTGGGTAACTTGAGAGAGGTGGGAATTAGCTTTGAATGTGTTGGAAGGAAGCTAAGATCCCAAGCGGGTTAGCTGGAACAATGGCGCAGGGTGTTTCGTTGTTATCTCTTTTCCATCATTTTTTCGTGCATACATGGGCGATATGATAGGGTATCTCCAGTCTTTTTGTGGGGTTCCCGAAGTATGTACATTTGGTTCATCAATGACATCTTTAGTTTGAAAAAACAAAAAAGAAGAAGTCTATCTATGTAGGCCAGCGCATTGATAACCCTAACAAAGTTTGGGACCTCTCGAAGTCCACCTGACTAATCTAATGTGGCCCTTGTTTTTAAACGGATCTAATTTGGGCCATCCTGGGCAAGGCCTGATGCAAACCCAACGTGGATTGCATGATGACACTGCCACTAGCGATTGACCTCGCTATGAGATGGTGCTCTGTGGCCCCCACCGTGATGTATGTGTTTTATCCACTCTGTCCATCCATTTTGGATCATTATTTTAGGGCTTGAGCCCAAAAATGAGGCAGACCCAAATCTCAGGTGGACCACACCACAGGAAAACAATGGTGATTGAACACCTACCATTAAAAACTTCCTAAGGCCCACTGCAATGTTTATTTGCCATCCAACCTGTTGATTAGGTCACACCAACAGATTAAGTGGAACCACAAATATCAGGTTAATCCAAAAGTATTATGGACCCAAGAAGTTTTTAATGGTGGGCGTTCAATCACCACTTTTCCCTGCACCATGGTCCACCCGAGATTTGGATTTCCCTCAATCTTGAGCTCATGGCTTAAATTGAGCTGGAAAAATGGATGGAGGGAAAGGATAAAATACATGCATCTTGGTGGGGCCCACAGAGCACACAGCATCAGTATGCCAATGGCTTCCATGCTTTCATTAAATATTTTCTCATGACTATGACTATTATATGTGGTTCACGGATATGTTTTTATTCATAATGAAGTGTAAAAATAATTTCTTCAAGATAATTTATACTGGGAATTCTTCTTAAATGTATTTTAAGCTTATGTACATTAATGTATGACCATGTGTTGTTTAATTCCATTTTATTTAAACCATAATACAACCAGCATATTTGGAGCGTTATTTGTGTAATTTTTACATTTCACCCATTCTTAACTGACGCAGGGCAGACGTGGTAGGTCGATCACCGTCTCTCTAACCGATTGTTTCTCGAATCCACGAGAAGAAATAAAAAAATAAAAAGAGGAAATTAATTCCGAATAATTATTTTTTGATAATTGAATGAATAATAAAATAAACATAATTACTTTGCTTTAAACAATAAACTAAAACTCTAAATTCTTACTTAACACTAACTTGCAAAGGAAAAAAGAATCCTAATACAATTAGAAAAGAAACTGAAAAATCTGCGTAAACTGTACAACGCTAGCGCTGTCTTCCTTCCATTGATACGAACAATCCACATATCTGATTGCCACAAAACTTTATGATTTTTTCTGATATCGACGTACTTTTCAAGATGGTCGGCTCAGATTCTCTATATCACTAGTAGTGGGCCACCTGGACCATCTCCGGATTTAGTGGGCGGAATTCGGAACTTTCTAAACAGTTCGTATCATTTTTGACGCCACGATCAATCCGTAACTCGGATCGACGTGAAACTTATTGGGTTTTTTCGGCGTCGAGTAGCTCTACGAAATGGACCGAACGGATCATCATAAATAATCAAGATGGGCCCCATGAGTTGGGTTAAAATTAAAAAATGGGAATAACAATTTCTTGTTTTGGTTAAAACTCCAAAATAGAAAATTCCTTAGTTTCTTCTTATTTTTCTTCGTGTCTAGCTCCCGTAGGAAGGTGTGTGATCCACACCCTCGATTATGGGGTTCTTCCCCTACATCATTAACCTATGAGATAATTTTTACACCCAAATCCATAGCTTAAGTGGTAGACTGATTGAAGATAACCTTGTTTCAATACTAAGGTCTTGGCATTGACTCCCAAGTGAGTTGATCATATTGGCTCAACCAGCCTAACAGTTTAATCAGTAATGTACAAAAGTAGCATAGCATGATTGAGATTTAATGAGAAAAAAATATTTAATCAATTAGATGGACAGGATTGTCTTATGGATTGGATTTTTTAGGTGAGTGGAAGTCAACTACCCTAGTGATGAGCGGCACAGAAATCATTGTGGTGTGCAAGAGTATTTCTTGTCTACTGTAAAAAGCCCCAGCTATGTTGTAGCTTTTTATTTTTATTTTTTTGGGTTAGTCATGCAACGCGCACACCCTGGTAGATGGGCAATGCACCACCCAGTCAGTCACACGATGCTCCCACCCACTGGTGGGGTTAGTGGGTTTCGAACCCGAGACTAGCAGTTGAAATGCCTAGGCGTCTACCAGCGGGGTTAGCAGGTATGTTGTAGCTTAACAGGTGTGGGTGTCAGTCTTGGTTTGGATTTTTGTTTTTTGTTTGTTTTTTAGAATGATTAATAAATGGGTAGTGTGTGGATCCAATCATATCCCAATCCCCCACCAAATCTCGATTACAAATAAAGAAATAAATAACAAATAATATATGAAAATTGTGGACGTAGATTGATCAACCTATGCCACCGTGCAGTTCTCATCAAAAGTGTCGTTGTATAGTTTACATATTAAATCAAGAGTCTCAATAAAATAAGAAGTTATTTGATATTCAAGTTATGTATGACAACTTATATTCCGGCACTCACGAATTGTACAGGTGGCGTGCCGAAAATCATATTGGTTGAAAGATCCTAATCTATGATTCAAAAACTTGTTTGTTGAATGGGACTATTGGATGTTTGTTTACTTTTAATTGTCCAACAAATGTTCAGCAATCTAATAAATGGATAATCAAACAAGCTTAAATTTTGGTACCTTCTACATCTAATTTGAGGCCTACAATTTAGACAGTATATATTTTAATTACTTGTACATCAAGTATGCAATTTCATTGTGACATTTTTAGTTTTCTAATGCAAAATAACAATTATCATGCTATAGTGTATGTTTAAAAAAAAAAAACCATATTCTTTTGTTTTTTAAATTAATCTCAAATAAAAAATGGGTACCCCAGCACCCTGGAGGACACGTGTCTGAGAACCATTTCATGGTTCAACACGAGTATCAGTATGAGTGCAGTATCTATTAGTGGGTATGGGCACGGCTACTCCTATAGACTGGCTATAGCTAAGAGAGGAACGGTTTTCTGTGATCATTTCAATTTATTAGGGAGTCCACACAGGTTAGGTGGGCCAGTTTTGGGCAATCGGGGGTAGCTTTTAGTATACCTTCTGCAGACTACAGAAACAAGCAGCACAAACTATATATGCCAACTTGTAATCATATGTTGGATCTGTGCCGTTCATCATAAAAAAACTCGTGTGAAAGTACCTGAGCATGAAAATCAAGACATGAGCTGATCACATGCAAGTTGAATATCCATCGCTGGTTATTCTTTTTTAATCACACCTTCGTTTCTTATGCTGTGAACCATGCCTGAAGAGTGGATTGACAATGATGTTGGGGCGAGGCCAAATTTCCCCAGAAGCCCTCTAAATGAGCAGCCTCGATTTCAACATGTCTCCCTGTGGGGCACTTATCTACGGCATATGCAGATGGGTGACTTCCAAGCTGTGTCCGGTCGACTGACCGGCTCAGATTGATTGAACTATGGCCAGTATTTTGAATTTAAAACAAGTAGTGTTCTCTTACGAGGCAATATACGGGTCCAAGATATGGAAAATCTGTATGCGTCCAATCCCATTTCCTTCATTATCTTCACATCTTCCTGTAGCTTTTCACAGTTAGCAGAGCATATAGAAAAAAAAAAAAAAAAGAATTGATTCAACTACATGGAATGCACTTTTATGGCATGCACTCATCTCTCCCATTCGACAACATGGCACACCTTAGAGGAATCAAAGAAGATCTGTCAAACAACTACTTTCTCTAAAAGCTCGAACTGTTAGAGGATGGTGTATCAATGTATATCAAGGGACTCTAACACTCTCCCGCATGTGCGGGGTGGAACTTCCGCAGGGGAACATATTGGGCAAGGGTGGTTAGAGGATGGTGTATCAATGTATATCAAGGAACTCTAACACTCCCCCGCACGTGCGGGGTGTAACTTCCGCACGGGAACATATTGGGCAAGGGTGGAGGGACACTCACACCATAAATAGGCCGGGTGGAGGGACACTCACACCATAAAATGGGCCAAGCTTGCCCCCCGTGAGAATATATTAACCGGTGGCATATTTGCTATTTTCGGGATTTAAACACAGGACCTTTCTCTCTGATACCATGTTAAACAACCACTTTCTCTAAAAGCTCGAACTGTTAGAGGATGGTGTATCAATGTATATCAAGGGACTCTAGCAAGATCATCAGGTGGGTCCCATTGTGCAGAGTTTACTGCACCGGACTCAGTAAGAGGAAGCTAGAATAATTTTTTGCCAGGGCACTATGGCTTACTCCTAGTTGTGAATGAATGAACTGTTCATATCCATAATAGGTTAACCCATGTGCCACTTAAAAAGTTTTGGGGACATTACTGGCTGCCCATGAAGATGAATCATGATGTTTAGGTAGGAGATTCGGCGAAATCATTACTCTTACCTAATTTCAATTTCAGCCGGCCTAGCTACCACGTTTAGGTGGGGTCTGTTTAGGTAGGAGATCCAGCGAAATCGTCACTCCATGTTATTTTAATTTCAGCAGGCCCAGGTATTGGTCTTTAAAGAAAGTTAAATGACACATGGCCTAGAGCTTTGGACATAAGTGCTTTTAGTTATGGCAAATGAGCCCATCTCATGGTCCGGTGATATAGACCACTGGTCTGTGGGGTTCAATTTCTTGCCAGTTCGATCAGCTAGAAAGCGAAGGAAAAGAATAAAAAAAAGAGTAAATTATAATGATTATTTTCATAGGTACTCTTGAGAAATGAGTTAACTAATTTAAGGATATATATATTTTTTTCTGCGAGGAGAAATCTATTATTCAAAAAGCAAACATGAGAAAATATCTTGTGAAAATAATTATTTTTTATTTTTATTAGTCATGCAACGCACCCACCCACCAGTATCTTGTGAAAATAATTATTTTTTATTTTTATTAGTCATGCAACGCACCCACCCACCAGTTGGGTTAGTGCGTCTCCTTAGAGACTTGAGCCTAAGACCAGCTGTTAAAACATCTAGTCATCTTCCAGCTGAGCTAGTAGGGGAGATTTACTTTTCCTATTTGTTCCTGAATTTTCATACATGTAAGTTATATTTGATTGAGACGTCCCACCGGCAGGAAAACGACGAGTCTTTTTTTTTTTTTTTTTGGAGGGGGCAGAAGGTGGGAGCATACTACCTATAATACTATTGATGCGAAAAGAAAACTGTACATCTTCACAATAACTTCCTCCGCTCGGAACCTAGGTGGGGCCCACCATGATGTTTGTGAGAAATCCACTCCATTTATATGTTTTGCGAGCTCATTTTAGAACATGAGACAAAAAGTGAGTCATATTCAAGACTTGAGTAGAGTATACGAGAGAAAATAATGGGTATTTAACAACTACCGTTGAAACATTCATATGGCCACAAAAGTTATGTAGTAGGCTAAGTAGATTTTTTTTTTTTTCTTCAGCTATCTTAGTAGGAATGACCTTATAAATGGTTTGGATGGCATATAAACATCCACGCGGAGCCTGGGAAGGTTTTAATGGTGGGCATTTCTTTCACTAGTTTTTCCTATTTAGTGGTCAAGCATCCTAAAATGAGTTCACAAAACCAATAAATCGGGTGGATTTTTCATAAACATCATGTTACCCCGCATAGGTTCTGACGCAAAAACTTCATGTGAAAGGCTTTTGCAGGGAATCCCCGTCCATCTTTTGGCGTAGGCCCTATACAAAAAACAAAAGGGGCCACCTTTATTATATGGAGGAAACGAATACCGGATCTACCCAGAAATCGTTGACAATTAACACGAGGAAAAAGAGGACATGTTTATGAAAAGCAAACATGTAATCCATATGAAATGGAAATCCATGGATTTCAATTTTACTTCTATTTCTTATTTCGAAATTATCGTTTTACGGTCCCATGCATGTTCACGTTGGATTGGTCGCCTGGTGTGTCTCCGTAACCTTGAAAATTGATGTAATTTCTTTTCCAGGAGAAATGATTGTCTATAACATTTGAGGAAAAAAAATATTTAATTGCTTTATCTATCGAGTGGTGGTGAAGTAGGTTTTCTACAAAAAAAAATTATTTCCTTCCTATCCTATGGATGCCCCAAAATTCTTAAAACTCTTGCATAATGTGTAAAGATGCAGTCATGTATAATATAATTTTTCTTCTGGGAATGAAAATTGCATATGTTGATCCTATGCTTTCAGTAAATAGCATGAAAATGGACATTTTAAGATAAATAGCATGAAAATAGATATTTTAAGAAATAAAATGTCTAATCATCATCTTGAAAGATTTACCATATAGATCTCACTTTGTATTTCTTATGATCCCGAAGGTTACACTTTGTAACAATAGACGGTTGTAACAAATTGCCCCATTAAAAGGTTTAGGATCATTTGATTAGCCTGACTCTTGTACAATGGCTTGCTCCTAATTATACAAATGAATGAATGGTTCAAATCACCACTGGGTCAACCCTTGTGTCACTTAAAAGGTCTGGGAGGGTGGTGGCAATGCATGCTTTAACAAAACACCACACACACACGTTCTCAAACCGTTTGAATGACACGTGGAACATCCAATCATCAAACAGGTAAATCATTCAATAATACTAATGGAGCAACCCAGGTGTAGAAATTATGTTCATCAGATGATCTTAATACATTGAATGGGGCCAATTTGTTACGACCATTCGTTGGTTCCGAGTCATAAATCACATGCTTAGAATCATCAAACCATAGTGTTACTTTGAAATCATGAGAATTACAAAAGTAGGGAAGTGGATTGGCTAGTGTACCCTACACGAGCGACCTTTGATTGTTGTGATTGTATGAACGATCCAAAGAACATCAAGGCTCTGATGCCGAAATGATGTATTTAATATATCCACACCATCCATCCATTTGGCGAGATCATTTTAGGGTATGATCCAAAAAATGAGTTATATCCAAAGCTCAAGTGGACCACACCACAAAAAGGTAGTGGGGACAATGATGTTCACCGGTAAAACTTTCCTAGGGCCCACCATGATGTTTATTTGACGTCCAAACTGTTCCTAAGGTCACAAGGACCTAGATGAAGGGTAAAAACAAATATCAGATTGATCCAAAACTTCTGTGAGCCCCAGGAAGGTTTCAATGGAAGACGTTCAATCTCCACTACTTTCTCAAATGTGGTCCACTACTTGAGTTTTGGATCCATCTCACTTTTGGTATAAAGCCTTATAGCGATCTCAAAAAATGAATTGGCGAGTTGGATACAACACATACTTCTTGTTGATGCTCACAGAACTTGCTGACTGGAGGGTACACCAGCCAATCCCCATATTTTAAGATGATGATTGGAACTACTTTGTTTCTTTACTCAATCTTAGTTTCCTGTATTCCATGATATTGAATGAATGAATGGTTTAGATCAATAATTGGTTACCTAATAGGCCATTTTAAAGCTTGTAAGCATGAAAGTGGTGATGTTAGCATACACCCTGTTGTGTCTTATCCTATAATAATAATATTACAAAAGCGACAGCTGACCTTGTAGCGATGATAAGAATCCACAGCTATGTCTCCATTGTTTCGATCTTTGATTCTGTCTGCTCCCACAAGGCACAGACATCTTTTGTCAATGCCCCACTAAGGGAATGGCTAATACAAAATGAGACCCCACTTTGATCTTTCTCCCATTTGATCTGAGATGTGGCAGTGGGTGTATCTAGGCTGACCATCTAGTGGATCCCTTATGTGTGCCGCCCTGGGTTGAAAATTACACCGAACGGATCATCCCATCCATTAATTTTTCCTGTTAAATCCTGATTGCTAACCATTTCCATTTTTGCTAGCTGTCCTTTATTGGATCACGCTCATATGGGTAGGGAAGTACACTCTGAAACAATTTTCAGCCCTCGGACGTGGAAGGATCACTAGATGGAGGGTTTGGATCTTGGCCTACCTGCCATTTTTAAAAGGGAGCTTTAGGAAAGAAAAACTACCTAACTAATATAGAATTTACATGCTAATACCTTTTTCAAAAAGCTACCTCATTAATTCATATAATTACCCTTCCATTACCTTCCGTGGAGTAAATGTGTCAGTGCCTCAGGTGGGCCCCACCGCGATGTTTATGTAAAATCCACTCTTGACTGTGTGTCACACCATGTTAGGCTAACTTGGCAAAAATCAGCTTTATTTGTCATTGATCAGGTGGACCACATGAATGAAAACAGAGCAACACTTGCCATCCAAACTATTTCCTGTTTTGTGGTGAATTATGGATGGGTTTGATTTTTGAGCCATGGACCTAAATGTAATGGTTGGGGTGTATTTCATATAATTATTAAGGTGGGGCCTGTCTCCTAAACTATTTCCTTGTGTGTGGTCCACTAGAATCACATTTTTTTAAATATCTAAGTCTAATATGGGACTAAATATCTAATGGTTAAAGTGGATCTTATATAAACACTAGAGTGGGCCCCATCAAAATCAAGAGCCCTATTCCATTATATTTTTTATTTTCTATTTTTTTTGAATCATTTATGTGTACAGGTGGAGAGACCTCAGACTTTATTTTTTGCAGGCACAGTCATGCGTATACATGCGAAATCCACTCCAACAATTAGATGCGTAATCAGTTCATACCCAGAGCAAAAAAATCAGGTTGACTTGTGATACAGTTAGGCCAAACCAAGGAAACCAGTTAGAAGAGAGAGATGTCCACCAAGATTTTTTTAAAGGGTCCAATGTGATGAATTATATGAAATCTACTACAACTATCAGATGCCATACCAATTTCTAGGTCAGGGCCTAAGAATCAGACCCATCCATGATTCATGTGGGCCCTCCTAAGGGAAAAAGTTTGAAGGGCTATTGTTGCCCTAGTGTTTCTAATTATGTGGTCTACTTGAATCACTGCTCAGGTTGATTTTAAGACCCTGGTGTAACATGAGATGATGCACGTAGCGGTTAGGTGGATTTTAACGGTTCTACGAAGGAACCTGAGTGCATAGAGTGATTGGCTGAATCATCGGGTGGATGCAGCACCTCAGTCCCGTACTTCCGTCATCCAGATGTAAGACTCCATTTAGTGGGCCACACATGATCATCGGTTTAGATCATGACCGTTGGATTATTCAGATTGAGCGATTCAGTGGGCCCCACTACAGTTGTGATCATTGCAAATAGGTTTGGGGCGGGACGCTTGAACCGTGTTCCCTATATGCGGTTATTAAGCCTGATATGGAAACCTACGGTGTGGAGACCCTAGAGGAGAGAAGTGTGATGGGTAAGCTTTTCTGGCCCTCTTTCCTATAAATATATGTCTTGGTCCCCTCACCAACACATAAGAGAAAACCCTAGTCCCATTGAGTGATTCTCCTAAAGGTGTAAGGTGCGGAAGACCAAGAGTTCCTCTCGGCAACACGAGGGCGTCGGGAATGTCTTCCCAATCAGGTATGGCTTTAAGATTACAGTATGGAATCTCCATTGTTGATGCATAGACGATCCGATTATTCCGCATTAAGTTTAAGTTTCACAGTTGGTATCAGAGCTGACTATGCTTCAATCATGGTAGATCTTGTAATACTTTGGGGTTTTCTCTATTGATGATTTTTCACACCAACGGGTTCATGGGCGTTCGTGGGCTGAGTGACGCTTTTGCCCCAATCAGTCGGCATGTGGCCCATGTTCATGAATTGCAAATCGCCCATGGTCCACAGCTGCAAGAAGTCATGGCCTTGTTGCTGTGAAATCAAATGGTGCTAACCCATTTCGCGACCGTTGGCATCCTTGAGATCCAGTCGCCTGCTACAGTTGCATCGAGGGTTGGCACCCATTGCTAGCATTCAGATTTAAAAAAAAAGGAAGCGATCTCGTCGGCCTGGGAGATCGGCAGCTGCGACCATGGCTGCCGACCATCGTTTTGCACCGCCGCCAGTCGTAATGGCTAACGGCCGCGACACCACTGCCCATCCTCATCTGCGAACAGACAGCGATCAGAACCCTTCCCTGGAAACCCACCTCTGTATGGCAGATGAGGAAGGACAGAGGTAGATCATGATCCGGACGGTGATCTCGTTCTCCGTTAGTCCATCTCTCGTGCGGCAGTCGGATCTGGCATACGGCTGCGCTGGAAGTCAAGGATCTTTGCTGCTGATGGAGATTCGAGGGAGGAAGAGGGCTCGGATTGTTGTTGCTGGGCTGTGGAAGAGGACGACAGTCGTCGGCTGCTAGGCTGCGGCAGTAAAATCGGGACCGATGGAGTGCTGCAACTATAGCAGCGTTGTCGGACGCGATGTCGACTGCTCAATTCGTGATGGCGCTGTTGAAGATGGTGGCGGCCATGGTCTCGTCCGGCCGAGGTGTAGCTTGCAGCGGCTAAAGTTTTTTGGATGGTGGATTTTCAGATTTAGGAAATTCTAGCAGCCTCTTGGTTTGGGTGAAGGTCGGCTGCTTGCTTGCGGCAGTGGAAATTGCAAAAATGGCAATTTTTTTTTTATAAATTTGGTATGGATTCCTTTCTCAGTTAGGGTTTTGGAACCAGCCGAATTTTGGGGATTTCTTGCAGCTACAGGGCTTCTATTTTGGATCCAAAGGAGTTTTGGGCTTGCACCCATATGAACACAGGCCCTGTTTTGATATTCCCAAGCCCGGTCCAATTGCCAGGCCCGACAGGCCCAATCCATTTGGCCCGGCCTGATAGGCCCAGTCCAATGGATCAGGCCCGCCAGCCCAGCCCAAGCCCAAATCTATTCAACCCACTTTGGATACTTTGGCCCATTGTTCAAGATGATGTAAACTACTGAATTAATTATAGTTGGGCCATTCAGTACAAATGAAACCTAAATAAAGTAATTGATGGTTGGTAGGTTTTATAAAGCGGCCCTAGTAATTCAATAAATGTGAATTATATATTACTCTGATTTGACTTAAAATAGGGCCATTACCCATTTGTTTGAGGCTGATATTTAGTTATTGGCCATTAAGAATTTAATCCAACCATCACTTTAGAATATGTTTGTACATATGAGCGGTCAACATCAGCCGTATTTTAGGCCGAATCAGAACTTTTGCAGTATGGTCTGTTGTGGGCAAGACCATTAAGCAATCCTTGAGTCTAAGAGTGGGATTGGAGCTGGTTGTGTTAGCCACCAAAGTGACCTCAATTGGCAAAGATTTCTACTTCTAGACTTCTGTATATGGAATTCAGTGACCCTCCATTATAGGATTGCATTCAGTTGCGTTCATATTCAGGCGAGCGGTGGTCAGAACAAAGAAGTATCATCGTTTTGGCTGGATGTGAGCGGGATGAAGTGGTTGGTGATGGTGATATAGGTTTGAGAGATTCATTTCACCCAAAGGTGATGGACGTCTTAGATTTATTTCACCAACATTGGTCAGCTTCATGATTCAGTAGAGCCTCCTGTATGTTACAATTTCGCCCAAAGGAGGAATCGTGATGATACGCTGGGCTCTTGCCAGATTTTGATGATTATGGCCCATCATCATTCTGGGTCATTTGATTGAAGGCCCAAATCAATCGAATGAACATACATGCATGATATTTGTGGTTTATGTTTATGCATTGTTATATGGGACTTGTTTATTAATGTGAGTTTTATGCTTTGAATGTCTAGCTATGACTGTTTCCAATATTCCAACACAATTCAATTCCATACCTTTGCTTACTGGGTCCAACTATTCCAAATGGAAGTCGTCCGTTGAAATAGTCCTGGGTTGCATGGACTTGGACTTGGCCCTGGAGGAAGTAAAGCCTCCTACTCCAACTGATTCTAGTATGGATTCAGCAAAGGCTCACTATAAGGCCTGGACCAAGTCAAATAAGATGTGTTTCAAGATCATAAAGAACTCGATTTCTGAGACCATGCAGGGTGTCATGCCCGACACTAGAAAGCTAAAGATTTCCTGACTGAAATAGGAAAACGATTTCAGAAATCGGATAAAGTTAAGCTGAGTTCACTTTTACATAAATTGACTCAAGCCACCTATAACGGTCAAGGAAATATCAGGGAGTACATTGGTGGATTGTCTGATGTGGTGGCTAAAATCCGCGCATTAGACCTTAAGATTGAGGATGAACTCCTGATTTTCTTGGTTCTGAACTCCCTCCCTCCACAATTCAGTCAATTCCAAATCAGCTATAATACTCAAAAGGAAAAGTGGACATTGAACGAACTGATATCTCAGTGCGTTCAGGAGGAAGAGAGACTCAGAAGGTCGAGCAAGACACAAAGTGCACACCTAGTGACATCTGGTCAAGGACGAAAAGGGAATAAGAAAAGAAAGCACACTTCAGGAAAAGGTTCTACGGGTACTGCGGGTGGCAATCAGCCTAAGTCTGGAAAGACATTTAAGAAGAAAAGGAAGGGTCCTAATGATGGCTGCTTCTTCTGCAAGAAGCCTAGTCATCAGAAGAAGGATCGTGAAGATTTTAAAGTATGGCTTGTTTCTAAGGGTAAAGACCATATTTTAGTCTGTTTTGAATCAAATTTAGCTGATATGTTCACAGACTCCTGGTGGATAGATTCTGGTGCAACTATTCACATTTGTAATTCCATGCAGGATATGCTCCAAAGCCGGACACCAACTGATGCAGAGAGATCAGTCTATATGGGGAACGGCATTAGAGCAAACGTGGAAGCTATTGGAGTCTGTAGGCTTAGGTTATCGTCAGGACACTTTCTTGATCTAGTAGATACTGTTTGTGTGCCTTCTATAAGGCGCAATTTGGTTTCCATTTCTCGTTTGGACAAATTTGGTTATGAGTTTAAATTTGCAAATGGAAAATTAAGCATTTACTATGATTCAGTTGTGATTGGTTCTGACACTTTAGTTAATAACCTTTATCAGCTAGATTTGGATGTTTCACATGTATACAGCGTTAACTCATCACATGAAAACACTAAAGGCATCAAACGAAGTTTAGATTATGAGAATTCCTCCATGCTATGGCACAGGCGATTAGGCCATATCTCTCGTGAGAGATTGGAAAGGCTTGTACGTGAAGGAATTCTTCACTCCCTAGACTTATTAGACTTTGGGGTTTGTATTGATTGCATTAAAGGTAAACAGACTAGAATAAGGAAAAAATGGTGCCACTAGGAGCGTAGGACTCTTAGAAGTGATTCATACAGACATCTGCGGACCGTTCCTTATAGCATCCTGGAATGGGCAGAAGTATTTTATAACTTTTATAGATGGCTACTCTCGTTATGGGTACTTGTACCTTATTAACGAAAAATCAGATGCCCTAGATACATTTAAGATTTATAAGGTTGAAGTCGAGAATCAACTCGACAGGAAGATCGAAGTCGTTAGATCCGACCGTGGTGGTGAGTATTATGGAAGGTATGACGAATCTGGGCGCAATCCAGGTCCATTCGTTAGATACCTACAAGATTGTGGCATCGTCGCCCAGTACACTATGCTTGGTACTCCAGAGCAGAATGGTGTAGCGGAAAGGCGTAATCGCACCCTAAAGGACATGGTGCGATCTATGATTAGTAATTCTACGTTGCAAGAATCTTTGTGGGGTGATGCGTTGAAAACAGCTGTGCATATCCTTAATAGGGTCCCAAATAAGGCTGTAATGAAAACTCCATATGAATTGTGGACAGGGCGAAAACTTAGTCTACGATATTTTCATGTATGGGGTTGTCCTGTAGAAGCCAAACCATATAACCTACATGAAAGAAAACTTGACGCTAGAACTGTTAGTTGCTTCTTTATTGGATACCCAGAAAGATCAAAAGGATTCAAATTTTATTGTCCATCATATTTCATGAGAGTCATTGAGACTGTGAGTGTTAGGTTTATTGAGAACACTGAAGATAGTGGGAGCACAAATTTAAGAGATATTGTATTTGAGGAAGAGCGGATTGTGATTCCCACCACATCATTCAGAGTAGCATGGTTGTCCGTCCAACAGTGGACCCTGAGATCCCTATGGACGACCATGCACAACCTCAAATACAACCCACTGATGAGGAAATGGAAAACCCAATTCAGAATAATGAGCCATTAAGACGATCACATAGAGAGAGAAGATCTGCAATACCAGATGATTACATCATCTATTTGCAGGAGCATGAGTTTGACATTGGGGTTGAAAAGGATCCTGTATCCCTTTCACAGGTCGAACAAAGTGCGGATTCTTCTCATTGGTTCGATGCCATGAATGATGAATTGAAATCCATGAAGGACAACAAAGTTTGGGACCTTGTTGAATTGCCTGAAGGGATTAGGCCGATTGGTTGTAAATGTGTATTTAAAACCAAACAGGACTCTAAGGGCAATATCAAAATGTATAAAGCCAGGTTAGTTGCAAAGGGTTTCACTCAGCGTGAGGGCATTGACTTTAAGGAGACTTTCTCACTTGTATTTAAGAAAGACTCCTTTAGGATCATTATGGCTCTTGTGGCTCATATGGATTTGGAGCTACATCAAATGGACATGAAAACTGCGTTTCTCAATGGAGATCTAATGGAGAACGTATATATGTTGCAGCTAGAAGGTTTTAAAGCCAAAGGCTCAGAACATCTGGTCTACAAACTTAAGAAGTCCATTTATGGGTTGAAACAGGCATCACGACAGTGGTACCTAAAGTTTCATGAAGTTGTTTCCTCATATGGTTTCATTGAAAACACTGCGGATGAGTGTATATATGTGAAAATTAGTGGGAGTAAGTTTATCATTTTGGTCTTATATGTTGACGACATTTTATTAGCCAGTAGTGATATTGGATTGTTGCGTGAGACTAAGAAATTTCTATCTCAAAAATTTTGAGATGAAAGATCTTGGTGGTGCTTCCTTTGTCATTGGCATTCAGATTAGCCAGGACAGATCACGTAGATTACTTGGCTTGTCGCAGAGGGCCTATATTGATATGGTTCTCGAAAGGTTTGGCATGCAAGGTTGTGCTCCTGGCCAAACACCTGTTGTAAAAGGTGACAAATTTGGTCAGTTTCAGTGTCTTAAGAATGACCTAGAGAAGGACAAGATGAAAGCTATTCCATATGCGTTTGCAGTAGGGAGCATCATGTATGCTCAGGTCTGTACGCATCCAGATATTGCTTTTGTGGTTAGAATGTTGGGCAGGTACCTTAACAATCTAAGTATGAACCATTGGATAGTTAAGAAAGCATTGCGCTACCTGTAAAGGACAAAGGACTTCGCACTCACATATAGAAGGTCTGACCATTTAGAGCTGGTTAGATATACAAATGCAGATTTTGTTAGCTGCCTTCAGCGAGAGTTCCATTGCGAGCTACATTTTCAAAATGAAATTATATTATAAAAAAAACATGACATGATTTGGCTGCTTCATCTACGATGAAAGTGGAATATGTAGCTTCTCTTGAGCCTACGCATGAGGCGATATGGCTGCAAGTTTTATTCAGTACAGAATTGTCTAATATCTATATAACTCATTTGCATAAAGCAGATGATGATGGATCTACTCCTTAAAGGTCAGTTTGTCACGTAACTTTTGAGACATTTGTCTTTCATGGGATTTGGTGACCCAAAGAAATATTGGATTAGTGGGAGCTTCAGTTTGATCCGATTCAGGTATAGACATTGGAGATCTCATTTTAATAATTCTGTTATTCAGTCTATATCTTGTTTCTCATTCAGCGTGCACATTCAGTTTTGAGCAGGCAAGATTTTGGTTTGTGTCTTGGAGACACGTTCAGTAGGACCACTTGAAGATAAACACGTATGATCACATAAGACGTGTAATCTTCATACCACACCCCATATCATTGATCCATGTCGTTAAGGCTATTGGTATCTGTGATTGTGATTCGTCACACTTCGAAAATATTAAATGTTGTGTTGACTACCACGATTCAATATCAGTGGTCTTGATGGACCGGATCTGACAAGCGTTGCTCATAATTATCCAACGGTATTGTTTTGAAATCAGTAGGGCGCCTATTAGGAACTTTTGAAACAAATGCGTTTTATAAAATTATTTTTCACAAAATAAAATAAAATGTTTTGTTTTCTTTTGGTGATCAGTGTAGCCCAAGTGGGAGAATGCAAGACTCCATTTAGTGGGCCACACATGATCATCAGTTTAGATAATGACCGTTGGATTAATCAGATTGAGCGATTCAGTGGGCCCCACTACAGTTGTGATCATTGCAAATAGGTTTGGGGCGGGACGCTTGAACCGTGTTCCCTATACGCGGTTATTAAGCCTGATATGGAAACCTACGGTGTGGAGACCCTAGAGGAGAGAAGTGTGATGGGTAAGCTTCTCTGGCCCTCTTTCCTATAAATATATGTCTTGGTCCCCTCACCAACACATAAGAGAAAACCCTAGTCCTATTGAGTGATTCTCCTAAAGGTGTAAGGTGCGGAAGACCAAGAGTTCCTCTCGGCAACACGAGGGCGTCGGGAATGTCTTCCCAATCAGGTATGGCTTTAAGATTACAGTATGGAATCTCCATTGTTGATGCATAAACGATCCGATTATTTCGCATTAAGTTTAAGTTTCACACCAGAAACCTGAGCCCATTCAGGTCTGCTGTGCTGAAAGGGCTGGGGGTTAACATTTCTTCATCTATTCCTCTTCCTGTTTCTATAGTTAAGGGGACCAAGCCTGATCAGGGTTGGGTGAAAATTAATGTTGATGGATCAGCCAAAGGCATCCCAGGCCCATCGGGTGGGGGAGGGGTGAGGGCAGTGGCTGAGGGTCATTCTTTATGCTCAAACCTTGGTTTCATGCAGGTGGAGGTGGCCACGGATTCGCTCATTGTGGTGAGGCTGTTCTCTAAGCACTCTCAGCTATTGTGGCCCATGTGGTATCGGTATGAAAGGGTGAACGTTCTCAGTAAAAGATTACAAGCCAAAATATCCCACACCCTGAGAGAGGTGAACTTCGTGGCTGACGGGCGGGCTCCTAGGGGATCTGAGTCCCAGACCCACCAAATTTTCCACTCGGTGAGACAATTGCCTCATCTTGTGAGGGGTCATTTTCTCTTAGACAATGTAGGTCTGGGCATATCTCAGAAAGGGTTGAGTTTTGGTTCTGTTTTGTTTTCTTGTTGGGTATATTATAGGCGAGCCATTCTCCTTTTTTGCTGGTGGCTTTGCCCGAAGGATCCTGTATAGCTGAGTTTCCTTTTAATGAAATTTTATTTTAAAAAATAAAACTTAGGTGGATTTTAAATAAAAGTCATGGTGAGGTTCATTCAAGAACCGACACATTTGTTGGCACGCCCACTGAGTGGGCAATTGAATAACATGTGTTCGAATATAATTCTATTAATTAATGAGGTTGCTTTTTAAAAATGTTTTTCAATTGCCCACCAACATGTGTTCAAATATGATTATATTGATTATGAAAATGTTTTTTAAACGTCTTGGAAGAAGGCACCGGAACTTTAAGTTCTATATTAATTAGGTGGCTTTGTGTGCAATTCCCTTCCTTTTTAAGTGGCAGTGACTCACCTCCTCACAAGTGACACTCATGGACGGCCATCGATCCATGCCATCCAAATTGCGCGGCAGATTGTGAATGGAGCATATTTCTAAATTACACTGATCAAGCAGTCCTGACCATCCAATTGATAGCTATCAAGCGGGTGGTTAAAACTAAAATTTCTGATCTATCCAAATTTCGTGTGGAAATTCAGACGGTTCGATATTCATGTCAGGCTAATTTTTGGATAATGGTCCATCCACCCACAGTTGGGTCAATGAATTGGACGGTCAGGGTTTCTGCACAACTGTGCCCTGTGTTTGGTATAGTGCCAGCACCGTTTTTGAAATGGTGGTAAACTACGACAGAAAGTCTGCCTCTGGGTGTGGATATTTCTAATCGAATGTGGGCCGTTTACTGTTTTCATTGCAACTGTCCATTTGCGATAATCCATCAGCGTGACTTTTGGGCTCTTGAGCTCCCAACAGATGGACGGCTCCGATCATCCGAACATGCAGAGAGAGAGAGAGAGAGAGAGAGAGAGAGAGAACCTGGACGTGTGCGCGTATAAGCATCCCATATGCTGATGCCTTTGCCGTCTTCCTCAGCTGCTCCTTCGTACTGTAAAACCATACGATGCTCACAATTGTAAAATGATTATCTCTAGAACCTTCTAGAAGACTCTGTAGAATCTTCGAGAAGAATGAGAGAGAGAGAGAGAGAGAGAGAGAGAGAGAGGTGCATAACCAACCTGATAAGCAGCAGACGAGGCCCCGAAAATGAAGCCTGGCGGGAAGGAACTCCGGTTTATCGGACGTAGGTCCTCACGTGCTTTGGTACCTCCAGCACGTGAAAAGGAGCCCAGCAGAACGAGGAGTACGAACAGGAAAGGACCTCCTCCATGCGTCATTACCAAATTATCTCTCTCTCCCTCTTTCAATCCCTTTAAAGAGAAACTAATAACGTACTGACGTCAGCACATAATCTCCATTGCGTTTTGGCCCATGCGGTGAAAATGGCGCTTATCCGTTCATCACAAGGCCCATACATTTATTTGGATGGGAGCGGATTAGGAGGGACTCCCGATCGACCGAGGTGGGTGGGACCCCTGACTGTGGGGCTCACAGTGATATATGTGCCTTAAATCCACACCGTCCAACCATTTTGAAAGCTCATTTCAGTGCGTAATCCCAAAAATTAAGCTGACTCAAATCTTAAGTGGACACACCACAGAAAACAGTCGTGATTGAATCCCCACCATTAAAAACTTCATGGATTCCACCGAAATGTTTATTTGCAATCCAACCTGTTGATAAGTTCATAAACACCTAGGCCGTGTTTGTTTTGGGGAATTCCCGGTAAATACCGGGCAAAAGAGTAATTATTACTCTTTAACCTATTTGAATATCCATCCCATTTCTAGCCTTGAAAACCGGTCCAAAATGATAGTTAAAATTTATGGGCCCCACCGTAATGTATTTGATATATCCACTCGGTCCAAAAGTTTTAACATAACGTTTGTAAGCTTTAGGTGAAAAATGAGACAGGCCCAACACTCAAAGAGTCCACACCAAATAAGAGAGTAATTCCAAGAAGATTTTAACAATACGTGTTTATTTTCTTTTTTCATTCCGTGTGGTCCAATTGAACTTTGGATATGCCTTAGTTTTTAGATTATACCATAAATTTAAGTGACATAATGAATGGACGGTGTGGATTTGTGACATAATATATGGTGGGACCCACAAAATTTTGTGGCGTCCTCTGTTTTAAAAGGGGCAGTCAAATCATCACTTTGGGAATGATGTGGTAAATCCCGGGGAAATCATCATTACAGATTTTGTAATACCCCGAAAATTTAGTACACGAGTAGGTACACGAGTGTTATAGTTCACACGTTAGAATTTAAATTTTAGGCCGCGTCGTTCATACGCATACACACACGCCACACTTTTATACGTATTCTGACACTTTTAAGACTTTAAAAACTTAGTGTACTTAGTTAAGTCAATAGACGGACCGTTAGAATGATCTATCATTGCTAGGTAGGAATATCTAACCGTCCACCTCGATTTTGAACAAGCCGATCATAGTAAACTAAACCCCTTGATCTCCATAGCCGCTCATACACAAATCAATTTAACATTCTGATCCGTTCATCTTGTTTATCATACATTCAAATGCTTAACCTACCGTCAAAACTGTGATCTGATGAAATTTCATGAGTAGACAAGTCATTAAAGTCTAACGGTGTATATGTCTCACCAATAGGCTACCCAAAGACCATATTAGGAATATCAGTTTAAGAAACTGACCGTACAATAACTCATACTTGTGTTTAAGAACATAAACATCTAATTAGAAAAAAATTGGCCTCTCATATAACCATCCATCGAATTCGTATCCGCTAATTGGGCCACACAAATAACAAACCAAACCGATCATTTCGAAGATCATAGGATATATACTAAGGCTACCGGTTAAATTTTCTATTGGATATGTACAAATGTCACTTTGGATCACCTAGTGTGATGGATCACTAAAAAGGCATCTTTGTCATCTGTAAGAGATCAATGCCCGAACTTAACCCGTATAAAGAGCGCGAAAAATAACAGGCCTTGGGGAAGTTTCACCGAAAAATGATGGTGTATACGATTGGTACAGGTGTTGGAAGTCAATACTAAAGGAAAGGGTAGAATTGGAATTATATGAATATATACCCTAGTAATCTGTTAAAATTTCACGTAAGATTTTAACGGTGAGGTAGAAGCACACTAACTCTCATCATGTGACCCACATGGTTATCGGATCTAGATCATTTTTTATCTTATGTCTAAAGTAATCGTGCTACACCAGATGAGTGGAGCAGATTTTGGTTACAAGCATCATGGTGGGACCCACGTACACTACTGCACAAGATTCGACCGGTCAACACGTGTTGACCACGTGTTACAAAGGTGCGCACCGTATTACAAAGACGTCCGTCCGCTGCCGGTTTGCACCATCCACACCGTCCGTCTGTGGACCCTGCATTTAAAATCCAACCCGTCCAATTGATCCCTCTCCCCCACGCATAGAGTCCCCTTGAATATTTTCCACATCGGTCGTCTATCCGATCTTCTTCAAATCACCGTCCAAACCAAAAGCGGCCAAGATCCTGGCCATTACTGTGCATGGTAGCCTGGGAACTGCTCTGTTAGGGTCGTGTGGACCCCACCTAGGTCTCCAACGTCTCACTTAAGATTTGTTTCGCAAGAAACGAAAAGTGGAGTCCTTCTCCAACTCAAACTCCACCACCATTTTTAAATATAATACTTTCTGAAAATCACTTTCATAAAAAAAACTTTATATACGAGTTTTAGGACACAATTTAACCGTAGACGTCGAATTGCAACCGTCCGATCATCCTACAAATGCCCCAATCAGAAATTGGTCCATAAATGGCCCACCTTAATTCGGATCTGCCTCATTTTTTTCGTCAGCGGTTATTTTTGTGTTGCCCACCTATTGGACGGAGCACGTGGTCAAAATCGATCGTATGTGGACCCCAGTTGTGAGGGAACCTGTATGGGCGTGTTGCACTTGCGGTGCACGGAAAGAACAAGAGAGAAGTCCTCTTCTTCTACGCTACCCGCTGCAACAGCGGGCAGCGTCCTCGCGACCCAACCCATGCCAACACCGCTGACCTTCAGGTGGTCCCCATCTAGTTAATCCAACCCGTCCATCGGTTTTGTAGCCCAGCTAAGCTCAATCCTTTTTAATCTTCCAAACCACCGTTGATCCTGTGGCCCACTCCAAACCTTTCGTTTCAAACCCAAGAAGAATCAAGGACGCGAGATCTCCACTTTTACTTCGCATGGACGGTTCAAACTCCACCTAGATCTTCTAGTGGACCCTATCAATCAAGCTAACGGTTTCCAAAGCACCCAAACTCTTTTAAATAACGAGTCTAAGTCTCCTACTCTAACTCCAACTCCCGAATCCGACGCTCCTTTCCCATCGCCCTGGCCATCTATAAAACCGTCCGTCCATCTCTTCCCCTTCTAGAAACGCCAGAGAGAGACCGTGGAGAAGAGAGAAAGAGAGATCGTGGGAAGGACGAGAGACCGTGAGTAGAGAGAGAGAGAGAGAGAGAGAGAGAGAGAGAGAGAGAAGCCGGTAGAGAGAGAGGAGTGGTGTGCAGCGTATAGCTGCTGTTGCATCAGTGCTGCTGGGCAGCAAGAAAAGAAGAAAGAGAAAGAAAAGAAGAAGAAAAGAAGAAGAAGAAAGAAAGGAAGAAGAAAGGAGAAAGAAGGGAGAAAGAAAGAAGAAAAGAAAGAAGAGGGCCAACTGAGTCGACTCGGTGAGCCGACTCCGACTCGATTTGGGTGTATAGTTCATTACATGTGAGTGATTCATCTTGGGTTATTCTTGTTGATTTTCCTTGAGTTGCTTCTTGTTTCATTCGAAGCTTTGCCTTCCTTATTCATTCGTAATACAATTCTAGGTAAGGGATTTGTTTTCTTCTTTTCCTTTCTTAATTAAGTCTTAGATGTGAATTGTTATTATTTCCTTCCGCCATACATATCAGGTCGTAACTAATGGATTCATATCTTAATGCGTTCTTAAGTTTCAATTATTCCTTCTTAGTTGCACAAGTCTAGATTCTAGATAAGACGAAACTTAGAAGCACCAAGACAATGATGTTAGTACAAAACCTCACTGACGTACGTCCTTCTCAACTCTCTTGATTTACGATAAACTAAAACATTTAGATGATGAATTATTTGAATAGGATTAATCATGCATAGTGTGTTTGGATTTGAATTTGAGATGCATTGTATGCTTGGAGATATGCTTCCATAATTCATGACATTCATATACATCTTGTATACACAACGACAGAACAGGAGCATGGTTGATTTGACTCCTGGCGTGCATGGTTGATTTGCCGCCTCGCTGTACCGGTTAGGTGAGCATGGTTGACTTGCGACAGGTTCCTAATGTTCAGTGGCAGCGAGTTCTGGTCGTTTCACTTATTGAGCATGGTTGATTTGCTCGGTTGGATCAGTGGTGCATGGTTGATTTGCCCACTGGCGTGCATGGTTGATTTGCCGCCTCGTTGTACCGGTTAGGTGAGCATGGTTGATTTGCGACAGGTTCCTAATGTTCAGTGGCAACGAGTTCCTAGACGTTTATTGCTCTCACACGTATCATAACATCCATGACATCATGATAATCATATTCCATTGATAATAAATCATAAAGTGTAAAATCATAACCTCATCCTCGTATATTTCATACAATTTTATCTGTTGAGATTCGCATCTTATCTATGATTAACTGGAATATTACCTGTGATGGGAATGACCTCACTGGGCTTTTAGCTCACCAAAATCACCACAGTTCTTGCAGGTTCACAAGAAGAAAAAGACATAGACGGATCAAAGTACTCAGAGGGTCACGTATCACACGAGCGTCGAATGTAATCGATTTGTTTTAGTTTTGTAAAATTCAATGTAATAAGACATTAGTGGAAAAGAAATTTTATATTTGGGAATTTATTTTAGATATATAATGTGTTGGATGGAATCTCAAGGAATCTATGCTCGAATTTTCAATTCACACCCTGGAACTCGGGCTTCGGGTTGTTGTACTCGGGTTCCGAATTTCAGGGCGTGACAGATTTACCTGTATTTACCATGACTTCCCCAAAACAAACATACATCACAATGGAACCCACAGTCAGGGGTCTACCCACCTCAGTGGATCTAGGGTAGAGCTGGGCACCGGACGAGTCTGCTAGGAAGACTCGACACATCCCACTCGGTTTAGACCCGACTTGACTTGAATCGGGTGGGTGAGTTGATCTGAACCGAGTGGGCTTGGCCCAATCCGAACTCTAACCGAGTCGAGTTCAGGTCACCCAGTGCCTCGACTCGACTCTGGCAGAAGTTCGACTCGGTATTAACTCAACTCAATCTAAACCTAACTCGACTAGGTTACCAGATATTGCTAACCTCACAAACGACTCTGATTTTCTCCTTACCACCTCGGTGGACCCCACTTAGCTTTACCAACAATTTTAGAATCCCAAGCTTGTAGCGCTCGAAATGCCACATAGTCTCATCTCTTCCAACTCCCTTTCGAACTCGGAAACTTCCATTTAATTCGATCCATGTATTACCCTCCAACTATAAACTCAGCTGTTCTTTCCTCTTCATCCAACGACCGCAATCGCTCTAGCGCCCTCTCTCATCAATCGGCCAATTGAAATACACCCTAAGTTATGTTTCTTCTTAAAATTGTTGATGACAATACGTCTTACACCATTGAGATTAGGGCTGTAAATGGGATAGCGGACCCGATGGGGTACCTAGACCCAACCCATTTAGATCCGACCTAGACCCGACCCATTTGTTAAATGGTATGGTTTTGGGTCCAAGAATACACCCAGTTGCTAAACGGGTTTGGGTCTGGTTTCCTTTATATTAGGCCTGACCCAACCTGACCCATTTACTAAGTGGGCGGGTTTGGTCAATGTTTCAAGGGACCCGTCTAGTCCTGACCCGTCTAGACCTGGTTTTAAGCCTTGTAAAAATGCTTGCATACTAGATCCAGACCCAGACCCATTAGACCCGACTAATTTATAAATGGGTCTGGGTGGATGTAACGACTCCAAAATTTCGGTAGGAAAATTTTCTTTTAGAAACAATAATGGGTTTAAGTAAATAATTTAAGATAATAAACAAAAGAAAAGCATAGACTAGTTGGTTAAAGCTCTCTTAAGCGAGAAGGAAGACTAGGGATCAAATATTATTATTGACAAGAATATAATTTAAAAAGAGAGAATGAGAGGGTTATTCATCCTAAAAGAAAAGGCGAGAAAGAAGGAGAAACGGAGGGATCTTGCGGCTAAATCAAGTAGGCATTCATTTCCTTCTATTTCATTTACGGATCTATGGATCTGAATGAGTTATAATGACCATAAAGCCAAAATGTACATGGGCCACAAAATTCAGATCGATTAGACCTACAGATGAGCCACATCGATTGGATAAATGATAGCCTTTAATTTTTTTTATTGTTTTATTTCATTATTAAATTAACTGTGATAAATTTATATTATTTCAAAATTTTATTGGGCCCACAATGAGGTGGCCGACCCAATGATCGGACCAGATCTCTCGTAGACCTCATATATAAGTCTTAATAAAATAATAATAATAATAATAATAATAATAATAAGAAGAAGAAGAAGAAGAAGAAGAAGAAGAAAAGAAAATTTGTTGCTGGACGTCCAGCGTTGGAAGCTTGTAAAGTTAACTTGGGGGGCCCCACTTGTGGGACCCACCTTGATGTATTTAGTATATCCACTCCGTCCATTTATTTCTCCATCTCATCTTAAGATCGGTGTCCAAATTTGGACCCAAATCGAGGCCCGAGTGGGCCACACCACCTTGAACAATTTAATGATAAAAAAATTATAAAATAAAAACAAAAACAAAAGATTAGAAATTCTTGGCATGGACAACGGTCCCCTCGTGGACCCCACTGTGATGACATTAGTAGATTCAAGCTGACCATATGTTGTATCATGATATTTTACAGCTTGGGTAAAAAAATCAGATAAATCTGAATCTCAGGTGGCCCACACCACTTGAAACAGTAACAATAACAACACACATGTTGAGCCAGTCCGATTTTGGATTGCTGTCCACTTTTGGGACTCATTTGGAAGCGTTTTGAGAAATCTAATCCTTCAAATATCTTAATAAATAAGTTTTCTGTTGATGAAAAAAATGGTCCGTATAGGATATTCCAGTGGGTCGTACTGAGACAAACAGTGGGGACAGCACCTGTCCACTGGTTGGGAACTCGTGGGCCCTACTGTGTAGTCTTTGGAAAATCTGATCCACCCAATCTCTTGAATAATGGGTTGCTAGTTTTGTGACAAAAAATCAGCCCAATTAGACTTCCAGGCGGGCCATGCCAAGAGAAATAGTGGGGATGTACGGTTTTGATTTTCACAATTGGATCATTTTAGGATATCCCACTACAAGATCTTTGTAAAATTTAATTAACCATCTTTGGTATTGTATCATTGGGGAACTTGTGACCAAAATAGGACGATCCACCAGTCAAGTGGGTCGTACCATCAGAAAAATAGTAAAATGACTATTCCTTTTGGAAAAGTGAGTCAACAATCGAATCTGGACCATCTATTAAGGAACCAAACCTAAATAAAGTAAAATTCTAATTGAAAATAAGTATATCTAAGGCTATATTGATGATGAATAAATATAAATTATATTGATTGTAGATCCATGACCGATTCTACTCAAGTCGTGATAAAATTAATAGAGTAATCGCCACTATCAACAGGTGAGTATATCCTAGCACGTTTCTTAGTCATTTTAAATAAGTAGGTTGTGTGATGAACATAATATGTGATGTTGATCGATGCTTCTTTAAATATTATTCAAATAGTTGCCATTATAATAAATGTTATGAAATGTTGCCTCTCAAAAGGAGAGATAGAATGTACGGATGCGAATTATTATATGGATGTGAATTATTGTACGCATTCATGAGTTATTGTGCCTGGAGTTCGACTCTAGAAGACCGGTAAGTACTTAAGTACCCGGTTACCTAGGGACCATCCTTGAAGCCCACTAACTTGTGGAAGTCCGCCCTACAAGGAAGGGGGAGCTGATTGATGGGATCCAATCGATTGAAGCAAGTGGAATACTGAATATATGCCCACTTGATGCATCATATCATACTAAATTCATTCTTGCATTAATCATGTATTACCTGTATTTGATATCATCTGTTTATCCTGCTTTCCAACTGATATTGTGGATTAAACATATACAGATGACGTGGACGTTGACCCTTCAGAGAATGTTCCAGATAATGAAGTGAGACCACTAGAGGAAACGCATGATTATTGACCTAATTTTACCGAGGAAGAAATGGCGGCCTTAAACCAAGACGTTTAGACAATTATTTGCTTTATTTTGTTATTTTCAATAATTAGTAGACATCCAATAAAGTCCCAAATGGGTGAACTTAGTTTATAGTTGAATATTTTGTGAATAAATGGTAACTTAGAATTTTCATTATTTCATGTCTTTTAATGGTTTAATATTGTTAATGCACTTAGTGCACCAGTTATACCCTGTAAACTGGGCCGGAGGGTGCACACTCTGTGTCCGAATTTTTGGGCGTGACAGTGGATCTCCCTCTACCAGACCCAGTCCCATTCACAAATGGGTCTGATGGGTTGACTTGGACCCGACCCATACCCGCCCATTTAGCAAATGGGCAGGTCTGATTTTGGCTAAACCTGCCCCAAACTTGACCATTTACAGCACTAATTGAGACTTCGAGTGCTTAGATCCAGGCCAAAGAATATTTAGGAAAAGACCTATCAACGCCCTAAATGCAAAACCGTTCACATCTGCAAAGAAACCTGGAAGCCGCACGTCACTCTCTTCCAATTTCAAGTGAGACAGTCGGAAACCCTATAACTCATGAACCACCAGTAAAACCACGTTGGAACGTTAATATCGTATCTCTATAAGCTTCCTAGCATCAGACTACATCACCTTGATTAACCAGAAACTCTAACAACGCATCGAAGAGCAAATTACCATTAAAGGTGATCTCTTTTTCTTCGTCACAACGGGTCGTTGCTGCACCACCCATCAAGCACGTCCAACCTCACCTCACGCATCATATCAGAGTCACTCGGGGCATAATTTGGCCACATATATCGCGTAACCACATTCGTGTATCCACCCGGCCAAGTCCCGGTAGAATCTCGACTCACTCGACCCCAGCTCAACCCAACTCGGTCCCTACGACTGGGTTGGACTCGGTCCGGGCTAGTCTAGGCCAGACCTGGACTTGGATCGGGTCAGGCAAGGAATCAGGTCGAGTTCGTGTTAGGTCTATTTCAAAACCAGGTCAGGTCGGGTCAGCCCTAACTCGGTCCGACTCGACTGGATGCCAAACTCTAATCCAGGGTACTCTAATCCAGGGTCACACCTAATCTGCTCCCCATTTGGATCATGTGTGGTTATTTGATACTCTGGTGGCATACGACGCTTGATATATGCAGGCACTTAGATAACGGCAGCAAGTACCACAACTTTTGGTCCTGATCAGCCATCTTTCCTGCCAAGGGTGCATTTGGGGAGGACATCCATACCATGAAAAAGGTGGGGCCCACCTTGAAGAGCACCTGTCAGAATGATCAAGCATGTCCTACCATCAGGCGGACATGCAACACTCTATAAATGGCAGGGCCTATCATTTTTGCTGTACTGATCGATTGCCTACCACCAGTTGTACCAGGCCATCTTGACTCATGAGCCACACCGTTGAAATGAATGGACAACCAACTGTTAGTCCAATCAATTGATCTGAACTCTCCATTAAATTCATAACACATTTCATGCCCTACCAGAAAAAAATAAAATTGCACGGATCGGCTGATCCAATCGGTCGACCTTAATTGGCCTTATTTTCTGTAGCCATCCATTTTTTGAGCCATGGATGAGATGCTTATGATTTCCCAGCAAAAGAAAGTCTTTAGATGGACCAAAATTTTTATTGGGCTTATTTTTACTAAACGATCTTGGTCATCCATGGATATTGATGTAATGGTTAATATTTGTCAAATCAGTATATTGTTTGCATGATATATATCCCCATGAAATGTGCATTGGACCTGAAGAAAAGTCTAGATCAATGAATTGTGTCATCTAGGTGTCCAGGTCCAATCAGGAGCACTGTAACTTATAATGGTCCATGCATGCTTACCATAGCATTTAATAAATATAAAATCGGATATCATCTTTTTCCTAACTAAAATACTACTCGCACGTCCCATGCCCTTCATATATGTATAAGAAAGGTTCGCTAATTACATATGCTGCTGTTTGGATTCAAATCAAGATTTGAGGAACATATATACATGAATAAGACGTTGCAATGGTCAGATAGGCCACAGGTAAGTTAGCATGACCTTGGGTGGTAATGAGCTAAACCACGCCAAGCCGATGTTGGCCCAAAGCCTTAGAGCCCTAAGCCTTGGTTGTGGCCTAGCTTAGGCCCTAATGGGCTAAAGAGGCCTTGGCTCTGTCCCGGCTTGGTTAGGGTTGGGCTAGCTTAAGCTAAATCAAGGCTGCTTTTCTATCCCTATTGTTTTCTAGAATGTAGCTCCTTCGAGTTTTGAATTTGTCTCATTTATTGGTTCACAATCTAAGATATCTAGTGAAATTGGTGGATGTTACATTGATATTACCGCGTTATTGTAACCCTTTTTCTAGTGTTGAGTAATAATGATACAAGAGTCCCCTATGGTACTAGCATACTTACATAGATTCTAAATTGGAATCAATCCAGTAGTTGTAGGTGATTGGTTTTACAGTATGTGTGACTCAAATCACATATCTTGGATGATCAAGCGTTAGAACGTTTGTTCTAACGCCATCATCACGTGGGATCCATCCAATTACCCAGTGGTCCATTTTGCAATTATATATAGGTTTCCATAATCTGACTTGGGTACAGAGCCATTTGTGCCGATTAGTCACTTCTTTTTATTTTTATTTTATTTTTATGTATACCTACACAATAATTATATTGTGCAAGAAGCATATCAAGTCTTTAATCAATGAACATCAGTCACATCTTATCATGATGGTCAATCTAAATATCTATGTAATTTTATTATGAAATAATCACATCCATATATACAAATTCAAACATCGAAAATTTCAATATAATCATATGAATAAATATATACATATGTCAACAACTATGTACACTACACAATATTCACACTAAAAGGATGATTTTGACAATAGATCTATAAATTAAATCATACATGTGACCTAGTTGCATTGGAACCGTGCAAGTCCCACCTATCATGTGAAGGAGATGGAATTCTCTATACCCTCACACTCTCTAAGAAACCGTTGAAACCAAAGAGCAGATTGCTTTGGGTATCTCTTCAGACCATCTTTATAATCAACGTAATTAAGGCCAAATCTGACGGTGAAACCATCTGCCCATTCAAAGTTGTCCAATAGAGACCATGCAAAATAGCCCCTCACATCCACACCATTCCTGACAACAATCCAAATCTCAACCGTCAGTTTATAATTTTAGAATAGACCACCCCAATGGTTTTGATTATCTCACTATCTCTACATCCGGACCACACGTGTAAAACATCAAAACATAAGACGGGAGTACATGCAACCACACCTAATGGCACTTTGAACAAATAAAAGATGGCGATGATAGTAATCAACCCTCATGCCGTCTTGCAACGCTACCTCCAATGACAAGGAACTGTTGTTGAACTCGTCTACTCCTGCAATGATATAAACAAAAATCATTACTTCTCCTTGGGCTTTTGCTTTTTTAGTGGGTTGTGTTATTTTGGTCTTCCTTTTTTAGTTGTATAGGGGTTGGTTTTATTGCGTATGGGCCTCATATGATAGGCGGGACCTTGGCCTTTTTAAGAGGCCTGCCCGAAATGTTTGTAAGTCCTTTTTGGAGAAAAAAGCAGTCTATGGCAACAAAGGTTCTCATCCTTCAGTTAGTACATGCATAGATCTATTGGTCAAGCCTCTAGCTAGCTCTGGACTTTCAAAGGATTTAAGGTGTTGGAAGTGTTGAGATCAGATGAAGCTAAAGCAGCCTATGGGAGCAGCAGAGAGTATGGAATGTAGCAGCGTTTCTCTGTTCATTCTTCCTGTTTCAACCTTCATCTCTTCAGATACAAGTGTCATGGTAAGACCTAAGCTTGTGGTTGATCTGATGCTCCCAGGTATGTTGCATATGTTTGCATTCAGATTGGGAAGTCTTTTTGTTTTTTACTTGAGAATGATTTCCTGTGTAGATCAGTGCGGTGCAGGGGTCTAGGTTCATGTCCTCTTCTTGACAGGTATAGACTTTTCTGCTTTATTAATAAATTCTCATACAGTGAAAAAAAGAGATAATGGCCTACTTGATACTCAGTTCAGATCTGTTACCAAACGAGAAAGTGACAACATTCTAGGTAGTAATCTAGTATCTTACCGTTCTCAGTAATGTAAATAATGGGGTTGTTGTACTTTTCCTTTAGGTAGATCAATGTATCTTGGATTCCTCGTGGGTACACATACAACCATGTTGAAGCAGCCTGCAGTTTAAGTTCTAAACAATGCACACACAAAAGCACACCCATAAATGGTTGCATCCTTAATGCCTATCACATGTCCAACTACGTGAGTGCATGTATTGACACCTTACAAACATTCATGCATGTTACTTGTAGGTATGACACGTGAAATGCACATGAAGAGAGAGGAAGTAAATTGTCAGAAAGGACATGATCATATATATTGTGTGTAGGTCCATTGTGATGTGTGCTCGAACTTTTTCATTAGATGTGCCCCTCCATGTTAGGCCTATAGATATCCTATAACCCAAATTAATTTGTAAATCTGGTAGTGCATATCACAGGGAACAATGAGAGAATTTGGGTAGGGTGACTCTTCCAATAGAAACTCTCAAATGGAATGCGGGCAATACTATGTTGTGTATGTGCCTCCAGACCCATTCCTCCCAAGAGATCCACCAGTATGAAGGGAAAAACCCGAACTCAGGCCATCATGAGACATAGGTGGGCCAAACCATGTGAATATTGTTTATAGACGTGATTGTACATTGCTCCTTATGGCACGCCAGGCTCAGTTCTGGATCAGAATTATTCTTTGATGCGTTGAACATGAGGTGCAACTGATAATGGTTAGGATTCTAGCTACACATCATGGGAGGACCATCTTATTTTATCATATTAACTCAAGGCTCATACGATTTATCTAAGACCTTTTTCTTCTTTAATAATCATGAATTTTAGTTGTTTTTAGGATTAATTTTGCACAATTTTTTCCCTTGCTATTGGCACTATGTAAAGCAGACATAATTCTAGATAGACATTCAATACATGGCTGATGCATGAGTTGTATAGGTGTAGTTGTGTTGGGTGCGTTTCACACAAGCCTGAGGATCTCGCCCCCCAATGCACTAGAATTATGGACTAGGATAAAACAATAATCAAGAGTAAACAAACAACCACACGACACAAGGAGTTTTTACATGGAAAACCCTCTAAAGAGGTAAAAACCACGGGACCTAGTCCAGATCAACAATCCACTATACTAGAGAACTGTTACAACCGATCACAAGCACACACCGCTTGGATCAAACCTTCTTCACTCACACAGGGATGGATAACAAAGAAAGGACAATAAAACTGAGAGATCTCACCCGAGCACGAGGACGTTGAAGAGCCGAGCGTCGTTGCACCGGGAATCACCTTCTCGAGCAATGCCTCCTCTACCAACAAGCTTCCTTTACCTCTTTCTCTTCCTCTTTTTCTCTCTCTCTCTCTCACCTAGAACGTGTAGAATACCCTGTGGGAACTCCAAATCCTGAATTAGAACTCCATATATGTAGTTTTGCAAGAGTCCTAGGCCGATTTGGAAACTGCAGTACCAATCCGCGCATACCTTTGACCGGTCGGCCAGAACCGCCGGCCGGTCGGCCATACACAAAGCCTGTCCAAAGAGAAACTGTGTATAAAAACACATACACCCGACCTGTCTGCCGACCGGTCGGCTAAGACCACCGGCCGGTCGGACGACCGGTCGACCTTCACAAAATCTGTCTAGAGATTTTGTGGTTTCCAGTCACTTTGTCCGGCCGGTCGGCGAGGGGCACCGGCCGATCGGACAGCAAAGTGAATCTCTCTCTCCTCTATTTGCATGAGGAGGAAAACGCCAACAAATCTCCCCCTTTTCCGACTCAGGAGGAGTTCACTATCTTCAAGCTAGCCCGGCTTCTACAAGCCTCAAACTTTTCCTTGAGCAGAGCCTTGGTCATCATGTCTGACCCGTTATCGTCCGTGTGGACCTTCTCAAGCTGTAACACCTTCTGTTCCAAAGTATCCTTGATTCAGTGATACTGTATCTCTATGTGCTTCGACTTGGAATGCTGACTTGGATTCTTGCTCAAGTGTATCGTACTCTGGCTATCACAATAGACCACGTGCTTCTCCTGCTTCAGGCTAAGTTCCTGTAGGAACCTCTTCATCCAAAGCATCTCCTTGTATGCTTCTGTGACTGTAATGTATTCGGCCTCTGTCGTCGACAATGCTACGACCTTCTGTAGCTTGCTCTGCCAAGAAACCGCTCCCCCAGCAAATGTGAACATGAAACCCGATGTGGACTTCCTGGAATCTATGTCACCTGCCATATTTGCATCTGTGTAACTCTTTAACACAGGTTTCCCGTCACCATAGCATAGGCTCAACCTGGATGAGCCTCTCAGATACCGTAGTATCCACTTCACTGCTGCCCAATGATCTTTGCCAGGATTGGCAAGATACCGGCTGACAACACCAACCGCATATGCTATGTCTGGGCGCGTACACACCATAGCATACATCAAACTTCCTACAGCCGAGGCGTAGGGTATATTCTGCATCTCTTCCACCTCTGCCTTCGTCTTGGGACACTACTTGTCGCTCAATTTGAAGTGACCATCCAGTGGAGTACTGACCGGCTTTGCTGCATTCATATTGAACCGCTCTAGGACTTTCTCAATATACCTCTCCTGTGACAACCAAAGCCTTCTGCTGCTTCTGTCACGGGTTATCTCCATTCCTAGGATCTGTCTGGCTGGGCCCAAGTCTTTCATTGCAAACGACTTGCCCAACTCCTGTTTAAGCCTGTCAATCTTCTTGATGTCCTTTCCCATGATGAGCATGTCATCAACATATAAGAGCAGAACTAAGAAATCACCATCTGAGAACTTGCGAGTGAACACACAGTGGTCCGACTCCGTTTTGTTATACCCATGTGTCAACATGAACGAGTCGAACTTCTTGTACCATTGCCTAGGAGCTTGTTTCAGCCCATATAAGCTCTTCCTAAGCCTACACACCATATGCTCTTTGCCCTTGACTTCGAACCCCTCTGGTTGTCGCATATAGATCTCTTCTTCCAGGTCACTATGGAGGAAAGCAGTTTTAACGTCTACCTGCTCTATCTCCAGATCCATGCTAGCCGCCAACCCAAGCAACATCCGTATGGATGTCATCTTCACCACTGGTGAGAATATCTCATCGAAGTCTATTCCTTTCCTTTGACCAAAACCTTTCACCACGAGTCTGGCCTTGTACCTTGTCTGTGAATTCTTCTGCTCAATCTTCTTTCTGAACACCCACTTGTTGCTCAGAGCTTTCTTGCCCTTAGGCAATTTCACCATGTCATATGTGTGGTTCTTATGCAAGGATTCCATCTCCTCTTGCATAGCTTTCAACCACTCCCCCTTATGCTCGTCGGCTAGGGCCTCAGAATAGTCTTCTGGCTCTCCCCCATCAGTAAGCATAATGTACTCATGCGGCGAGTACTTGTTGGACGGGTGCCTGTCCCTAGATGTCCTCCTCACCTGTGGCTCAACAAGTGGATCAAGCGGGGGCTGCTCCCCCTGTCCATCTCCTGTAGGAACTCTCTCGTCCTTTGCACCTTGCTGTACTCCCCCGTCATCAGGCACCACGGGAGGAGTAGTGGGATCCAAATCTTCCAGCTCATCTGAACTGGGCTGGGTCTTCTCTGGCTTTCCAATGTCTTCTATACATTGATCTTCAATAAAAACCACATCTCTGCTCCTGACGAGCTTCTTCTCGGTCGGATCCCACAACCTGAAGCCAAATTTCTCATCACCATACCCCAAGAACACACACTGCCTGATCTTCGTATCGAGCTTGGACCTCTCGTCCTTTGGTACGTGAACGGATGCCCTACATCCAAATACCTTGAGATGACTGTACGAAGGATTACGTCCAGTCCACACCTTCTCAGGTACTTCTCCATTCAAAGGGGCTGATGGAGACCTGTTTATCAGATACACTGCTGTGTGCATTGCTTCTCCCCAAAACATCTTGGGCAACTTCGCATGGGATAACATGCACCTGATTCTCTCTACAATGGTGCGATTCATACGTACGCTCAGAGACACCATTGTGCTGGGGGGTCTTGGGTACCGTCTATTCATGCCGTATACCTAGGGACTTGCAATACTCATAGAAGTCGCCAATGTATTCACCACCATTGTCAGTGCGAATGCACTTCAATGATCTACCTGTCTCCCTCTCGACCATGGCATGAAAAGTTTTAAACACACCAAAGACCTCGTCCTTGGATTTCAAAGCATAGACCCAAACCCTCCTAGATGCATCATCTATAAATGTGACAAAATACAATGCCCCACCTAAGGTTTTAGTCCTCATAGGACCACAAACATCATAATAAACCAAATCTAATGGATGTACTTTCTTAACATGAGAAGCAGTTTTTACAAATGAAACCCTATTCTGTTTCCCTGATATCAGTACAGGTTTTAAGAGGTGTACCTGTCAACTCTGGAAGGAGGTGCTTCTTCGCTAGTAGTTGAAGCCTTTTCTCACTCATGTGGCCGAGCCGTCTATGCCACATGTCTGTCGCTCAATCTTCTGCTGCATTCAACTCACCCTTGCATATACTGACACGTCTTGTATAGGGTGCAACACATCTTCCCTCTTGCTGCGATCATCGAACCCTTGATGAGCTTCCAGTGCCCACCAACAAACCGACTTTCATAGCCGGCTACATCCAACTTTCCCGTCGACATCAAGTTGAGGCGAAGGTCTGGAATGTCTCACATCTTTTAGAACCAATGTACAGCCTATATCGGTCCTTACACAAATATCACCAATTCCCACAATCTGGGACACTCCAGAGTTCCCCATCTTCACTGTACCATAGCTGCCTTGCTTATAACTTGTGAAGAAATCCCTTCGTAGAGTTGCATGAAACGATGCTCCCGAATCGACCACCCAATCGGTGTCCAGATTCGCAGCGGTGAGACAAACATCATGATCTGCTGAGAGAATGACCACAACATCACCATCTAAGGCGACCGCAGTAAAATCTGATTCATCATCTTTTTCCTTCCTTTTTCCTTTCTGATCCTTTTTCTTGCGACATTCACTTTTGTAATGGCCCTTCTTGCCGCAGTTCCAACATTCAGCATCTTTCCTGACACTAGACTTGCCTCTGGATTTCTCTCGGGCTTTTCCGCCCTTTTTGTTCTTTCCTCTCCCCCGATCCTGTGTCACAAGGGCCTCTTGCTGAGTAGACCCTAGAGACTTCCTCCTTGTCTCCTCATTAAAGAGACAACTCGTTACCTGTTCCATGAATATCTTTCTGCCTGGCGCGGAGTTACTTAGAGACACCACCAATGTCTCCCAACTATCAGGCAGTGAGCTAAGCAGTAGCAAAGCCTGTAGTTCATCGTCCAGGACCATCTTCATAGCGGAGAGTTGGTTCACAATATTGCTGACTTCATTCATGTGCTCAGCCACAGAACCATTGTCCTTGAACTTGAGATTTCCAAGTCTTCTAATCAGAAATATCTTGTTGCCGGCTGTCTTCCTCTCATATAGCCCTTGTAATTTCAGCCATAGGCTAGCGGCTGAGGTCTCTGTAGACACATGGTGGAAGACCGAATCGTCCAACCATTGTCTAATGAACCCCACCGCCTTTCGGTCTAGCTTCTTCCAATCATCATCTGACGTATCCTTCGTCTTCGCTGATACGCCTATAATTGGAGCATACAAGTCCTTGCAATAAAGCAAGTCCTCCATCTTAGCCTTCCATATGGTCCAATTGGATCCATTGAGACTAATAATTCTTGATGAGCCACCTTCCATAATTCAGAATCAATCCCACACCGTTCAAACAACCTGAACTCTCTGATACCACTTTGTTGGGTGCGTTTCACACAAGCCTGAGGATCTCGCCCCCAAATGTACTAGAATTATGGACTAGGATAAAGCAATAATCAAGAGTAAACAAACAACCACACGACACAAGGAGTTTTTACGTGGAAAACCCTCTAAAGAGGTAAAAACCACGGGACCTAGTCCAGATCAACAATCCACTATACCAGAGAACTGTTACAACCGATCATAAGCACACACCGCTTGGATCAAACCTTCTTCACCCACACAAGGATGGATAACAATGAAAGGACAAGAAAACTGAGAGATCTCACCTGAGCACGAGGACGTTGAAGAGCCGAGACGTTGTTGCACCGGGAATCACCTTCTCGAGCAATGCCTCCTCTACCAACAAGCTTCTTCTACCTCTTTTCTCTTCCTCTCTCTCTCTCTCTCTCACCTAGGACGTGTAGAATACCTTGTGGAAACTCCAAATCCCGAATTAGAACTCCATATATGTAGTTTTGCAAGAGTCCTAGCCCGATTTGGAAACTGCAGTACCAATCCGCGCATACCTCCGACCGGTCAGCCAGAACTGCCGGCCGGTCGACCATACACAAAGCCTGTCCAAGGAAAAACTGTGCATAAAAACACATACACCCGACCTGTCTGCCGACCGGTCGGCCTTCACAAAATCTGTCCAGAGATTTTGTGGTTTCCAGCCACTTTGTCCGGCTGGTCGGTGAGGGGCACCGGCCGGTCGAACAGCAAAGTGAATCTCTCTCTCCTCTATTTGCATGAGGAGGAAAACGCCAACAAGTTGTACATTAAATACACAAATGTTAGGCATAGATGGACATCAATGCATGTATGTGTGTATGTATTTATGCATGTATAGTGAATGCGATCAGGTGCAAGTGATGAGTGGGGCAGGCCACTTCCTCATAGGTATATGATCCGTCAATCAAGAGTCATGGGCTGCATTTGCAGTAAAACAAGTAAATGATTACTTCTTATCTAAGCCATAAGCAGCATCATACATTGGTCCATGTTTAGCTTGTGTATGTTACCTGGGGTCCGATGGGGATCCCATTTCGCTCCGCTGTTACAAAAGATAATACAAAATAAAGAAAAAATCACACACTAGCTCATAAAAATAAATTAAATTTTAAAGTGTAGAGAAGAAAAATTCCACTATGTTTTAATCATATTTACCCGTGAAATTAACATGTGGATCGGTTGTGTAGCTTACTCGGGTGGTATCAACATGAGGAACATGAGTCGCGTACATGGAAGTATAGTAATTTAGGCCTATGAAATCAAACGATCCTCTCAATGCATCAGATTGCTCTTTTGTGAATTTCGGTAGCCGATCTTCCACATAGGATCTCATGATGCACGGATAATCACCATTGGTTAAAGGGTCCATAAACCTGAATAAACCAAGATGGGTGGCAATTTTATAATTATAACAAGGTGAACTTGCAATTAAGATTGATCAGATCATGAGATGCTAGTTAGATTTTGTTGATACTCATGATATGCACAGACAATCCATGGTGGTGTACAAATGTTTCTTGAGCCATTGCATGCGGTGTGCACACCATTTTTGTGGGGTATGATGACGCCCCTTGGCATGCTCAAAAGCATCATGTGACATACCGTAAGAGTTCTATGGTACATTTTCACAATGCCACGCATGATTATTGAAATTGTTAGTGTCAAAACCAGTGCTATTAAAATCCGGACCGTCCTGTTCAACCCAGCTTCAACAACAATCAAAGACCTTTCCAATTTGTTTTGATCCAAACTAGGTAAGGGCTGAAAAACACTTAAGAGTGGGCTCAATTATGTTTCCCTCATGTCAAAACTCAATTTGAATAATTGATTTTTATAGATGACAATTGATTATCTGCAAGCTTTCTGCATAGCAATAGCTATGTGATGCATTTTCAGCCATGAAAATTCTACAGAATAGAAAAGAAAAAAAAAAAAAAAATTGATCTTGCCTCTCACAAGTGATTAAATATGGCAAAAGATGCATCTTGTTGCTCTTAACATGCAGGCAGCTTGTAGGTGATCAATTCTCTTTAGAGAATCCATCAAAGTGGTAAATGTTGATGAACTTGTCATGGTTCAAATGCAAGTTAATTGCCTTGTGATCCAACTTGGTGAGATTTGATTGAACCATGTGTCATTGTCAACAGAGATAAATACTTGACCGAATAACTTCCAAACATGCATTGCCTGGGCCATCTCAATCTGGCAGCCGAATGTGGCCAGTCTGTTTGAGCTGAACAGTCAAATTGGTTTTTACTGAACCGGTTGACCCAACTTAGCGATCAGAATTGTTGAAATCATGTGCCTGGCTATGGATGGCTAACAGCTCTAAAATCTCTCCAGATGAAAGATCCCATCCATCCAATTTCGTGCATTATTTTGGCATATTATTGTATATTTCTCAACTGTCATTTGGAAGGCACTAATCAGCTGGCTTGCGATCTTTTGAACTTGTGAGATCTTCTGGGCATACACATCAGATCAACAGTTTCGATCACCTAAATATGGGTCCACTTGTACAAACTCGTGAATCTGAGCACTTATCATGCTTCCTACCTTGTGAAGGTCAATTGAAAACATAGACCAGAAGCCAGGTCAGTTTCCATTACTCACCATCCAAGCATGAAGTCTATGGCTCGTTGGGCAGCATCATGGTCGGACTTAGATGTGGACAGGGGCACAAACCAGTGGGCCATATTGATTATTCCTATAATGCCCTTTTGAGATTCCTGAAAAAGGAGCTCATCCAGACTGTTGAGATATGATATATATTTAGACTGTTGAGATATGACATATATTGACTTGAGCTACTCAAGCCTGGTAGTTTAGCAGTTTGTAGAGCGAAAAAGGGACGCAGAGGGGCCCACTGTGATGTACTTATCCAGGCCTTCCATCTAATTTCCAGCTCATTTTAGGGCATGAGTCCAAAATTGAATCATATTCAAAGCTCAAGCCGACCACACCAAGGAACAATGGGAATTGAACGCCTACTGTTGAAAACTTCTTAGAGGGCGACAGAAGTTTTGGATTAATCTGATATTTGTGTTTTCCCTCCATCCATGTCTGTGTAACCTTATGAACAGTTTGGATGACAAATAACATTACTGTGGGCTCTAGGAAAGTTTCAACGGTGGATGTCATTATCCCCACTGTTTCTTGTGGTGTGGTCCACTTGAGCTTTGGATATTCTTTGATTTTGGGCTCATTGCTTAAAATGAGCTCACAAAATGGATGGACAGTGTGGATAAGACACATACATCACGGTGGATCCCACATAGTTTACTCAGTACGCAATCCGCATCTAGCCAAAAGGGGTGGCTGGAGAAGTATTACCTAAAGAATAACATCCTCTCCGTACACGTGGCACACATGATATGTGGCCCCCAAGTTTAGATAGTTCAATATGTGTGGAGTAGGGAATAGCAAATGAAAACAGGGCAACTTCTGCCGCTTCATCAACAGGTGAAAAAATCTCGCTAGGGCTGTTAATAGGCCAGGCAAAATCAAAATTTTCGAATCTGCAGCCTGACTTGAACGGTTCAAAATTCGAGGCGAAGCCAACTCCAAGCTCGGCATGCTGACAGCCCTAAATCTTGCAGATGGAAACTGATAGCATTCATCAAATTACATTCTATTGAAACAGACCATACCTGATATCTGTCCCTGTACTGTCTTACAGTGGCTGCATGTGCGAGAAGTAGATGGTGCCCCACAATGTAGGGTTCTGTCGCAGAATTCCCAACGCTGCAATTACCACTTTCCCAAGAAGAGCAGCGGCCAGGAGCCTCAATTCCCTGTACATACCCACCAACACTGTATGTATATGGCTCGTTCAATGTGATCCAATGCTTCACCCTATCTCCAAATTCTCTAAAACAGATGTCTGCGTAGTCTCGGAAATCAGCCCTGTCACACCAAGCTCAACTGTGTTTAGAGGTGTGAATGTCTAAAGCGATGGATCCGCCAAATGGACGGCTTGGATATCAAATCCTGAATAGGCCAGCCCTGATAAGTTCAAAATCAGGGCCTCGACCAATTGCATGGGGGCTTGCGTAAGGAGATGGGCAGATGATAGGAACCATTCATTTTCTTGAGGTATAATGTAGGTGCCACAATCCATAAACCAAGGGTGGAGGAGATTCGGAACCAGAGTATTTATACTTACACGACTTTGGAACTCAAGAAGCCTCCATACTCGTCCTCAAGGAACTGAGGAAAATCCCAGTGAAAGAGTGCTACGAAGGGCTGGATACCTGCGCACGTGCGAGAGTTGTTTGAGACAATGTCCTTTGAAGTATTATAATTAGTTTGGAAATGATCACATGCATCCAAGCTGTGTGGGGCCCACCCATTGTACGTGGAACCCAAACAGTGGATCTTGTGAGACACATAGGCACTGTACATCCCAAGAATCGTCGTTCCTATCAAAAACTCAGGTGGGACACACCACAGGGAGCAATGTACAATTGCGTCTAAAACCTATAATATTCAGTTGTTGTGGCCCACCTAAATTTCAAAATGGCTTAAGTTTGAACGTGTCCCTTTTATCTTGGAGGGCTGCAGGTGATGAATGAGTTGGATGATATAAACTTAAAACTGTGGACCCCAGTTTCTATGGTAGGCAATCCTTTCCAAATGTCAACCATTGTTCCGTTGGATTGCATTTAATTTTGCTTTTTAGATGTTCTTTTCTGTGCATGGACCATAGACGGTGGAGCCCACAGTATCAACCGTTTGGATCACTGATAATTGGGACCCACCTATCAAAACTGAGAACCTGAGTAACATTTCTACTAGTTGCATGGGGACATGTGAGCAGCCCATCTATACATACGAACTGTGCTTTTACATCCAGCCTACACCTAGTGGGCCACTGAGAAAAATGATGATCTGACCAGCCTAACCAACAAATCAATAGCCTATAAAATGGGTGGTTGATGTTGTTAATGGAAAGGTAGGTACCAGTCAATAATTTGAAGCATCCATCTGGTGGTACTCATGTTGATTGCTTATGGTTCTCAAAAAGTTGTCTGATCAGGTCATACTAACCATCTCTTCCATTGCTTTTGGAAAATGAATGGCTATGATAAGGTTAACTTTTCACTCGTAATTAGGATCATCAAATTGGTGCTTTGACACTGTGGACTGGGCCTAATGAACAGTTCAGATCAATGGCTTATATTGTCCCAGGGTCTCTCTGCAACGAGGAGCACTATAACTTATTCCGCCAAGGGAGCATTGTATCATTTTTCAATAAACAATTAGTTGAGCGTCAACAGTTCACAGAGAGAGAGAGAGAGAGAAAGAGAGAGAGAGAGAGATTGAATAATGACCGTTGGATAAGAGCTCGTTGATGAGGTTGTTGTAATACTTGATGCCTTCCTCGTTCACTCCACCACTCAGTCTTCCATCTGGGATTTACTTAAAAGAATTGATATACAATAGATGGTATGTAATAAACTTGCGTATGATCAAATGCATTGTTGAACCAGTTGAAGGTATGGTGTGGATTTGTTCACATCTGCCAGGCGTATGATAAATGATCTGGACGGTACATTGTTTGGGCCCACATGAAAAATGTGACGGAGAACCTGACTGCTCATACCCCGTGGGGTCCACCATTAGTAGGCCTTGATAGGATAATCCTATCATCAACTTTGTTATTGAATGCAAGCCATGACCTTCTGTCTCAATTTGTGCATCATGGATTAACGGTTAGGATTGTCCACTGTTGGAGCCGGTGAATATACAGTCTGGATCTCGCCAATGTGCCAGTGTACAGGGAACGATTTCTGTCTGTGTAGGCCCACCACCATCCACGTGTGTCAGCTTTACAGCTGATCCAATGTCTCCGGAGCAAGAGAGTTATGATTCCTCCACACCAATTGCCTCACACATGGTGCACGTGGATGGTATAGGAACGCTCATCAGCTGGGCTACACCATCAGTTGATCCCACAAACCAAATCTTTGACAAATAGTAACCGTTCGATCAATGAACATTTGTCAGTCAGAACATGATCCATGTCTTTTAGTCCTTTTGTATGCCATGGACTCAAAAATCGTCCCTTCCTTTTGTATTCCATCTCGTCCACATGTGTCTTTGTCCGGTGCAAATGGGTTGAGCTGGATGAACGGGTCATTGGACCAGACCGACAATAAGCTGGCCCGTTCCAAATTTTGGACTCATGGAGAGATTTGGTCTAAAAGTTTGACCCGAACTATTACATGGGTCATGTTTAGGGTTGTCAATGGGTCTGACCTAGACCGAAGTCTCAGTCCCAAGGGTTCCAAATCCGGGCAGAAACCAACCCCAACTAGCCAAGTGACGAGAGGCGCAGAAATCATCGACCTGTGCATGAATGTTCCTTGTCTACTGCAAAAAGCCCCGGGTATGGTGTAGCTTAATGGGTGTGGGTGTCAGGTCTAGGTTTGGATTTTTTTCGAACAATTAATAAATGAATAGCGTGTAGATCTAATCATATCCGAATCACACCCAATCTCGATTATATATAAATAAATAAATAACAAATAATATATGAAAATAGTGGACGTAGATTGAATCAATCAATTATCTATTTTGACATAGACATGTCTCCGTTGGAGTACAAATGCCAATATGCAGTAGTCATGTAAAATTTATTAACCAAATCGAAAGCGTCCTTGTAGAGTTTACATATCAAATCAAGATTTATAATAAACTAAGGAGTTGTTTAATATTCAAGCTCTGTATGATAGTTGATATGCCGGCACTAAGGAATTATACACGTGGCAAATAACATCTCAAATTGAATTGATTAAATTGTACTCAAACAGCTGTCACTAATGGCTTGTTTGAATAACCACAAATAAGTTACTTTCTCTACTTACAGCGGTAGATAAGTAACTTATGTTGGGGTAGCCTTCAAACTATGCATAGATTGGCTGTGTAACCCAGATACATGTGGAGACCCTCCTTGGACAGGATCTGTATTGCCCCAGATCGGTCAGTCGATCGGTCTGCAAGGAGCTCCGATCGGTCGGTGGTGAGGCAGCATGGACACGTGAACTCTCTGGATTGTTTATGCACCGGCCGGCTGGTCGGCCGACCGGTCAGTGGTGCGTGCGGGTTTTTTGGGTAGCTCGCAGTATTGCACAAGATGTTTTTATTTTCGGAGTTTTGCTTATTTAAAGAGTTGTAATCCGACTTAGATGGTAATCTTAAGGTGTCTAAGGTTTCCTAATCGTATTAGGAAGATGGGAGAGGTGTGTGTGAGAGAGAGCTTGGAGTTTTCTCTGTTATTCCTTACTTGTGGGCTGTCAATCTCTGTAATCTTCTGTTATTCATAGTGGATCACTTTCTGCCGTGGTTTTTTACCTGTTGAGGGGTTTTTCCACGTAAAGTCGGATTCTCTTGTGGTGAATGCTTGTGTGTGATTGATTTCATCTTGTGTTTCTCGTTTGATCTCGTATTGCTTCGTGCGTCTCGGCTTCCGCTTCCGCTGCCCGTTTTCCCAATAAGTGGTATCAGAATTAAAGTTAGGGTGGAGTGAAATTCGGATCTGAGACGAGAAGATGGAATTAAGCATAAGGTTCGAGTTAGAGAAGTTCTCCGAAAAAAATAACTTTGAGCTATGGAAGGTGAAGGTTGAATCTTTCCTAGTTCAACAAGGGCTTGATGAAGCTCTTGGAAAGTGACCTGAGGCTATGAAAGATGATAAGTGGACGAGGCTCGACAAGAAGGCTAGAACCACAATCCTATTAAACCTTATGGATGATGTTCTCTATCATGTCATGAAGGAGAAAACTATGGCTGAAACGATGGCGAAGCTAGAGAAGGTTTATGCCAAGAAATCTCTAGAGAATCGTATGTATGTGTTGATGCAGTTGTTCACCTTGAGGATGGTTGAGGGAACTGAGGTGGAGGACCACCTAAGCACGTTCAATAGGCTGGTTTGCAAGTTGGTGGAGATCGATGAATTGATGAAGGGTGAATATTAAGTATGCATCATGTTGAATTCTCTTCCAGATTCATATGAGTCGTTCCAGGACTCTATGTGCGCAGGAAAGAAACCATAAACATCGAGACCGTTATCTCAGCCCTCTAGTCGAAGGCGATGAGAAAGAAAATTGGTGGCGTGGCTTCTCGTTATTTCTCAGAGGCACTGGTTATGAGGGGAAGAAGTTCTGAGCATGGAGGATATTCGAAATCGAGATCTAGGGCCAAGGGCAAATGGAAGGCTAAGATGAAGTGCTGGAATTGTGGTCAGGAGGGCCACATGAGAGGGGATTGTCAGAATCTCAGGATGAAGCAAGAGATGTATGGAAATTCTTCTGGAGAGGGAGCCAATACCGTAGAGGACGGTGACGATCTTTGTGAAGTTTTGACTGTATCTGGTAAGGGATCTCATGGTAGTGGGTGGATCCTAGATTCAGGGGCTTCATGTCAGGTATGTCCTAACAGGAGTTCATTCACGACATACATGGAGTATAGTGAAGAATTAGTGTTTGTGGGCGATGGATTCACTCATAAGGTTGTGGGTATTTGTACTGTGCGCATCAGGATGTTTGATGGGATCAAATGAGTCGTAGAAGATGTAAAGCACGTTCCTAAGATGAAGATGAATGTGATTTCTCTTGGTGCACTTGAGGCGAAAGGGTGAGTATTTATCGGCCGCGATCGTTGTTTTGAAGTGATGAAATGGGTACTCGTGTGTATGAAGGCATGGAGGTGTGGCCATCTTTATATGTTGATCATGAGCACAATTCACGGTGGAGCTGCTGGAATGACAACGAGATCCACGGTTGCTCGTATGTAGCAAGTGCCCAAGGGCCACATAAGAAGAGCGGTAAAGGGCGTTGATTTGCAAGGTTAGGGTCGATAGTGACACGAGAAGCGGTAGAGCTATGATTGGAGAAGATAAGACATTGCGATGATGGTGTTGTTTCGTTGTTTGAAGCCTCGGTGGAGATTGTTAGGGTAGCCTTCAAAATATGCATGGATTGGGTGCTCAGACCGGTCTGGCTGTGTAACCCAGATGCATGTGGAGACCCCCCTTGGACTTGATCTGTATTACCCCATGCCGGCTGGTTGGCCGACCAGTCAGTGGTGCGTGCGGGTTTCTTGCGCAGCTCGCAATACTGCGTAAGATGTTTTTATTTTCGGAGTTTTGCTTATTTAAGGAGTTGTAATCCGACTTAGATGGTAATACTAAGGTGTCTTAGGTTTCCTAATCGTATTAAGAAGATGGGAGAGGTGTGTGTGAGAGAGAACTTGGGGTTTTCTCTGTTATTCCTTGCTTGTGGGCTGTCAATCTCTGTAATCTTCTGTTATTCATAGTAGATCGCTTTGTGCTATGGTTTTTTACCTCGTTGAGGGGTTTTTCCACGTAAAATCAGATTCTCTTGTGGTGAATGCTTGTCTGTGATTGATTTTATCTTGTGTTTCTCGTTTGATCTCGCATTGCTCCGCGCATTTCGGCTTCCGCTTCCGCTGCCGATTTTCCCAAAAACTTATTTGAGATAAGTTTGGTTTAAGATCAATTATAAGTAACCTTTTTTACTTAAAGGTACTTAATCACTTCAACTTAATAAGTAGAAACCAAAATAAGCTACTTGAGGTGTAAGTAGCTTATCTAAAGCAACTTACTACCAAATCATATTGTTTGAACAATCCTAACATGATTCCAAGAAACTTGTTTGTTGAAATGAGACTTTTGGATGTTTTTCACCTTTCAATATTGTCCAACAAATGTTCAGCAGTCCAACAAAAGGATAATCAAACAAGATTAAACTTTGGTGGATTCTGGATTCTACATTGAATAGGAGGCCTACAATTGGGACAGTTTATATTTTAGTTACTTGTATATCAAAGTATGCGATTTCATTGTGATGTTTTTAGTTATTTAATCCAAAATAACAACTATCATGCTGTATTTTATGTTAGAAAAAAATCAGTCTTTTGTGTTTTAAAGTCTTGTTGGGTACCCAGCTAGAGAGCATGCTATGATAGCCATTTCAGGCCTAACGTGAGTATCAATATGATTGCAATATCCCTTAGTGGGTATGGTCATGGCAACTCCTATAGCCCGCCCTAACCTAGCTAGCCCGTTGACAACCCTGGTTGACTAGAAAGATACTGTTGTGTCTGTGATCATTTCCATTTGTTAGAGAGTCCACACTGGTTCGGTGGGCCACTTTTGGGCAATCCGTGGTAGCTTCTAGCATACCTTCATCATGCAAAACTCATGTGAAAGAACCCGAGCATGAAAATCAAGACATGAACTCATCCTATGCAAGTTGAATATCCATCGTTGGTTATTCCTTTTTAATCATCTTCGTTTCATATCCTGTGGACCACACCTGAAGAGTGGATTGGCACTGATGTCGGGGCGAGGCCAAATTTCCTCTAAAACCCTCAAAATGAGCAGCCCCAACATGCCTGCCAAGTTGGTACGTAGGTGTGGGGCATTAGTCTATGACAAATGCAGATGGGTGATTTCCAAGCTGTGACTGGTCGCCTGAACGGCTCAGATCGATTGAACTATGGACAGAGTGAACACTAATTCATGTATTTTGAATTTAACTCTTAAAACAAAGTGTTCTCTTACGAGGCAATATACGGGTCCAAGATATGGAAAATCTGTATGCGTCCAACCCCATTTCCTTCATGATCTTCACGTCTTCCTGTAGCTTTTCACAGTCAGCAGAGCATATGAGAAGAAAAAGAAAAAGAAAAAAAAAAGGAATTGATTCAACTGCATGGAATGCACTTTTATGGCACTCATCTCTCACATTCGGCTACATGGCACATGTGAGACGAATCAAAGCAGCTCACCAGGTGGGTTCCACTGTGCAGAGTTTACTGCACCAAAAATTGGCCTGTGTGCTCACTAGGCAGCGGAAAATGTGCAAAAGAAATGAAGCATGAACGGACTAAGTAAGAGGAATTTAGAATCAACGGCTCCATTTTTTGGCCAAGGCACTATGGCTTATTCCTACTTGTTAATGAATGAACCGTTTAGATCGATAATAGTTCAACCCATGTGCCAATGAAGATGAACCTTCAGGGTTTAGGTAGGAGATTTGGCAAAATCTCTACTCCGCCTAATTTCAATTTCAGCCGACCCAGGTACCCTGTTTAGGTGGGGTCAGTTTAGGTAGGAGATCCCGCAAAATCGTGACTCCATTTAATTTCAATTTCAGCGGGCCCAAGTATATGTGTTTTAAAAAGAATTAAAATGATACATGGCCTAAATCTTTGGACGTAAGTGTTTTTAGTTCTGGCAAAATGGGCCCATCCCATGGTCCGATGACCGGCCCAAGTATGTGTTTTAAAAAGAATTAAAATGATACATGGCCTAAATCTTTGGACGTAAGTGTTTTTAGTTCTGGCGAAATGGGCCCATCCCATGGTCCGATGATCCAGACAATTGGTCTGTAGAGTCCAATTCTTTGAGAAGGAACAGAAAAGATGTAAATTATAATGATCATTTTTATAAGCATTATCGAGAAATGAATTAATTTTAATTAGGACTATTTTTCAAGCAGAAATCTCTAACTGATTAGACAAATGTCATCTTGAATCTTGTGCTATAAAATTGCAAACCAAACATGAGAAAACATCTTATGAAAGTAATCAATTATCTTTCCTTTCTATTCCCATATTTTCGTACAAGTACATTAGTTAAATGAGATTGAGACATCCCACCTACTAATTTTGGATGGAGGAAAATACTTTCTTAATGTTTGGGCAAAAGGTTGGAACATAACACCTATAATATTATAAATACAAAAGAGGACTGTACATCTTTTTGTCCAGGCCCAACCTTTATCATATGGAGCTATTTTGTTTCTCTACTCAATCCCAGTAGTCTTTTTTTTTTTTTTTTGGAGGGGGGAAGGGGGGTTAGCCTTGCAATGCACACACCGTGTTAGATGCGCAACGCACCCACCCAGTCAGTCGCATGATGCTCCCACCCACTGGTGGGGTTAGTGGGTTTCAACCCGAGACCAGCAGTTGAAACGCCCAGGCGGGTCTCGATGATGTTGATTAGATTAGCTTGAGTTTTATACTTACGCCTTGCTCCTAATTGTATGAATGAATCAATGATTGATTCATATCTTTGATAGGTTACCTCATTGGCCATTTAAAAGCTTAGCATGACCATGGTGATGTTAGCATACACCCCGTCTGTCTTGTCCTATGACAATAATAATTGGAGAGCGACTGCTGACCTTGTAGCGGTGATAAGAATCTACGGCTATGTCTCCATTGCTTCGGTCCTTTATTTTGTCTGCTCCCACAAGGCACAAGCACCTTTTGTCAATGCCCAACTGAGGGAATGGCTTTTCCAAGAATTAGACCCCACTTTGATCTTTCTGCCACTTGATCTCAGACATGGCTGGGGTGTAGCTGTCCCTACAGTGGAATCCCATGTGTGCCGCCCTAGGTTGAAAATTGCACCGAATGGATCATCCCATCCATTACTTTTTTTTTTTCCTGTTGAATCCCGACGGCTAGCCATTTTCACTTTTGCTGTGCAATTTTAGATCACGCTCGTATGGCTAGGGAGGTACACTGAACAATTTTCAGCCATCGGACGTGGAAGGATCACTTGATAAAGGGTTTAGATCATGAGAGAGAGAGAGAGAGAGAGAGAGAGAGAGAGAGAGGAACCTGGGTGTTTGCGCGTGTAAGTATCCCATATGCTGATGCCTTTGCCGTCTTCCTCAGCTGCTCCTTCGTACTGTAAAACCATACCATGCTCACAAGCGTAAAACTGGTTATCTCTGGAAGCTTCTAGAAGCTTTTGCAGAAGCTTCCAGGAGAGAGAGAGAGAGAGAGAGAGAGAGAGAGAGAAGTGCATTGCCGACCTGATAAGCCGCAGACGAGGTCCCGAAAATGAAGCCCGGCGGGAAGGAGCTCCGGTTTATCGGACGTCGGTCCTCACGTGCTTGGGTACCTCCAGCACGTGACAAGGAGCACAGCAGAACGAGGAGTAGGAACTGGAAAGGCCTTCCTCCATGCGCCATCACCAAAGTTTCTCCTCTCTCTCCTTCTCTCCTTCTCTTAATCTCTTTAAAGAGAAGCTAATAACGTACTGACGTCATCACATAATAGACATTGCGTTTTGGCCCATACGGTGAAAATGGCGCTTATCCGCTCATCACAAGGCCCTAACGCAGGGAAGACGTGGTAGGTCCATCATTGTCTCCCTAACCGATTGTTTATCGAATCCACGAGAAGAAATAAAAGGATAAAAAGAAGAAATTAATTCCAAATAATTGTTTTTTGATAGATTAAATGAATTGAAATGGAATTTTAATGCATATAAATAAGAAACAAAACCCTAGGTAAAGTACCAGACTCCAGCTCAAACTCAAACTCCTAGAAAATACAACTTACTATAAATAGTAAACTTACTATTATAGAAGTCGTTCAATCTTACTAGAACTCTTGGTTTTCGGTCAAAAATAGAAAGTTATCAAACGAGCCCAACTATGTTGTTCTACTAAATATTCTAAGCCATTTTTACGTTGGGCACTAACTCTAAAACCCTACAGATTCAAAGTTATGATTGAATTAAAACTTACTATAAATAGTAAAATTGAAAATAAACTAACCTAATGACCGTCGATACGATCGAATTTAGCGATTCTGGCATGGGCAACCCGGTGTAGCGGGGTTGGTTGGCTAAAGTAGCTCGAGCTACCCCAAAATGATATATTATATATCCAGAAACTCATTCCGAATTGCGAGATACGGCCGGTTTACGGTCCTGACGGTCCGGATCACTTTCAACCCTGACTGGTCTTCTTTTGGTCCATCTGGGCAATGAATTTCACACTCTTTCGGATTCATCCGTTAGTGCGGTCGGTTGGGTAAATTGAACCCTAGGACAAGGTCAATGTAATGTTGTATGTCTCGTATGAGAGGCAACTCATCAGGTAAATCTTCAGGCCAAATACTTCGGAATTCGTTTAACAACGGTTTAAGGCGTTGAGGAATATTAGAGGATCTTGACTCCTCGCCTTTTACCACAACGGCATATAATTTGCCTGTTTCTTTTGATTCTTTAACAAACTCGCGAATGGTAAGGAGAGAGTTTCCCTCCACTTTAGAAGCTTTGGGGTGTTTCTTTGGTGTCGTAGGGGCCAAAATAATTTTTCGACCATCCTTGGTGAACATGTATATGTTTTCCCGTCCGCTGTGTGTCACATTTCGATCTGATTACCATGGCCGTCGGAGTAACATGTGGCAGGCTTCCATGTCAACCACATCACAGAGGACCTCGTCCTTATAGCTTTTACCAATGGAAAACGAGATAATGTATTGATGAGTTACCTTTGTCTCGTTCACCTTTTTTATCCAACCGATCGAGTAAGGGGTAGGGTGCTTTGTCATAAGCAGATGTAACTTATCCACCATAATTTTTGAGACAATATTTTCGTTACTCCCACTATTTATGATCACATCACAGATTTTACCCTGCACAGTGCACTTTGTGTGGAAGATATTATGTCGTTGTGGGTGCACTTCCCTCCTGGGAGTGTAAAGTAGTCGTCTCACTACTAGCGATTCCCCATGATCTTCAGTCAGCCAATCTACATCTTTTGTATCCCCCTCTTCAGCCTGTTCCAATTCAGGGTTGTCTTCCGTTACTTCATCTTCCGCGCCACCTTCATTCGTAGTTAAGTGGGTTGCAGGGGTTGAGGGCAAGCGTTCGACCAGTGACCTGGTTGGCCATAGCGGAGACAATGGTCTAGCCTTGAACCACCATATGGGTTGGGGATCCTGCTAGGACCCGCTGTAGTGGGAGTTGCATATCGAGGCCTTGAGGGATCGCTTCCTCAGTCCCGGTTCGTGACCGTAGGAGGTTGAGGATGCCCTCCTATAAGTTCCTTGCCTTTGACTAACGTTGTATCCTGAGTGGGTCCGATGATGGGATTCCGTGTTGCCAGATAGGGTCGAGCAGGGGCGCCGCAACAACTGTGTTTCTGCCTGGGTGGCCAATTGGTTGGCCTCACTCAACATCTAGACTGGATGCATCTGGACCCGATCTTGGATTGCAAATCGTAACCCACCAATGAATCGTGATACTTGTTGTGCCTCTGATTCCGATAAATTATTTCGTGTAGCCAATCACTGGAATTCTTCAAGATATTCGGCTACGGTTCGATTTCCCTGACGACAATTTTGATATTTTTAGAACAAAATTTGTTCGTAGTTGCTAGGGAGGAATCGAGCCCTAAGAAGCTGTCTCATCCGAGGTCATGTTCGGATGAGTGTCTTATTCTGCCGGCGCGGGAAACCTGTAGGTTTTCACACCATGCGGAAGCATCGTAGTGGCATTAAATCTACCCCAAGCCCAAGGTAACAGTCAACAACCACCTGTGCTTGCTGTACGAAATGACCCCATGTTCCGTAGAGCACGCCATGTGGCCTATCGCAGGGCTACCCTAGACAATTTAAAACCCAGCGATAAAGAGGTCGAAGACATCATTGTACGACGGCCTGTGTGTGGGAACGATTGTGGGGATTATGTTGAAAGAGATTTTCGAGGTAATGCAAATTCGGATCAGGTCGTTGAAATACAACATACCACTATCTCAGAGGATGTTCAAAATTCTGAGGGGGTGGAGGAAATCAATACCTCAGTCTTAAAGGATAGGGAATGAGATATGAAGTTATTCCAGACATTATGGAGTCAGTTTTGACGGAATCCATGAGTATCCCAGAAAATGTCACGCCAGCAATGCAGGAAATCGAAGCGATCGTAGTTGTTGAACTTTCTGATAAATTGTTTATTGTGAAGAAAATTGTCCTTTCTCATAAAAGGCCAACTTTCGATGTGCCAGAGAAGGTTGCAATTATTCATGTTGGCATGAAGAAGAAGTCGGAGAAATTTGTTGCAGCATTCCAGGATAAGGCCAGCAAGCATCAACTTCCTAAGTTAAAAGCACATCATGGCTCTAACCTAAATCGAAACTCGATGACGAGTTTTTTTTCAAGTGGGGAAGAATGACACAGGGAGGACGTGGTAGGTCGATTAACGTCTCCCTAACCGATTGTTTCTCAAATCCACGAGAAGAAATAAAAAGATAAAAAAAGGAAATTAATTCCGAATAATTGTTTTTTAATAGATTGAATGAATAGGAACAGAATTACAATGCATATAAATAGGAAACTAAACCCTAAGTAAAGTACCAGACTCTAACTCAAACTCAAACTCAAACTCCTAGAAAACATAACTTACTATAAATAGTAAACTTACTACATATTTATAGAAGTAGTTCAATCTTACTAGAATCTTGGTTTTCAGCCAAAAATAGAAAGTTATCAAACGGGCCCAACTATGTTGTTCTACTAAATATTCTAAGCCATTTTCATGTTGGGCACTAACTATAAAACCCTACAGAACCAAAGTTATGATCGAATTAAAACTTACTATAAATAGTAAAACTGGAAATAAACTAGCCTAATGACCGTCGATACGGTCGAATCTTGCGATTCCGGCATGGGAAACCCGGCGTCGCGGGGTTGGTTGGCTAAAGTAGCTCGAGTTCTCCCAAAATGATATATTATATGTCCAGAAACTCATTCTGGATTGCGAGATACAGCCGATTTACGGTCTTGACGGTCCGAATCACTTTCAACCCCGACCGGTCTTCTTTTGGTCCATCTGGGCCATGGAATAATAAGCGACCCGTTCTACATCAGATATACCAAAAGAACTGATGTAGAACGGGTCACTATTATTTCATGGCCCAGATGGACCCAAAGAAAACCGTTCGGGGTCGAAAGTGATCTGGACCGTTAAGACTGTAAACCGGCCGTATCTCGCAATCTTGAATGAGTTTCTGGACATATAATATATCATTTTGAGGTAGCTCGATCTACTTTAGCCAACCAACCTTGCTATGCTAGGTTGCCCATGCCGGAATCGTGAGATTCGACCGTATCGATGGTCATTAGGCTAGTTTATTTTCAATTTTACTATTTATAGTAAGTTTTAATTCGATCATAACTTTAGATCTGTAGGGTTTTAGAGTTAGTGTCCAACATGAAAATGGCTTAGAATATTTAGTAGAACAACATAGTTGGGTCTGTTTGATAACTTTCTATTTTTGGTTGAAAACCAAGAGTTCTAGTTGGATTGAACGACTAACTTACTATTTATAGTAAGTTGTGTTTTCTAGGAGTTTGAGTTTGAGTTTGAGTTGGAGTCTGGTACTTTACCTAGGGTTTAGTTTCCTATTTATATGCATTGTAGTTCCGTTTCTATTCATTCAATCTATCAAAAAATAATTATTCGGAATTAATTTTCTCTTTTTATCCTTTTATTTCTTCTCGTGGATTCGAGAAACAATCGGTTAGGGAGACGGTGATCGACCTACCACATCCACCCTACGTTAGACCCATACATGTATTTAGATGGGAGTGGATTAGGTGTGACCCTAGATGGGACCCTGATTGTGGGGCTCATAGTGATGTATGTGCCTTAAATCCACACTGCCCAACCATTTTGAAAGCTCATTTTAGGGCATGATCCAAAAAGTGAAGCTGACTCAATTCTTAAGTGGATCACACCACACGAAACAGTAGTGATTGAATCCCCACCATTAAAAACTTCATGGATTCCACCGAAATGTTTATTTGTTATCCAACCTTCATAAGGTCACAAACACCTGGATGAAGAGACCACACAAATACCACCTTGATCCAAAGCTTTTGTGGTCCACAAGAAGTTTTTAATGGTCAATCAGTATTGTTTCCTGTACTATGGTTCATCTGGGATTTGGAATTGTTTCATTTTTTTTTATCATGCCTAGAAATGAGCTTTCAATATGGATGGACCGCCCGGATTTAGTCACATATGTTGTGGGGGTTTTTGAATTGGGTTTTCAATGCGAGACAGGAGGCCCACAAACTCTGATCCCAAGCGCAAGGACTTCGGGAAGAGTGGAGCTCAATCTGGATGGAAGACCAATTGACTCCCTAGCCAGGCCATAGCGGAGCCCAACTAGGGGGAACATCTATGTAGTGAGCAGTGTCGACAGTCCGATGGCAGGCGGTAGGGCCGAGGTGCCGCCAGTGAAGCCACCAGCCGGGCTGATAGCCCCGAGGAAAGGAGCTCGCGTGAGCTCCTCGACACAACTAGACCAAGCCGACCTTCTTCAGAGAACGGCGCACGAAACCCTCAAGATACGAATCATGCCAAGTCCCTTCGATGTGACACATGACAAATGTCAGGTATAGAATAAGCACTTACACCTAATGATTGTTGCAGGCCTAGCGTGTTAGGCTAGGCCTACCAGCGCTAGAAGCCGCCCCACGCTTCCATGATTGAAAGGCTGCAGGCTGCGTGTCCGGGTGGATTTGTCAAGCACGGATCATGTAAGCGCACTTTATAAATATCACCACGGATTCAAGGTAAATGTACGTCATTCGTGCACCCCTTACCTAATTGTTGCTCGATCTCAACTGACTTGACTTAGGCATCGGGGGGACCCTTGCCGCACGATGGCTCCCCCTCTCTTGCTTCTACTGGTTTTGTAACCCACAAGACCAGCGAAGGAGGATGATCACAAGGCTGCAAGCCATTTCTAGCATCACTCCAACCTATCCCCTGCCAACCAGATTTAGTGACAACAACATATGTCCTGGTGGCCCCACAGCAGGGGTCCCACCCACCTCAGTGGATCCGGGTCTCATGGATTCCCTATTTGGATCATGTGTGATTATTTGATACTCTGGTGGCATACGACGCTTGATATGCAGACACTTAGATAACGGCAGCAAGTACTAGAGCTTTTGGTCCCGAACCATCTTTCCTGCCTAGGGTGCACCCGTGGAGGACATCCATATATACCAAGAAAATGGTGAGCCCACCGCGAAGAGCACCTGTCATCTTGATCATGAGCCACACCGTTGAAATGAATGGACAACCAACTGTCCGTCCAATCGATTGAGCTGAACTCTACATTAAATTATCCATAACGCATTTCATGCACTACCAGGGAAAAAAAAAAAAAAAAATGCACGGATCAGCTGATCCAATCCGCCCTTGATTGGCCTTATTTTCTGTAGCCATCCATTTTTTGAGCCATGGATGAGGTGCTTATGATTTCCCAGCTAAAGTAAGTCTTTAGAATCGTAAGCAATCCATGATGGTCCCGAACAAAATAGATGGACCAAAATTTTTATTGGGCGTGTTTTTACTAAATGATCTTGACCATCCCTGGTTATTGATCTAATGGTTAATATTTGTCAAATCAATGTAATGTTTACATGATGGCCCTTGGAATGTGTGTTGGACCTGATGAAAAGTCTAGATCTGTGATTTGTGCCATCTAGGCGTCCAATCCAATTACGAGCAATATAACTTATAATGCTCGTGCCAACCAGTGTATTTAATAAATATAAAATCCGACACCATATCTTTCCTTAACTTGAATATTACTTATACATGCCATGCCTTTCAAAAAAAAAAAAAAAAAGTACTAACAAACTCTCTCCAGGACTATGCATGGTTTGTGCGGCCATATAAGAAAGGTTAATTTGTTAATAACATGCACCGTTGTTTAGTTACAAAATGAGATTTGAGGAGCATACATGAATAAGGGGTTGCAATGAGTTAGATAGGCTACAGGTAGAGGTGGGCATTGAGTGGAGTTGGACCGAGTTAGGGCTGACTTGACCCGTTCCGGTTTTGAATTAGACTTGACCCGAGCACGACCTGACTCGGTACCGAGTCCAGCATACCTGATCCAATCCGAGTCCGAGTCTGACCTGGGCTAACTTGGACAGAGTCCAATCCGATCACAAAGACCGATTCAGATCGAGTCAGCACCAAGTGACAAGGGCAAATGTATTGGCGTTTAGGTTGGCAGTAGATGCATGACATGTGGCAGGCATGCATGCGTGTGCAGGATATATTCAGATTTTGGTATGATTACAATGCTCTACACTTACTTTAGCATTTAACATACCTAAGGAACGATAGAGACGAGACTCACCTAATATCAAATGTTGTACTGACGCACCCATTTCCTGAAAATGGATCCACTGGTAGCTGAACCAGACGGTCAATATTACTGGTCAAATATTTAGAAATCCAAAGAACCATACGAATCTAGCCCTGAAATATTTAAGACATTTTATGTTAAACAATATGAAAATGATTGATTGGTCGGAAGCATCTGATATGGGAGAAAACAAAGTGGCCCTCAATCCATAGTAGACTCGACAATACGGACGGTCTGGATGGACAAAAGATGGGGATCATTTCATCATAGGCTATAGAGGTTTCTGTGTATGAGGACATGGGGATAAGAAAAGGGATTCTCTGCAGATTTACCTCTGCTACTGACTGCTATACCGGATTTAATCGAGGTCTTCCCATTTCCTTTTTATGCTCTCTCTCTTTCCTCCCTTCCATTCTCTTCTCTAGGCGGGACTGCTTTCTTTTTCTTTTTCTTTTTGTTTTTTGGTTTCTAAGTTTAAATGGAGAAAAACGTGTTGTAGATGGTATTTCATTCTCTTGAAAATGAACGGAGGCAAAGAAGAAGGAAATGAATTTTGAATTGTAGCTTTCTTTTCAGTTTCTTCTTCTTTCTTAAGTCAGGTTTTTATGTTTGTATAACAGAAATTTTAGGTTTCTTTTTTTAATAGGTCGAGTCGGATTGGGTTCGAATTGGATCGGATCACATTCGGGTCGAGTCGAGGTGGATCACAGGGTAATCTAGACTTGACTAGTTTGGATTTCGGATCCGACATTGACTACTTGATCCAAGCCCAACTTAGGGTTTCAGATCGAGTTGAGTACGTATGCTTTGAAGGAGTCGAGTCAACTGAGTTTACTCGACCCGTGCCTAGCTTCTAGCCTTAGGTCAGCTATTACGACCTTGGGTCGCAATGAGCCGTACCAGGTCAAGCTGATGTTGGCGCAAGCCTTGCCCTAATTAAAGCCTTAGAGCCCTAAGCCTTGGCTGCAGCCTAGCTTAAGCCTTAATGGGTTAAAGAAGCATTGGCTCTGTCCCAGCTTGGTTAGGGTTGGGCTAGCTGAAGCTGGATCAAGGCTGCTTTCCTATCCCCACTGTTTTATGTATGGTGTGTCTCAATACAGTTTTAAATTTGTCTCATTTATTGGTTCACAATCTAAAATATCTGGTGAAATTAATGGATGAAGTGGATGTCACATGGACGCCAGGTTATTGCGACCCTATCACGTAGCGTGTAGTAATAATGACACAAAAGTCACCCACGGTATTAGCATACTCACATAGCTTCTGAATTAGAATCAGTCCGTCACTTTTTTTTATTCTATTTTTTTAAACAAAAGTCTACAATTTTTCGGGTGGGCCCACAAAAAATTCCAAGCCTCACCTATGATCATAAAATTCCACAATACAAACAAAACAAGAAGAAAAAGAAATTGCTAATACCATGAAAAAGTTTAAACCGAATTCTGGAAAGGGGAAAAACACAAAGCCAGTGCTTTACCACTCTATGATGTCACCTAGAGAATAAGCCATCACAGTCCTTAGACACGTGAAACAAGGAGGCAAACGGTTCATGGAATCATCCACCACAAGCATGCAACAAGGAGGCAAAAGGTTCATGACAGCATCCACCACAAAGCCATCACAGCCCTTGATGGTACTATGAATCGATTCGGGTATAATGCCAAATGTGCCGATTAGTGTGAGATTTCATCATGATCATCTAGTAACTCAAAGCTTAAGTATATCTCATATGGATATGCACTCAGTATGCTTCACTTCTTTTATGTATACCTGCATGTACAATAATCTATGCTGTGTGAGAAGTAAATCAACCCTTTAATCGACGAACATCAACCATATCCTATCATGATGGTCAATCTAAATATTTGTGTAACATTATTATAAAACAATCATATCCATCCATATAAATTTAAACATAAAAAAATTCAAAAATAATTAAATGAATAAATATATACATATGTCAACAACAATAAATAGGTATGCTGTTCCAAATTCACAGTGAAAGGATGATTCTGACAATAGATCCATTAAGTTAAATCATACATATGACCTACTTGTATTGGAACCATGCAAGTCCCACCTATCATGCAGAGAAGATGGAATTCTTTGTACCATTACACCCTTTGAGAAACTGTTGAAACCAAAGAGCTGATTTCTTTGGGTATCTCTTTAGGCCATCTTTATAATCCACATAATTAAGGCCAAATCTAACGGTGAAACCATCTGCCCATTCGAAGTTGTCCAACAACGACCATGCAAAGTAGCCCCTCACATCAACACCATCCCTGCAAACAATTCAAATCTCAACCGTCAGTTTGAAATTCTAGAATAGACCACCCTAACGGTTCTGATTATCCGATTATCTCTACATCTAGACCACATGTAAAACATCAAAACATGAGACGGGAGTAAATGTAACCGCACCTGATTGCACTTTGAACAAATAAAAGATGGCGATGATAGTAGTCAATTCTCATGTCATCTTGTAGCGCTTCCTCCAATGACAAGGAACTGTTGTTTAACTCATCTACTCCTGCAACGATACGAACGGACATCATTACTTCTCCTTGTAAGCAATCTATGATTGCTTGTACAGTGTCAACAATGAGATAGTGGCCTACTTGATAGTCAGATAAAATCTGTTACAAAATGAGAAAGTAACAAACATTAATCTATCATCTTACCATTCTCAGTAATGTAAATAATGGGGTTGTTGTATCTTTCCTTTAGATAGACCAATATATCTTGGATTCCTCGTGGGTACACATACAACCATGGTGAAGCAGCCTGCAGTTCAGGTTCTAATCAGTGCACACACAAAAGCACTCCCATAAATGATTGCATCCTTAATGCCTATCACATGTCTGACTACATGAGTGTATGTACACGTTACTCACTAACATTCATGCATGTTACTAGCCGGTATGGTACATGAAATGCACATGAAGAGAGAGGAAGTGAATTGTCAGAAGAGATATGATCACATACGTTCTGTGTAGTTCCATTGTGATGTGTGCGTATCATCCAACTTGTTCATTAGATGTATGTCTCCATGTTAGGCCTATATCCCATAATCCAACTTGATTTGTAACTTAAGTAGCGCATATCAGAGGGAACAATGGTAGAATTTGGGTAGGGTGATGCCTCCAACAGAAACTCTCAAATGGAATTTGGGCTATACTATGTTGTGTTTGTGCCTCTTGACCCATTCCTCCCAAGAGACCCACCAGGACGAAGGGAAATTCACGAACACAGGCCATCATGAGACACAAGTGGGCCAAGCATGTGAATATAGGTTATAGGCGTGATTATACATTGCTCCTATGGTACGCCAGGCCGAGTTCTGGATCAGGATTGTTCTTTAATGTGTTGAACATGATCAGTTGCAACTGATAATGGTATGGATTTCAGCTACACATCACAGGAGAACCCCACGTAACTTCAACTTTTCGTTAGTTGCCATGTTGTGCCAATTTATCTAAATTTCTTTCATCATTGCAAAAGACTAGAAAACAATAGTCCAACAACGACATATCCATCCTGCTTTACCAAATTAGCTCAAGGGTCATTCTTTTTATTAAGACCATTTTCCTCTTTAATAATCCTGAATTTTAGTTGTTTTTAGGCTTAATTTTGCACCAAATTTTCCCTTGCTATTTGTGTTATGTACAGTAGACATAAATGTAGATGGACATTTAATGCATGCCGGCCCAATGCATAAGTTGTACGTTCAATGCATAAATGTTATATGTGTAGATCATGCACATGCATCAATTCATGTACGTGTGTATTTATTATGCATTTCTAGTGAATGTGGTCAGGTGGAAGTGATGAGTGGGGTAGGCCACTTCCTAAGGAGGTATATGATCCATCAATCAAGAGATCATGGGATGCATTCACAGTATAACAAGTAAATGAGTACTTCTTGTCTAAGCCATAAGCCACATCATACATAGAACCATGTCTAGCTAGTGCAAATATGTTACCTGGGGTCCAATGGGGATCCCATTTTGCTCCACTGTTACAAAAGATAAAAAAACAAATCACACAAAAATAAATTAAATTTAAAGAGAAGAGCAGCATAACTCCATTGGGTTTTAATCGTATTTACCCGTGACATTAACATGTGAATCGGTTGTGTAGCTTACTCGGGTGGTATTGGAACGAGGAACATGAGCCGCATACTTAGAAGTATAGTAATTTAGGCCCATGAAATTGAACGATCCTCTCAACCTCTCAGCTTGCTCTTTTGTGAATTTTGGCAGTCGATTTTCCACGTAGGACCTCATGCTGTGCGGATAATCACCACTGGTTAAAGGGTCCATAAACCTGAATAAACCAAGATCGAGTGTCAATTTTATAATTATAACAAGGTGAGCTTGCACTTAAAAGTGATTATATCATGAGATGCTAGATAGATTTTGTTGATACTCATGATATGCGCAGATTATCCATGGTGGCGCACAAGTGTTTCTCGAGTCATTGCATGTGGTGTGCACACCATTTTTGTGGGGTATGATGACACCCCATGGCATGCTCAAAAGCAGCAAGTGACATGCTATAGAGTTCCATGGTGTATTTTCACAATGCCACACATGAATATTGAAATGGTTAGTGTCCGGTTAAAATCTGGACCGTCCTATTCAACTGGCTTCAACCACAATAAAGACCTTTCCGATTGGTTTTGAACTATCGTTAAGGGCTGAAAAACACTTAGCGTGGGCTCAATTATGATTGCCTCATGTTAGTCAATTTGAATAATTGATTTTTATAGATGACAATTGATCACTTGCAAGCTGCTTGAATAGCAATAGCCAAATGGTGCATTTTCAGCCATGATTTAATTATAGAGAAAATAATTTTTTTTTTCATCATGCCTCCCTCGAGTGATTAAATATGGTAAAAGATGCACTACATTGCTCGTCATGGAGCAGCTTGTAGGTGATTAATTCTCTTTAGATAATACATTGAAGCAATGAATGTTGATGAACTAGTCATGGGTTTAGTGGAAGTAATTGCCTGGTAACCTAATGTGGTGAGATTTGATTGGACCACGTGCCTTTGTCAAAGTTGCCTGAGCAATCACTGGCAACAACAACATGTGGCCCAGTCTGCTGGAACTGAACAGTCAAATTGGTTTTTACTGAACCGGTTGAGCCAATTGAGCGATCAGAATTATTGCCATCAAGTGCCTCGCCATAGATGGCTAACGGCTCTAAAATCTCTACAGATGGGAGATCCCATCCATCCAATTTCTGGCATTATTTTGGCATATTATTGTATTTTTCTCAACTGTCATTTGGTAGGCACTAATCAGGTTGGATCTTTTGGATTTGGGAGATCTTCTGGGCACCCCTTTCCACAATTGGGACCATCACATCTACAATTTCAATCACCTAAACATGGGTCCACTGGTACCAACTCGTGAATGTGGACACTTTTCATGTTTCAGTTGCAGATACAGACCTACCTTGCGAAGGTCACCTGAAAACATAGACCAGAAGCCAGAGTTTCCATTACTCACCATCCAAGCATAAAGTCGATGGCTCGTCGTGCAGCATCATGGTCGGATTTAGATGTGGACAGGGGCACATACCAATGGGCCATATTGATTATTCCTATGATGCCCTTTTGAGATTCCTGTAAAAAGAGTTCATCCGAACGTTCAAATATGAAATTGACTATAGCTACTCAAGCAGGGTAGTTTACTAGTTTGTACAGCAAAATGGGAAGCAGATTTCGTATTGAGTAAGAGTAAATTCTGTGGGGCCCACCGTGATGTACGTGGACACCTTCCATCTATTTCCCAGCTCATTTTAGGGCATGAGTAAAAAATTGAATCATATATATCCAAAGCTCAAGTGGACCACACCAAGGAAACAGTGGGAATTGAATGCTTACTGTTGAAACATCATTGTAAGCTCTAGGAAAGTTTCAACGGTGGATGTCATTATCTCCACTGTTTCCTGTGGTGTAGTCCACTTGTGCCTTGGATATTCTTTGATTTTGGGCTCATGTCCTAAAATAATCTGATAAAAGGAATGGACGGCATGGACAAGACTCATGCATCACGGTGGAGCCTCACAGATCAAGTTTACTCGGTACGCAATCGACCATCCAGCAAAAAGGGATGGCTGGATGGCTGGAGAAGTATTATGTAAAGAATAACCTCCACTCCATACACGTGGCACATATGATATGTGGGCCTCAATTTTGGATAGTTAAATAGGTGTGGATGTTGATCAACAATCGATAGACAAATAAAGAGAATGTGCTTTGTTGTTGAGGAGGGAAGAGCAAATGCAAACAGTGTAACATCTGTGGCTTCCTCAACTGGTGAAAAATCTTGCTAGGGCTGTTAATAGCCGGGCAAAATCAAAATTTTTGACCCAGCCTGAATTGAACAGTTCAAAATCTGGGCTAAAGCCAGGCTCGCCCTATTGACAGCCCTAAGTAAATCCAGGTTGAGGCCAACTCCAAGCTCGGCCTGCTGACAGCCCTAAATCTTGCATATGCAAACTGTTTGATTTGCATTTTATTGAAACAGGGCCTTACCTGATACTTGTCCCTATATTGTCTTACAGCAGCGGCATGTGCGAGAAGCAGATGGTGCATCACAATGTAGGGCTCTGTCGAAGAATTCCCAACGCTGCAATTACCCATTTCCCAAAAAGAGCAGCGCCCAGGAGCCTCAGTTCCACGTACGTACCCACCAACACTGTACATCCACGGCTCATTCAATGTGATCCAATGCTTCACCCTATCTCCAAATTCTCTAAAACAGATGTCTGCGTAGTCTCGAAAATCAGATCTGTAACAGCATGCTCAACTGTTGTTAGGGGTGTGAAAATAGAACTGGGCTGGAGTCACTGGATTATATTGAGTGTCCATGCCCACCTCGTTAACTAAATAGCTTGGGCCACGCCCAATGCAGCCCGCTAGTTAAGAAATGAGTCAGCTTGGGTTGAGCCTGGCTTGATTTATTTTAAGAGGGTCAGGTTATGATGCAAGGTAGTGCGTCAAGGGTCAGGTTCAGGTGAAGATTGCCCATCTAATAAATGGGCATGGCTTGGGCTGACTTTGATATGACACTAAATTCGACCCATTACCATCCCTATGATCACCTCTAATATTAGCTGGGTAGGGCCAGTTTTCTTTTAAACTTTAATGTATGCCCAACCTGAAGCCTAGGCCCAGTTCTCAGGCCTTCATCCTCAGACTATATCCAGACCAAAGAGGGATTGGCGGAAGTTAGGTCCAACTCACCTAAAGCTGGTATTGGGCAGGCCCTTGGTCCATAACAATCAAAATTTTGGATGGCCTGGTCAGACCAGTTCAAATCTATGCCTTGGCCTGGCCCGCTGCCAGGCCTAGGCAAGCATGGGGCATAGGTATGAGATCCAATCCATCCATCAGAGGAATACCACTATGTAGATGCCGGGCACATGAATCAGGCTGGTTCACTTATATAGTTAACCACAGTGCTATGGCTAAAAAGACTCCTCCAGTCATCTTATCTTTTCTAACGCATCACTTATTTCTAACATCATGGCTCAGCTGCTGCGAGGATCAGATTTAGTTCTGGTCTAGAATGTCTAAAGCGATGGATCCACTGGATGGACGGCTTGGATATCAAATCCTGAATAGGCCAGCCCCGATAAGTTCAAAATTCTGGATGAGCCCAGCGACTAAGGCTCAGCCAACAAGTCCCACTGCATGGGAGTTGCATAAGGAGAGGGCAGATGATAGGAACCGTCCATTTTGTTGAGGTATAACGTAGGCACAACAATCCATAGATCAAGGGTGGTGGGGATTTGGAACCAGAGTATTTATACTTACACGACTTTGGAACTCAAGAAGCCCCCATACTCGTCCTCAAGGGACTGCGGAAAATCCCAGTGAAAGAGTACTACGAAGGGCTGTATACCTGCACAGGTGCAATAGTTGTTTGAGACAATGACATTCGAAGTATTATAAGTTGGGAAATGATCATCACATGCCTTCCAATGTAGGGTAATTACCATGAGTCCAAGCTGCGTGGACCTCACCCATTGTATGTGTGGAACCAAACAGTGGATCTGGTGACAATCATGGACACAGTACATCGCAAGAATCGTTCCTATCAAAAACTCAGGTGGCACACACCACAGGGAGCAATGTACAATTACCTATATATTCACTTGCTGTGGCCCACTTAAATTTTAAAATAGCTCGAGTTTAAACATGACCCTTTTATCTTGATGGGTGCATGTGATGAATGAGTTGGATGACATATACACAGCCGTGAATCGCAGTTTCTATATGGAAGTTTCTAGGGTGGGTAACCCTTCCCAAATGTCAACCACAGTTCCGTTAGATTGCACTCTATTTTCCTTTGTAGCTGTTTCTTTGTTGTGTGCCTATAAAAAGAGTTTTGGTGCATGGACCATACACAGTGGAGCCTACAGTATCAACTGTTTGGACCATTGAGAATGGGGACCCACCTATAAAAATTGCATGGGGACACGTGAGCAGCCCATACATAAATAAGCACTGTCCTTTACGTCCAGCCTACACCTAGTGGGCCACTGAGAAAAATGATGATCTGACCATCCTAACCAACCAATCAATAGCCTATAAAATGGGTGGTTGATATTGTTAATGGAAAGGTCTCCAATCAATAATTTGAACCATCCATCTGGTGGCACTCATGGTTGATTGCTTATGGTTATTAAAAAAGTTGTCTGATCAGGTAATCCTATCCATCTCTTCCATTTCTTGGAAAATGAATGGCTATAATAAGGTTGGCTTTCACTGGTTAGGATCATCGAATTTGTGCTTTGAGAGAGAGAGAGAGAGAGAGAGAGAGAGAGAGAGAGAGAGTAATGACCGTTGGATAAGAGCTCGTTGATGAGTTTGTTGTAATACTTGATGCCTTCCTCGTTCACTCCACCACTCAGTCTTCCATCTGGAATAAATAGACGATCTACAATCAACTTACCATGAGACATCTAGAATTACTCCATGCATTGTTGAACCAGTTGAACGTAGGGTGTGGATTCGTCCACATTTTGCCATGCGTATGATAAATGATCTGGTCGGTACATTGTTTAGGGTCCACTTGAAAAGTATGGCAGAGAACCTAACAGCTCATCCCTTGTGTGGCCCAGCATTAGTTGGCCTTGAAAGGACAATCCTACCGTCAACTTTACTGCCTGCGAGCCATGACTTTTCTGCCGGATTTTGCACATCATGAATTAACGATTAGGATCGTCCAATCAGCATCATTTTTTTCCCTTGATCCATCCACTGTTGAAGGCGGTCAATATACGGTCTGGATCTCGCAAATGTGTCAGTGTACGGGAACGTGTCTGTCCGTGTAGGTCGATCCTCCACATGTGTCAGTTTTACAGCTGATCCAATGTCTCGGATCAAGAGAATAATCATTCCTCCACACATGTTGCCTCACACATGGTACATGTACTGATGGTATCCGGAATGCTCATCAGTTGGGCTCCACCATTAGTTGACCACCAACCAAAATTTTGACAAATACTAACCGTCCAATCAATGAACATTTGTCAGCCTTACCCATGTCTTCTGGTCCTTTTGTATGCCATGGACTCAAGAATCGTCCCTCCCTTTGGGCTTTGGATTTTTCATCTCATCTACATGTGTCTTTGTCTGGGTGCAAATGGGTTGAGTTGGATGGACGAGTCATTGGATCAGACTCCACAACAAGTAGGCCCACGTCTAAATTTTGGATTCATGGAGTAGGCCTGGTCTAAAAGTTTGATCCCAACTATTACATGGGCCGTGTTTAGGGCTGTCAATGGGCCAGTCAAAAAATATTGGGCTTTGGGTTTTCTGGTGATTGTTACAGAACTCACCGACGTGTGGTGTGGACACGGTTTCGCTAGTGACGTGTCTAGTGGTCGGTTCTGTGTAAGCCCCACCATGATGTATGCGTTTTATCCACACTGTCCATCCATTTTTACATAACCTTTTAGAGCTCGATCCAAAAACTGAGACAGATCTATATCTAAGGTGGACGACACCATAGGAAAACAATAGTGATTGAATTTTCACCATTAAAAACCTTCTAGGGCCCACTTTAATGTTTATTTGACATCCAATCTGTTGATTAGGTCATACGGACCTGGATGAAGGGAAAAATTAATATCAGCTTAATTCAAAACTTTTGTGGCCCACAAGAATTTTTTAATGATGAGAATTCAATCAACCTTGTTTCATGTGATGTGGTCCACATGAGATTTAGATCTAGCTCATTTTTGGGTTCATTCTATAAAACGGTATGGAAAAACGGATGGACGGCATGGATCAAAGTGTGGGTTTGTATTTTTATTTCATTTTTAGAATGATTAATAAATGGGTAGCGTTTCAATTTACCCCAATCATATCTGAATCCCACTCATCTCGATTATATATAAATAAATAAATAACATATAAATTTAACCCTTTTTTATTTTATTTTATTTCCGCATACACCCACGCATACACCATATTGGTACTCAAACCCATAACCTTAATGTTGAAACAAGCAGCACAAACCATGCCAATTTATAATCATAAGTTGGATCTGTGCTGTACCCGAGCATGAAAATCAAGAAATGAACTCATCATATGCAAGTTGAATATCTATCGTTGGTTATTCTCTTTTAATTACCTTCGTATCATATGCTGTGAATTACACCTGAAGAGTGGATTGGCACTGTTGGGGCGAGACCAAATTTCCCTCCAAATGAGCAGTCCGGATTTCAACATGTGTGCCAAATTGGTATGTGTGTGTGGCACTTATCTATGACATATGATATGTGGATGAGTCACTTCCAAGCTATGGTCGGTTGACTAAACGGCTCAGATTGATTGAACTATAGACAGAGTTAACCATAATTCACGTATTTTGAATTTAAAACAAGCATTGTTCTCTTACGAGGCAATACTCGGGTCCAAGATATGGAAAATCTGTATGCGTCCAGCCCCATTTCCTTCATGATCTTCACATCTTCCTGTAGCTTTTCACAGTCAGCAGAGCATATATATCAAAAGCAAAAGAGGAATTGATTCAAATGCATGGAATGCACTTTTATGTCGCTCATCTCTCACACTGGGCAATATGGCACACGTGAGAGGCATCAAAGCGGCTCGTCAGGTGGGTCTAACTGTGCCGAGTTTACTGCACCAAAAATAGGCCTGTATACTCATCAGGCAGCAGGAAATGTGCAAAACAAGATTACTTGTAATTGTTCATTTGATAGAATTCTGTTGTAACTGTGATTGCTATATTTTCTTTTTTGATAGAGCTCTGTTGTAATTATAATTACATATGAAATTCTATATTTCCTTTTTTGATAGAGCTATAATTACAATGAAATTCTATATATAAGTTTACGAACCCCCTTTAAAAGATTGAGAGAGAACTTTCCAATATCAATTAGCTCCTTGATTTTAGCTTTGCATGACTCAGTCAACTCATTGATTGTAATCTTTGATGCAGTGTTTATTGCTTGATCTGATCTATCTGATCGTGTGATTAGACTGAAGTCTTTTATACCATTACAATTGATAATAGGTTAACCCATGTGTCATTTAAAAGTTTTGGTGGCGTACGTTGTTGACATCCCATGAAGATGAATCACAAGGGTTTAGGTAGATTTGGCAAAAACGTTACCCCACCTAATTTCAATTTCAGCCAGCCCAGGTACTCAGTTTAAGTGGGGTCAGTTTAAGTAGGAGATCCAGCAAAATTGTGACTTCATGTAATTTCGATTTCTGCTGGCTCAAGTATCTGTGTTTTAAGAAGTGTGTCCTTAAAGTGTATCCCCATTTGCTGTGAATAATATTTTTTTCTTAAAAAAAAAAAAAAAAAGTATCTGTGTTTTAAGAAGAGGTAAATGATACATGGCCTACATGTTTGGACATAAGTGTTTTTAGTTCTGGGAAATGGGTCCACATCCCATGGTCCGGTGAGCTAGACCATTGGTCGGTGGAGTCCAATTGCTTGCTTGTTTGATGAGCAGCAAAGTAAACCAAACACAAGAAAACAACTTGGGAAAGGAACGGGTTACTTTTCCTTATCTATTCGTGCATTTTCATACAATTATACAAGTTACATGAGATTGATACATCCCACCTACTACTTTTGGATGAATAAAAATAAGGACTTTTTTTTTTTTTTAATGCAAAACGTGGGAGCATATACCACCTATAGTATTATTTTGATATCAAAGAAGACTCTGTATCTTTTCATGCCAGCCCCAATAAAATAAGAAATAGAAGGGGCCACCCTTATTATATCGAGGAAACAAATACCAGATCTACCCATCTGCAGGCCCCAATAAAAAACAAAAGGAGCCACGTCCTTATCACATGGAGGAAACAAATACCTGATCTACACATTTGAAAAAAGAGATCACCGACGAAATTTCACACAAGGAAAATGAAGACTTGTTTATGAAAAAGTAACATGGGATCCACATGAAATGGAAACCCATGGATTTCAATTTTACTTCTATTTCTTATTTTGAAATGATTGTTTTATGGTTCGATGCATGTTTTATTGCAGTTGTGGATAATATATGGCTTAATTTCATCTGGCAATGCAATAATCGATTCGATCGATCGCATGACCATTATGGTGGGACTTGCGCATGAGGTGCAGTAGACAATTCTAATAGAATTGTGTTGGGACATGACTCATTTTCCTGCATGGGATTGAAGAGACGTGGGCGAGAAAGATAGTCTTACGATGGGTGAACTCCCTCCCACAACAAATCCTATTTATAATTCAGTTGGTCCCCAAATCCACATACTTTCTAATGCGAAGTTCTCTCCCCATTCAGCTCATGTACAGTGACACCAGTTGGGTGGAACTAATAAGATTAATAAAGTTTGGTCTACATTGAGTGCCTCATTAATGTGAGGTCCAGTTTCAGATTTTATTCCATGGCATGAGTGTTCTTGCTCGGTGGGGTCCAATATGAGTACTTATGACATCGTGTATTGGAACAAAATTTTAACGTCCATCACGAAGCTAGGTGTTAGATGTTCCAGTATTGCAATCCTCCGAATTAAGACATGGATAAAGAATATACGCTAAGGTTCCTTGAAAAGAAAAGAATCTATAATTGTCAAGTGCTTGTAAACCTCATCTGATAATTGCATTGTAGGGTGCTCAAGGTAAGTAAGAGTACAAACATTGAGGTGGCGTACGCATTCTAGATAATTGATGGTTCAGGTTTTGATTTCTATTCTCACTGTGCATGCATAAAGAAATAAGGACAGATGTAATTGACTATGATTGAGGCTGAGGTATCTCTTAATAGAGATGATTGGATCATTTGCAACTCTACATGTGAGTTATACTGTTGGGGTTTTGCCTTCAATCTTAGACACCAGGAGGTGTTGGGTGCCTGATGGTTTCGGACCGGGTGCCCAAGAACACCCGGCATGGTTTTTAGAAGCTAAAATCATTGTTCTTTTTTTTTTTTTTTTTTTTTTGTAGGGCGCCCGGTGGATGGTCGGGCGCCCGAAATTGGCTGGATTTTCTATTAGAACTCTTTAGACAGATTTTGGATCTGTAGGGCACCCAACAGGTTTTTGCCGGGTGCCCTACCATGAGCAGACTGCAAAGTCAATGTCGCAATTTTTGCGCGATCTTGCACAGTTTTTTGCGTAAGATGTTTTTAATTCAAGTTTTTTCCTATTTAAGGAAGTGTAATATGTGAATTAGGTATCCTAGATGTGCAAGGGTTGAGAGAGAGAGAGAGAGAGAGAGAGAGAGAGAGAGAGAGAGAGAGAGAGTTCTAGGGTGAGAGAAAGAGCTTCAGAGGAAGGGAACTACATTGGTTTTTCACTTGGAGAGCCTGAGTTTTCTCTTGTGGGCTTGAATTCGTTGTAAGTTTTCTTCATGCTCTTGTAACTTCTAATTTATAGTGGATTGATGCCGCTTTGTGCCGTGATTTTTTTACATGTTAAGGTTTTTTCCATATAAAATTCGAATTGCCTTCTTCTGTGTGTTGATTTGCTTGGTTGATTGCATTATGTTTGTTCCTCGTTTGATTGCTCCTTGCTCGCTTCCATTACGGGGTCGATCGCCCGTATCCCAACATATACCTGACATGAGATTTTCATATTCCGCACTTTTTCAGTATCAATATCATTGAGAATGTTAGCATTTGTGATCACGCCTGGTCCCACCTTGACCACTGAAGTGATGACTATCATGGTTCAATGTCAATAGTTCCGATGGACTGAATAATTTATGGTACTTTATATGATCTATTAAATATTTAGTAACTAAAAGTATTCGATTATACATTGCATATCGAGGAATGCCAATTGAGAGAATATTGGAATTGTTAGCCATAAATGACTTAATACCAATACCCAATGCAATATATAATTGGTTTGGATCGGTTACATGACCATCAAGGTAGGACCCACATTAATGGGTGGACGTGGTTATTGCACATAAAGTGCAATAAACAACTCTAATAGAGTTCTGTTGGGAAGTTAAGTGCAATAAACAACTCTAATAGAGTTCTGTTGGAACGTAACTTCTCTCCCTATGTTGAATTGAGTAGACGTGGACTAGAGAGAGTCCTATGATGAATGGACTCTCCTATGCAACAAATTCTATTTATAGTATAGTTGGTCCCCAAATCCACACTTTCTGACGCACATTTCTCTACCAATTGGAATACATACTAGTGTGAGTGTGCAGGAGGCGGAAGACCAATGTGCGACCTTCTATAGCCGATCAAGGTATACATTTAATTCTATTGAATTCCTTAGATAGATGCTAGTATAGATTATGAGATCCGTTGCGTAATTTTCCTACATGTTCAAGTTGGATGGTCACCTGGTGTGTCTTCGTAACTTTGGAAATTGTTGTAATATTCTAAGCTTTGGATCAATAACATGAAATTGATATTTAAGATTAACTTTGGAAATTGTTGTAATAGTCTAAGCTTTGGATCAATGATATGAAGATTGATATTTAAGATTAACTGGAGAAACAAAATGTCTGATTGTCATCTTGGAACATTTACTTGGTAGATCTCACTTTTGTATTTCTTATGATTCTAAAGTAGCACTTTGTAACAACGGACTGTTGTAGCAAATTGGCACATTAAAAGGGTTAGGATAATTTAATAGACATGACTCTTGCACCATGGCTTGCTTCTTATTGCACGAATGAATGAATGGTTTGGATTAGTGATAGGTCAACCGTTGTGTCATTTAAAAGGTGTGGGGTTATTGCTGACAGCCATGAACATGGGACTTTAACAAAACTCTTCACACGCATTCACAAACCTTTTGAATGACACAAGGGACATCCAATCATCCAACCAACCGTTCATTCAATAGTAACAATGAGGGCAAGCCACATGTACAAATCATGTTGATGGGCCAATTTGTTACAACCATTCTTGTTTATGAGCCATAGATCACGAGGTTAGAATCATCAAACCAAAGTATTACTTTCAAATTACAAGAAATATAAAGTGGAATCTATCGGCTAGATGTTTCGAAATGATGATTGGAGCAATTTTGGTTGTTCTGTTTTCCATGATATTGATCAGAGCTTGAATTTTACATCATAGCTTGCTCCTAATTTTATGAGTGAATGAATGGTTCAGCTTGATGATAGGTAATAACCTTATAGGCAATTTTAAAGCTTGGCATAAAGATGGTGATGTGAGCATACACCGTCGTGTGTCTTACTCTTATCATTATAACAATTACACTAAAATACAAAAGCGACAGCTGACCTTGTAGCGGTGATAAAAATCCACAGCTATGTCTCCATTGCTTTGGTCCGTTATTTTCTCTGCTTCCACAAGTCACAAGCATATCTTTTGTCAACGCCCCACCAAGAGAATGGCCAATACAAAAATGAGACCCCACTCTGATTAGATAGGTGCTTGTCCCACTTCATCTTACAAAAATGAGACTCCACTCTGATCAGGCAGGCGTTTGTCCCACTTTATCTGACACGTTGCAGGGCATGTATCTGGGCTGACCATCTACTGGATCCCATGTGTGTGCTGCCCTCGGTCGAAATAGTGCACCGAACGGATCATCCCATCCATTAATTTTTCCTGTTGAATTCTGAGTGCGAACCATTTTCAATTTTGCTGTCCATTCAGCCCTCCGACGTGGAAGGATTATTAGATGGAGGGTTTTGATCTTGGCCTACCTGCCATTTTAAAAGGTAGTTTTACATTAAAACTACCTAATTAATATGGAGTTTACATTCTAGTACCTTTTGGAAGAAATGGGTTGGTGGCTCGGGTGGTCCCTACCATGATGTTTATTTAAATCCACCCCAACTTCTTAGGTGTGTCATACAATGTTAGGTTAAGTTTCTTAAAATCAACTCCATTTGTGATTGAGGTGGACCACATGATTGGAAATAGTGTACAAGGCAATGCTTGCCTTCCAAACTATTTCCATTAGTGTGGCCTACCTGAATCATGGATAGGTATGATTTTTGGGCCATAAGCCTAAATTGTTATGTGGAATGTTATGGCTGGAGTGGATTTCATATAATTATCACTGTGGGCCCTGTCAAAATCAAGGGTTGTCGTCTCTCTCCCAAATTATTTCTTAAGGGTGTGCTTCACCAAATCACATGTTAGCCAATTATCATTATTATTATTATTATTATTATTATTATTATTTGTCCCTAGGCCTAAAATGAGACTAAAATCTAATGGTCAAAGTGGATCTTATATAAACATCATAGTGAGCCCTATCAAAATCAAGAGCCACATCCCATACAATTACGTTTTTCCTGAATAATCTCTATACAGGTGGAGAGAGACACCCCGACTTGATTTTTGCTGACCCATCATGATGTGCATGCAAAATCCACTCACCATTAGATGCTTAATTATGCAAAGCCAAAAAATAAGGCTGACTTGTGATTCAAGCAGGTCCCACGGAAGAAAACAATTGGGAGAGACATCCACCCTTGACTTTTACAGGGTCCATGGTATGTGATGAACTAGATGAAATCCACTCCAACAATTAGATGCAGCACTAATCGGAGCAGGGACTAAAATCAAGGATGATGATTGCCTGGTACACTGTTTCCCAATCATGTGGTCCACTTGAATCAATGATGAGGGCAGTTTTGGGACTTTATTATTATTATTATTAGTACATATATCCCACACTGCACTTCAATGTTAGCCACCCCCACGTTGGTAAGGCAGTTTTTGCGACCTTAGCCTAACATGAGGTGATCCAAGGAGCCGATCTATTTGATGGCACGTCTACCCAACTAGCTGTTGAAAGAAATGTAATAGGAAGGCAGTTGAATGCAATTATGTAGATTAATAAAGCAGCCTTTAAAGAAAAACAAATTGAAAAAGGTAGCTTAACGTTAAACTCCATATTAATTAGGTAGCATTTTGTAAAATTCTCTTTTTAAAATGTTACTGACTGATTCCTCACAAGCGGCACTCATGGACAGCTATCCGGGCCATCCAAATTGCGGGGCAGGTTGTAGATGGAGCATATGTCTAAAATTACGCTGGTCAAGCAGTCCTAACCATCCAATTGATGGCTATCAAGTGGGTGGTTAAAACTAAAATTGTGAGATATCCAAATTTCATGTGGAAATTCAGACGGTTCCGATAGTCATTTCAGACTAATTTTTGGATAATGATTCTTCCACAGTTGTGTCAATGAACTGGACGGTCAGGGTTTCCGCACAACTGTGCTTGTGTTTGGTTTGGTGCCGGCATCGTTTTTGAAATGGTGGTATACTACAACAGAAGTCTACTGTTTTCTTTGCAACTGTCCATTGGAGATCATCCATCAGCATGATTTTTGGGCTATTGGTGATTCAGCGGAGTTCCCAACAGATGGACGGCTCTGATCATCCGAACATGCAGAGAGAGAGAGAGAGAGAGAGAGAGAGAGAGAGAGAGAGAACCTGGGTGTTTGCGCGTGTAAGCATCCCATATGCTGATGCCTTTGCCGTCTTCCTCAGCTGCTCCTTCGTACTGTAAAATCATACGATGCTCACTAGTGAAAAATGGTTTTCTCTAGAAGCCTCTGTAGAAGCTTCCAGAAAGATGAGAGAGAGGGGTGCACAGCCAACCTGATAAGCTGCAGCCGAGGCCCCGAAAATGAAGCCCGGCGGAAAGGAGCTCCGGTTTATCGGACTTCGGTCCTCAAGTGCTGGGGCACCTCCAGCTCGTGACAAGGGGCCCAGCAGAACGAGGAATACAATCAGGAAAGGCCCTCCTCCTTGCGCCATTACCATATCTCTCTCTCTCTCTCTCTCTCTCTCTCTCTCTCTCTCAATCTCTTTAAAGAAAAACTAACAACTCTCTCTCTCTCTCTAAATCTCTTTAAAGAAAAACTAACAACTCTCTCTCTCTCTCTCAATCTCTTTAAAGAAAAACTAACAACGCACTGACGTCAGAATCGTTATGGTCAGGGCGTTTTGGCCCACGTGGTGAAAATGGCGCTTATCCGCTCATCACAAGGTCCATACATGTGCGTTTGAGTCATGTGGGGTTATTTGATACTCTGGTCGCATACGACGCTTGATATGCAGGCACTTAGAAAACGGCAGCAGGTACCACAACTTTTGGTCCTGAACCATCTTTCCTCAAGGATGCATTTGTATAGGATATCCATGCCATGAAAATGGCAGACTCCACCATGAAAAGCACCTGTCAGACTGATCAAGCAGGTCCGACCACCAGGCGGACTGCACTAGACATGGCGGGGCCTATCATTTTTATTGTACTGATTGCCAGCACAAGGAGCATCTTGGCAGTAAAGATAGTGCGCTTGACTCATGAGCCGCACCGATTGAATGGACAACCAAAGGACAGCCCAACCGATTGTTCTGAACTCTCCATTAAATCCATGGCACATTTCATTCCCTACCAGCAAAAATTTGCACTGATCAGCTGATCCAATCCGTCCTTGATTAGCCTTGTTTTCTGTAGCCATCCATTTTTTGAGCCATGGATGAGATGCTTATGATTTCCCAGAGTAAGTCTTTAGAATCATAAGAAATCAATGATGGTCCTGAACAAAATAGACGGACCAAATTTTTTATTGGGCCTATTTTTACAAAATGATCTTGACCATCCAAGATTATTGATCTAATGGTTAATATTTGTCAAATCAATGTAATATTTGCATGATGGCCCATGAAATGTGAATTGGACCAGATGAAAAGTCTAGATCAATGAATTGTGTCACCTAGGCATCCAGATCTAATTGAGCACTATAACATATAACGCTCCAGAGCATTTAATAAATATATAATCGGATACCATATTTTTGCTTAAATATTACTTGCACGATCCACGCCTTTCAAAAAAAAAAATAGCAATAATAATAATTAACAAACTCTCTCGAGGGCAATGTGTTTGATGAGAAAAATTTTGCTACACCCAAGGCGTTCGCTACCCTAGCTAGGCCGGGTGTAGCAATGACCCCACCATGATGTATGTATTGTATCCACGCAGTCCATCCATTTGGTGATATCATCTTAGGTAGGATACTAAAAATGAGGCAGATCTGAGGCTCAAGTGGCCCCCAAGAAGTTTTTAATGGTTGGTGTTTACGCCTCACTATTTTCTGTGCTGGGTCCACTTGACCTTAGGATCTACCTCATTTTTTGTGTTATGCCTTAAAATGATCTCTCCAAATAGATAGGCGGCGTGGATACAACACATAAATCATGGTGGGGTCATTGCTACACCCGGCGTGGCTAGCGTAGCTAACGCTTGGGTGTAGCAAAATTTTTCTTGTTTTTTTTATGGGAACGGAGTAGGTGAGACCCCGGATCCATATGTTTTGCAAAATCACAATGGGACAAGAGTCTACAAATCAGGTCGATCTAAAACTCGTGTGGGTGATACAAAAATTGATTGAATCAGCTAGTATCCTTAAATCTCAAAAAAGAGATAAAAATCATTGGGGATATTATTTGATTATTTGATTTCTTAAATATAGATTTTAAGTAGGCGAGTTGAGAAAGAGATGATCTCCAAGTTTTTGGAATGTCCCAAATTTTACTTGAGCATTCAAATTTGGGTCAATACCATAAAAAACATCTCTGAACAAGGTTCAAACGCCATGCCAAATGTGTCCAAGAAAGAAGAGGAGAAGAATAGTAGGGATTAATTGCATAGGGGCAAGTGCAACTAATGTTTTGTCTTATGATGATATTCGTGCCTACAATTCTATATGAGTGGTAATAACCTTATGAATGGTTTGTATGGCATATAAATATTATCGTCAGCTCTAGGAAGGTTTCCATGGAGGACCGTTCCCACTTTTTCCTATGGCGTGGGCAGCCTAAGTTTTGCCTAGTCCTTTCCTATTGTGGTCTTTTAAAATAGATGAGTAGAGCGGCTTTGTCGTGGACATCTCTGCGAGACCTCACAACCCCTGGAGTATTACTCTGCTGGTTCACAGGCAATCCGTTTTTTTATATTTCTCCGGCCGATTCAGCAGAGACACTGCCAGTACCCACCTCAGTACTGGTCAGTATTGGTAAAGCTCTGTGAGCCCCATCGATATATGTGTTTTATACACACTGTCTATACATTTTGTGAACTCATATTAGGACATCACTCAAAATGAGGCACATCCAAATCTGACGTGGACACCTACATTTAAAAACTTCTTAATGCCCACTTTAATATTGATCAGGCCCGTCGTACCTCAAGTCAAGGGAGTACAGAAATATCAGCTTGATTGGAAACTTTTGTGGCCCTTGATAAGTTTTTAATTTCACCACTGCTTCTTCTGGTGGGGTCTACTTGGGACTGGGATGTACCTCATTTTTTAGCTCATGTCCTAATGTAATAAGGTAAAGTTAATTACAAACAGTGGATAAAACGCATACGTCATGGTGGAGCACATAAGGTTTTTACAGCACCAACCAGTACCGGGGTGGGTACTGGCGGTGCCACTACCGCATCTCATTTTATAATGGCCACGATTTGCTGGATTTGGGAGGTGGAATACTTTTCTTAGAAAAAAAAAAAATTATTTTTATAAGAAAAAACTGACGTGATCGTTGACAGCCATTTTCGAAATAAGAAAAACTTTGATACTCTGGCTGAGTGCGATTGATGATACACAGAGACGTAAAAATTAATTTGAAATTGCACAAGTGGCTCAAATTAAGCAACCCAATTATGGGCGCCGGTTTAAATGTATGGGGAATATGATATTATGCTTATTTGATTAGGTAAATATCACATAGGTGAATATTTATTGGACAGTTAAAAATGAAAATATCCATGAATCAGGGGTTAGGATCAATCAAACAATCTAAACTTTGGATTGCAACTTAGGGACAATGGGTTCCAGAATTTATCCGATTTGATTGAGTTAATATATGCCATGGGTACTGTTGATACTGAAAATTAGTCAACAGACGAGATGAGGTGACCTCCAACTGGTCAGCAGATGAGTTCAACTGATCTCCGGTAGGTGTGCGGCCTGGATCTGAGCTGAAGGCCCCTTAGATCCTGCAGAGCACAAAGGAAAGCAAAAGAAGAGGGGGTGGCTGGGATGCAGCCATTAGGCCTCCGATGCCTAAGTTAGTTGGATTCTAAAAAAGGACAAATATCTCTCTCAAGATCAGTTGTTGTGTCGTACCTTGATAATGAAGAGGACGCATCAATTTATAGACTTAGGTTGCATAGTTGTATTCCCTTTTTGAGATTTCCTAAGTTGTCCCATGATCTTTGGAGATTTTTGACGAATTGGTTAGAGATTTTCCGAATTCTTTTCATCTTATTGCGCGCAAACTTAAGAAAATTGCGGTAACGGAACCAACTCGTTAAAATGAAAGAGGTCAGCCTTATGAGGTCGTTTAGAGGGATCACCTCTTCATTCTAGGCTAGGTCGAACAGACTTGCCGACCTGTTTTCAGGTCGCTGTCTGACCTCAGGTCGGATCTGGGCTGAATAGGGTAATCCAGATCTATCCTGAGGTCAGCTCGTATTCTTCCCACATGTTTTCGGGTTTTACAGCACCTGCCGCAGCTGTTGATCGGTCAGTACAACTATCGGGTGTGCTTGAAAGTATGGTCTCAACTTTCGGACTGAGGTGATTAATGCCAAAGCCAGCTTTTCTATTTTCGGATATTGTGTTTCCGAGTCGAGTAAAGCTTTGCTGACGTAGTAAACGGGTCTTTGTATTCCTTTGTCGTCCCGGACTAGTGCCGACCTGACCGCTGCTGGTGAAACTGCTAAGTACAAGAGCAGTTCTTCTTTATGCGCCGGTTTGGACAGCAGGGGTGGAGAGCCGAGGTAGGCTTTTAGCTCGACAAAAGCTTGCTCGCATTCCGAAGTCCAAGTCATCTCCTTGTATTTGCGTAGCTGCTTGAAGAAGGGAAGACACTGATCCGTAGCTTTTGAGACGAACCTATTGAGTGCTGCGATTCTCCCTGTGAGGCGCTGGTCTCTTTCACTGTGCGAGGTGAGACCATGTCCAGAAGGGCTTGTATTTTTTCGGGGTTGGCCTCAATTCCGAGCTGGTTTACCATGAAGCTAAGGAATTTTTTCGAGCTTACTCCAAAAGTGCATTTGCTAGGGTTGAGCTTCATTCGATACTTCCTTAATATCTTAAACGCAGTGCAAAGGTCGTAGACATGGTCTTCCAACCGCTTGCTTTTGACGAGCATGTCGTCCACATATACTTCCATAGTCCTGCCAAGTTGATCTGCGAACATCTTGTTTACCAGTCGTTGGTAGGTTGCTCCGGCGTTTTTGAGCCCGAAAGGCATGACTTTATAGCAGTAGAGACCCCGATCTGTAATGAACGTTGTCTTTTGCTTATCGGGAGCATACATCTGGATCTGGTTATATCCAGAGTAGGGGTCCATAAAGCTGAGGAGCTCGTGCCCAGCAGTTGCGTCAACGAGCTGATCTATCCTTGGAAGAGGGAAGCTGTCTTTAGGACAGGCTTTGTTCAGGTCAGTGTAGTCCACACAGACCCTCCACTTCCCATTAATCTTTTTGACGAGGACGACGTTTACCAGCCATTCTGGATAACATATTTCTTGGACGAATCCCGCCTTGTGCAGTTTCTGTACTTCTTCTTCGATTATCATGTATCTTTCTATGTTGAAAGAGCGTCTTTTTTTACGGACCGGTCTGGTGGTTGGGTCGACGTTTAGCCGGTGGACCATTATCTCCGGGTAGATTCCGGGCATCTCTTCATGGGACCATGCAAAAACATCTACATGCTCCTTCAAAAAGGTGGTCAGGCTTTCTCATACCTTGTCTTTCAAACATGACCTGATCTTGATAATCCTGGTCGGATCGGTCTTCGACAAAGGAATGTCGACCAGCTCTTTGGCGGGTGACCCGCACTCTTTCTCTTCTTCTCTTGGGTCTAAGGAGGACACGTGAGAGACGGTTGATACCGCGCCTTTACTTTTCCCTCGTAGGGAAAGCTCGTAGCAACGACGGGCTTCCTGCTGATCTCCTCTGACTACACCGATTCCTTCGTTAGTTTTGAACTTCATTGCTAGGTGATAAATGGAAACGGCGGCTTTGAGAGCTCACAGGATAGGGCGGCCGATGATGGCGTTATAGGCAGAGGGGGTATCTACGACAATGAAATCAACCATAGTTATTTTCTGGTTAGGTTATTCCCCGGCGGTAACTGGCAGAGTTATCTCTCCTTTAGGCATAATGTTGTCCCCTGTAAATTCGGTCAATGCTGTTTTGACCGGCCTCAGCCTGGATCGGTCGATCTTCATTTTCTCAAAAGCTGAGGTGTACAAGATGTCAGCCGAGCTCCCTGTGTCGACCATCATCCTGTGGAGTCTCTTGTTGGCGACCACCATCGAAACGACAAGGGAGTCGTCATGTGGGTGTACGATCCCTCGGGCATCCTCTTCGGTAAACGTTATTGCTCGCGAGGTCACCTTTGCGACCTTTGTAGATCGGCTGGTGATGTTCACCGAGGGCCCCGGTTGGGATGTTCTTCCTTGCCGTACATAGTTTTTGCGGGAGTTCCCGGAATCTCCAGTGGTCGGCCCTCCGAAGATTATGTGGATTTCTTCCACAGGATTATTACCCTGTTCCTCAATCAGGTCTGCAGCTCGACCTTCGTCCCTCCGGCTGTCCGAACGCTGAGCGATGTAGTCTTTCAAAAATCCCTGCTGGATGAGGGCCTCTATCTGTCGCTTTAAGTCAAAGCAATCCACAGTGTTGTGACCGTGGTCTTTATGATATAAACAGTATCTTGATTTCGACCTTCTATTGGGGTCGGTCTTTATCTTCGCTGGCCGTTCGAAGGTGTGCTTGCTTTTTTCTACTAAGTACACCTGTTCGATGGTTTTGTTGAGCGGCGTGTATTTTTCGAAACGTGGCGTTGGGAATTTCATTCCTCGGGTAGATCCGTTCTGGGCTGGTGACCTTCGTTCTAATCTGTGTCTTTTTAAGCTGCCGCTATCCTGACGATCCTTATTCTTGGCCGATGGTCGATGAGCGTTGACTAGTTCCTCGGCGTTGATATGCTTGGCTGCCTGATCCAAAAATTCGGCCACGGATTGAGGTGGCTCTTTCCCGACAGACCAAAGGAATCTTCGGTCACGTAGTCCCCCGATCATAGTGTGTAACAGTACGTCTTGTGAGAGATTTTTGATTTATACGGCTTCGGAGTTAAAACGCGCGAGGTAGTCCTTTAACGACTCCTCCTCTTTCTGCTTGATTGCGGCAAGGTGAGTTGAATGCTTCCTTAGGTCGGTGCTTCCGATGAACTAAGTAGCGAAGGCCCTGCTCAATTGGGAGAACGAGCTGATTGTCCTTAGTTTCAAATTGCGAAACCAAGTCCATGCTGAAGTCGTCAAGGACAACGGAAAAGCCTTACACATAATGTGTCCGTTGGCTCCGAGGAGGTCCATTCGGACTTTGAAATTTTCTAAGTGCTCGGCCGGATCTCCTATCCCCGAATATTGCTTCAACTGAGGAACTTTAAATCCTTTGGGAAGGGGCTCTTTACGAATCTCGTCGGTGAACGGTGATTCAGATGAGTCGACCAGTGCGTCCACTGCGATTGGTGCTCGGGCTCACTGTGCTCTTTGGATATCGCCCATTTGTTCCCGAAGTTCTTTCAACTCGGCCTCCAGCGGGCTTAAGTTGTCGTCTACCAGGTCGCTGGCTTCACGATCGGCCCGTTCATGCTCGAGACGAGCCGTCCTCCGTTCCTCGAGCTTATGCCGTAGATCGTTGGCAGGCAAGTCTGTTGCTGGTCGAGACCTTGCCCGGTTGATTGGCTGGCGGCCTCGTTTTCTTCGACCGAAGTGGGGTGTCGAGAACGTTGTGACGCTCGAGTTTGGTGAGAGTGCTGGGATTGTTGAGGCTGGGGGTGAGTATGTCGAGGTCCTTCATGGTCTTTGTTATTTAAAATTGTCGGGTGGACCAGACCAATTAACAGAGCCTTGATTTCGTCCAGCCTCTGGTCCACGTAGCCGAATCGTTCGTCAACGCCTCCTAGCTTTTGGGTAACTCTTCCCACTTGTTCTTCGAGAAGGGACAAATTGATTCCTCGATTGCGAGGCCTCTGTTGTCCCCCCTGCTGAGCAAAACGAGGAGAGTTCCCATTGAGCTGGATGGCGGGGGTGTCGGGAAATGATCCTTCGTCTTCGGAGATTTGATCGTCCGAAGGTCCGGCGATTGCGAGTGCCTTCCCTTTATATTTTCTCTTTCCAGCCATGAAAATGTCGAGATTGTCTTAAGCGATTGGGCGAGAATACGGACTTCCTAGCTAAAGAAAGAAAAAGCGAGTTCCTACAGACGGCGCCAATCTGTTGATGTTGAAAATTAGTCAACAGACGAGATGAGGTGACCTCCAACTGGTCAGTAGATGAGTACAACTGATCTCCGGTAGGTGTGCGGCCTGAATCTGAGCCGAAGGCCCCTTAGATCCTGCAGAGCACAAAGGAAAGCAAAAGAAGAGGGGGTGGCTGGGATCCAGCCGTTAGCCCTCCGATGCCTAAGTTAGTTGGATTCTAAAAAAGGACAAATATCTCTCTCAAGATCAGTTGTTGTGTCATACCTTGATAATGAAGAGGACGCATCAATTTATAGACTTATGTTGCAGAGTTGTATTCCCTTTTTGCAGCCGTGATGTTTGTAGAGGATCTCCGAGATTTCCTGAGCTGTCCCGTGATCTTTGGAGATTTTTGACGAATTGGTTGAAGATTTTCCGAATTCTTTTCCTCTTATTGCGCGCAAACTTAAGAAAATTGCGGTAACGGAACCAACTCGTTAAAATGAAAGAGGTCAGCCTTATGAGGTCGTTTAGAGGGATCGCCTCCATTCTAGGCTAGGTCGAATAAACTTGCCGACCTGTTTTCGGGTCGCTGTCTGACCTCAGGTCGGATCTGGGCTGAACAGGCTAATCCAGATCTATCCTGAGGTCAACTCGTATTCTTCCCACAACAGGTACCATTTATAAGTGCCTGAGTATCATGTCAAACAGGCAGACTGTATGAAATTACTCTTTTAGTGGCACTCTTCAAGTTACACCGGAGCGGATTAGCGGTGGCCTGGCCTCACCCCAAACCGCGGGACCCTTACCGTGGAGCCCACCTTGATGTATGCATTCTCCGTGCATCTACATCAGTTTTGCCGATAACTTTATTGAATGAGCCCAAAAAATAAACCAAATTCAATTTTCAGGTGAATCCTAACATAGGAAATAGTGATGATTAACCATTAATGGGCCACAAAAGCTTTGAAACAAGCTGATATTTGAATTTTCCCTTCATCTTGGTTTATGTGGCAAAAAAGCATTACTGTGTGCCCTAGGAAGCTTTTAATGGTAAGGGTTCTATCCACCTGAGTTTTGGACCTTCTTCATTTTTGGGATCATTCCCTAAAATGATTCTGCAGAATGGATGGACCGCTTGGATATAAAATACATACATCTAACGTGGGCCCAGGTAAGGGCCGCACCGTGTTGGGTGCGGCAGTGCTGCATCTGATCCGCTCCCAAGCTGCACATGGCAGTGCTGTAACGGCGCACTGTGTCAGAACTGATGGCTTGTCTGGTCATAACGTGGCCCATAAGTTCATTTAATGCAGTGCATTGATCGAGTTCCTCTCAAACTCTTTTTTTGGCGTGTGTGGCCCACTTGATGCCAAACAGGCCTGATTTTCGGGCATGTTCACACAAACAATGCGCCCACCTGATGAATGGTTCGGATCATGCTTTTTAAATAAGATTTATCGCATCTCTTTCACAATAGATCATTTGTGTGTTTAAGCAGGAGGTACGATGTACTGCTTGGGCAGAAACTTTGTACGGTATCTATTTGGCTTTCAGTTTGTGAAAGTAGGGCCCATGGTTTGGGGACCCAAATGATTCATGTTATTAACTTTGATGTTGATGGTCCTTGGACATAATTAAGTAGCCCAACAAATATATGGAAAAGAAAGGAATCTTGCTACTATTCACATCCATAAACAAATATGGAAAGGCCAAATAGTGTATGGCTATGAAAGGCCAAATGGTGTATAGCTGAGCTCTTTTCACCTAGGACTTTTGTTGTTCATGGGCCATACACAGTGACTCCCATAACTTTAACGGTTCATATCACAGAAGATGTACCCATATATGAACCCACTTGTACTTGCTTAACCCAAACAAGAGAAATATGCCACAATTATCTTCCTTGTTGTATTGAAACAAACATGGAGACAAAAAAAAAAAAAGCCCATTAGAGATTTGATTCTCAACCATGATGAAAAGGAACACAATAACACATTACATGATCTATAGATTTTTTAGACTAGAGTCTCTAGAATAAAATTGCTTTCTTTAGACAAAAGTTCCATACTCATGTTTATAGACCTCTATGCTAAATAAATATCTTTAAAAAAAATCTATTAAAGATTAACTTCAATATCTTTGAGCTATGGTGGTAAGGATCTACCAAATATCATACTTGCTTCTATTTAAAAAGTTTAATCTACATAATCTAATTAAGTAGGTCTAATGTGAGACCTTTCATATTAATCTTCTTTAGGAGATGATATCGCACTTAGTCCATAAGTAGAGCTGGACACGAACCAAGTTTGATCGTTCGGATTAACTCGCATCGACTTGGTAATACTCAGTTCAAACAGAAAGTCTTCATGTTTGAAAACATAAAGTCTATTCAGAAAAAAAGAAACCGAATCGATTTCAATCACATTTATGTTCGACACTCTCTCTCTCTCTCTCTCTCTCTCGAGAATGGGTTGGATGACAAATAAACATGACAGTTGGCACGAGAGAGAGAGAGAGAGAGAGAGAGAGAGAGACAGAGAGAGAGAGAATGGGTTGGATGACAAATAAACATGACAGTTGGCACTAAGAAGGTTTCAATGGTGGAAATCATTCTCCTCGTTGTTTCTTGTGGTGAGGTCCACTTGTGCTTTGTATCTGTCTCAGTTTTTATTCAATGCCTCAAAATGAGTTGTACAAATGGATGGACGGAGTGGATAAAACAAATACATTATGGTGGGACTCATAAAGCTTTGATACCAACTTGTTGGCTGGTGTTTGCGTCACCGGCCAACTTGCATCTGCAGATTGGGTGTTACCAATCTACCCTCACCATGATCTATCTAGAGACCGGTGGTCCTGTCAATGCTCTATGGGGCCCACAGTGATATATTTTCTTATCCAAGCCGTTCGTCCATTTTTAAAGATCATTTATGACATTATCCAAAAAATGAAGTGGATCAAAGGCTCGAGTGGACTACACCACAGGAAACAGTGGGGATGTTAACTATTTATGTTATGATTTTTTTATTTAGTTAGTTAAAAACTTTAAACCTTATGATTTGTCATTTGTGATATGTAATTTGTGAACAAATCGGTATTCAATTATTTAATGGTAGAAAAAATATTTTCAAGTGAAAGAAAGCGAAATTGTTCGAACTTGTAAAAATTGTCTGAAATCCATACGTTCGAACATGGCTGGGTCGGACCAAACCGAGTTTGAACAGAGCCACCTTATTCAAATGTTTGTTCGAACACACCCACTCAAGCAGTTAAACGATCCGATCTAGCCCATGTTCGACTCAGATCGGATCGTTGCCCACCTCTATCCATAAGTGGACTAAAAACAAAAACAATTTGTTTCAATTTCTAACCATTTGTCTTAAATAGTTGATTTGATCATACTTGAAAGTGTTTTTTATTCTATCTATGTACACACAAATACCAATGCTTTTATTATAATGCGCTTATCTACTATTGAGATAGGATGAATTTTACTTTTGCAAATTCAATCAATCAAAACTCATTGAAAATATTAATATAATAATATAATTTTAAAAAATAAGGTCAAAATAAAATGCAGCCATTTATTCAATTCAACGTTGTAGATAAGGTTTTTTTATATCTCATCACTATCGTGCAATCATCTATGATCTTACTCTCACCCATCTCGGTGACTTGATTTTGTTTTTGTTGATTTGCTAATGTGCTTTTGACCTAGTTGAATTTGCATGTATGGCCTTGGGAATACACACCAAAATACCATAACCTTAATGCAACATTGTCATGTAGCAAAGAGTAATAAAAATATAAGAATCACTTGCGGAACTAGCATACTTGCATAGCTATTGGATTGGAATCAATCCTATGCGTACAAGTGATTGGTCATTCACTACAGCTGACTCAAATCATGATCAAACATGTACGCTATCATGGCGTGGGATCCATCTGATCTTCCATTCCGCTGCTATATATAAGCTTACATGATTTGACTGGCACTAGTCATGCAGTACATGTGACTCAAATCATGATCAAATGTGCACTATCCTAGCATGGGATCCATCTGATCAACCATACTTCCATTCCGCTGCTATGTATAAGCTTACATGATTTGACTAGCTAAAGAGCCAATTGTGCCGATAAGTGTAAGATCCCATCCTGATAATCTCATAAATTGAAGCAGAACTATATCTCATATGTACATGTATCTCAACATGCATCACTCCTATCATGCATACATGTACAATGGTTTATGTTGTTTGTGAAGCGGATTAAGTTTTTAATCGACCGAGTATCAACTACATCTCATCATAATAACCAATTTAAATACCTATGAAGATAGTTTATCATGAAATAACTACATTCATACGTATAAACTCAAACATTGAAAAAACACAATATAATCAAATGAATGAACATGTACACATGCCAATAATAATAAATAAGTACACTATGCAAGATTCACCTTAAAAGGATGATTTTAACAATAAATCCATAAAGTTAAATCAGACATGAGACCCACTTGCATTAATACTTAGGTCCATGTCCCACCTATCATGTGGAGGAGAAGGAATTTTCCGTTCCTTCACACCTTCTAAGAAACTGCTGAAACCAAAGGGCAGATTGCTTTGGGTATCTCTTCAGCTCATCTTTATAATCCACATAATTAAGGCCAAATCTAACGGTGAAGCCATCTGCCCATTCGAAGTTGTCGAACAATGACCATGCAAAGTAGCCCCTCACATCCACACCTTCCCTGCCAACAGTCGTCCAAATCTCAACCGTCAGTTTGTAACTCCCGAATAGATCACCCCAACTGTTTAGCTGGTTTCCAGCAGATGGACGGTTAAAAGAAAACATACAGTGATCCAAACTCAATGGACAGAACTAGATGGTTAAGATCATTCAATTAGTATAATTTTCATGGGGATTTTCATTCCCAAACTCATACTGAACGGATGAACCTGACCATCAATACACAAAGCTGAACGTGAACCACTGGAGAGAATTTCAGCTGTCACATTTTCAACTTCATAAATCAATGACAGTCATCTTCCCTTCAGCATGACATAAAGCCCACAAGATGGACAGTTCTGATTGACCGACTATCACTGCACATGGACCCTGCATGTAAAACATCAAAACAAGAGATGGGAGCAACCACAACCACACCTGATGGCACTCTGAACAAATAAAAGATGGCGATGATAGTAGTCGATCCTCATGTTATCTCGCAGCGCATCCTCTAGTGACAAGGAATCATTGTTGAACTCATCTACTCCTACAGCCATATAAACAAACATTATTGCTTCTCCTTGTAATTAAGCAATCTAAGATTGTCTGTACAGTGTCAATCATGACAAACGGCCCAATGAAGGTGTGGCCTACTTGATAATCGGCTCGTATCTGATACAAAAAATGCAGAAGTGACAAACATTCTAAGTAGTAGTCTATCATCTTACCATTCTCAGTAACGTAAATAACAGGGTTGTTGTATCTCTCCTTTAGGTAGACCAACATATCTCGAATTCCCCGTGGGTACACGTACAGCCATGTTGAAGCAGCCTGCAGTTTAGGTTCTAATGAGTGCACACGCAAAAGCACACCGTAAAATCGTCACATGTGGGTGCATGTACAATTTACTCATTTAACATACATTCATGCATATTACTGGTAGATATAGCTGTACATTCAAGACACAAATGTTATCCATGTAGATGCATATCAATGCATGTATGTGTATGTATTTATGTATGTATAGTAAATGGGATCAGGTGCAAGTGATGAGTGGGGCAGACCACTTCCTTGGGAGGTATATGACCCGTTAATCAAGGGATCATGGGCTGCAATCGTAGTAAACCAAGTAAACATTGAGTGCTTGTCAGAGCCATGACCACACCATACATGGAACCATGTCTAGCTCGTGCCAATATGTTACCTGGGGTCCAATGGGGATCCCGTTTCGCTCTCCTATTACAAAAGATAAAAATAAAATTAAATGACACACTCATAAAATAAAATAAACTTAAAAGAGTAGATCAGAAGCAGAATTCCACTAGGTTTTAGTTGTATTTACCCATGGATTTAACATGTGAATCGGTTGTGTAGCTTACTCGGATGATATCGGAACCAGGAACATGAGCCGCGTAGTGGGAAGTGTAGTAATTAAGGCCCATGAAATCGAACGATCCTCTCAACATATCTGATTGCTCTTTTGTGAATTTCGGTAGCCTGTTTTCCACGTAAGATCTCATGAGAGGTGGATATTCACCATTGGTTAAAGGGTCCATAAACCTGAAGAAAATAATATCCAACTGGCAATTTTATAATTATAACAAGGTGAACTTGCACGTAAAAGTGATCATAACGTGACATACTAGATGGATTTTTGTGATGATTATGATATGGTGATTAGTTCTCTTTAGAGAAGCCATCAAAGAACTTGTCATGAGTCGATTGGAACTGAACAGTCGATCGAATTAGTTTCCACTGAACCAGTTGAGCCAATTGAGTGATCAGAACTGTTGATATGACATGTCTTACCATGGATGGCTAACAGCTCTACACTTTCTCCAGATGGGAGATCCCATCCATCCAATTTCTGGCATTATTTTGGCATATTGTTGTATTTTTCTCAAACCTCACTTTGTATGTACTAAGCAGGGTTAGGATCTTTGAACTTGGGAGATTTTCGGGGCATTCCACTTCCATGATGGGACCCATCAAATCAACAGTTTCGATGACTTAACCATGGGACCACTTGTATCAACTGGTGAATCTGGACACTTTTCATGCTTCGGATGCCATATCTAGACCTATCTTGTAATGGTCACTTGAAAACATAGAAAAAAAAAAAGTAGAGTTTCAATCACTTACCATCCAAGCATAAAGTCTATAGCTCGTTGGGCAGCATCATAGTCGGCATCAGATGTGGATAGGGGCACATACCAGTGGGCGATATTAATTATTCCTATGATGCCCTTTTGAGATTCCTGTAAAGAGATTTCATCTGGACCGTTGAAATATGAGATAAGGCAAACCGGGGCTGCTCAGAAGTATTAGGTAAGGAATAACCACGCTCCGTACACGTGGCACATATGATATATGGGCCCCCAAGTGTGGACACCTCAACATGTGTGGATTTCGGTCTACACTCGAAAGACAATGCGGCCCAAAGTTTGAACGAATCAGATTTCAGTACATTCAAGTGTACGGAGGATGAGACCCCACACAAAAGATTTGAACAAACACCCACACGTGCTGACAAGCATGTATGTGCAAGATCAGGGACGTTCATTCGACGTATCATCACCGTACTTGTCCTATCCGTAATTAGGTGGGATGGAATTGCATTTGGTTATGTGCAAATTCCATATGATGTTTGGGGAGGATGGGAGGCTTGGGATTAGGTGGGATGGAATCGCATTTGATCCCATGCGGGATTTCCGTGGGATTTTGAAATCCCACACACATGTGGGCCTTACATTGATGCATGTGTTTTATCCATGCTATCCATTCATATAAGCCTTTATGCATGACGCTATTGTTATATACATGTACAAGTTACTAACATCCATTGTGAATTTGGTCTATTAATTACAATTCCATAATCCACCAAACAGGATTTTGCTTAACCCAATATTTTTCCCATAGTAAGAGTTTGATCCCAAACATGAGATTGGATGGTGAAAATACCATGGTATTATCAAACATGTAATCATTGTGCAATAAATGACATTAATCCTACCTAATATCATTCCATGACCATCACTTCTAATACCACGCGCCAAACACCCTAAAACTTGAGCCAGCTACTCATCAGTTGCATTTCGATAGCTAGTTGAGCGATCCAAACTCAAATATAAGCTATACTCAAACATCTGCTGGATCACCACCATGCCCGTGACATCCACTTCATCCATCAGTTGTGCCAGCTCATATTAGGATGTGGAGCCCAAAACTCAGGTTAATGGAAAACTCAAGTAGGCCACACCGCCGAAAAACTGAGAATGACAACGCCCACCTTTACAACCTTTTAGGTGCTCACCGTGATGTTTAAATACCATCCAACCCTTTCATGAAGTGACCAAAGCCAGGATTACGGAAAAACCAAATTATCAGCCTGATCAAAACTTTGGTGGACCCTGAGAAGGTTCAGATGGTTGAAATTTGGAATGGCCTGAATTTTGGGCTCACATCCCCATAGTGATGTTACTTTCTTAATGATAAGGAAACAACTTAACGTGTATGAAATCTAACCCATCCATCAGATGCACTACCCCTTGTTTGGCTCTTACCTGATACTTGTCCCTGTAGTGTCTTACAGTGGTTGCATGTGCAAGAAGCAGATGATGCGCCACAATGTACGGTTCCGTTGAAGAATTCCCAACGGTGCAATTACCCATCTCCCAAGAAGAGCAGCGGCCCAGGAGCGTAGGTGCCCCATGCATAAGCACCAACGCTGAACATCCACGGCTCGTTGAAGGTGATCCACTGCTTCACCCTATCTCCAAACTCTCTAAAACAGATGTCTGCATAGTCTCGGAAATCGGCCCTGGAACAGCAACATCAACTGCATTTAAAAGAGAGCTGGGCTGGGATCACTGGGATAGATTGAGGGTCCATGCCCAACTCGTTAACTAAATAGCTAGGCCCACGCCCTATGCAGCCCGTTAGCTAAGAAATGATGACCAGCTTTGGCCCGGCTGATATAAACGCAAGGGATGCAATGAATTGGGTCGGCTCATGGGTCAGCTGGCTCATCCACTTCTGAGCATGTTTGGGCTAAGAAAATTGGGTAGTGGCTTAGCCACGGGCTATAAATTGTCTCCCATTTAAGTAAATGGGACTTGAGCCAAACCACCCATATTAGTTATCAATGGGTTGGGCCAGATAACTAGGGGGGGCAAAGGGTCGTGTCGACACATGGGTCAATCAGCTGAGCCTGACCTGATCACAATTAAATGGGCCAGGTTGGGTTGTGGGTAAGGGTCCGATTTCTTGGCCCATTTGTTGATGTCTTGGGCTTGGGCTGCCCCTGATGGTACTGAACCTGACCCATCAAAATCTGAATATATATATATATATATATATATATATATATATATATATATATATATATATATATATATATATATTCTATTTTAAGGGTTAGTACACACAATCCTCTGTTAGTCACACCATAATGTTAGCCATCCCCACTTGGGAATGGATACCAAGACCTCAAGTGTTGAAACGAGGTTAGCTTCACTCAGTCTACCACTTGGGCTCTGGATCCGGATTTAATTTAGAATAATATAGATGCAAACATATGATGTATGAATGTACCCAGTAATTGATTAATTGGGCCAGGCTTGGCAATCCTCTAAACCCATTTTCCTTTCTTAAACTTGAGGTGGGTTGTGCCTGAAGTACTGGTCAGGTCGGTTGAGCCTATGGATTGATGACTCGGCCAATTAAGTTGGATGTGACTCATCCAAGTCAGCTCAAATTCACGCAGGTCCAATATGTTTCATTACCACAAGTTGGCAATGAGAAAAGAGGTTGACTCTCGGCCGAGTTGCGACTCAACTCAAGATTGAACGAGTCATCGAGTCAGAAAACCATGGTGAAACAGGATTAGGGTACAATTGAGTCAGCTAAGCTCGAGCTTAGCTTGATATATTTTAAGTGGGTCAGGTCCTGCTACAAGGTAGTGGGTTGACGGTCAGATTCAGGACAAGATTGCCCATCCAATAAATGGGCAGGGCTTGGGCGGACCTTGACCTGACCCCAGTCCCACTCATTGCGGCCCCTATCCACCTCTAATAGTAGCTGGGTTGGGACACTTTCATTTTGGGCTTGAATGCATGCCCAATCTGAAACCCAGACCCACTTCCGAGCCTTCAGGCCTCACCCTAAACCCAGATCAAAGAGGGATGGGCCACACTCATGTCCAGCCATCACAGCACCTATTTCTAACGTCATGGCTCCCCTGTCGCGAGGACCAGGTTTTGTTTTGTTCTAGAACGTCTAGACGGATGGATGGACGGCTAGGATATCAAATCCTGAATACGTTCCATGATGGGCCAGCCCCAATAAGTTCAAAATCAGGGCCCCAACCAACCAGGGTGCGTTTTGGAGCCCCTGGATGAACCCGTCTACAAGTCTCACTACATTGGCCTGCACAAGGAGGTGGGCAGATGATTAGAACCGTCCATTTTCTTGAGGCATAGTGATCAAGGGTGGAGGAGATTTGGAACCAGAGTATTTATACTTACACGACTTTGGAACTCAAGGAAGCCTCCATACTCGTCCTCAAGGGACTGCGGAAAATCCCAGTGAAAGATTGCTACGAAGGGCTGTACACCTGCGCACGTACGAGAGTTAATTGAGACAATTGAGTATTATAAATTGGGAAATGATCACATGCCTTCCAATGTACGGTAATTACAATGCGTTCAAGCTATGTGGGGTTCATCCATTGTGTGTGTGTGGAAACAAACAGTGACATCTGGTGAGATTCATGGGCACAGGATATTCGAAGAATCGTTCCTATCAAAAACTCAGGTGGGGACACACCACAGGGAGCCATATACAATTTCGTCTAAAACCTATATATTCACTTGTTGAGGGCCACACATGATGAATGGATTGGATGTCATATACACAAAACTGTGGACCCCACTTTCCATCCGGAAAGCAAACATTCCCAAATGACAACCACCGTTCGCATTAGTATGGCCCGCCTAAGTTCTGGATTAGTCTGGATTTTTGGAATCTATGCCTAGCAATAGGAAATGCATCTAATGAGTGGATTATACATAGCACTCTATTTTCCTTCGTTGCCGTTTCTTTGCAGCGTGCATGCCTATTAAAATGGTTTTGGTGCATGGACCATACACGGTGGATCCCACACAATCAACTGTTCGGATCATTGAGATTTGGGACCCACCTATAAAAGTCCATGTATTTATTCTTTACGTCCAGCCTACATCTAGTGGGCCATTGAGAAAAATGATCATCTATAAAATTGGTGGTCGATATTGTTACTGGAAAGGTAGGTCCAATCAATAATTTGAAACATCCATCTGGTGGTGCTTTGGTTCTAAAAATAGTCTGATCAGGTAATCCTAACCATCCCTTCCCTTGCTTGGAAAATTAGTGGCTATGATAACCTGAATTTTCGATGGTTAGGATCATCAAATCAGTACTTTGACCCGGTGGGCTGGACATAATGGACAGTTCAGATCAATGGCTTATCTTGTCCAAGTGTCTCTATGGAACGAGAAGCACAATAACTTATTCTGCTAAGATAGCATTGTATCATTTTTCATATATAATTTATTTTACCTCATACAGTTACGTAACCAGAAGTTTAAAAAAAAAAAAAAAGAAAAAGGAAAAAAAAGAAAAAGAAAAAAAAAGAGTGAGTGTATGAGAGAGATTAAATAACGACCATTGGATAAGAGCTCGTTGATGAGGTTGTTGTAATACTCGATGCCTTCCTCGTTCACTCCTCCACTCAGCCTTCCATCTGGGAATTACTTGAAAGAATTGATATACAATAGACGGTCAATAATTAACTTACGGATAAGGCATCTAGAATTGCCCCACCCACTGTTGAACCTGTTGAATGTATGGTGTAGATTCGTCCACATTTGCCATGCGTATGATAAATGATGTGGACGATATACATTTGGTCCACATAGAAAATGTGGCGGAGAACCTAACTGCTCATCCTTTGTGGGGTCCACCATTAATTGGCTTTGATAGAACAATCCTATCATCAACTTCGTTATTGAATGCGAGCCATGACTTTTTGTACGGTATGGATTAATGGGTTGATAGAACAATCCTATCATCAACTTTGTTATTGAATGCGAGCCATGACTTTTTGTACAGTATGGATTAATGGGTAGGATCGTCCAATCAACACCATTTTTTTCCCTGACCCATCCACTGTTAGAAGCCGGTGACTCGACCCGACCTGACAATCTGCAGGTCCAGGTCCAAATTTTGGATTCATGAATCAGGTCTGGTCTAAAAGTTTGACCCAAAATATTACATGGGTCAAGTATAAAAATGTGGCCTCAGGCCCGGCAAACCCCAAACGGCCATGCTTAGCCTGAACAGTTCGAAATCCAGGCCCATGCCAACCCAGACCTGCCCGTTGACAGCCCTAATCAAGACCTCTCAAAATCAACCTGACCAATCTAATGCTCCCTAGTTTTTAAACAGGTCTGATTTAGGCCGGCCCAAGGACCCGACTCTAACCCAACCCAGTCGTGGACCCAACCTAGACCTAGGAAAATTAGCTAACGGTTATTCCTAACAGCCATTATTTTAATACTTTATATGTCATTTTCACTGGTCACATTTTTATCATATAGGCTAACTTAGATTATGATGCGGCAGGATTCGATTAGATGGCAGGCTGCTATTAGAAATGAGCACTTGATAAAACAACTTTCAAACATGCTTAGTATGGGCGCATCTATGACCGTGGTCTGCTGTTCAACCAAATTCAGCCATGTTATCGTAAGGACAAAGGGAAGTACCCAATCTGAATCCAATGCCGATGGAAGAGATGGGAACTTTTTCTTGCTTTCACTAAATATTTTGTTATATATGACTATGACTATTATATGTGGTTCATGAATATCTTTCTTATTTGAGTCATAATGTAGTGTGAAAATAATTTCTAAACTACAATTTATACTAGAATTCTTCTTAAGGCCCGTTTGAATTGTAAAAATTGTAAGTTACTTAAGATAAGCTACATATTTAGGTTTCTACTTATTAGTGGATCCATCTTGATTTTTCTACAAGGTAACCATCAGGGTGTGACCGCATCTTGTGCTCGCATTGAATATTCCTAACATTTGCCACTTTAGTGGTTGGGTTGTCAACAGGCCGGGTGCACCCAAGGGGTACCTGAGCCACGCTCAACATGGCCCGCGTGCGTGCACACACACACACACACACTATATATATATATATATATATATATATATATATATATATATATATATATATATGCAAGCAAATGGCAATCAATACCACAAAATCATATTCGTTGAATGGTCCTCAGCTTTGATTATGATGTGGGAGCTATTTTAGCTTGGACATAGGTATCAATACGGGTGCAGTATCTATTCGTGGGTATGGACATGGGTGAATAAGCAGCCCTGATTTCAACATGTGCCAAATTGGTACATCTATGACATACACATATGGGTGACTACCAAGTTTTGGCCGGTCGACTGAACAACTCAGATCCATTGACCTATGGACAGAGAGAACACTAATTCATGTATTTTGAATTTAAAAGATGGAATGTTCTCTTACGAGGCAATATTCGTGTCCAAGATATGGAGAATCTGTATGCGTCCAATCCTATTTCCTTCATGATCTTCACATCTTCCTGTAGCTTTTCAGAGTCAACGGAGCTTATCAAAAAGAAAAGGGGCTCGATTGGGAGCTTGTAAATAGAGGTAAATAGGAAATAAAATTGGAGGTAAATGAACTGGGAGTAAATAGCTTGCTCAATTCTATTTAAATGGGAGTAAATGAAATGCAACTGAAATCTAAATACATACTAAATACCCAGTTTGTATGGGAGTAAATGGGAGGGATTGGAATTTTTTAATATATTCACAGGGACAAATGTGATATCTCAAACTAGCTTTAATATCTCAAATCAATGTATATATATGACATTTAATAGAATGATTATCATAAACCCATTGAAATATATACTTTATCAAAAAAAGAAAAAAGAAAAAAAAGATGAAAATTTGAGCTTCGGATGGGCCACAACGGTAAGGATTACAAACAAGCAACTGGCCCACGTTTTTTAACCATCCATTTCGATGACCAATCTTTAGATGGTTTGAATCATTCGATCGGTGTGATTTTAGTGATATAGCTGATAATTGGATTGTTTTGGAGTATCATATACATGGTGGCAATTTTCTTTACTCGTGTGACTCACCACAGGAGCTCAAGAAGTCATTTCACCACAGGAGCTCAAGAAGTCATTTCACCACATTTACTTCCAAATATTCTCTATTTACATTCCATTTTATTTACATGCATTTAATCCCATCCAAACATACTTCAAATTTCATTTACCTCCATTTACTCCCATCCAAATGGCCCCAAGGAGTAATTTTGATGGAACCACATGAAATGCCTTATTATGGCACATATCTCTCACATTCAGCAAAATGTGGCCTCCAGATGAGGTCGCAGCTTTGGTGGGTGGATCCATAACTGTGGGGCCCACTTTGATGTATGTTACTTACATCCATGCTGTCCATCAGTTTTAACAGCTCATTTTAGGACATGATCCCAAAAACCAATCAAATCTAATTCTCAAGTGGACCACACCACAAGAAAAAGTGGTGTTTGGCCATTAAAAACTTCTTGTGGTCTACAAAAGTTTTAGATCAAGCTGGTCCTGGCCTTCATCCAGGTTTCTGTGACCTGATCAACAGGTTGGATGGAAAATAAACATTCAAGTGATGCTGAAGAAGTTTTTAATGGTAGATATTCAATCACCACTGTTTCTTGTGGTATGGTCAGCCGAAGATTTGGATCTACTTCATTTTTCAGATCATGCCCTAAATGAGCTGTCAAAACGGAAGACGGCATGGATGTAAGGAACATACATCAAGTTAGGCCCCGCAATGAGATGGCGTAGATGTATGAAACATACGTCAAAGTGGGCCCCACAGTAGAGGGTGGATCCCGGAGGCACGCCCTCAGGAAGCAGACTGGGTACTACCCCACCAGGACCTAGCTAGAGACGGACGATCCTAGCATGGTCCCTGTGGGGCCCACCAATTTATGTGTTTTATCCCTTCTGTAAATCCATTTTATAGATTATTTTACGGCATCAGCCCCAAAAAAAGAGACAGTTCGAAGGCCGAAGTGGACAACAGCACAGGCAGAAGAGTTGAAAAAATTACGCCCACGGTTGCAACCTTCTCAGGGCCCACCGTTATGTTTATTTTCCATCCAACCTGTTCATGAGGTCCCATAGATCACATGGACGAAGGGAAGACATAAATACTAGCTTCAATCAAAACCTCTGTGACCCCCGAGAAGTTTTCAATGGTAGGCCATCCATCCCACTGCTTTAGTATTCTCCACTTGAGCCTTTGATCAGGCTCCTTTTCGGGCTCATAGCCTAAAGTGATCCGTAAAAATGGATGAACAGAGTGGATGTTTTATCCTTGAAGCAATAAATAACGAAAGCGGATTGCGTCTTAGCCCGCCTGTCTCTAGCCACGAACGGGCAGATCTGTGTGGGCTCACTGCAATGTATCTGTTTATCTACACTGTCCATCCTTTTATTCATCCCAAGCTCACCATTTGGTGTGGTCCACTTGAGCGTTGGACCTGATTCATTTTTGGGCTTACTCTTTTTTTTTTTTTTTTTTTTCACACGCACGCACGCACGCACGCTGAAGTTGCTTTTTTTATACTACAAGGGGTATTCCAACCATGACACCAGTTGAAACTGTAGTGAGTCTACCAATGAGGCATGAATAGGGACTCAAATGATATGGTATTATACCTGAAAATGATGTGAGTAAAGGAAGACGACGTGGATAAACGAATACATTACTGTGGGCCCCACACAGATATGTATGTTCATGGCTAGATATGGGCGAATAATAACACGAAAGTGACACTGACAGCTGACCTTGTAGCGATGATACGTGTCCAGAGCTATGTCCCCATTGCTCTGGTCCTTTATTTTTTCTGCTCTCACAGTTCACAGGATTCTTATGTCAATGACCCACCAAGAGAATGGCTAATACAAAAATGATCAGAAAAAGGTGTTTCTCCCACTTGATCTGACACATGGCAGGCGTTTGGAACCGGCAGGGCTGACCATTTAGTGGATCCCACCATGTGGGCTGCCCAAGTTTGAAAATTGCACGGAAAGGATCATCCCATCTGTTAATTTTTCCTTTTGAATCCTGGCTGCTAGCCATTTCCGCTCTTGCTGTCCATTTGTAGATCACACTGATATGGCTAGGGAAGTACACTGAACAATTTTCAGCCATCGGACGTGGAAGGATCACTTGATGGACGGTTTGGATCTTGGCCTGCCTGCCTTTTGTTTTTTTAAATAGGTAGTGACTCACCTCCTCAAAAGTGGTACGCATGGACGGCAATCCGGGCCATCCAAACTGCGGGGCAGACTGTGGATGGAACATATGTCTAAAATTACACTGGTCAAGCAATCCTATCCATCCAATTGATGGATATCAATTGGGTGATTGAAACTAAAATTTTGAGCTATCCAAATTCCATTGGGAAATTCAAACGGTTCCGATAGTCATGTCAGGCTAATTTTTGGATAATGGTCCATCCACAGTTGGGTCAATGAATTGGACGGTCAGGGTTTCTGCACAACTGTGCCTTGTGCTTGGTTTAGTGCCAGCACTGTTTTTTAAATGGTGGTAAACTACGACAAAATTCTTGCATCTTAGGATGGATATTTCTAATCGAATGAGGGCTCGTTACTGTTTTCTTTGCAACTGTCCATTTGCGATCGTCAATCAGCATAACTTTTGGGCTATTGCTGATCTAGAAGAGCTTCCAACAGATGGACGGCTCCGATCATTCGAACATGCAGAGAGAGAGAGAGAGAGAGAGAGAGAGAGAGAGAGAGAGAGAGACAGAACCTGGGTGTGCGCGCGTGTAAGCATCCCATATGCTGATGCCTTTGCCGTCTTCCTCAGCTGCTCCTTCGTACTGTAAAAACCATACCATGCTCACACGTGTAAAGATGGTTATGTCTAGAAGCTTCTAGAAGCCTTGGGGGGGATGTGAAGGGAGAGAGATGGACAGCAAACCTGATAAGCAGAAGACGAGGTCCCGAAAATGAAGCCCGGGGGGAAGGAGCTCCGGTTTATCGGACGTCGGTCCTCACGTGCTGAGAAACCTCTAGCACGAGAGAAGGAGCCCAGCAGAACGAGGAGTACGAGCAGGACAGGCCTTCCATGCTCCATTATCGAAATATCTCCTCTCTCTCTCTCTCTCTCTCTCTATCTCTCTCTCGAGAAAGAAAACTCACAGACTCCTGACGGCCGCACCATAAATGGTTGTGGCTTTCTGCCCCATGCGGTGAAAATGACGGGAGCGGTTTGGGTGGATCCCCGGATACACCGAGGTCGGTGGATCCCTAACTGTGGGGCTCACTGTGATATATGTTATTTACATCCACACCATCCATCCATTTTGAAAGATCATTTTATGGCATGGCCCCAAAAAATGAAGCAGATCCAAAATTAGGAGACCATACCACAGGAAACAGTATTGATTGAATCCTCACCATTAAAAACTTTACGGAGGCCATCAGAATGTTTATTTTCCATCCGACCTGTTGATAAGGTCACAAAGACCTGGATGAAGTGATCACACAAATATCAGGTTGATCCAAAGCTTTTGCGTCCGACCAGAAGTTTTTAATATTGGATTATGAATGTTTATTGTATTATGGTTCACCTAAGATTTGGATCTGGTTTATTTTTGGTATAATGCCCTAAAATGAGTTTTTAAAACAGATGCATGGCCTGGATATAAAGAACGTACATCATGGTGGACCCCACGTTCAGGGATCCACCCACCTCGGTGGATCCGGCGATCCTCTCAGGGCCATGCCTGTACGTTTAGGCCACGTGGAGTTATTTTATAGTCTGGCCGTATATGGATTTGCAGAACCCATTGGCGTTAGGGCGCGAATTAGGTGTTACCCGGGAACAGCTCAGCGGTTGTTAACTTTACTGTGTGGGGCCATATTGATGTATTTTTTATATGTCGACGCCGTTAATCTGTTTTCTCGTATCATGTTAGGATGTGATCCAAAACCTTAAGAAGATTCAAATCTCTAGTGGACTATACCACTAGAAACAGTGATGAATAACCATTAGAAACGTTTTGTGGGCCATAAAAGTTTTGGATCAATCTGATCTTTATTGACATTATCAACAGCTTGGATTGCAAATAAGCACTACCAAAGGCTTCCGATGAGCTCTTTGAAAATTTTAATAGTAGGGCACTCAATCACACTGTTTCTAGTGGTATGGTCCACTTGAGATTCGGATCTTCATAATTTTTGGAATCTCGTTCTAAAATGGGCTCCAGAAACGGATGGATGGCGTGGATATACAAAATATCATCCATGTGGGGCCATATGGTAGGGGTAACACCCACTAAATTGTTCCCTGAGTAACACCTAATTCACGCCCTTGTCATTGGTTCCAGACTGAAACCAAGTTGGTGGAGCCTCCACCGGCATGGATATTTCTCATTTTTAATAGTTTCATAGGTACATCCATCAACTTATAGTCGATGGTGAAAGAAGAGTTTTGCCATCTCTACAAATGAGAGATCATTAGCTTATTTGTCAAAAAAACAAAAACCAAAAAACAAAATTAAAAAAAAAACAAAAAAAAAAAACAAAAAAAAAACTTTAATGGTACATTCATTTAGCATATGGAAACCTATTTCCAAGTTAAAATATGAATCCCAATGGAATCCAATTTTAACCTGTGTGTTTGGCAGCAAATTCTAGCCAAACTGAATTCCATTTAGAAAACTAAATTGACCGAAATCGAGATTAGTGGAAACGGTCATGTAGGGATCGTTTCTACGAAGGGAAAAGAGGCCAGAGTGAGCATTACTAGGTAGTGCAAACCTCAATGTATGTGTTGTACATCTTTGATGTATGCGTTTTATATCCATGCAATCCATTTGTTTTGAGAGCTCAATTAAAAGCATTACACTAAAAATGAGGCCGATCTAAATCTCAAGTGGACCTGACGCAGGGTGGACGTGGTAAGTCGATAACTGTCTCCCTAACCGATTGTTTCTCGAATCCACGAGAAGAAATAAAAGAATAAAAGATGAAATTAATTCCGAATAATTGTTTTTGATAGATTGAATGAATAGAAACGGAATTACAATGCATAGAAATAGGAAACTAAACCCTAGGTAAAGTACCAGACTCCAATTCAAACTCAAACTTCTAGAAAACGCAACTTACTATAAATAGTAAACTTACTATTTATAGAAGTCGTTCAATCCTACTAGAACTCTTGGTTTTCGGCCAAAAATAGGAAGTTATCAAACGGGCCCAACCATGTTGTTCTACTAAATATTCTAAGTCCTTTTCATGGTTGGGCACTAACCCTAAAACCCTACAGATCCAAAGTTATGATTGAATTAAAACTTACTATAAATAGTAAAATTGAAAATAAATTAGCCTAATAACCGTCGATATAATGGAATCTCGCGATTTTGGCATGGGCAACCCGGCGTAGTCAGAGTCGGCCAATACCCATAGACGAGAAACAATAATCGATCAGTTAAGAAGCTACACTTTTTCAGATTTAAGTATAGTTTGTTGTTGACCAACACTTGTAACACTTTTCTGAGATGGGTTATGTGCTCCGTTTCATCTTGACTGTATATTAGGATGTCATCAAAGTAAACGACAACAAAACGACCAATGAACAGTTTCAACACTTGATTCATTAAACGCATGAAGGTGCTTGGTGAGTTGGTTAGACCGAAGGGCATAACCAGCCACCCATATAGCCCTTCCTTGGTCTTGAAGGCCGTTTTCCACTCATCACCTGGCCTAATACGGATTTAATGGTATCCACTCCGTAAGTCCAGTTTGGAGAATACCTTGGAGCCCTCGAGCATGTCAAACATGTCATCCAACCGCGGTATTGGAAATCGATATTTAACTGTTATTTTATTGATCGCGCGGCTATCGATACACATACGCCAAGTTCCGTCTTTCTTAGGGGTAAGGAGTGTCGGAACCGCACACGGGCTCATGCTTTCTTTAATGAGACCCTTACGGATCAGTTCCTCCACTTATCCCTGTAGAATTTCACACTCTTTCGGACTCATCCGATAGTGCGATCGGTTGGGCAAACTGGACCCTGGGACAAGGTCGATGTGATGTTGTATGTCTCGCATGGGAGGTAACTCATCAGTTAAATCTTCAGGCCAAATACTTTAGAATTCGTCTAGCAACGGTTTAAGGAATATTAGAGGATCCTGACTCCTCGCATTTTACCAAAACGGCATATATTTTGCCCGTTTCCTTTGATTCTTGAACAAACTCGTGAATGGTAAAGAGAGAGTTCCCCTCTACTTTAGAAGCTTTGGGGTGTTTCTCTGGTGTCATAGGGGCTAAAACAATTTTTCGATCATCCTTGGTGAACATGTATATGTTTTTTCATCCGCTGTGTGTCATATTCGATCCGATTGCCATGGCCGCCCAAGTAACATGCGGCAGGCTTCCATGTCAACCACATCACAGAGAACCTCGTCCTTATAGTTTTTACCAATGAAAAATGAGATATTGCATTGATGAGTTACCTTTGTCTCGTTCACCTTCTTGATCTAGCCGATCAAGTAAGGGGTAGGGTGCTTCGTCATAGGCAAATGTAACTTATCCACCATAATTTTCGAGATAATATTTTGGCTACTCCCACTGTCTATGATCACATCATTGATTTTGCCCTACACGGTGCTCTTTGTGCGGAAGATATTATGTCGTTGTGGGTGCACTTCCCTCCTGGGAGCGTAAAGTAGTCGTCTCACTACGAGTGATTCCCCATAATCTTCAGTCAGCCAATCTGCATCTTTTGTGTCCCTCTCTTCGGCATGTTCCAATTCAGGGTTGTTTTCTGTTACTTCACCTTCCGCGCCACTTTCATTCGTAGTTATGTGGGTTGCAGGGCGTTGAGGGCAAGCGTTTGACCAGTGACCTGATTGGCCACAGCAGAGACAATGGCCTGGCCTTGGCTAACCATATGGGTTGGAGATCCTGCTAGGACTCGCCATAGTGGGAATTGCACGTTGAGGCCTTGAGGGACCGTTTTTCCAGTCCCGGTTCGTGACCGTAGGAGGTTGAGGACGCCCTCCTATAGGTTCCTTGCCTTTGGCCAACGTTGTATCCTGAGTGGGTCCAGTGATGGGATTCCGTGTTGCCGGATAGGGTCGAGCAGGGGGCCGCGACAACTGTGTTTCTGCCCAGGTGGCCAATTGGTTAACCTCACTCAACGTCCAAACTGGATGCATCTGGACCCGATCCTGGATTGCAAATCGCAACCCACCAATGAACCGTGATACTTGTTGTACCCTGATTCTAATAAATTATTCCGTGTAGCCAATCGCTGGAATTCTTCAAGATATTCGGCTACGGTTCGATTTCTCTGACGACAATTTTGATATTGTTGGAACAAAATTTGTTCGTAGTCGTTAAGGAAGAATTGAGCCTTGAGAAGCTGTCTCATCACTACGTGAAAAAGTGCTAAATTTGACTCCGTCATTTGACGGTCCCCAACTTCGACGGTCCTGAACCGTTGAATATAACGCGCGAAAAAATTCGACGGTCCAGACCCGTCGAATTAAGGACCTAAAATTCGACTGTTACTGACAGTCGAATTAGCTCATTCGAAATTAACGCTAGAAAAAATTCGACTGCCCAAAGACGTCGAATTCAGGACCTGAAATTCGACTTACCGAGTCGAATTAACGTGCGACAAAATTCGACGGTCCAGAGCAGTCGAATTTTGGACCTAAAATTCGACTGGTACTGACAGTCGAATTATCTCAGTCGAAATTAACACACGAAAAAATTCGACGGCCCAAAGACCTCGAATTTAGGGCATTAAATTCGACGGTTAAGGACCGTCGAATTAGCACAGTCGGAAATTAGCGCGCGAAAATTTCCGTTTTCACGAAAAAATTCGTTTACGCGCGAAACAAAATCGACGGTCTAAAGCCGTCGAATATAGCGCCTTTTAAACGTCGACGGTCTAGAACCGTCGAATTCTTGAAAATCAACATTAAAAAAATTATGATTTATAAAAATAATAGCTAACGTTAAAATAAAAAAAAATAGGATTTTGAAAAAAGAAAATGGGCGATATTTGAGAAAAATTGAGATTTAAAAAATCACTGGGGTTTTGACACAAAAATTAACATTTTGAATAAGAAAATTAAATATTTTAAAAAATTTTGATTTTGAGAAAAGAAAAAGTTTAAAAGTTTGGAAATTATTTGGCAATGTTTGGAAAAAAAAAGATTTTGAAAAAAAACAATTGAAATTTAAAAAGAAAACATTTTAAAAAATTATATCTTGAAAAAATTGATATGTTTGAATAGAATTGATTAATTTGAAAAAAAATTGTTTTATGATAAGTTTGAAAAAGTTCAAAAGTTTGGAAAAAAAAAAACAATTGGGATTTTAAAAAAGACTGAGATTTTGAAAAAAAATTTGAGCTTTTTAACAAAATTGAAATGTTTGAAAAAAAATATTTAAAAATATTTTTTTGAGATTGAAAAAAATTAAGAAATTTGAAATGAGTGGACAAAATTTACTAGTGGACATTTATTGAATGGTTGAAAATAAAAAATTAGAGTCATTGAGTTTATCATATTGGTTTATGCATACCCACAAGTTAATTCACTTGTACAAAAAATGAGGGCCTAAGTATAATGATGTGTAATTACAAGAATAACTTATAATGATGAGATTGATTAAATTCTATAATCAGGTAATCGTAAAGTTGATCTGAACGGTCAAATATATTTGGAACGTGTTGAATAGGTTATAGAACAAAATTCAGCCCAATATGACATGAAACGAATTAGATCCGTCCAAAACACTCTTTAAATGGACACGATCAGTTTGTCTAGATCTAGACAGATTTTCGACAATCTAATCGGTCAATATTGAATAGTAAATGACTTCAGACGTTTAGATTAAATTTTAGTCAAATCTAACTGTTGGATTGCAAGATATGACCCATCATATTGTTGATCAATTTTGTCCGCCTAATATCTTTCTCATTCGAAATCCGATCAAGGTGAGTAGTGACTAGTCAAATCGAAGATATTGATGAGTAGAATAAAGTAATTACTGGATCAAAATTCTAAATTGATCCAAATGTTTTGTTCAAAATTGCATTGGGACTTGCTGACCTCATGAAAATCTAAGAAATGTGCAGTCATTAGACCCTAAACTCTAATTTAGTTGTTGAGATTTAGATTTTAAGTCGTGAGATTCGGCTATGGCATCATAAAATGATATTTAAGAACAGATGAACGGGATATAATATACATAAAATATTTCAACTTGGTACTCACACGGTTAAAGTAGTGTGCATGGATTGGCTAGTGACCCTGACTAGCCACTAATTAGTACTGATCGGTGCTCTATGGGCCCTACCATGATGCATGTGTTTCATCCACATCGTCCATACATTTTTTTAGATTATTTTATAGTATGAGCCCAAAATTGAGATAGATCCAAATCTAAAGTGGACCACATCATAAGAAATAATGGTACTTTAGTGCCTCACTATTAAAAATTCCAAATTGCCTGTCTCAAGTGTACCATTGCTGTGGTTCCACCATGATGTATGTGTTTCATTCATGCCATCCATACATTTTCCCAGATGATTTTATGGTATGAGTCCAAAACTCAAGTAAATCTAAATCTTGATCAGATGGACCCAATCATAAGAAACAATGTTAATTAAATGTCCACCATTAAAAGCTTCTCAAGGGCCACGAAAGTTTTGGATGAAGCTAATATTTGTTTTTGCCCTACATCCAGGTCTTTATGACCTAATTAAGAGGTTGGATGTCAAATAAACATTACAGTGGGCCCTAGGAGGTTTTCATAGTGGACATTCAATCACTAATGTTTTCTCGTGGTGTGGTCCACCTGGGATTTAGATTTGCCTCATTATTGAATTGTAGCCTAAAATAATTTTTAGTAAATTAATAGACAGTATGGATGAAACAAATGCATCACGGTGGAGTCCATAGACATGTGGCATCACCACTGGCCAAATACAGGTGCGTGGAACGCACCAGAGTGAATTAGGTGTTACTCTTGTAACATCTTAGTGGGTGTACGTTACCCCTACCATGTGGGGCTTACCTTGATGTATTTTTTGTATATCCATGCCGTCCATCTGTTTTTCAATATAAGTTTACGACGTGATCCAAAATTATAAGAAAATCCAAATCTCAGGTGGACCATACCAACAGAAAAAGTGATGAATAATCATTAAAAACATTTTGTGGACCACAAAAGTTTTAGATCAAGTTTATCTTCAAATTTTCAATCACTAAGCAGGGTTTTTGCATAGCCAAAAAAAAAGATCATCAGCCCCAACTCAATCGTATGGCCCATACCGGCCATACCTTGATGAATGGAGTGTGTGGTCCACTTGAGCGTTTGACCTGCCTCATTTTTGGGCTCATCGCCTAAAATGATTTTTCAAAATGGATGGACAACATGGATAAAACACATATATAACGGTGGGACCCATAGAGCCCTTAACTCGGTCGTCCATCTCTAGTACCCAATCCCCGCCCCCAATCCACTTGAGCGTTAGATCCGACTCCTTGCTCATTCCTTAAAATGATCCGTAAAACTGATGGTGTGGATACAACACATGCATCATGGTAGGCCCATACCCCTTACAGAACCGTCCATCTCTAACCAGGTCTGGTGGGGGTAATACCCAATCCACACACAGACCGCACGGACGAAAGAGGGGATAGAGGGAAACTAAAATTCCCAAATCTGCTCCTCCCGCCCAAAAACCCTATCGCCAAAACCTTCTCTCCCAATCCCTTCTCTTTCTTCTCTACTCTCTCGGTCCCTCACTGGTGCAGCGACGCACGAACGAGCGAAGGGAAGAACTTTCCCGTTTAGCAGCTCTCTCTCTCTCTCTCTCTCTCTCTCTCTCTCTCTCTCTCTCTCTCTCTCTCTCTCGCTCTCAGTTGTTTGATGAAAGTGCAGTGAAGAAGAACGTTGTTACATGGACAGCATTGCTTGCTGGGTACTTCTGTTTTAAGCAGATTGAGGATGCCGAGAAGATGTTTGTGGAAATGCCTTTAAGGACAGTCTGTCTTAGAACACAATGCTTTCTCGGTATGCACAAATAGGTAATGCTTTGTTTTTATTTATTTTTATTTTCAGAAATGGACAGTCTGTCTTAGAACAGTCTTAGAATAGTCTGTAAGGACAGTCTGTCTTAGAACAGTCTTAGAACAGTCTGTAAGGACAGTCTGTCTGAGAACACAATGCTTTTTGGGTGATGAGTAGTGGAAATAAAAGGACTGCATTTGTTTCATGGTTTTATTTTTTGGGTGTTGATTGGATATGATTTTAGATGCTTATTTATATGGTTATAGATCTTAGTATAAGATTTGAATGATGGCTTACCTTGATGTCTTATGCATTTTGTAGATTGGATTCAATGGACAGTTCAAATGATTGATTGAACTGTCCAAGTGAATAGATGCCATGTATTGATGAGATTCTTTTCTCAATGACTCTTTGATTCACTCTTGATTATTCCTCAACCATGTTGTGAATAAGACTGATTTTGGATATATTTGGCCTGGTTTCAGGGACTATTTCTTGAGAAATTTCTACCCGCCACCTGTTTGTGTAAATGCATCTTTAAGGTAGTTTTTTTTTCCTACAAAAATATCCACAATCACGCTTGAGAAGTTTCTGCTCACCACCTGTTTGTGTAAATACATCTTTAAGGTAGTTTTTTTTTAATACAAAAACATCCAAGGGCTGCAAATGGATATGTGCTAGCAGATGTTCATGCATCCAGATGTCAGTGCACATTCTAGTATGTGAATGGCAAACATGCATGCAACCAAGCAGCCTCGTTTATAGAAGTTGATGTGCATATAGTTGGCAAAGATGTTTCAGGAAATAAAATGAGAAAAATAACTCTTTTTAGTGAAAGAAATAAATTTTGAAGGGAAAAATAACTCTTTTTGGTGCAGAAATCACTGTGCAGAAATTTCAAGCACCTAAGTTTGACCTTGTGCCAAAAAAATTATATGTGCATTCAGCAGGTCCCACCTTATGGGTCTTGGAGACCATACATAGTTCTACCTGGAGCACCTGATGGAATGCCAAAATGTGGCCCCATGTGGTCGTGGTACTTGCCCAAAGTCGGGCCAAACCATTTCTAGCACTACATTTCTTGCACTGTTTTTCCAGGCGCCCATGTTTGGGCTATTGCCAAAAATTGTACATACACATCTAAGGGGCCCTATGTTATGGATTTTGAAACCCACAGATATGACTACTAGTGGAATCTGACGGTATGCTGAATGGTGGCCCCATGTTATCGTGGGGTGTGCCCAAAAATGGCCCAAAACTAAAGTGAATAATGGCATCAAAAGAGCCGGAGCTCTCTCGTTCTGCTTTCCCTAGCAGTGGGATTTGCTGCCCCATCAGGCTTCTAGGCCTGGTCCACCAAATAAAAAGTGGCCCTCTATCCAGTTTGATAACTTCTTTGTTGAGGTCCACCTGAAGCCCGAATCCAGGCTCGCTGATGACTTTCATGGATGGGCTTACATTTTAAGGTAAATGGGCTGACCCATCCAGCCCATCTCCAAACCTATATCTTGCATTTGGAATTTTTTGATTGCATTTCAACTAAGCTGGTTTAAAGTTCTCCCTCTTCTAATTCTATTAATGTGAAAATGGTGGCAAAGGAAAATGTACAAGGCAATTTTCCAAATATTCAAGGATGAGAAGTCTTTAGAACTTACGATGGAAGGTTATCAGCTCTTACATGAATTGGACAAGGTAATTAGTCATCCACTTCTTTCCAGGTTTTGATGATTAGATGATACAATGCTCAGCCAGATGATTTGCTTGATACAATGATCAGCCAGAGAGTTTAGTTATGCTTGGGTTATCATTTTGTACAAGTGGGGACCATGGTTCAATGGTCCAAAATGTTGATATCATGACCACCACTTGGGTGGGCAGTGGACCAAAAATAACCCAGATTGGAAATTTCTAACTCTTGAATTGGTGGCCAGCAAATAGACTGTTAAGAAAGATACCACAAAAATGGGTAACAGATACAACAAAAATGGTCCACATTCAAGTTCAACCAAATAAAGGATGAAGATTCGATGATTGTGGAGGATTTTTGGTGTATGGCTTATGCATGCTGGGTCTCATTTTTTTGGTTGCATCTTATAGACAATTTGCAATACTTTTTCAACTCAAGATGTGGAAATACTCTATGAGCTTCCAGTCTGAGTATTGTATTATGTATAAAATACCCCTTTAATAATCAAATGATTGGAGACTACCGTGAATCACTTTATTCTTACTCACCTGCATATATTTTTTTTCTTTTATTAATGAAGCTGTTTCCTCAAGTTTATTCATCCCATGTGGATGAGTCTGGATCTTCTGGTCGTACATCAGTCGAGCTTGTGATGGTTGAAGAGGTAGTATGATATTTGATCTATCCCTTTGGTTGTTGTTATGCATATTTAAATGTATTATGTAGATAGTGCGTTGTGTGTTGCATTTCCAAATATAGTGTGGGGTTTTATTTTCCTACATATTTGTTTTTGTGGATGTGGTAGTCAAGATTACTACTCATGTTCTGCTTTTTGTTTCCAGGCTTGGTCACCATTTGTTTTTGGCTCGGAAAATGCTTATTCTGATAAGGGTGCAGCTTCCAGAAATTCTTGTGATCCAATTGACTCTGATGTGAGTTGAATTCACTTCTGCATTGCCATCTTTCTTTTCCTGTCTAGCAATGAGAGAGGATCCATGCTGTCAGTTATGTCTAAATTATTTATCAAACATTTAATCTTTGGACATGTGGTACACATGTATGAGATGAGGACCAATTTTTTGGGCCGTACAGTGGATGGGGTGTACCCTGAAAATCACAACGTTCAATTTATTGTAGCTGCTGATTGGTGAACGCTTGAGATTAAAAATGACTGGTTAGAAAAAGTCCAACCAATGATTGGCCTCCCATGAGAAAGATCCTCAAGCCAAAGGCTTCAATCATTTGATTGGTGTATGTTTTGGAGTGTGGCCCACCCATATTTAGTAAAACTCCGTTTTAATCTCTATATTCTTGGAAAAAAATCGTATAGTTGCTTTGATGTATTAAACTCCATTTATTCTGGAAGATAGGGGGAAAGAAAAGATAACATGCTTTCCTTCCTTTGTCCATCTTGGACATAATTGTATTTTGTATTTTGCACTTAATACTCTCAACCCGTGCGATTTTAGTTTCTTTTCATACTTGTGACTTGTGGTTTGAATTAGACATAATTAATTATAGTGGTTTGCTTACAAAGTTGTTGATGTGATAATCATTTGATTTGGTTTATATTTGTGGATTGGCTTTTGATAAACGATAATTAATAAATTATTTGAACATGCTTATACTTGAAAAAATGAGTTTCTTTTAGGCATTTATATCTATATGTGTGTGTGTGTTCTTATTATGTATCATATTTTTCCTATTTTTAAATTAAAAAATTGAAGTATCGTGTAGTGTACACCATTTACGCTATATGTTACAAAGGGCTGAGTGCTACGCAACACACTACTGCTATTTAAAACACTGGTCTCACCTGTTCAAGTTATTTCTCCAAACCTAAATTTAATGTCTTCCTATAAAAAAAAATGCTATGGAGATTTGAGAAAGTTTATTAGGAAGAAAAAAAAATACTCTATGTATGGTAGATTTATAGGTCAAATCTAGTTGTTTTCTCTTTAATTCCTAGGGAGGGTCATTCAGGCACCATCTTGTTAGCTTAGTAAGGGTACCCTTTTCTTCCAGCAACAACCTCCCTCGCCTATATTATTTTTTTTGCTTTGCTCTAATAAACTTCCATTATCATAAAAATTCATAGATTTAATGATATTTTAGTTAGTCTATGAATGGAGGAAGTTTAAAGTAGTTTCAACAATCCAAGTACTTACAATAGATAAGGAGTTAATTAGAGGTGGTGCTTCATTGTCTTTTGTTATTGTTTTTTCTTTTTTGATCTTTGATTATAAAACTGATACTCTATGTTTTATATTCTGGATTTTGCAGGACAGGGCCATCTGTATGGAAAATGAACAAATTTAAGGAGATCACCAATGACCTGCATACAGTCTTTCCCATGTAGGTGATTTATGAAAATTGAGTGTTCATTGCTATTGCTAGATACTAATTCCATGTGGGTCAAGCTCAAATGGCCTTGTCGGTAAGCGATGAACGGTACTGATCTCTTGTCCTGCAGATCAGATTGCATCTTCGGACTTTGGACTCTTGGAGCCGTCGATCGGTGATTGAAGAGAAACCCAAGAATAAGGTGACTATACATGGTTCATTGAATTAGTGGATTGGATTAAAGATCTATTGAGATGCTTGATTTTTTATTTATTTTTTTCTTAAGATTTGGGATTTTGATTTGTTTTGTAGTTGATTACACTCAAAATCGAGCTAGAACGGATGAACGATGAGAATCAAAAGCTGAGAAGCATGTTGGATGAGATAACGAACAACTACGGCACTGCAAAATCAGATAATTTCTGCGATGCAACAACGAACGGGCAGGATCGAGCAAGAACAGGTCATTTTTATTGATAGATTAGTGAGAGATTAGATTAGGTTTGTAGTCCTGATTGCATGAACATGGTCCTTGATGGAATTGTCGTGAACTTTTAGGTGCAACCTTGAAAAAATAGAGACTTCTTAGTAAGAATAAATAGAAGCCTGATTTCTTTGAATTGAAAAACTGTGCTTTTGGATCCATTTCAAACTGTAGATTCTTTTCAGACTTTCAGGGCCCTTGATTAGTGGCTTTTATGCAAGAAAACATGTGGCCATGTGCATCGCTCCAACCACAGGAGCCGACGGATCAACTGTGTTCAAAATCTGAAAGCGTACAATCGAAGTTTTTAATCGTACGTAACTTTTTACTTGGATAAATGTGTAAATATGTCTATTATCTAACTTTGTCAATTGAAGGTGTGTTTGGATTCACTATCCAATTAAATTGCAAATTATTATTAGTTCAATAAAGTGGAAAAAAACCCAATTGTATTTTCCATCTGACATGCTCATCCATAACTGTTTTGATTCATGGTTGCTTATACAGGCTCCATATAAAAGATGGCTGAAAATGAGAACATTCAGCCATAGGTTTTCTTTTTCTTTTCTTAGCTTAGCTTATATTGTTGTATTTTCAAGTTACCAGGTGTCGTGTACTCCTTTCATATAGCTCATGCATATGATATTAAGAATATTCCCTGCAATACCAGGTGTTGTGTGGCTAATTTGTTCCGACTAGATATGTCAATAAACTTTGTACCACTAAAAGTGATCTGTTTTGCTCAATTGCAAATAATAGCTGCTTGTACAGGTTGTGTTTCAAACTACCATTAAACAAGAAAATGAAGCCTTTAACCAACTAGGAAGTGATAAGCCTTTGATTATGGGATTGTACTTGTATATTGTGTTAGTAAATGTTGTAGTTTTCTAAATTATTTATGAATTACAGATTTACAGGATGTATTGGGGCACAACCCTCATTAAATCAGGTTATTTTTTTTTTCACGCAGACATAAATTCGATTGGTTAATGGTATATTGTAAGTTGATTCTACTCTTTGGTACATGTGGAGAATGTGGTTGTGAATTGTTTGTACTTGAGGAGGATTGTGGGTGTGGAGTATTGTGGTTGCGGAGGTTAGTGGTTGCGGAGGAGGATTGTGGTTGTGGAGGTTTGTAGTTGTGAAGGATTGTGGTTGCGGAGGAGGTTTGTGGTTGTGGAGGTTTGTAGTTGTGGAGGGTTGTGGTTGTATTGTGTTGGTTATGTAATGTGAAGGATTGTGGTTGCGGAGGAGGTTTGTGGTTGTGGAGGTTGGTTGTGGAGGTTTGTAGTTGTGGAGGATTGTGGTTGTATTGTGTTGGTTATGTAATGTGATTGTGGTTGTATTGTGTTGGTTATGTAATGTGACTGTGGTTGTATTGTGTTATGTATGTGGAGGATTGTACTTGTACATTGTGTAAGTAAATGTTGTAGTTTTCTAAATTATTTACGAATTACAGAGTTTACAGGATGTATTGGGGCATAACCCCTACTAAAATACAGGTTTTTTTTTCCGTGCAGACACAAATTCGACGGTCCTGGACCGTCGAAATTTCATATAATTTTTTCCAGAAACGGCGGGTTAGGACCGTCGAATTTTTTCCGACGGCTAATAGCCGTCGAATTATTCTATGATATTCGAACTGTAGACGACGGTTTTGGACCGTCGAATTTTTTTCGACGGTTCATAACCGCCGTTATGCAAATACGATTTCGACGGGTGTGGACCGTCGAAATATTTCGACTGTCATGGACCGTCGAATTTTAACCAACGGACCGTCGAATTTTAACTGACGGTTAAGGACCGTCGAATATTAACCGACGGTTATGGACCGTCGAATTTTTTTCTACACTGGCTGATCTACGACGGTTTTTTTCGACGGCGCGGACCGTCGAATTTTTGGAAAATCGACGGTTTTGGACCGTCGAATTTAGCGCTTTTTCACGTAGTACATCCGAGGCCATGTTCAGATGGGTGCCTTATTCTGACGGGTGTGGAAAACCTGTAGGTTTTTCCACCATGCTGAAGCACCAGATTTTAATTTATATGCAATTAGTTTTACCTTCTTATCGTTCGGCACGTCCATATAGTCGAAGTATCATTCGACCTCTGCCAGTCAGTCGAAGAACTCCTCTATTCGAAGTAGGCCATTAAAGCTGGGAAGATCAGCTTTGCCCCGATAATCTCGTTTTGCTCGTTTCATACGTTCATTCCCTAACGTAGGTCGTCGTAACAAAATGTCTTCGACCTCGTCATCGCGTGATTCTGATTCGTCTGGTGTAGCCCTATGATTACCCACCTGGTGTGCTTTACGGACTACAGGATTGTCCTGTATAGCAAGTGTTGGTGGTTGTTGGTCGCCTTGGGCTCGGAGCGGAGCTAGCAATGCTGCAATTTGGTCGAGGGTCGCCTGTATACCTTGCAGGATCAACCGATTCTCTCGTTGCACTGTTTCGAAAGTTATAGCCGTTAGATAGTCCCTTGGAGCATCGTCCTTATGATGAGAATCCAACCCTTCATTAGAGGTCATTGTCTTGAGGAAGAAACCTCTCTCTGATACCAATGATGTAGGGTAGACGTGGTAGGTCGATCACCGTCTCCCTAACCAATTGTTTCTCAAATCCACGAGAAGAAATAAAAGAATAAAAGAGGAAATTAATTCTGAATAATTGTTTTTGATAGATTAAATGAATAAAAACGGAATTACAATGCATATAAATAGGAAACTAAACCCTAGGTAAAGTACCAGACTCCAACTCAAACTCAAACTTCTAGAAAACGTAACTTACTATAAATAGTAAATGTACTATTTATAGAAGTCGTTCAATCCTACTAGAACTCTTGGTTTTCGGCCAAAAATAGGAAGTTATCAAACGGGCCCAACCATGTTGTTCTACTAAATATTCTAAGCCATTTTCATGGTTGGGCACTAACCCTAAAACCCTACAGATACAAAGTTATGATCGAATTAAAACTTACTATAAATAGTAAAATTGAAAATAAACTAGCCTAATGACCGTCGATACGGTCGAATCTCGCGATTCCGGCATGGGCAACCCGACGTGTAGTGGGTTGGTTGGCTAAAGTAGCTCGAGCTACCCGAAAATGATATATTATATGTCCAGAAACTCATTCCAGATTGCGAGATACAACCAGTTATGGTCCTAACGGTCTGGATCACTTTCGACCCCGACAGGTCTTCTTTTGGTCCATCTAAGCCATGAAATAATCAGTGACCCATTCTACATCAGGACCACACCATAGGAAAACAATGTTGATTGAACATCCACCATTAAAAACTTCCTAGAGCCCGCTATAATGTTTATTTGTCATCCAACCCAACCATCTGTCTTACGGGACTACTATAGGCCAGGGGTCAAGTTCTCAGGCGGATCCAAAGCCCAAGTGGGCCATGCCGCAAGCAACAGTTGGATTACACATTTTTCAACCAAACAGAATCTGTATTATACAATTATTAACCAAATGGCAAGTTCCAGATGAAATCTGAGTTTCCAATCTAGTTTATGCAATTTTGGATTCCAACACTAGAATATGAATTTTCTCTAGAAACTGGATTCTACAACCAAACTGGCCCTAAGACCATTTAGTAAAAGTCTAATTAAGTAGCTTATTTATTTAGAAAATGGCAAATAAGCCTTGATTTTATAAGTTGAGGAGTTACTTTTTTTTAAAAGAGCTTATTTAACGCAAATGTGTCCAAGTTTGACCTTAAAATTTTCTAAGTAATTTTTATCTTGCCTTTTTTTTTTTTTTTTTTTCATTTACAATCTCTCTTAGGTAGGCTCACATGATAAACAATCCACATTAAAGGTGGGCCCACATAATGCATGGTCACATCAAAGGTTAGCCTCTCATGATGGACGGCCAACATCAAAGGTGGAACGTACACATTATGGATGGTGGACATTGAATGTGAGACCACATAATGGGAGGTTGACATTAAAGGTGGGCCCACATGATGAATGAGGTTGGGTCCCACATAATGGACTATCCACAGCGAAGGTGGGACATACATGATGGATGGTGGATATCAAAGGTGGGTCCCACATGATAGATGGCTCGAATAAAAATGTGGCCCTGCATGATTGACTATCAACATCAAGTGGGCCCCACATGATAGATGGTGGACATCAAAAGTGGGCTCCTCGTGATGCTCTGCAACAAAGTTGGGACCCACATGATGGATGGTGGACATCAAAAGTGGGCTCCTCATGATGAACGACATATATTGAACGTGAGGCCCCACATGATGTATGGTCCACATCAAGGTGGGCCCACATAATGCAACAATCCACATCAAGCATGCCCTACCTGATGGATGGTCCACATCAAAGGTGGGACACACATGATAGATGGTGGACATTGAATGTGGACCACATGATGGAACATTGACATTAAAGGTGGGCCCACATGATGAATGACCCATATTAAAGGTTAGGCCCCACATGATGAATGACCCATATTAAAGGTTAGGCCCCACATGATGGGCAATCCATAGCAAAGGTGGGACCTACATGATGGATGTTGGACATCAAAGGTGGGTCCCACATGATGGTGGCTCGGATCAAAATGTGGCCCTCCATGATGAACTATCCACATCAAAGGTGGGTCCCACATGCTGGATGGCTCGGATCAAAATGTGCCCCCCCCCCCCCCCCCCCCCCCCCCCCCCCCCATGATGGATTATCCACATCAAGTGGGCCCCACATGATGGACGTCCACATCAAATGGGCCCCACCAAATGGACGATCCATATCCAAGGTCTCACTTTATGGACCCATATCCAAATTGGGCCACATGATAGATTATCCATAGCAGGTGCACCCCACACGATGAATGGTGGATATCAAAAGCAGGCCCCACATGATGGACAATCCACTTCGAAGGTAGGGCCCACACTATGGACACATTAAATGTGGACTCTACATGCTGGGTGATCAGTAGTGGACATTAAGGGCCCCACATAAAGGAAAATTGGCATTGATGTATGACCTACATCAAGGTGGGTCTCTAATGATAAATGCTCCACATAATGGATGACCTACATCAAGGTGGGTCTCTAATAATAAATGGTCCACATCCAAGATGGGCCTTGCATGATGGGCGGCCCACTTTAAAGGTTTGGCTCACATAATAGACTATCCACATCAAAGGTGGGCTCCATATGATGGACAATTCACATTCAATATCTGACATAATGGATGACCAAATTGTCTTAAAACATGAAGATAATATGTAGCCATCTAATCTTTTGCCATTTGGGGCACGGTCCATCGTACCGAAATAACCATATGAATTGCTCTTATAACGGAGCTTTTGTAATATTTAAAAATGACATCAACTACCCCCTAAAGAAAAGCTCTTATTTAAACATTTTTCCAAACATGCACTACCAGAAAAATGACTTTTCCCCGACGGCTTGTCAATAAAAGGGGTCACTATTTCTTTCCGACGGTTATGCGCCGTCTAGATTCCCGATGGCTATAAACCGTCGCTCGACCGTCAGCAGTTCCGACGGTTTATGACCGTCGGTGTTGCTTTAGCCTTAAAAAAAAGCCATCAACGTTTGGGCATGGCCACAACAACAAATAGTTGGCCGTCTCTTATGGATTGACTATTGACATTAGAAGATAAATGTGCTCCAAAAAATGAATGCCAAGCAATCATTTTTCCTCATCTCCTAACATTAATAGCCGACTCATAAGAGACTGTGCTAGCCATCTGTTGTTGTGGCCATTAAGCTCAAACACCAACAGATCAGTTGTTGAAAACCTACCGGAGAAAAGTGAAAATAAATGAAATCATATAAAAGTGGATTTAGAAAGAGATGAAAATAAATTTCTAAGTAAGAAAAGATCCATTTTATAGGATAAACAATCTCTAACCACCATTATTTTGCCCTCGATGACAATTAAGAAAGATTAATTTACATCCTACTTGTGACCACCACCATAAAAAATACAAACAGTTCACAATCAAAATCAGAAATAGTTCTGGTGTCATTAGTGTCAATCATTAAAAATGTCACTAGCTGCTAATGCACTCATTGATTTGGGTTGTCTGTTATCATGGCTACCTCTTAGGTAGGCCATTGACCAAAACCTGAGTTGATGAGATGATTTGAACCATGAAAACAGTAGCTGGAAATATCCATCAATTGAATGGTTGATACAATTTCAATCAAAAGCAGTTAATTGGAGATGGCTAGACTTGTATTGACCGTCCGATCAATGAAATTGTAGGTCTACCAAGAAGTGGCTGTTACAATCTGGGTTTTCAGCATATGGCATATTCAAGACAGATGGACATGATCTTCAAGTCATTGGGAGGCATTGCAACAAAATATCTATTGGGCCCACTGTGATGACTATATGACAGTAACTCTGTCGTTTGGATCAGGCTGATATTTGTGTATTTCATCATCCTGGTGAGGGTCATCTAATGAACGGTTGGATGGCATATATACTCATGTGAGATCCAGGAAGGTTCCAGTGGTGGTTCCCATTCCCAAAGTTTCATATGGTATGGCCCACCTAAGTTTTAGATCTGCCTATTTTTTGGGCTCACGCCCTAACACAATCAAAGATTTCGTGTCCCATCTCTAACCTGAGTTTCATGCCTTCATAATATAAAATAGAAGAGTGACATCCATGGAAGAAAAGACAACCATTTCAGCCAACTATAAGACTAAATAGTGGTCCTCAGTCTAGATGAATCAAAAAGAAAAGAAAAAAAAAGGTACAATGATTTAACTAACTGTACATCAAAATGACAACAAAAAATGGTCAGATTGTGGCACATCTGGACGGCTAGAAATTGTCCAAATCTGGGCTTAACTTGAATCCCAAATTAAGTCCCAAAACAGTCCAGATTTCTACTTTAATTGAGGCCAAATTAAACAGTCCACATTCCTGGTATATGTAGGTGATGGATATGTGTACCCATCATTTGTATAGACCAGCACACCTTGCTTTGGTGATGAGAAGCTAAGCATCTGCTGCTGCTGCCCATAACTGGGATATATAGGACCATAAGAAAATGTGCCAAACGATTTGGACGGTAGGGATTTGCCCAAATTCTAATGTGAGATAAGGTGTGGAGGAGTGATAGTTAAGCAACAGGACCCAAATTCTTACATTGGGTCATGTCAGCTGAACTCCGGGTTAGAAGCAATTGGCATGGGGGGCCCATGAAAAATAGCTGTACAAGGGTGAGAAACATGCATCTTGCCCAGCAACCCAAAACCTTTAAGCAAGAAATACCTAATTGGCATCAATTGAAGTGATGATAGATAAAACCATTGTGAAGAAAGAAAGTGACAGATCCAAATGTTCCAAAACAAATATCCAAACGTAGTGTTGTGGGTGGGTGTGTAAAAAAAGAGAGAAAAAAAAAAAAACATCCATGTACAGCAGCTGTGTGGCAAATGGACCATTACACTTGTATCGATTGGTTACTCATTCCATGTTGCATCTGCTGTCTATCTATCATGAGAAATGTTTAAGCCCAAAAAGGGCTGTTCATCTTCCACGGAACCTTGCTACCTGGTCTCAATGCACAACTGAATTGGATTGTGAACGAAAGCTTTAGTAGAAAGAAAAGTTGTTTTTCGTTAAAATCAACTCCAACTTGAAAGTAAAGGTTGTTGCAAATAGGTCACGATCTTGTGTTTTCCCCTAAAAATTTTGTAGACACGGGAATCTATTGAACCAATGATAGCAGCAATCAATTTGGTTGTTGGTTTCATTAATTAATTAGTAGAATACAACTATATTTGTTGAGAGAGAGAGAGAGAGAGAGAGAGAGAGAGAGAGAGAGAGAGAGGATAGAAAATGGATGAGCAAGAACTATATGTGAGTGTGTGTGTTAAAAAACAAAGGGATGGGTCAAAGTTATATTACACAAAGTCAAAACATGTTTAAGTATCGGTCCCATGAAAGATCTAAATTCAAACAGTCAATACATGGGCTGTGAGGTGGAGTGTCCCACCATTATGAAAATGCTCCGCGTTATATATTTGCCTCGCGTAACCCACCCAGAAATTGAATCATCCAAGTTTTTCTTCTTCTTCTTTTTTTTCTTGTTTTAGAAGCCAAGGATCGTTCACTATGACTCTAGCTATGAGGGTCATCTGGAATTAGCATGATGGATATACGCAGGCGTGCAACATTGGCAAGTGGGCTGCATATATGGTTAGCTCTTGAAGATGGGCCATTTAAAAATAGAATGCTGCATGTTTGGTGAATACATCGAGAGGAGTCACTAACACCACCTTAACTATAAAGTGACAGGACTCGTACGCAAGTGGTATATATAGGTCATGTATTTATGCCTTTTTTAATTAAAAAATAATTTCAGGCTATATGTAGATGATGGATTGACTTGAGGCAGGTTGCATCGCCTTTTATCAATGGAAGCCTATGAGAGTGCACCTGTGTGGACTGTGGATGGTTTGTTCAACCAAGGGTTTAGCCATGTGCCATGAGAACTGAGATGACACAATAAGGACAGGAGCTTTGACTAAGGCTGAAGAGCCTAAAAGAAGGATTGAGGGGAAGCTACGGACTCAGCTTGGTGTGGTGAGAAGGAGATAACCTTCTAACGATTAGCACATTCCATTCTTCTCCATGCCTGAAGCACATTCCAAAGCTCATCTTTCCCTGAAGTTTAAAAAAAAATGTTACAAGATATACTACCAACGGCTTTGGTTGGATGATTGTTGTGTATGTTGGGTTTTGCAGAAAGCTTTAACCATGTGTGGGGGCTATCATTGTGATATAAAATGTTGTAAATTATCTCAACCCATCATGATTCCTTATAAGATGAGAACCATGGGTTATCTCTCAAACTCTTTATGCCTACTAGTTTAGCAAAAGAAGCGAACTTTGTTGAGCCCCGGGAATTGTTATTAGGTCATCATTTGGATATAAAGTCTGCAAAAGCATGATGTGGAAGTCGCATCCTTTTAAAACAAAAGAGAATGATTTCTAGGGATTTGCTTCAATATGATTATAGTTGGTGATATTTAGAAGCAGCCTAGCAAACACCTTAAAATGAACTTTAGGAGTTCTCTATTTCCAAAGACAACAAAAGCAATCAAGCTAGTATACGATTTAGCGCTTTACCCATTTGTTGAGGTGAAAATTCTCCTTCTACAAGAAGCACAGCTAGTATTCTTGCTGTTTCTGTGGGCTTTTCAATAAATCTTGCTATCTTTAAAAAAAAAAAAAGAAAAAAAGAAAAATGATTGGATCTTTTTGTCTGAAAGTGCATAGCCTAGTTGCAAATCGGATGATTAGTGATGTGCACCATTTGGGAAGAAGAACCTCAACCCTCCAAAAATACTAAAGATACCCAAAGGGGTTGAAATGAAAAAATGTGCCTAAGCTGGACCCCATCATGTCATCTGATGGACTAAAATATTTAAAAGGAATAAGTTAGAATGTGTCACTTGCATAAATGGGGGGTTGTAGACTTCTGGCTACTAAAAACATAAAGACATGCATTTAACCAACAAAACTCAAAAACGGTCATCCAATTATGTTCAAGTTCGGCTAATACCAAACAGAATTCAACAAGTTCTTCATTCAAACAAACCAACATCTTTAACGTACGGTGGGCAGAAATAGTTCAAAATCAATGCTCATTGTAGTTTATAAGTATATATAAACCAAATAACCTAATAATATTTACTATATACTAGTAACATACAAGTAATATCGGGGCACCATACATAAGCTACAAGAATATCATGTCCCGCTAAAACCAACATCCTCCTCTAATAACACACACACACACACACACACACACACACACACACACACACACACACACATATATATATTTGGTTGATTATTATCCATGCTCAATTGCAACATTCATTCACCATCCAAAACCATTGGACAACGAGCTAGCTGCCTATATCCACACATCTTCTAATTCAACTAATTATTAACAAAATTTATAAAAATAAAAGATATCTAACCAAATTCAAGGTTTTGAAGACTTATAATTCGCCCAAGCTGTCTATTTAGGTTCACCACAGAGGAAATGGATTTGGACCTATACGGATTATGAAATACTAAGCATTAGAAAAACCAAAACCCATAAATTAACTGCTTTTCAACACATCAATCAATATGGTCATATACTACAAAGAGAGAGAGAGAGAGAGAGAGAGAGAGAGAGAGAGAGCAAATCCATCCATCAATCTTACCTACATAAATGATCAATAATAGTTAATATATTTTATCTTACAAGAAATCATCAAGAGTGAATTTTCATGTTCTAACAAAAAATAAAAAAAAAACACAAGGAAATCAAGTTTGAGGCTCAACTCACAAAAGGTCATGTACCAAGCTAGTCACACACATACATCCTCTATAGTAAATATACCTCATCTTGCCATAAATCATTGAAAAACGACTATTCACCAGTTGCTTAGATAAAAAAAGAAAAAAAGAAAAAAAGAAAAAAGGAAAAAAAAAAGAGCACAATAAAAGAAATTGGGTTGAAGGTCAACCACAAATAAATCTGACAATATAGGGGATTGTTTGATAAGTGTGAATAAGTACAAAGTCTAGTCATAAATATTATGGATAGACTGTAATAAATTTTCGAGGCCAAACGACAAATCCTCCCATGCTGACCTCTCCAAGTATATGATGATAACCATCTTCCTTCCACAACTTTGCATGCGCAACAATAATCTCGGCCAATATAACGCTAAAATATTCCTCGCCCAGCTTAGATCCATGGACTAATGCGATAGGATCAACTCCATGCACCTTACCACGAGCAAGTACCCATTTCTTCTAATTGCAAAGATCGCATCTCTTGCCCAAATGTATCGATTTAGGCTATACAAAATGTCTGTTGTCAGTACACATATTAATTTATAGTGTAAACATAAGCTTAAACTAGCTAGTATTAGGGAAACATGTACATACCGAAGAGGCCTGACTAGATTTAAATGGAAGTGTTGCAGGGGAAGGGATAACAACCGGTTGCCCTTGACTATCTGCCATGGATTTAACAGTCTGTTTGAGTTGTGACAGGGTTTTCTCGACATCCTTTAATTTCACTACCAAAAAATTGGGAAAAGGCTGCGGGGACTAATGTGGGTTTTTGCTACGAATTTAATCCGTAGCAAAATTACTATGGATATTATCCCTAGCTAAAAGCTATTAGCCACCAAAGCGTAGCTAATGTTTGATGGTCCCTCGAGTGATTCTATGGGGTCCACGAAAATGTGTTTGTATGTTCTAATCCATTCATCAATTTTTATAGCACATTTTAGGGTATAATCCTAAAAAAGAGGCATATCTAACCCTCAGGTGGACCACACCGTAGGAAAGAGTGACATGAACTTCCTACCATTGATCATTTGTATGGTCCATGGAAGTTGGATCTGCCTCAATTTTGGTATCTGGGCCTAAAATGACCTTTCAAAATGGATGGGTGGAGTGGATACGTGATATACATCACGATGGGCCCCACGTGCTCAGTCATCACGGTGGACCTTCGTGACCCGCGTTCATAATTTTTTTTATTTTCAGCGAAATCGCCCCCGCCCGCCCACCCGCGCGCGCTTATCGCCCAAAAACCCTAGGGACCTCTCTCTCTCTCTCTCTCTCTCTCTCTCTCTCGCCCACCCCCTCCCTCTCCCTCTCCTTCTCCCTCTCCCTCTCAATCTTGTTGACCCAACCGAATTTAGAAAAACCCCGTCAGATTTGGGTTTCTTCTCCAAATTCGTGATCCGTCTCTCAATCTCAGGTCAGGTTCATGTGATTTGCAATCGGGTTGGGTTTGGGTTGAGCAAATTTAGTTCTGGTTAGGTCTGGTCGGGAACAATCACATGTATAGAGGAATTCGTGTTGGTTTCGAGCTTATGCATGCAACGTTTACAATTTCCGAGTGACTGCGTATCAAGCTTCATACACTGCCAGAGTATCAAATAACCCCCTTTCCTCTTCTAGTTTTCAAAAGGGGCTGTATATAGCTCAACAGCTTCAACTCGGGGGTTTACATTATCTGTACCTGCAGAAGATCTTATGGTAATTTTCATTCTCAAATCCCCAAATCTTGATTTTGTTTGTCTTCCTTCTGTTGGGTTATTTTAGATTTCTTTTGATTTTTTAATTGTATATATATATTTTCAAGATTATTGAAATCTGGAGTGATCCTATGAATTTTAGGAGTAATGGATTCATTGCCGGAGGATTTCAGGTCAGGTTCAAAACCCAACCCAACCCAACCCAACCCAACCCGCCCAATTTCACCCCTGCTTAACCCTTTTTTCTTGTTCTGATCTTTAACATTCCAAATGATATGCAGATTTTGATGTGGTTGGACACTACTCGAGGCCAGACATTCTGAGCCTGACAGTCACATCTGGATCTAAAATTGAAGGCTCTCAAAAACCGTAAGAGCCACTTTCAACAGGTTCGCAGTTCAGATCTTCCCTTCCATTCCTTTGTATGCTTATTTATGTTTGGATGGATTGAAATCGATTCCTGTGACTATGTCAGTCACCACCGAAATCTGGTTGTATCACCTGGCATTGGGCTGTTTTGGGTTGATGCAGGCCGGTATAGCTGTATCTTTTATGGATTGAACAGGTTCAGATCAGATGGTACCCACCAGATTCAGACAATGCTTGAAAATTTACATATCATTTGATGAAAGCTATATGTTTTGTGTGTTTCTCCCTTATTGGAAATTTACATATTGGGGTTGACTCCTGTTTTGGGATGCTGTGATGCATGCATGACATCCAAACCGTCCATCAGATGAGTCCGCCCATGGAATCAATCAATGCACTACCTGGCTATGTTTAGTGTCAATAGATGGATCCATCAAATTCTTGTAATTGTGGCTTTACCCATCAATAAACATGCAGAGTTTGTTCCTTTCTGTTTATCACATGCTAAGATAAACATGCATAGTCTGATTCTTGTAATCTCAGTTGAATGTAGACCATTGTTGTATCTATTTCCTCAACCATCTATTTAGAGACCACCAATGTGAGCTTAATAATTTTCCAATCTAAGTGATTTTAAACGTGGGGCCCATCAGGTTAACAGTTTGGGTCACCAAACCATGGGCCTCACTTGAACAAAAGAAACAAGGATTTCAGTTTTTTATTTCGCTTTGCTATATAGAATCTGTTTACTCCAGTAACTTTTAAAGCTTGCCAAAATTTTTGTAGGAATATTCTGCTTCGGTTGTTGCTAATGATGCAGAACCTTCAGAACGTATATTCATATATGCTTGTTTTGGGACATTTGTTTATTAAATTGTTTTGGTCATTGCCATGGGTTGTTGTTGTGATTGGGACCTTGTTGTGGGATGATCCAGGGCTTGCATGGTCATGAAAATGTTGGTTCTTTCACTGGATGTATTAATTTGAGCAGCGTACATGTCAATGTTTGAGATGCTTTGATTTTTTGGAAGGAGTTCTTGCTGTTGTATAGGGTTGATTCTAAACAGAGGGTTCATTGATGTCTTAGCTTGGAGGTCTGAGGTTGAACAAGTGTTAAAGTATAACATGTTTAGAAGAAATGGCGGTGGATGTTGGCCTTCCCTGAAAAACAGGTCTGTTGGATAAACAGGCGAGCCATGGTCGTGGGCACAATCTCAGCCATCTGTTGGATAAACAAGTGGGCCACGGTTGCTTCTTTTTACTTTCGAATTTGCTTTCTCAATTCCAATGCCATAGCTAGGACAAGGCCCTCATGAGAGGATGATCATGATGGCGATGATAGCATTGGTAACAGCATATACTATTAGTACCATGAACAAGATGCATCTAGTCCTGTGATATTTGGTCAAATAATGCTAGTATATTATGTTTGTAAGGATGCGATCTGGTGCCCTGCCTCTCATCCGAGCACTGTATTTCACATGAACTTGGAGCATCCTTTTTTAAATCTTTCCTAGATGGGAATATTCCTATGCCATGGTAATATAATCAGTGGAGGACTGGTCTATCATGATTGACTCCTTTTTACATGTATTGATTTTGTTTAGCATCCAAATATGACAGGGAAAAGAGAGATGATGTATGAGATGAGAACCTTGAGAGCAAAGTACAAAAATTGGTAGAAGAAACTACACCCTGATTTAGTTCATTCAAATTCTGAGGTTTGAGCATGTACACTTCTAATCTTGAAAAATGTTGTACTGCTCTTTTTATTTTTTTGGGTTGCTAAATCAATATATTTGTGCTTTGTATTTTTTTTCTTGCCTATTGTTTAGGAAGAAAGGACATGCTGCTGAACAGTCTGCTAAAGTGATTGATATATGCTTACCGCACACTCAACAAACCATTGTCAAGGGCATTGTATCTAGTATGGCCCCTTTTTCTAGAGGCATTATACTAGCACCGAAGGGTTGTAAAGTACCTTGGTTCTTTAGTTTGTACAAGTTGAGCCATTGTTCATTGATCTAAAATTGTTGATATAATAGCCTTACCGTGGATAGCTCATGCACCATAAATCCCTCGGATTAGTAGATTCTAGCTGTATAATATGTGACCTTTTTCTTGGTTGATTGTGAACTGTTGCTTGTTTTTTTTCTCTTTGGTCGTTTTTTTTTTTAGTGTGACATCCATCCTGTCCATTAGATATGTGACCCCAAAATAGCCCTCAGGCCAAAAATCAGGTGGGCCACAACATGGGGAACAAGGTAGGATAGGATGCCACCATTGGTATGCATGTGGGGCCCATTTTTGTCTCTATAGAATCTAGGCCATTCAGACCCTTCATCTGGCTTCGATGAAGGATTAGGTCAAAATTTTCAGGAGGTTCTACAACTTTGGTGGCCTCATGGAAAATCAAGGTTGGGTGTCCACTCTCAACTTGTTCCATGTTGGGGCTATTTGAGTTTTGGATCAGAGCAATTTTCAGGGCATTCGGGCTTGTTTGAGGTAATGCATCTGATGGACAGGATGGGTCCTCAAAATGTCACGTGGCACACACCTAAGTTGGACTACTAGGTAGCTCCACGCAGTGCAACTCGTAGGTGAGCACCAATATGTACATATGTGATGTATGTATGTATGTGCATGCATGCATGTACATGTGTGTGTGCGTGCATGTGCATGGAGGTCTCAAGTCCAACTGGTTGGACCAGAGGTTATGGTCCACCCAGTGGATAACTTCTAACTTTCCAAGCGGATGGGACATCCAACCCATTCAATAAATTGGCCCCACCATGAGAAACAATTTATGCAAAAATCAGCCCCATCCACTGAACAAATGGACAACACTTGTATTTTGCTATTTATCGTTGGCTATACATTGTTTTCCTTGGTATGGCTCATTTGATGATTGGATATGGCTGATTTTTGCACTAATATCTCTTATTTTATCTCAAGTTAGTCGTGTAAGTGCAATAGTTGCTGTGTTTTTTATCTCGCCAAACAGGTCATTATATTGCTCATGAATTGATTGTGAACTGTTTCTGTATTTTCTCAAATATCCATTTGCTTTAAATATCTCGAACATTTCCCAGGGGGATTGGACAAAACCATTCAGGCTGAAATTAGAGGCTTCTCATGAATCGGCGGTTGTGATCATGAATCATGTCAATCTGGTTGAGATCCCTATGGATGTGGTAAGCAATTTGATCTGTTGTGCATTCTCAGTATTATTTTCAATTGTCTATTTGGTATTTCTTTTGTTTATATAGGTCCTTCCACATGTAAGGAGAGATGGATACAATGCCACGAAGTCTTTATTTGTTTTAGCTTGAGATGGGTTGAATTATCAGGGCATGTACCAGAAACGGTTAGATATGTCGTCGATATTAAAAAAAAAAATTAAAAACACTAGCTACGGATATAGTCCGCAGCCCAAAAAAGTAATCCGTAGCGTTATCTACAAAATGCTACGGATCATATTTCTATAGCTACGGCTACTATCCGTAGCTCAACAAATATAGCTACGAACTATATCCGTAGCTATAGCTTAAAAGGCTGTCTATAGCACCAATAGCTACGGACCGGATACGGGTCTGCTACGGATTATATTCGTAGCTGTACATCTATAGCTACCAATATAATCCGTAGCCTTTGCCCTTTTTTGTAGTGTTTATTTGCCAATTTATCTCACTCTTATGTCACCGTGTTAAGCTTTTTTAGTACGGAGATTGTCTTCTTCAATGCAGTCCTAGATATAGTTCCACCTATACCCCACATGTGCCCTCTATTGTCACTCTCAATTTATTGTAGACAAAAATGGAAGTCAATTTATCAGAAAAGTCATAACTACCCATAAACTCAATTATTTGATGTTCAAGCATACCTGTGCAAGTGCATCATCTATACCAGTCATTAGAGATCCAGGATTACTACTCTTGAGCCTTGTTTATTTTTTCCTATGTCATAATTCAAAAGAAACCTTAATAACTCAAAATCACGTTTATATTCATTATGATGGAAGTCGGGAGGTATGAGGGGTGCACTTACTAAGATTTTAAAAAACTGGAATTTGTTTTCCTTTATTGTATGGGCTCAAATGTACATATCAGACCTACTGATCTCGGCATCAGAGGTGAGATTCTTCTCAAGTGCCTTTCCCATGTTACATCAATGCCAATATGCATCATTAATGGAATTAAAGAATGCATGGTATAATTTGAAATAAATAAATAATACCATATATATTTTAAGACATATACCATCTGATGGCATGTGACAGCAAAGCTACGCCGCCCAAGTGTAGAAGGGCCAACTTACTTGGCCCGATTGGATGCATTCCTTGCACTTAACTCTTGGAAATCGTGGCTATTGCGTTGATCCACAAAGGTAATCCAGTCCTCCATAGGCACACCAGCAGGGGCGAGATCTTGTTTCACAACTGCAGGATCCTTACCCATGATAAACTTAGTATATAAATTAGTCTTGTAATTCCTCCAACATGCCTTCATGCGATTCAGAACGTAATCTAACCACACTCTCATGTTAAAACTCAAAATTTCTATTACAGTTGTGAATCGTTCATGTCCAGGGCCTAATTAGTCTATAAAATATCTTAGGAAGAGTGGTGGAGCCTATGGAAATGGGTCCATGCCAAGTTCAACCCAAATAGTCTTAAGTTTTGGTATAACACATAAATGGTTTTAGGCCGCCTTGGGGCCTAACTTGCGATCATGTGGGGCTCACATTTGACAAAAGAATTTACTCATCTAGTAGCCCCATGCATGGGCTTCACAACTCAGAAAGTATGGCCCCTTGAAGATGCGCTTATAAATTTTGGCAAGAGCTCAAACATTGGCACTTGAAGGACTATGCAGAAATGTTGTGCAAGAATGGTTTTTGTCCAACTTTGGGAGGTTGCCATAAACACATGGGGCCATATTTCAACATACCGTCAAGTGTCCCTGGTATTCCCATATTTGGTCATAAAAATTCATAAGGTATGACCCTCTGATTACATGTGTACAATTTGTGGCACATGGCCCAACATAGCCATCTGAAATTTCTGCACAACTTTGCCTAGCCCCAATTTGGAGTCAGACAAAAGATCACGTAAGGCCCACATTGGTCCAACTAAAGTATCATTTCTCTACACACCTATGTAGATTAGAAATTCATCTTAGTGGCCCCAATATATCTCATACATGGAGCTCACCATGGGGACCCAAAGTTGGTCCCGGACACAAAATTCATACTTGTAGTTTTTAGCAATGGGTCTGTCCCAACTTTGTCTCCACTTCACCAACGCATGAGGGTTATTTCCAATGAAGTAGTAGAACATTACCATACACTAACATGTAGAATAGACATATCCCATTATGAGATTTGGGGCCTACCATATGGTGGCAAACAGGCCTACTTGCAACATAGTCTAGTAAGAAAATTTCATCAACATACTTAAGGAAATATCACCAAATAGAAAATATAAAGGAAAGAAAAAGTGTCCAAGGCAAGAGGGGCCCACATGCTGGAAATAGTATAGGTAAGATACGTACATTATGAGTGAGTTCCACTTACTAGACCACACAAATAAGGATCATCATCACACAAATTACAATATTCTAGTAAAAAGTTGGTTCATCCAGGCGCGGATTGCCTACGAAAGCCTTTCGCAGGCATCTCCACCGCAAGGAATCTGGGTGGGGCCCACTGTGAGGTTTGTCAGAAATCTACGCCGTCCAACCGTTTTGTGAGATCATTTTAGGTGTTGCGACAAAAATTGAACGGGATCCAAAACTCAAGTGGGCCGCACTAAAGCAAAAGGTGTGTAGGGAAATTCTTATCGTTGAAACCTCTATGGGGTCCACAGTGATGTTTATATGCCATCCATACCGTTCATAATGTCATTCCTACTGAGATGAATTGAAAAACACAAATATTATCCTTATTCGAAACTTCTGTGGCCCCACGAATATTTCAACTATGGAAGTTCAATCGTCACGCTTTCGACCCACTTGAGTCTTGGATCCCGTTCATTTTTTTTGTCACAACGCCTGAAATGAGCTCACAAAATGGTTGGACGATGGAGATTTCTCACAAACATCACAGTGAGCCCCACCTAGATTCCGAGCATCACAGGCAATCCGCGTCCCTTTGGAAAAGTAAAGAGGAATGTGGGTTTTCCACCAAATATGCAGTAAAACACACCATCAGCTGTATAATTCATGGCACACTTATTTGATAGTTAAGATTGTCTTACATGCACAATTATTAACTTATACAAGTGGACCCACTATTTGGATGGTCTGGATAACCTTACATCAATATCACAAGTGATATGAAAGAGTCACCACCATTTAACATTATATCCAAAACTAATGTATTAATTTCTCTTGGTTTGGCTAGTGTCTCTGGTCAGTGCCTTATGGGCCCCACCATGATGTATGTGTTTTATCCATGTTGTCCATTAATTTGTACTTATCATTTCAGGGATTTATCTAAAAAATGAGGCAGATCTAAATCTTAGGTGGACCACACCATGAGAAAATAGTAGTGATTGAATGTCCACCAATGTTTATTTGACATCCAACCTCTTGATTAGGTCATACAAACATGGATGCAAGGAAAAAACAAATATTAGCTTGATCGAAAACTTTCATGGCCTCCAAGAAGCTTAATGGTGGGCATTCAATTACATTGTTTCCTGTGCTGATCCAGTTGACATTTGGATCTACCATTACAATCCATACCGTTCGTAACATCAGTCCTACTGGGATGAACATGAAAAAAAAAAAACAAATATTAGCCTGATTGAAAATTTCTATGGTCCCACAAATATTTCAACCGTGGGCGTTCAATCCTCATGTTTTCAGCCCACATGAGTTTTGGATCTAGCTCTTTTTTTTTTTTTTTTGGTCTCATGCATGTCCTAAAATGGGCTCACAAAATGGATGGACGGGGTGGATTTCTCATAAACATCACAGTAGGCCCCTCTTAGGTTCCCAACAATTTGGCTATTGACATTGGTCAGGTGTTAGTGGTCGGGCTCTGTGGACCCCACGATTATTGTGTTTTATCCATGTTGTCCATTCATTTCTCAAGATTAATTATTTTAGGGCTGGATCCTACAAATGAGCCATATCTAAATCTCAGGTGAACTACACCACAAGAAAACAATAGTGATTGAATGTCCACCATTAAAAACGTCCTAGGGCCCTGTAATGTTTAAGGCATATTTAATGGATAAAACTCATAAATCACGGTGGGCCCCACAAGCACCGACCAGTACCTGCTACAATAGTGGCAAGGTCAAAGATGATATGCAAACCATCATATAAGATAGATATTCAACAATGTGTTTTAACAGCGTTCAATTAGTGAATGCCATTAAAGTGGATATTTAACAATGCTAGATTGGTGCACGCTGTAAAAATAACAGCGTTCAATTAGTGAATGCCATTAAAGTGGATATTTAACAATGCTAGATTGGTGCACGCTGTAAAAATAGGTCATCGATGGCGTTCTTTTACCACACGCCGTTAATACTTACAATTTGTTGTAGTTGAATTAGAGGGTATAACAACTTAGTGGGTGTTACCTATACTGTGTGGGGCCTACCTTGATTATTTTTTTTCTGTATATCCATTCCATCCATCTATTTTTTCATCTCATTTTAAGAAGCGGTCCCAAAATTATAAGAAGATCCAAATCTCAAGTGGACCATACCAATAGAAAGAGTGATGAATAACCATTAAAAACATTGTTGCGGGCCACAAAAGCTTTGGATCAATTAATATTATCTTTCTAATTTTCCTTCATACAGATCTGCTTGACATTATCAACTGGTTGGATTACAAGTAAACCTTAAGAAAACATTACAATGGGCCAGCCTTTGGAAATTTTAATGGTGAGGCACTCAAATCAACATTCTTTCATGTGGTGTGATCCACCTAAGATTTCTCTCTATAAATTTTGGTATCACATCTTAAAATGGTCCATAGAAAATGGATTGACAGTGTGGATATACAGAAAATCATCAATGTGGGCCCCATGATAGGGGTAACACCCACTAATCTGTTACATGGGTAACACCTAGCTAATTCGCACCCCAATTTGAGCGATGATTGGGGCGCTAAAGACGGACAGTCCAGACAGGGGATCATATATGGGGCCCACTGTGTTGTATGTGGTTCAGCCACTCCATTCATCCATTTTTACATATCATTTTAGGGCATGATCCAAAAAATGAGGCAGGTTGAAGGTCCAAGTGGACAACACTAAAATCAACAATGGTCGGCAAGGATATGGCTCCTTACGGAGTGGTCCACTTGAGCTTTTGATCTAGCTCCTTCTTTGGGGTAAAACCCTAAAATGAGCTTTTAAAATTAATGGAAGGCATGGATATACATTAAATCATGAAGGTGGGCCCCAAGGTAAGGATAACAGGGTTAGTGCGCTGCATTAAATAGTTTTTGCATATTTTCACTTGCCGGCGGATTTAGACCGGCGATTCCGACGGCTGAAAGCCGTCGGACAATAAACGTGGGACCGTCGGGGAAGGTGCTTTTTTGGGTAGTTTTTCCCGACGGCCAATAGAGATTCGCCGACGGTTTCAGACCGTCGGAAATTTCGACGGCTAATAGCCGTCGGAGAAGAAGGCGGGGCCGTCGGAAAAGTCATTTTTTTAGTAGTGATGCTTATTTCAAATAATATTTTTTCTATTTTGGAAAAGTGATTTTATCAAATGAGTTTATTTAAAACAAGAATTAGAAAAAAAAAAAAAAAAAAACTTGTTAAAGTAGCTTTTATTGAATTAGAGTAGAGATGCCAAGCAAGCCCTAACTTTATTGGCTATGCATCAAAGCATATCCACTGATGCAATTTTTATAAGACAAGAATTGCAAACAACCTAGAGATTCATCAGCATCAAATGTTGCTGCGGTGAACAATGGAGATTCATCTTGTTAATAAAAGATAGGAATTAGATTTAGTAATCAATTCTAATTTATTTTAATTAGTGGTATCAGAGTTTGGGTAGAATCCCATGGGCTTGGGCGAACCCTGATGCGATCGAACCAACCCATCACCAGGCCTACGTACAGATGATCTACCTTACCGAACCGATAATCTGAATTTAAAAATAAAATAAAATTAGAAAGTATAGATGCACATATATGATGTATGTATATATGGATCCAATAACTGACTAACTGGGCTGGGTTTATCATTCCTCTAAACCCGTTTTCCACTCTTGAGGTGGGTTGTGCTTGAACAGGTCGGATCAATTGAGCCTATGGATTGATGAATAGGCCGAGTCAGATGTGACTTGTCCAAGTTAAATTGTATTCATGCAGTTCCAATATGGTTCAGTACCACAAGTCAATATTGAGAAAAGAGAGCGGCTCGATCCAAGACCAAACAAGTCACCAAATAAAGAAACATGGTCAAAAGTGAATATTCGAGTACAATTGAATTGGCTCCGAAGGTAGTGGGTTGAGGGTAAGGTTTGGGTCAAGATTACCTCTTTAATAAATGGAAAGGGCTTGGGCTGTGAAGCCCAGGCCCGGTTCTTAGGCCTTCAGCCTCAGACTAAATCCAGACCAAAAGAGGATGGGCCACACTCGGGTCAAGCACAGCTAAAGCTGTGAATGGTCCGGTCCATGGCCCATAAAAATCAAATTCTGAATAGGTGCCGCCTGATCAATTCAAATCCAGGACCTGCCCGGCCCATTCCGAGGCATAAGACCAGCCCATTCACTTTAGATTGTGCCAGCATAGGCATGAAATCCAATCCATCCAATGGTAGGGTATCACTCTGTAGATGCTAGGGAACATGAATCAGACAGGTTCACTTATCTAGTGGGCCACAGTGCATGAAATAAATGTATGACTCATCCAATCATCACATCACCCATTTCTAATGTCATGGCTCACCTGCTGTGAGGACCAGGTTTAGTTTTGGTCTAGAATCCACCAGATGGACGGCTTGGATATCAAATCCTTAATAGGTCCACCAGATCGATGGACCAGCCCGGATAAGTTCAAAATCTGGGCGCATTAGTATGAGCCCAGCGATTAAGGTTCAGCCAACATGTCTCACTGCATGGAGCTTGCACAAGGAGATGGCCAGATGATAGGAACCGTCCATTTTCTTGAGGCATAGTGTAGTTGCCACAATCCATAAACCAGATGATACTTACACGACCTTGGAACTCAAGAAGCCTCCATACTCGTCCTCAAGGGACTGCGGAAAATCCCAGTGAAAGAGTACTACGAAGGGCTGGATACCTGCGCACGTGCGAGAGTTGTTTGAGACAAAAACACCTTTGAAGTATTGTAAGTTGGGAAATGATCACATGGTTTCCAATGTAGGGTAAGTACCATGCGTCCAAGCTGTGTGGGGCCCACCCATTGTGTGTGGAACCCAAACAGTGGATCTTGTGAGACTCATGGGCACAGTAAATCCCAAGAATCGTTCCCATCAAAAACTCAGTTGGGACACACCACAGGGAGCAAGTGTACAATTGCGAGCGTCTAAAACATATAATTAATATTCACTTGTTGTGGCCCACCTAAATTTTAAAATGGCTTGAGTTCGAACACGTCCCTTTTAATTATCTTGGAGGGCTGCACATGATGAATGGGTGGATGTCATATGCACAAAACTGTGGAGCACTAGAACTTACTCTGCTGTGAGAGAGAGAGAGAGAGAGAGAGAGAGAGAGAGTAATGACCGTTGGATAAGAGCTCGTTGATGAGGTTGTTGTAATACTTGATGCCTTCCTCGTTCACTCCCCCACTCAGCCTTCCATCTGGGATTTACTTGAAGGCATTGATATACAATAGAACGTCTACAATCAAATTACGTATCCGGATACGAGAATCAAGTGGGCCGAAAACGTGAGGATTGAACGTCCACAGTTGAAATATTTGTGGAGCCACAAGAGTTTAGAATCAGGATAATATTTGTGTTTCCAGTTCATCCCAGTAGTAGTGACGTTATGAACGGTATGGATGTCATATAAACATCACTGTGGACCTCAGCGAGGTTTCAACGGTAGTAATATTCCTACCCATCTTTTCCTTTAGTGAGGCCCACTTGAGTCTTGTATCCGGTTCATTTTTGTTCTCATGTCCTAAAATGAGCTCCCAAAACGGATGGACGGGGTGGATTTATCAAAAACCACCACTGTGGGCCCCACCTTAGTTCCCAGTGCAGGAACTTCCTGGGCTTTCGCAGGAAATCCGCGCCCCACTAACCCACTCTACTTCCTGCCACCTGCTTTCCAATGAATTTGCCTTTATTTCTGCTCTCGATGTGTGGATCCATCTTTATTTTGCTTAACAGGTGTGGGTATTATTATTATTATTATTATTTTAGAATGATTAATAAATGGGTAAGTGGAGGGTATGCCCCAATCCATATCTGAATCCCACCCACACTGAATTATATATAAATGAATAAATAACATATGACACATATATTTCAATATTAAAACAGTGGATCGTCAAAGTCAAACCTATCAGCTGTCGACTTCAACGTGGACATGTTACCCACTGGAGGAGTGTATGACTCATGCAGCATAATTTATATACTAACTGAAAAGCATGGCCGTAGAATTTACATATAAAATCAAGAATCCTAATAAAATAAGGAGTTGATATTTAAGCTATTCATGGCAATTGATAGGCAAACACTAAAAAAATGTACACGTGGAAATTAATACCACAAACTAATTTTGAAATGGGCGCGGATTTCCTGCGAAAGCCTTGCGCAGGAATTCCCTGCGCTGGGAACCAAGGTGGGCCCACAGTGATGTTTTATGATAAATCCACACCGTCCATCCGTTTTGGGAGCTCATTTTAGGCTATGGAAACAAAAATGAACCGGATCCAATACTCAAGTGGGCCGAAAACGTGAGATTTGAACGTCCACAGTTGAAATATTTGTGGAGCCACAGGAGTTTCGAATCAGGATAATATTTGTTTTTCCAGTTCATCCCAGTAGTAGTGACGTTATGAACGGTATGGATGTCATATAAACATCACTGTGGACCCCAGGGAGGTTTCAACGGTAGTAATTTACCTACCCACCTTTTCCTTTAGTGAGGCCCACTTGAGCATTGGATCCGGTTCATTTTTGTTTTCATAGCCTAAAATGAGCTCTCAAAACGGATGGACGGTGTGGATTTATCATAAAACATCACTGTGGGCCCACCTTAGTTCCCAGTGCAGGAAATTCCTGCGCAAGGCTTTTGCAGGAAATCCGCGCCCTTTTGAAATAACCGTTGCCAAGTACCGTTCTCAAAAATCATATTGATTGAATGGCCGTAACCTCTGATTTATAGACACTTACTTGTTGAAATGTGACGATCTGATGTTTTCCACTTTTAATTGTCCAACAAATGCTCAGCAATCTAATAAACTGATAATCAAATAAGCCCAAATTTTGTACATTCTATGGTTAATCTGGGGCCCACAATTTGACGGTTTATATTTTAATTACTTGTATATCAAGTATGCAATTTCATTTGATGTTTTTATTATTATTATTATTATTATTATTAATTCAAAACAAAAACTATCATGCTATATTTGCACTCATTTATTGGATCAGCACTGTTCATCTTGCAAATCTCATGTGAAACGTACCCCAGCATGAAAATCAGGCAGTGAACTCATCATATACAAGTTGAATATCCATCGTTGGATATTCTTTTTTAATCACCTTCATTTCATTTCCTGTGGACCACACCTGAAGAGTGGATTGGCGATGTTGGGGCGAGGTCAAATTTCCCCTGAAGCCCTCAAAATGAGCGGCCATGATTTCAAAATATGTACCAAATTGGTACGTGTAAGGCACTTATGCAGATGGCATATGCAGGTGGGTGACTTCCATGCTGTGGCCAGTGGACTGAATGGCTCAGATCGATTGACCTATGCATAGAGTGAACACTAATTCATGCATTTTGAATTTAAAACAGCGTGTTCCCTTACGAGGCAATATTCGAGTCCAAGATATGGAGAATCTGTATGCGTCCAATCCCATTTCTTTCATGATCTTCACATCTTCCTGTAGCTTTTCACAGTCAACAGAGTATACCAAAATGAAGAGGAGGAATTTTGATTGAACTACAGGTACACTTTTATGCCACTCATCCCTCACTTTAAAAGGTTTGGAGATATTGTGGACGTTCTTGAAGATGAACGTTAGCAAAACCCATGCGCTCCCACACACACAGGTGTACATGTGAATGTGTGTATGAGAGCATGTATGTGTGGAGCCACACCACCGTATGCTTATGTGAAGTCCAGCGTTAATTACTACCAGTTGTGTAAACCCATTGTAGGTCCAGGGCCCAAAAATAACCCCAATTTGTGATTCAAGTGAGCCACATAAAAGCAAAACAGTTGGAAGAGGGAGGCCCACACTTGAATTTTACATGTCCTACTAGGATGTTTACCAAATTCCACTCTGACCATTGGATGAGCCATCTCGTGTTAGGTTCAGAGCTAAAAAAAAATAAGGTTAGCATGTGATTCAGGTGGGCCACATAAAAGATAATAGCTGTGAGAGAGTCGTCCACCCTTAAAAAAATTTCAAGGCCTATCATGATGATTATATAAAAATACACTCCACCATTAAATACTATATATAGTAAAATTTAAAATTGGGCACCTAAATTCATGGATACCCATGATTCAGGTGGGCCACACGAAGGATAATAGTTTGAAGGGTGGGCATGACTCTGTATACTATTTTCAATTGTCTGGTCCACCTGAATCTTGGATGGAGATGACTTTCTATCATTAGCTCTAATGTGGGGTGACACACTTGGTAGTCACGGTGGATATCATGTAAACATTATGGTGAGGCTACCCAAGCACACTCTGGTCAAGATTGCACCATTGTCTCCCGGGGTCTTGTTGAGTGGAATACATGCCTCATCCGAACACTCGAACAAGGTAAGGCTGTAAATGCCCGAGTTTAGGGTAGGTTTAGTCAAAATCAGACTTGCTCATTTATTAAATAAGTCTGCGTCTAAATTTTAAACCCATACCCTTTTACTAAATGAGCTGATTTGAGTTGGATTCAGGTTAACCCTATCAAACCCATTTATAAGGATTTGGGCTTGGTTAAAGGACATTCAAACCTTGAACCAAATCCATTTATAAATGAGTATAATGGGTCTGGTCGGGTCTAACAAGTCTAGGTCACCTTGATTTTATATCAAAATTAATCAATGCCAATTAATGATAAAAATGCAAACCTACACTAAGTTTCCGAGGTAAATTAATATAATAAAAATACCAGATCCACTTGAGTCTTTAATCCACCTCATTTTCAGTCTTATGTCTAAAGCTGAGCTGGCTAAATGGATGGATGAGGCAGATTTCTCTCTAACATCATGGTGGGTCTTGCTTAGCATCTTGACGTAGGAACTTCCTACAAAAGCCTTTCACATGCAATACATGTACATCCTAATTAGGCCTGACAACAGGTCGTGTTGAATCGTGTTCGTGTCGTGTTGTGTTCATGTCGTGTCAAAAATTTGCTCACCCAAACCCGGCTCGTTAACTAACGAGTAGAAACCTAGAAACTCAAACACATTCGTTAATTTAATGGGTTACCCATAACCCGACCCGTTATGCCAATCTACTCATCAAATGGCCACATTGTTGATGAGGACAACTGATAGTCTAACCCAACATATAGATGTGGTCTACCTAGTGGGCCCATTCTATCACTGAAAACAATAAGATTCACTAGTGAGACGAGCAGGAATCACCTGTACATTGCAATATTGCATATGATAAAGTGCCAAGGTTCATAGTTGGACCATGGTTTGGTGATCTAGACCATTATGTTAACGGGTTAAACGGGTTCGCGGGTGAAACACTGACCCGACCTATTATGTTAACGGGTCTTAACAAGTCAACCCATTAGTGACCCGACACAATAAGGTTGGACCCGAACACTGATTTTTTCGCGTGGGTTAACGAGTTGTGTGAAATTTTGCCAAGCCTAATCCTAATTCACTAATCCCACGAGCTTTGGCGCATCAATTCAGATTCTGTGGTGTCCCATATTCCTAGCTGGACATGTGTATTTATAGTTTTCCCATGTTACTTGTCAGGATATACAAGCATTTCTCTGTGTTTAAAACCGGTTCTAGAAGGTCCACGTCTGGATGAGTACTAGTCCCTTGAAACATAGACAGGGCAGACTGAATAGGCTCGGGTCGGGTCATACTTAGCATATCCAAATATCATGTGGACCACACCACAAGAAACAGTGGTGATTGAATGCTTACCATTAGAAACTTTCAGGGCCAACTGTAAGCAAATCTATAATATTTATTTGCTATCCAACTCGTTGATAAGGTAAAAAAAGACTTGATGAAAGGAAAATACAGATATCAGATTGATCCAAAACTTCAATAGCCTATAAAAAGTTTTCATGGTCATTCACAACTTTTCCCAGTACTGTGTGGTCCATTAGAGCTTTGGATCTTCTTAAGTTTTTAGGAAAATTTTAAAAACTGAGCTGAAAAAATGGATGAACGGCATAGATATACAACAAGGTAGGCCCCACGCGGTAAGGTAACACCCATTACCCCGGTAACACCTAATCTGCTCCGCCGATGGGGGAAGCAGCGTGGTGTGCGGAAGTGGATTCCGTGGCGTGCCACACCACCGAGTGGTGCGTTGACGTCACCAAGTTTTGTGGGTTTCACCATGAGGTATATGTTATATCCATATTGTCCACTCATTTTAGGGTATAGATAAAAAAAAAAAAAGACATACAGAGTTCAAAGTGGACCACACAACAAAAAGCACTGAACACTGTTGAAACCTTTCTAGGGTCCACCAAGATGATTATTTTCTATCCAACCTCTTCACAAGGCTACAGAGACGTGGATGAAGGTAAAACACAAATATTACCTTGATCCAAAACTTTTGTGGTCCCAAGAAACTTTCAATGGTAGGTGCTCAATCCCATTGCTTTCTGTGGTGTGGTCCACTTGACCTTCAGATCTGCTTCATATTTTGGTTCATTCCCTAAAATATGAGAGGATAACGTATGGACGGCATGGATATAAAGCAAATACAACACATTGAGCCCCACAGATCCCAACACATTAACACAGCCCCGCTTAGCGGTGGCGTCGGCAACACCACCAAATCCGCGTCCCCTTGTCCTTATTCGAGAAATGCTACACCCACGAGGATATATATATCTATATATATATATATATATATATATATATATATATATATATATATATATATATATATATATATATATAGAGAGAGAGAGAGAGAGAGAGAGAGAGAGAGAGGAATGCTCACCTGCGCACTTCTCGTGAGAGACACTCATGAGCACTTTTTCATGGCTCATCGCACGTGATGTGAGCCCAAAATCTGAGCCGTCCATGTGATGCAGCACCCCAAAAAATCCCTAGGGCCCATCTTTCAACTTGTTCCAGAACTTTGATGGGCCATGAAAGAAGGAAACAGTTTCCTCCCTTGATTTGCCTCTTGCTTTCTGCTGCGGCCTATCAGAGTTTTGGATCAGATTGAAAGATGGGCCCAAGGGGTTTTTTGGGGTGCTGCATCACATGGACGGCTCAGATTTTGGGCTCACATCACGTGTGATGAGCCATGAAAAAGTGCTCATGAGTGTCTCTCACGAGAAGTGCCCAGGTGAGCATCCTCTCTCAGAGAGGAATGCTCACCTGGGCACTTCTCTCACGAGAGACTCGTGAGCACTTTTTCATAGCTCATGGCACATGATGTAAGCCCAAAATCTAAGCCGTTCATGTGACGCAGCACCCCAAAAAACCCCTAGGGCCCATCTTTCAACTTGTTCCAGAACTTTGGTGACCCATGAAAGAAGGAAATAGTTTCCTCCCTTGATTTGCCTCTTGCTTTCTGCTGCGGCCCACCAGAGTTTTGGATCAGATTGAAAGATAGGCCCTAGGGGTTTTTTGGGGTGTTGCATCACATGGACGGCTCAGATTTTGGGCTTACATCACGTGCGATGAGCCATGAAAAAGTGCTCATGAGTGTCTCTCACGAGAAGTGCCCAGGTGAGCATTCATCTCTCTATATATATATATGAGAGAGAGAGAGAGAGAGAGAGGAATGCTCACCTGGGCACTTCTCTCATGAGAGACTCGTGAGCACTTTTTCATGGCTCATCGCACATGATGTAAGCCCAAAATCTAAGCCGTCCATGTGATGCAACACCCCAAAAAACCCTTAGGGCCTATCTTTCAACTTGATCCAAAACTTTGGTGCGCCACAGCAGAAAGCAAGAGGTAAATCAAGAAAGTTCTGGAACAAGTTGAAAGATGGGCCCTATGAGTTTTTTAGGGTGCTGAATCACATGAATGGCTCAAATCTTGGACTCACATCATGTGCGATAAGCCAAGAAAAAGAGCTCACGAGTTCTCTCACGAGAAGTGTGCATTCCTCCCTCCCTCTCTCTCTCCCTCCCCCCCCTGTGTGTGTGTCTATATATATATATATATATATATATATATATATATATATATATATATATATATATATATATATACATGGCGGCGGCTAGTCATGCAATGCACACGCCTATTAAATGCGCAACGCACCCACCCCGGACGCGGATTAGCTACTGACAGGTTGAGTACCTATAATCCACTGAAGTGACGTCACCAGCTTCTGTCAAGCCCACCATGATATATGTGTTGTATCCACACCGTCCATGCATTTGCAGATATCCTTTTATGGCATGAGTCAAAGAATTAGAGATATTTAAATCTCAAGTGGATCTCACCAAAGAAACACAATTGGGATTGATCTCCTACCATTAAAAACTTCTTGGGACCACAGAAGCTTTCAATCAAGCTGATATTTTTGTTTTCCCTTCTTCCATGTTTTTGTGAACTTATGAACAAGTTAGATCTCAAATAAACATCATGGTGAGCCCAAAGAAGGTTTCAACGGTATCGTCACTGTCCCCACTCTTCTCCTTGGTGGGGTCCACTCGAGCTTTGGATCAGTCTCATTCTTTATATCATGCCCTAACATGATCTGTCCAAATGGATGAACAGTGTGGATACAACGCATGCATCATGGTGGGGCCCACAGAAGTTGGTGACGTAACTTCAGTAGCGTTACAGCTACTCAACCTGTGAGTAGCTAATCCGCGTCCACCCACCCCGACGCCTCTACCAGCTGGGCTAGCCGGCATTCCCCACGAGTTGGCTACACCGGCTGTAGCAATGACCCCACTATGATGTATGTGTTGTATCCACGCCGTCCATCCATTTGACAAGAACATTTTAGGGCATGAAAAAAAAGAGGCAGATCCTAACCTCAAATGAACCCAGCACAGAAAATAGTGGGGATTGAACGCCAACCATTAAAAAATTCTTGGGGGCCACTTGAGCTGCGGAACTGCCTGATTTTTGATATCATGGCCTAAAATGTTCTCACCAAATGGACGGATGGAGTGGATACAACACATACATCATGGTGGGGTCATTGCTACACCCGGTGTGGCTAGCGTAGCTAACTCATTGGTGTAGCAAAATTTTTCTCATATCCTACCGCAATGATAAATTAATAATAGGATAGCGAGGACGCGGATTCGCTACTGACAAGTTGAGTAGCTATCTAGCTACTGAAGTGACGTCACCAACTTCTGTGGGTCCCACCATGATGTATGTGTTGTATCCACACCGTTCATCCATTTAGAGAGATCATTTTAGGGCATGACCTAAAGAATGAGACAGATACAAAGCTCAAGTGGACCCCACCAAAGAAAACAGTGGGAATTGATCTCCTACCATTAAAAACTTCTTGGGACCACAGAAGTTTTCTATCAAGCTGATATTTGTATTTTACCTTCTTCCATGTCTGCGTGAACTTATAAACAGGTTGGATCTCAAATAAACATCATGGTGGGCCTGAGGAAGGTTTCAACAGTCACATCACTGTCCCCACTATTTTCTTTGGTGGAGTCCACTTGAGCTTTGGATCTGTGTCATTCTTTAGCTCATGCCCTAAAATGATCTCTCCAAATGAATGGACGGTGTGGATACAACACATGCATCATGGTGGGGCCCATAGAAGTTGGTGACGTCACTTCAGTAGCTAGATAGATAGGGCGCGACTTGGGTGAGACCCCGGAACCAGCTATGTGGGTGGGACCCTGAACCTAGGGCCCACCTACATGCCTTTAATCTGATTTTTCAGATTATTTTGTAATATGGTACAGAAAATGAAGAAGATTAAAATTTTGGATGGACTACAACATAAGAAATACTGGTTAATGACCATTAAAAACCTTTTGTGAGCCACAAAAATTTTCTATCAACCTGATATTTGTTTTTTCCTTTCATCCCTGTCTACGTGACCTTATCAACAGATTGGATGGTCAATAAACATTACGGTGGACTCCAGGAAGTTTTTAAAGGTCACGGTTGAATGATAATTGTTCTTGGGGTGTGGTCCACCTGAAATTTATATGTGTCATTTTTGGGACTGAATCCTAAAATAATACGAAGAAACAGATGGACGGCGTGGATCTTCAAAGAATACATCCAGGTGGGCCATAGGTTCAGGGTCCCACCCACATAGCTCCGAAGTCTCACCCAAGTCGCGCCCGATAGCTACTCAACCTGTCAGTAGCTAATCCGCGTCCGGAAAGCGAGTGCTGACCTTGTAGCGATGATACGAATCCACGGCTATGTCTCAATAGCCTTGGTCCTTGATTTTTTCTGCTGCCATAAGTCACAAGCATCTTTTGTCAATGCCCCACCAAAGGAATGGCTAATATAAAAAGGAGGCCCCAATCTGATCAGGAAAATGTGTTTGTCCAACTTGATCTGACACGTAGCAAAGGGTTGTAACCGGGTTGACCATCTAGTGGATCCCACATGTGGGCATTCCAAGTTTGAAAATTGCACCTGACAGCTAACCATTTCCATTTTTGCTGTTGTAGATCACACTCATATGCTAAGGCAGTACACTCTGAACAATTTTCATACATTGGACGTGGTAGGATCACTCGATGGATGGTTTGGATCTTTACCTACCTGCCATTTTTTTTTAAATGGTAGTGACTCACCTCCTCACACGTGGTACACATGGACAGCTATCCGGGCCATCCAAATTGCGGAGCAGACTGTGGATGGAACATATGTCTAGAATTACACTGGTCAAGCAATCCTATCCATCCAATTGATGGCTATCAATTGGGTGATTGAAACTAAAAGTGTGAGCTATCCAAATTCCATGGGGAAATTCAGACGGTTCCGATAGTCATCTCTGTCTAATTTTTGGATAGTGGTCCATCCACAGTTGGGTCAATGAATTGGACAGTCAGGGTTTCTGCACAACTGTGATTTGTGTTTGGTTTAGTGCCAGTATTGTTTTTGAAATGGTGGTAAACAGCGACAGAAGTCTGCCTGATATTTCTAATCGAGGACCGTTTACTGCTTTCTTTGCAAATGTCCATTTGCGATGATCAATCAGCGTGATTTCTGGGCTATTGGTGATCTAGCGGAGCTCCCAACAGATGGACGGCTCCGATCATTCGAACATGCAGAGAGAGAGAGAGAGAGAGAGAGAGAGAGAGAACCCGGGTGTGTGCGCGTGTAGGCATCCCAAATGCTGATGCCTTTGCTAACTTTATTGGCTATGCATCAAAAGCATATAACTCCACTGACGCAATTTTTACGGACAAGAATTGCAAACAACCTAGAGATTCATCAGCATCAAATGTTGCTGCGGTGAACAATGGAGATTCATCTTGTTAATAAAAGAAAGGAATTAGATTTAGTAATCAATTCTAATTTATTTTTAATCAATGTGGTATCAGAGTTTGGGTAAAATCCCTGCCCCCATTTGCATCACTCACCTCACCTCTTGTGCTTTTGCCTTACGCCACACTCACACACACACTCTCTCTCTCTCTCTCTCTCTCTCTAAAGAGAAACTAATACGCCAACATCAGCACATAATGGTCATGTCCTTTTGGCCTATGGGGTGAAAATGGCGCTGATCCACTCTCCACAAGGCCCATACCTATACGTTTCGGTCATGTGGAGTCATTTGATACTTTGGGCACATATGATGCTTGATATACTAAGTACTTAGAAAATGGTACAGATGGCATGCATATATACATCAATTAGCTCCCTGAAAATCTGAAATCTCTGTTTTTTTTTTTTTTTTTTTTTTTCCGGGTCTGACTCTTCAATTCCATTTCTGAAAATGAGCAGTAGGAAGGAAGAGGAGCGGAATGAGAAGATCATCAGAGGTTTGATGAAACTGCCTCCGAATTGGAGATGCATCAACTGCAATAGCGGTGTTTTTGCCCTAATCATGGCTCGGATCTTGGAATTTTATGCCCTAATCAGGTTTTTTTAGGGGTTTTGCTTCTACTGTTTCTTTTTTCTATGAAATGAAGTAAATCTAGTTTGATTCTCGTGTTCTTTTACTTTCGTAGCTCTGATCTGGTCGAAATGATAGGGTTTTGATTGCCGATTATAGTTCTAGTTGGAACTCTTTTTCTTTCAGCCAGAAGTTTTGATTGTAAGAACTCCTGACCAGAAACGAAGAATACCTTCGTGGGCGGCCACCTCTGGCAAGTATGTTGCACTGCGCCTTGTATTATAATCAGGGTCTTTTGCGTGGGTGAACTTCTTCTCTGGTTTTGTTGCAACCAAGATCCATGCCCGCCTCATTCTCCTCTCGGTCATCCCTGACAACTTCCTTGCCTCAAAGTTCATCACTACGTACTCCAAATTCGTCCATATCCATCACGACTGAAAGGTGTTCGACGAAATTCCCCACAGAAATATCTTCTCTTTCAATGCCATAGAGGTTGAGCCGGAAAGGCTCTGAATTTGGGGTGGTTGCAAGCTGTGGCTGGCTATCATGTTTCCTTTGATGGTGGGGCAGCTGAGTGAGTGGCTGGCAAAGAATTGATTGTTGGTTGGATTTAGTTCTTTTGTTGTTGAGTCTCCAGCCATTTTTTTTTCCTTGTTGTTTTGTCTCTCTGTTTTATGCTGTATGTTGTAGTTATATGATAGGTGATGCCCGGACTTTTTGGGACTCTTGCATGTTTTAGGAGTAAGTCCAAATTATTTTTCCAATAAAAGTAAGTCCAAATGCATGTCTGAACAAGCTGAATCCAAACGCATGTCAATTTGATTTTGTGTGAATGCTCCATGGTAGGGCCTACCTTATAAATGGTCTGGATCTTATCAACACATGCTACGGGTTCTATTTTGGTTCAACAACAAGTTTTGTGTCTACCAAGTACGCAATTGAATAACCTTTTATATGAATTGTACTTACTGTTTGCCTTCAATATATGTGGCTGTGAGACTTCCTTCTATTTATTGTCACTAATGGTTGCACTACCTGTAGGAATCAAATGGAGTTTGGATGGTGATGCATCTAATGCCGCAGTTGCCGTTGCCGTTGCCAGTGAAGCTCATGCAATAAATTTGGCAGTTGAAGGCCTTTTTGGGAGTTGAGTTTACTATTGCTACTTTGACAAATGAAGCTGTGGATGAGGTAAGATTGTCAATTTCCTTTTTTCTTTGAAGGTAATATTTAATACTATTTTGATTCTTTCCTCTTTCACTACACAGATTGAATCGCCAAGGTGTGATAGTGATCTGCCAACAAAATTCACTGAGAAACCTGAAAGCATGTCTTCTTCTTTTGGTCCCTATTCCGCATGTATGGTGCAACGTCGCAACACTTGTTAGTTTTTCTAAGATAGCTCTGAGTGGTAGTGAATGGATGGTGCATGGCCTATAAGCCAACACTAAGCAAACAACGACATATCTCGCACTTAGAAATGGGGCAATTGGAAGAACATGGATCCAATCCACATTTCCACCATGAATCATAGAGTCACTAACTTGCTTTCCGAACTCTGTTGTGAATCATAGTGTGCTTCAGATATTCAAAGCTTTTGTAAATGCTAGGTTCTCTAACATGTATCTGTAATAGAACAAAAGCTTGCAAAAATCAGAATTAACTGTTATCAAAACAACCAATGAAATGGTCAACTGCTTAGAAATGAATTCCTGAACTCATCACCATTTGAGGATGTCCGGAATAAATATTGCCAGTTAGGTGAACATCATTCCACTACTGTTACAGACAACACGCCAGAAATGCAGGCATGAATAATATATTTGCCACAGGAAAACTCAATTACTTGTAAAGTAGCCAATGCTGCATCTCTAGTTACTCCCGAATGCAGGCTCAACTCAACCAAACTTAATGACACTACCAATATAAGGGGCAAAGGCTACGGATTATGATTTCTGTGGATATAATGATTTCTCTGTTCCTTGCCCTTTTGCTTTGGAATCAGACTAACAAATGGTTGTTCGTTCTTCTAGGTTTCATGACAGATGTTGATATTGAATCTGAGTAGTACAAGTGGATTGGAAGCGCTCGTTTAGACTTCTACGTATGTGTATGATTTCAGATCTTCTATTACCAGTTTTTTAGTACCTTATTTTCGGTTTAGGTTTGTCAGAGCTATGTCTGTTGGGACTTTTATCAGTTTCATGGTCTAATAGAGCACATTGTGTCTTAAAAGAATAATCTTGTAGCTAAAAATTAATCCCATGGTCAATTGGATTAGGAACTAGAGGTTCTCTGCTGCAACAAACGTATAGTTTGATGTGAACAATTCTGTACAAATGTATGGTAGGATCCTTGATTGTTTGAAGAAATGCTTCAACCAAATCATGTTTGAAACCTTCAACACTCCTGCTATGTATGTTGTCATCTAGGTTGTTCTCTCCCTTTATGCCAGTGCCGCATGACTGGTAAGCAAGACTACTAGTTCTTATTTTGGTTTCTCTGGTTTGCTTTCTCTTGAGCACTTAAACATCAGCAATGATACTCTTTATTTATTTTTTATTTTTTCTGTCAATTATAAGTTAACAGATGTTTCTGTATCTGGTTCACGCTAGTTTGAGAATATAGAATATCAATGCTTGATTGAACTTTGGAGGCATTTGTGAATCATAATACTCAGAATTATATGATAATGCAAGCATGCAACTAATTTTCTGAAAGAAACATAACAACAAATTACAAAGACTTTAGCAATATGGATAATATGGATTCTTTGTGCAAAGGGCTTGCTTCCCCAGAATCTTGAGAGGCATAAACAATCCAAGGTGGGGTGGGGTTTAGTGGTTGGACTACCCAGGTCAATGATCAGACTGTTATAACTTACGTAACTTCAAGACTGTCCATTTTGGAGGTCATTAATTGGATTGTTCGGATTGTTCTTTATACAATAGATGAAGATAAATTATTAAGTTAGAGGATTTAGGTCCTTGCTTTTGAGAAGGTGCTCATGAAGTGTGAATGATAGAATTTCTTACACTTGCAAGAAATTTCATTTTTGAAAATAAATGTATTTTGAATGAGATTGACAAATTCTCTCCTTCCATGGGACTTCATGAAGTTGTATTTGGCTGATTGTGGAGCTAAGAAGAAGCACTCTCAAAACAAATCTCTTGGTAATGTATTTGGACATTTAGTCTTCTTTAGAGTTATAGTGTGGGTTCTTGTTTGGTTGGAAGATTTTCATATTTGTACAATAAGGAGATGAGTTAATTTGTCTCCTTTCTTTTCGGAAGATTGTATGAGAAGCTCTATATTGCAGTTGTTGGTGTAATGTTATGCAGTGAGAAGAATTTTATTACAGATGATTGCGTAAAAGCTTGCTTCTGATGTCTTCTTGCGGCAAAATGGTGAGCTTCATGCTTAGTCTCAAGTGGCGGTTGGGATGGTTGTTGTTTATGCTTGGTGGATTTGGATGTATTTTCTATGAATGGTTGCTGGCGTGGTGTGTGGTAATTAAATGTTTGAGGGCCCTCTCGGATGTATTTTCTATGAATGGTAACTGGGGTGGTGTGTGGTAATTAAATGTTTGACGATTATATTATCCATGTGGTCCATGCTACCAATCTGCATCTTGATGTCATGCAAACTAGTTTTATTGGATCATTCCTCATGACAATATATGATGACCTAGGTGCTTGCATTCTTTCACTTTTCCTCCCTAGCATTTTATTGGCATAGACTCTTTTCTAAACATTCTTTTGTTTTTCTGTTCCATTCTAATTCTTTTACTGTTCGGTAACTAAATTTGACATTCTATTTCACTTAAATTCGAAATTTGAAATTCTCTTCCATCCATTTCATTTGGCATGCAGTTTATCTGGTCTATTTCTCAAAAACTTGGGTCCAAATTCATTGCATTTTGCATTTCATTGACGTTTTTTTTTCTCTTTTTGTGCTAATGTACAGATGGTACACGTATTTGAATTCGGACGGCAAGAAAGGAGGGTTTGTGGAGACTGCTCGCAAAACAGTGAATGTACACACCTCACTATGCAGTGGTCTTTTCTTTTCTTGTTTGTTCTGTTGTTGTTGATGTCTGTCTGTTTGACAGGGCTGCCAGGATTTTGGGTCTATGTTGGCTTTCTTTTCGCATGTCTGGAATGTATGGATATGCATGGGGGTATGAATGGTTGATATAGTAAGATCCACAGTGAGTCTGATGGATGAATCGGTGGCAACAACAAAGGATGCAGGGAAAGTTAAGGTGGAGACTCTTCGGAAGATCCTCGTAGTTTTGTTTTGTTTTGTTTTTGTTTTTTTTTTTCAGGCAGCTTATGGGGGTGGGGAACCTTCTATGTAGATTTTGATCTTGGGCCATTTGAGTAGAGACTACAAATCATAGGCAAGATAAGCTTATTCATTTATAACATTTTGCCAACTGATGTACTTAGGGTTTCCATGGTTATAATTTCTTCATTTACGAAAGCTCCTTACCAACCATTGTTCGATTCTCTCTTCTTGCTCTGCAACTGCTTTTATACGTACAAACGTAACGGAAATGGTGGTTTTGATCTGGTTTTGGCTGATGATTTGGCACCTGCTTTAGGATATTGGGTTTGATTTCATGTGATGAACTGACAGAATAGCTTGATTCTTTCAGCTGCTCCTTTTCAAAATCGTTCTTGGATTTAAAATTTTGAAAATCTATTCTCATGCATTCATATCTATAGGCCAAGATACTGATCTTGACATGCATAATTTGATTTGTACAGTCTGTTAAGGTTACCTTATTAAAAACACAATGTGATCCTACCTTCATGGAGTAGAATTTTATGTTTATTTCTATGATTGGTTTTTCTATCTTTTCTTATATAATTGTTCTCTTTATGGACCATAATACGTATTCTTTTTGAAATAATTACTGTTACTTTCTTTCTTCACAGATAACTTAATGAAGAACCAAAACATTTGGGATTTTTGGTCAATTCATGTTTTCAAGTTCATATTAAATTATAATGGTTGTTTCCCATCTCAATTGATTCATGCTAGTACAATTTGTATAATTTTACCAGTAATTATATTAGGACCCTACTGTTCTTTTCGTAGCGTACTGGACATTAGGAAGGGTTAATAACCATTCTTAAAACCTAACTTAGACCGTTTTAAAATTTTAATGGGGGACTGTTCCTAAAGTCTTAAAGAACGGTTTTAAACCGTTTCTAATAAGTATTTTTTGCAATAATACACTCGAACAATATAGACCACTAACTAGTAATTTCTTGACTACTGAAATAAGAGCATTTGATATTCTTCATTTTAAAGTACGGTCCAATAAATATCCATCAATCTAATAGTTAAGTAATGTTGACAATAAATCAAAACTAATATCTTTGCTTATGTAATTGAGGATGTTAATTGCCAATGACCAGGAAAATGATAAACCTGACTTGGCTTAATAAAAAGTTCAGCCCAATGGAAAGTAGCGTTCCCCTTTATATGTGAAAGATAATTGTGCCATTTTTACGAAAAGGCCCTCATTTGATGTGCAGACATGATATTTTTCATTTGACCACGTCACCCGTTATAATTGTTAGAATTTTTAACGGGCCACACGAAGGGAAATATTTGGGAGAGAGACGTCCTTCCTAATTGATTGATACAAGGCCCACCATGATGACTATACACAATCCACTCCAACCACATTAGATGAAACACTAAAACTTAGGCCTGAGGCCTAAAAATTAGGTCCATCCAGGATTCAAGTGGGCCACACAAATGGAAACAGTTTGGAGGGTGCACATTGTCCTGTATACTAATTCTCCACCTGGATTATACATGAGGCTGAACTTTGGCTCTTGATCTAACATGGGGTGACTCACCTGATGGTCAGGATGGATTCCAAATAAACATTAGGGTGGGGCTCCCACCAATGGGCAACCCCTTCTCTTCTCTCCCTAGCATTTATTACCATTACCTAACATTAATTATTTATTAATTAATTTCATATTTCTAAAATGGTTGGAGCTGAGGTTTAGTCCAACCGGCCAATACATCACAGCAGATCCACCTCAATTTAAATCCTAATTCATTGAATAAGATCATTCCCTGTGCTTTAAGCCCTTCTAAGACCAACATGATGCATACACTACCTCTCTATATAATATCTCGAGCATCATCAGTGAAGCGTGATCATAAAGGCATGGTCTCTTCAATCTTTTTATCTAGATCGCTGGTGCATTGCTTGCCAAGCAGTTCGACGTTCCACATGTTTATCTCATTTCCACGTGTAAGCCCAGTGCATTTTTGAACAATCTGTACTTAAGCCAACCCCATCATGCGTGGATGAATAAAACCCGCCCATCTTCTAGGCACTAAACATATACACTTTGCAATATTCACACCAAACGGATGCATGACTTTCATAATAGATCCATAAAGTTAAATCATACACTTACTTGAATTGGTACCATGGTTCATGTCCCACCTATCATGCGGAGGAGATGGAATTCTCGGTGCCCTCACACCCTTTAAGAAACTGCTGAAACCAAAGGGCAGATTGCTTTGGGTATCTCTTCAGACCATCTTTATAATCCACGTAATTAAGGCCAAATCTAACGGTGAAGCCCTCTGCCCATTCGAAGTTGTCCAATAGAGAATATGCAAAGTACCCCCTCACATCCACACCATCCCTACCAACAATCCAAATCTCAACCATTAGTATGCAATTCCAGAATAACAAACCCAGCTGTCCAAACTCAATGGGCAGAACTAGATGGTTAAGATCATTCAATCATTGTAATTTTCATGGCAATCCACTTAAAATGGGGACCATGATTTAGTTGGAAAAGCCGGGTTGACCAACTGCTGCGGCCAGTTTTAGAGTTGGTTGGATGATCAAAAGATTTTCCATGGATGAGCCATGTTCTAAAACTCATACTCAAAAGATGAACCTGACCATCAATATATAGAGTTGAATGTGAACCACTGGCGAGAATTTCAACCGGCATATTTTCAACTTCAAAAATCAATGACTGTTATCATCCCTTCAGCTTGACATGAAGCCCACAAGATGTACGGTTCTAATTATCTGACTATCTGATTTGTACATGGACCACACATGTAAAACATCAAAACATGAGACGGGAGTAAGTCGAACCACACCTGATGGCACTTTGAACAAATAAAAGATGGCGATGATGGTAGTCGATCCTCATGTTGTCTTGCAGTGCTTCCTCCAGCGACAAGGAATCATTGTTGAATTCATCTACTCCTGCAGTGATATAAATGAATATTGTCGATTCTCTTTGTAAGCAATCTAAGATTATCTGTACAGTGTCAACCATGAGATACAGCCCTTCCAAGGTGTCCTACTTGATAATTGGTTTAGATCTGATACAAAATGCGGAAGTGACAAACATTGTAAGTAGTAGTCTATCATCTTACCATTCTCAGTAACGCAAATAACAGGATTGTTGTATCTTTTCTTTACGTAGACCAACACATCTCGGATTCCTGGTGGGTACACATACAGCCATGTTGAAGCAGCCTGCAGTTCACATTCTAATAAGTGGGCACGCAAAAGAACACCTGCAAATGGTTGCATGCTTAATGCCTATCACATGTCGTACTGTGTGGGTATATCTAGTACCTACACGTCACTTACTGACATAATTCAAGTATATTACTAATAGGTATAATGGCACATGAAATGCACATGGAAAGAGGAAATGATTTGTCAGAAGTGGAATGATCACATATGGTAACTGTGTGGGGTACTCCAATATTGATCACGTCCCAAAAGAATAGAAAAAGTAGTCCAGAATTTTATCCCTAGCTACTCACATGGTATGCAGTAGACATAAGTACTGCAGATGGACATTCAATACACCCACAATGCATGAATTGTATACATGTAGTTGTACATTCAATACACAAATGTTATACCTGTAGATCCACAATAATGCATGCATGTGTGTGTGTGTGTGTCTATATATATATATATATATATATATATATATATATATATATATAGTGAACATGATCAGGTGTAAGTGATAATTGGAACAGGCACTTCCTAGGGAGGTATATGATCCATGCATCAATCAAGAGATCATGGGGCGCATTCGCAGTAAACCAAGTTAATGAATAGTTCTTGTTTAAGCCATGAACAGCATCATACATGGAACTGTGTCTAGCTCATGCAAAAATGTTACCTGGGGGCCAATGGGGATCCCGTTCCGCTCTCCTGTGACAAATGATTTTAAAAAAAAATAAATCAAACACATAAAAATAAATTAAAATTTAAAGAGTAGAGAAGCAGAATTCCAGTTGGTTTTAATCGTATTTACCAGTGTCATTAACATATGAATCGGTTGTGTAGCTCACTCGGGTAGTATTGGAACGAGGAACATTAGCTGCGTACCGAGAAGTGTAGTAATTTAGGCCTATGAAATCGAACGATCCTCTCAACATATCAGATTGCTCTTTTGTGAAATTGGGCAGCCGATTTTCCACGTAAGACCTCATGATAGGTGGATATTCACCGTTGGTTAAAGGGTCCATGAACCTGAAGAAACTCAGATCATATGGCAATTTTGTAAATATAACAAGGTGAAATTGCATGTAAAAATGAGCATGCATACCATGACATGCTAGATAGATTTTTGTGATACACGCCACAGGGCATGCTGAAAGCATCATGTGACATGCCATAGAGCTCCATGATGTATTTTCACAATGGCATACATGAATATTGAAATTGTGAGTAGCGTCCAAACCAGTGGTTTAAAATCCAGACCGTCAAATTCAACCGGGTTCAAAAAGAATCAAAGACCTTTCTCTGATCAGGATTAGGATCTTTGAACTGGGGAGATTTTCTGGCTTTTCACGATGGGACCCATAAAATCAACAGCTTGGATCAACTATACATGGGCCCACTTGTACGAACTGGTGAATCTGGACACTTGTTCAGTTTCGGATGTATATCTAGACCTGCTTTGTGATGGTCACTTGACAACATAAGCAAGAAGCTACAGTTTCTCATCACTCACCATCCAAGCATAAAGTCTATAGCTCGTTGGGCAGCATCATTGTCGGATTTGGATGTGGACAGCGGCAAAAACGAGCGGGCAATTAACGATTATTCCTATAATGCCTTTTTGAGATCCCTGTAAAGAGAGTTCATCTGGACCGTTAAATTATTAAATTCACTCAAGAAAGAGTAGTTTTAGTAGTTTGTACAGCAAAAAAGGGTCAGCTGGAGAAGTATTACGTAAGGAATAGCCTACGCTCCGTACACGAGGCACATATGATATCTGGGCCCCCCAAGTTTGATTTCGGTCTACACTCGATAGACAACGGGGCCCAAAATTTGAACGGTTCAGATTTCAATATATTGCCAAGTCTACCGAGGATGAGACCTAGATTTAAAAGATGTGAACACAAGCACCCAATACGTGCTGATACAGGATCATGGTCGTTCATTCGAAAGATCCTCACTGCATGTGTCCTTTCCTAAAAATCCAGTCAGCTTACTCATCAGGTGCATTTAGATCCCTTAACTGCTCTTTGCGCACGTGTGCACAATGGATAATTGGAACAGATTGGTTTCTGGGCTCAAGAGCATTAACGGTGTCCGCAACCACATGAACGGTCTGGATCTCGTGCATGTATGCCAAGCAACGTAGTTGTAGGGTGTTTGTTTACCCTTGAACATAGGAATATTCCACCCCATTCTAGTGATGGACAACAAGTTAACGTTCATGAAATCTACCCCGTCCATCAGGTGTATCACCCCTTGTTTAGTCCTTACCTGATACCTATCCCTGTAGTGTCTTACAACGGCTGCATGTGCAAGAAGCAGATGGTGTGCCACAATGTACGGTTCCGTTGCAGAATTCCCAACGCTGCAATTACCCGTTTCCCAAGAAGAACAGCGCCCAGGAGCGAAGGTGCCCGATGCATACGCACCAACGCTGTACATCCATGGCTCGTTCAAGGTGAACCAGTGCTTCACCCTATCTCCAAATTCTCTAAAACAGATGTCTGCGTAGTCTCGGAAATCGGCCCTGTAACAGCAATATCAACTGCAGTTAAGGGTGTGAAAAAGGAGATGGGATGGGCTCACTGAGCAATATTCAGTGTTCATGCCAACCTCATTAACTAAAGAGCTCGCCAATGCCGTATGCTGCCTGTTAGTTAAGAAAAGATGACCAGCTTTGGCCCAACCAATAAAAGCATAAGGGCTGCGATGGGTTGGGTCGGCCCATGGTTTAAGCTAGGCCATCCACTTCTGAGCCGGTTTGGCTAAGAAAAATCGGTACTGGGTCGGGCTTGGGCTCTAAATTGTCTCCCATTTATGTAAATGGCTCGGGCTATTGTTCAAACCTACCCGACTAGACCCAACTCGTCATATTGGTTATGAATGGGCTGGACTTGGCTGGGCTGGATAACTAGGTGTGACAAAGGGTCAGGTTGACACACAGGTCAAATGCCCTGGTCAGGCTCCCACCTGACCGATTACAATGAAATGGAGTTGGATCAGGACGTGGGTAATAGGTTGTGGTTAGGGTTAAGGTCAGATTTCTTGGCTCGTTTGTTGATGTGTTGTGCTTGGGCGGACCTGATGCGACCGAACCAACCCATCGCCAGGCCTAAAGGTGATCTACCTTACCGAACCCATAATCTGAATTAAAAAAAATTAGAAAGTATAGATGCGCAGATACGATATATGTATATATGGATACAATAATCGACTAACTGGGCTGGGCTTGTTATACCTCTAAACCCGTTTTCCATTCTTGAGGTGGGTTGTGCTTGAACAGGTCGGATCAATTGAGCCTATGGATTGATGACTCGGCCGAGTCAGATGTGTCTTGTCCAAGTTAAATTGAATTCGTGCAGTTCCAATATGGTTCAATACCACAAGTCAGCAAGAAAAGAGGGCGGCTCGATTCAAGACCAAACCAGTCACCAAGTAAAAAAACATGGTCAAATGTGATTCGAGGACAATTGAGTTGGCTTGGCCTTGGGTCGAGCTCGGCTTGATGTATTTTAAGTGGGTCAGGTCAGGTTCGGGTCAAGATTGCCTCTTTAATAAAAGGGAAGGGCTTCGGCTGCTAGGGATCACTCTGTAGATGAAATCCAATCCATCCAAGGGTATCACTCTGTAGATGCTAGGGAACATCAATCAGACAGGTTCACTTATCTAGTGGGCCACAGTGCATGAAATAAATGTATGACTCGTCCAATCATCACATCACCCATTTCTAATGTCATGGCTCACCTGCTGTGAGGACCAGGTTTAGTTTTGGTCTAGAATCCACCAGATCGACGGATTAGATATCAAATCCTGAATAGGTCCACCAGATCAATGGACCAGCCCGGATAAGTTCAAAATCTGGGCCCCAACCAACCTGGGCACATTTGCAGCCCTGGATGAGCCCAGCGATTAAGGTTCAGCCAACATGTCTCACTGCATGGAGCTTGCACAAGGAGATGGCTATATAATAGGAACCGTCCATTTTCTTGAGGCACAGTGTAGTTGCCACAATCCATAAACCAGATGATACTTACACGACGTTGGAACTCAAGAAGCCTCCATACTCGTCCTCGAGGGACTGCGGAAAATCCCAGTGAAAGAGTACTACGAAGGGCTGGATACCTGCGCACGTGCGAGAGTTGTTTGAGACTAACACCTTTGAAGTATTGTTAAGTTGGGAAATGATCACATGGTTTCCAATGTAGGGTAAGTACCATGCGTCCAAGCTGTGTGGGGCCCACCCATTGTGTGTGGAACCCAAACAGTGGATCTTGTGAGGACTCATGGGCACAGTAAATCCCAAGAATCGTTCCTATCAAAAACTCAGGTGGGACACACACAGGGAGCAATGTACAATTGCGCGCATCTAATACCTATAATTAATATTCACTTGTTGTGGCCCACCTAAATTTTAAAATGGCTTAGAGTTCGAACACGTCCCCTTTATCTTGGAGGGCTGCATATGATGAATTGGTGGATGTCATATGCACAAAACTGTGGAGCACTATAACTTACTCTGCTGTGAGAGAGAGAGAGAGAGTAATGACCGTTGGATAAGAGCTCGTTGATGAGGTTGTTGTAATACTTGATGCCTTCCTCGTTCACTCCACCACTCAGCCTTCCATCTGGGATTTACTTGAAAGAATTGATATACAATAGAAGGTCTACAATCAAATTACGTATGAGTCATATCTAGAATTGCCCCATCTTGAATGTATGGTGTGGATTCGTCCACACTTGCCATGCGTGTGATAAATGATGCCAACGGTACATCGTTTGGGGTCCACATGACAAATGTGGAGGGGTACCTGACTGCTCATCCCTTGTGGGGTCCACTATTAGTTGGCCTTGACCCATACAGTGTTGAAGCCGGTGACTCGACCTGAACCAACAATATGCAGGTGCGGGTCCAAATTTTGCATTCATGGGTCAGGTCTGATCTAAAAGTTTGACCCAAAATATTACATGGGTCAAGTTATGGCTGTCAATGGGCTGGCCTCGGGCCTGGCAAGGCCCAGATTGTCAAGCTCGGCTCGCCCGAATAGTTCAAAATCCAAGCCGAATCCGATCCTAAGCCCGTCCTGTTGACAGCCCTAATCAAGACCTCTCAATATCAATCTGACCAATCTAAGGTTGCCCTAGTTTTCAAGTGGGTCTAATTTGGGCCATCCTAAGGACCCACTCAAACCCAACCCAGTTGTAGATGCAACCTAGACCTGGGAAAGTTAACAAACAGTAATTCATGCCAGCCGTTTATTTTAGGACCTCATATGTCATTTTCACTTGTCACGTGTTTCTACTAGGCAAACTTAGATCACAATATGACGGAATTTGATTGGATAATAGGCTGCTATTGGACATGGACACTCAACCCCATCTCTAACAGTGGCCTACCGTCCAATCAAATCCTACCACATTGTGGCACAAATAGGGGCAATACCCATCTTGTTTCTGGCACAGCCGTAGGTGGGACAAGATCAATCATCGTCTCTCTCGTAGGATAACTTATCCGAATCCACAAATCTATTGAGAATCCTCAACCGATCTTCTTTGATTTCTCAAGGGGTACTCGAAGAACACGAGCAAACATAGTAGAAACTTAAAAGATAAAGCTTAAAATTGATTAATGAATCCTCCACAATGAAAATAAAAGAACTTAAATAGTATAAAAACTAATTGAAAATTTAAAACAAGATTAGAAAGAGTCCCGATAAAAAACTTGTGCAACTGTTGAACGGTCAGACAGGGGGCCTCGACTGGTCTTCAGAGGACCCTGACTATCCAGAGAGTTCAACTATTCTCTAGGAAATTTCAGACCGGGCGTCAGCTTGGCTGACCGGTCGTGATTGGTTTAGGATAGTCCAGTGAGTTGGGCTATCTCTTGATGAATTTTCAGCCGATTTGCAGACTGATCGTGACCGATGAGGGGGGCGGACGATTAGTCGTCAGACCTTGTTTTTTCAACAGTTTGTTGGGTCTTGGCTCCTTCCTCGTAGTCTTCCTTTGATCCTTTCTTTGGTCTATCTTCATCATGTAGAGCTCAACTACTTCCTCTACATCAGTCTCCCCTCCTTGAAAAGAACTTAACCTCGAGTTCACATTAGTCTCCGGCCCATGGTACTCGTACAAGTCGGCAACGTTAAACATACGTGAGATCTCGAGTTCCTCGAGAAGATTAACAACATAAGCATTGTCATTGATCTTTCGGAGGATAGGCATGGGCTTAATCTTCTTGTGCTTGAGTTTGTTGTACATGCCGATAGGGAAGAGCTCCTTGTGCAAATGGACCATCACTTGATCCCCGACCTTGAAGACCTTGACGTGACGATGCTTGTACGCATCTTCATTGTATTTCTTATTCGACTCCAACAGCTTATTTCGAACCTTTTATGTATTTCAGTGATCATCTGCAGCGATGCTCCTTCCAGAGACCTTGGGTAAAGGAACCAAATTGAGCGTGTGACGAGGAATTCGTCCATAGACGATTTGGAATGACGGCTTCCTTATTGATCGGTTCACCATGTTATTGAAGGCGAACTCCACTTGAGATAGGGCTAAGTCCCACTATTTCGGCTTCTCTCCTGAGATACACCAGATGATGTTACCCAATTTCCTGTTCACAACTTTAGTCTAGCCATTTGTCTGGGAATGATATGCACTGTTGAATTGAAGTTGAGTGTCAAATCAACTCCATAAAGTCCACCAAAAATGGCTAACGAACTTTGTATCATGGTCCGACATAATTGTCTTGGGAATGCCGTGCAACCTCACCACCTCTCTGAAAAATAAGTTGGACACACTTGTTGCATCATATTTCTTGGACGATATGAAGTGTGCTATTTTCGAGAATCGATCTACTACCACGAACATAGAATCTGAACCACGCTGTGTTCGTGGAAGACCTAGGATGAAGTCCATCAAAATATCCTCCCAATGACCTTCCAGTACGGGCAATGGAGCATAAAGACCCATGTTCTAGGAATGTCCCTTGGAAGTTTGGAAAATATGACACCGTTGAAACCATCCTTCCCACATCCCGGCCTAGGTGAGGCAAAAAATATCGCTCCTCCACCAGAGCCTTCATCTTATCACAACCTAAGTGACCCCCAATCCTACCACCATGAAGCTCAAGTATAATCTTGTCACGTAAAAAGCATTGTGGGATGCATAATCGGTTTCCATAGAACATAAAATTGTTCTAAATATGGAAATCATCGAGATGGTTGTCTTTGCTTTGTGCATATTCTTCTTTGAAGTCCTCGTCATCATTATACATCTCCTTAAAGCATTCAAACACGATAACCTCGTTAGATAGAGTGACAAGAAGAGTGGCTCAGTGACTCAAAGCATCAACCACCTTGTTTTGTTGCCCAAATTTGTGCTTTAACACAAAAGTGAATTCCTGCAAAAATGAAATCCACCTAGTATACACACAACTAACATTAGTCTAACTATTTATGAATTTCAAGGCTTGGTGGTTAGTGTATAGAACAAATTTCCTCTGGATGAGGTAATGTCACCAATGTCGGAGAGCTTGTACCACAGCGTATAACTCTATCTCATAAGTAGACCATTTCTTTCAGGCATCACTGAGCTTCTCACTGTAGAAGGCAACGGACTTGCCTTCATGTGATAATACAACACCAACCCCTATATAAGATGCATCGTAGTCCACCTCAAATACTTTCTCAAAGTTTAGGAGAACTAAGCATGACGTAGAAGACAACCATTGCTTGATCTCAGTAAAACTCTTATCACCCTCTTCGGTCCACTAAAATGACCCATTTTTCATGCAATTTGTTATCGGTGCGACTATAAAGCTGAAGTTTCTGACGAACTGATAGTAGAACGTGGCCAACCCCATAAAGACTGCGAACCTCATGGATGTTGATCAGAGTCGGCCATTCATGAATCGCCTTCACTTTGTTTTCATTTACCCGAATGCCAATGCAAGATACCACAAAGCCCAGAAATAAAAGATGGTCTATCCTTAAGCTGCACTTTTTGAGGTTCAGATATAACTTGTTCTCCTGAAGAACTTAGAGGACTTGATCAAGATGCTCTACATGCTCTGCCTCATTTTCACTATAGATTAATATGTCATCAAAATAGACCACTGACAAACTTGCTTATGAATGGCTTCAAGACTTGGTTAATGAGCTGCATGAAGGTGCTCGGGGCATTCGATAAACCAAAGGGCATCACAAGCCACTCATTACAATCATCCCTTAGTCTTAAACGCTATTTTTGCACTCGTCCTGGACGGATATGAATCTAATGGTACCCGCTTCTTAAGTCTAATTTGAAAAATGCTTAAGACCTTTCAAGCATGTCCAACATGTCATTTAGCCGAGGTATCAGAAATCGATACTTGATAGTGATTTTGTTTATTACTCGATTATCAATGCACATACGCCAACTTCCGTCCTTCTTTGGCGTCAAAAGAGTTGGTATGACACACAGGCTCATGCTCTCTTTCAACAATAATTTCTTTAATAGTTCTTCCACTCGCCCTTAGAGGATCTCACTTTCCTTTGGGCTCAAGTGATAGTGGGGCCTATTTAGTAGACTAGCTCCCGGGATGAGATTGATGTGATGCTGGATATCTCTCATCGGGAGAAGGCCATGAGGGAGGTCTTCAAGCCATATATCGTGGAACTCATTCAGTAACGGCCGAAGAGTTGGAGGGATGATGATTCCTTTCAGAACATCTCCTTTGACCACCATAGCGTACACCTGGCCCGTTTCTTTTGATTCCTCTTCAAACTCTCTTATGGCAAGGAGGGAACTCCCCTCCACTTTAGAAGTCTCGGGGCGATCATCCGATGTCATAGGAGTGAGAATCCTTTTAGGACCATCCTTGATGAAGGTATTAGTGCTGTCATGCCCTCAGTGGGTCACATTCGGTCAGATTGCCATGGCCTACCAAGGAGCATGTGACATGCCTCCTATGTCTACCACATCGCACATGGCCTCATCCTTTTAACTCCTACCGATAGAAAAAGAAATCAAGCACTGCTCGGTTGCCTTAGTATCGCTAACCTTCTTAATCCAACCGATGGCGTACAGTGCCTTGTCGCTTGGTCATAGGAAATCATAATTTGTCCACCATTAACTTGGACACAATGTTCTCACTGCTTCCATTGTCGATAATAACATTACACACCTTCCTGCTCAGTGTGCAACAAGTGCGGAAGATGCTGTGGCGCTGAGGACGAACTTCTAGCCTTGGGCCGTAATGCAAATACCTCACTATCAAGGATTCGCCATGGTCCTGATCTATCAAGTCAGTGTCATCATCGTCACATTCACCGGCTTGCTCATACTCATCATTATTGGGCTGACCCTCGATGAACTCTTCCTCACCACCCCCTTCATTTATGGTTAAATTGGTCGTGGGGCGCTGAGGGCACGCATTGGACAAGTGGCCCGGCTGACCACAACGCCAACAATGGTTAGGCCTAGGGCGAGCATATGGATTTGGTGCTTGGTTCGGGCCTGCAGTGGGAGGCGCATTGCACTGATGCCTCGACAGACCGCTACCCGAAGTCTGGTTTGTGATCGTTGGGGAAGGTTGAACTCGTCCGCCAACAGCTTCATTCCCTTGAACCTGAGGTACTTCTTGAACCATAGTGGTAGAAGAAGCGCGGGGTGTAGGATACGGGCGTGTAGGAATTCTGGCAAGCTGAGTTTTCGAACGTGTTACGTATTGTAACGCATCTTCCACTGTCCAAACCGGTTGCATTTGTATTCGATCCTGGATGTTGATTCTTAGACCACCAATAAACCTTGTAGCCCTTTGATTGTCGAATGATTTGTTGGTGTTTAACAAATCATTACAAATGGATAGTCGGTTGAACTCGACCGCATATTCATTAACGGTTTAATTGCCCTAACGAGAATTCTGATATTGCTAGGAATAAGACATGTTCATAATCGTGGGGCAAGAAGCGAGATCGAAGGAGTTGCCGCATCTTGGGCCACGACCGGATAGGCAACTTGTTCCGTCGGGTTCGAGATAGTTGTAAATGCTCCCACCATGCAGAAGTTCCCGACTTTAACTTGTAAGCCAAAAGTTTCACCTTCCTCTCCTCTGGAACTTCCATGTAATCGAAGTTCTCTACTTCCCCTGACCAATCCAGAAATTCTTCCATTTGTAACATTCCATTCAAAGTAGGAAATTCACCCTTACCTCTGTAACCATGCCCAGCGCGATCTTCACGATCATTACCACGCATTTGCTGCTGTGCGAAGATGTTCTCTACATCGTCGTCAGTACTACTATCGGAATCCGCGACGTTCGGTCGACGATTTATGGCTAGAAGAGCCAGACAGAATACTAGATTTTTCGAATGGCGACCGTAGGCGGTTGTGCGTTGCCTTAAGCTTGGCGAGGAGCCAAAGCCATCGCAATTTGATCGAGAGACACTTGTAGCCCTTGCACAGACATCTCGAACGACCTCTGGAGATTCTCCATCATCTCTGCTAAGTACTGCATTCCTTGATCACCGTCAGCAGGATTGTTGTCATGATCTTTGCTACATGTCATCTTCCCAAGGTTGTCCCATGCTCTGATACCAACTTGGTGTAGCAATAGGCAGGACAAGATTGATCACCATTTCTCTCATAGGATAACTGATCTGAATCCACAGATCTATCGAGAATCCTCAACCGGTCTTCCTTGATTTCTTAAGGGGCACTCGAAGAACACAAGCAAACAGAGTAGAAACTCAAAACAACTAGCTTAAAATTGATTAATGAATTCTCTACAACGAAAATAAAATATCTTAGATAGTATAGCAACTAATTCGAAAGCCTAAAACAAGATTAGGAAGAGTACTAATAAAAAACGAAAATGAATTAGTTCAAAAACGGCAAGTTCATGTGCAACATGCGCAGCTGTCCACCGGTGGATAAGAGGCCCCGACCAGTCGTTAGAGGACCCTAACTGTCCAGAGAGTTCATTCATTCTCTAGAGAATTTCAGACTGGTCAGACGACCGATCGCCAACTTGGCCGATCGGTCGTGATTGGTTCAAGACAATCCAGTGAGTTGGGCTGTCTCTTGGTGAATTTTTGGCTAGTCTGCGGATCGATCGTGATCGGTGATGGGGCGGAAGATCGATCATCGGACCCTATTTTTCCAACAATTTGTTAGGTCTTCGCTCCTTCCTTTTGGTCTTCCTTTGATCTTTTTTTTTTTTTTTTTTTGTCCATCTTCATCATGTAGAGCTCAGCTGCTTCCACTACATTAGTTTCCCAAGCAGACCAGAGATGGAAGAGATGGGAGCTTGTACTTGTTTTCATGAAAAATATTTTTTTTTATAACTATGACTACTATATGCGGTTCATGGATATTTTTTCTTCTTTTTAAGTCATAATGTTGTATGAAGATATTTTCTAGAAGACAATTTGCATTTAGGGTTCTTCTTAAGGGGTGTTTGGATGGTAAGTTACTTTAGATAAGCAACTAATGCCTTAAGTAGCTTATTTTCTTATTTATTTGGTAAACAACATACTTGTCAACTAAAAAGTAAAAAAGCTTGTTTTGTTTCCAACATCATGTAAGTGTTTATCTCTTAAGTTTGTTTGGTCTACCTTTTTCATTATAAATGTAGGGCCAGCCTTTAATGTGGATTGTTCCTTGTGTGGGCCCCACCTTTAATGTGGGCCATCCATCATGTAGGGCCCACTATGGCTGCGAGCCATTCGTCATTAGGAGGCCAACCTTTAATGTGCATTGTCCATCATGTAAGACACACCTTTGATATTAGTCATCCATCATGTGGGGCCCACTGTCAATGTTATTGTCCATCATGTGGGGCTCACCTTCAATACCCACCGTCTATCTTGAGGACCATCCACCATGTGGGCCCCACCACCAACATGGACCATCCATCATGTGAGGCCCGCCTTGGATGTGGACCATCCATCATGTGGGTTGTCCATCATATGGGGCCCACCTTCATTATCAATTGCCCATCTTATAAAGCCCACCTAATTTAATGTGGACCATCCATCATGTGGGTTGCCCGTCATGCGGGGCTTGCCTTAGATGTAAACCACTCATCATTGAGGGCCGATCTTCAATGTGGAGTGTCCATCATGTGGTGCCTGCCTTGGATGTGGACCATTCATCATTAGGGTCGACCTTTGATGTGGACATCCATCATGTGGGGCCCACCTTCAAGTTGGTTGTCCATCATATGGGGCCTAATTTCATTATCAATTGCCCATCATATGAAACTCACCTTTAATGTGGATCGTCCATCATGTGGGTCACCCATCATACAGGGCCCACCTTTGATGTAGACCATTCATCATTGAGGGCCAACCTTTTAATGTGGAGTGTCCATCATGCAGGGCCAACCTTGATCTCAGCTATCCATCATGTGGGGCCCTGCTTCAATGTCTAATATTGCCCATCATATGGAGCCCACCTTTGATGTGGACCATCCATAATGTAGGATCCACCTTTTAAGTGGGTCGTCCATCATACAAGCCCGCTTTGGATGTGAGCTATTTACCATTAGGGCCCAGCCTTTAATGTCGACCATCCATTATGTGGACCTACATTAATATGAGGTCATCCATCATGTGGGACCGACCTTTAATGTGGATTGTCCATTGTGTGGGCCCAACCTTCGATGTGGATAGTCTATCAAGTGGGGCCTCCTTTGATACAAATAGTGAGAGAACCTCCTTTGATATTCACCGCATGAGAAAGATAAATAGGTCATAAACCAAAACGATAAAATAAAATAAAATAAAATAAAATAAAACTTATCAGATCAAGTAGATGTCAACAAATAAGTTACTTTTAATATGAAGCTTACCTAAGTTTAGTAGCAAAAGTAACTTAACAACTTAAGTTACTTTTACTATGACCCTTACCAAACCAACTTAAGCAGCGAAAGCAACTTAGTAACTTATTTGGTAGTATCCAAACAGGCCCAAAGAGAGCGTTTGGATCATAAGTTACTTAAGATAAGCTACTTATGCCGTTAAGTAGCTTATCTTGGTTTCTTTATTAAGCTAAAGTGATTAACTTTAAGTAAAAAAAGTTACTTATAATTGATCATATATAAGCCAAACTTAGTTATCTCAAATAACTCATCTACTGCTGTAAGTAGGAAAAGTAACTTATTTAGTGGCATCCAAACGGGCCCTAAATCTCTTTCAAGTTTCTTTACATTAGTGTAGGGCCATGTGTTACTAAATCGCCTTTTATTTAAACCTTTATACAAACAGTATATTTGGAATATTATTTGTGTGAAAAGTTTGTAATTTTTACATCTGACCAGTTCCTAACCCATGAGGAAATAGGTCAACCCTAGGCTGTACTATTCAAACCAGACCTGTTAATTAAATGGGTTAGTTTTTTTTTTTTTTTTTTCTCTCTCTCTCTCTTGGGCCTGATCCATACCCTACCTGAATCCTAATGGATTGTACCAATGGCCAAAATTCCAATGCGATTATTAAATGGGTTTGTCTAGAACCCTTGAAGAAGCCACAAATTATCTGCATCCAAAGCTGTTATTAAATGGGTCAGTCAAGTGCCCATGTGGTGTGGGTGTGTGTAAAAAAAAAAAAAAAAAATCTACATTCGTGACAACGACATGTAGGGATTTTATCATACTTCCACGACAAGCCTAACCGTTTAATCAGTAGCACAAATGGGACACGGTTGAGATTTAATGAGAAAAAAATGTTAGTCCATTAGATGGGCAAGATTATCCAGTGGACGGGATTTTTTTGGTGAGTGGAAGCCACCCAAGTTATGAGCGGTATGAAACTCACCCACATGTGCATGAATGTGCCTTGTCTACTGCAAAAGATGTGAATGCACGTCACCTCCGGTCAGTGGACAGTGGATGAGCTTCCACATACCTAACTTGTTAATTAGAAAAGATCACATGCAGCCGCTGTACCCTGAACTTTCACATGCATCCATCATGTCATATGCATAGCATATCAAATCTCTGCAAAAGGTGGGCCACACCAAATTGATCACTTGACATGAAAATCATGCCAACCCACTAACCCACTCTGCTAGTGGGCCCCACCAGAACACTTCCTGACACCTGCTTTCCAATGAATTTGGCTTTATTTCTGCTCTCGAGGTGTGGATCCATCTTTATTTAGCTTGACAGGTGTGGGTATTATTAATTATTATTATTTTAGAATGATTAATAAATGGGTGGGTGGAGGTTATACCCCAATACATATCCGAATCCCACCCACACTGAATTATATACAAATGAATAAATAACATATGACACATTGTTGGAGAGCCTTCAAACTGCGCAAGGCTTGGGTGCTCAGACTGGTCGGACGACCGATCTACCCTTTAGCCCGATGCACAGTAAAAGCTGCTGGACTATTTTCACTCAACCTAGACCGGTCGGCCGACCGGTCTGCAGGGGGCTTAGACAGGTCGGGCGACAGGTCTGAGGTGAGGTAGATGTGCAGAATCTGAGTGTTTTTTTTTTCCTCTTGACTGTTTTGCACCATTTGCAACTAGTCATGCGCAATGGCAGTGTCGTGCATAGCTACGCGGTTTTACATAACATGTTTCTAATTCCAGGTTACTTGCTATATATATGGCATGAATCTGGTATTAAGAGTAATCCTAAGGTGTCCAAGGTTTCCCAAGTATGTTAGGAAGATGGGAGAGTGTTTTGAGAGAGAGAAAGAGAGAGAGAGAGAGAGAGAGAGAGAGAGAGCTCGGGTTTTCTCTGTTTTTCCTTGCTTGTGGGCTATCAATCTCTGTAATCTTCTGAAATCATAGTGGATCACTTTGTGTTGTGGTTTTTTACCCGTTGAGGGGTTTTTTTTACATAAAATCAGATTGTCTCTTGTGGTTAAATGCTTATGTGGTGTGATTGCATTGTGTTTCTCGTTTGATCGCATATTCTGTTGTGTGTGTTGTTTGGCTTTCGCTTCCGCTGCCGGCGTCCTTCTTCCCAACAAGTGGTATCAGAGATAAAGTTGGGGTGGAGTAAAATTTGGATTTAAGACGAGAAGATGGGATCAAGCACAAGATTCGATATAAATAAGTTCTCCGGTAAAAATAACTTCGAACTATGGAAGGTGAAGGTTGAATCCGTCCTAGTTCAGCAAGGGCTTGATGAAACCCTTGGAAAGCAACCTGAGGCTGTGAAGTACACGAAGCTTGACAGGAAGGCTAGAACCTCGATCATGTTATGCCTTACGAATGATGTCCTCTATTACGTCACGAAGGAGAAGACAATGGTTGATACAATCGTGAAGTTAGAGAAGGTCTATGCCAAGAAATCTCTAGAGAACTAGATGTATCTATTGATGCAATTGTTCACCTTGGGGATGACGGAGGGGACGGATGTGGAGGACCACTTAAGCATGTTCAATCGGCTAGTTTGCAAGTTGGTGGAGATGGATGAGCCGATGAATGATGAATATCAAGCACGCTGAATTCTCTTCCAGATTTATATGAATCATTCAGAGACTTTGTGTGCGCAGGGAGGGAGACCATCAACGTCGATACCGTTATTTCAGCCATCTAATCAAAGACGATGAGAAAGAAAAGCGATGACGTGGGTTCTTGTTCTTCCTCAGAGGCATTGATTATGAGGAGAAGAAATTCTAAGTATGGTAGAGGATATTCGAAATCGGGATCTAAGGTCAAGGGCAAAGGAAAAACTAAGGTAAATGCTGGAATTGTAGTTAGAAAGGCCACATGAGAGGGGATTGTCAAAATCTCAAGTCAGGCGACAGGTCTGAAGTGATGCAGATGTGCAGAATCTGGGTGTTTTTTTCCTCTGGACAATTTTGCGCCATGTGCGACCGGTCTGCCGACCGGTCGTGCGCAATGACATTGTTGTACATGGTTACGTAGTTTTGCGTAACATGTTTCTAATTCCGAATTGTTTACTATATATAGAGCATGAATCCAGTATTAAGAGTAATAATAAGATGTCTAAAGTTTCCTAAGTGTGTTACGAAGTGTGGAGAGTGTTTTTAGAGAGCCCCTTGAGGGGTTTTTCCACGTAAAATAGAATTGTCTCTTGTAGTTGAATGCTTATGTGGTGTAATTGCATTGTGTTTCTTGCTTGATCGTATATTCTGACATGTGTGTTGTCGGCTTTGCTTCTGTGGTTTGCGTACCTATTCCCAACACATATTTCAATATTAAAACAGTGAACCGTCAAAGTCAAACCTATCAACTATAGACTGCAACGTGGACATGTTACCCACAGGAGGAGTGTCTGACTCATGCAGCATCATTTATATACTAACTGAAAAGCATGGCCGTAGAATTTACATATAAAATCAAGAATCCTAATAAAATAAGGAGTTGATATTTAAGGTGTTCATGGCAATTGATAGGCAGATACTAAAAAAATGTACGCGTGAAAAGCAATGCCACAAACTAATTTTGAAATAACCGTTGCTAAGTACCGTTCTCAAAATCATATTGATTGAATGGTCCTAACCTCTGACTTATAGACACGTGTTTGTTGAAATGGGACGATCTGATGTTTTTCACTTTTAATTGTCCAACAAATGCTCAGCAATCTAATAAACTGATAATCAAATAAGCTTAAATTTCGTACATTCCATGGTTAATCTGGGGCCCACAATTTGACGGTTTATATTTTAATTACTTGCATATCAAGTATGTAATTTCATTTTATGTTTTTTTTATTAATTCAAAACAACAACTATCATGCTATATTTGCACTCATGTTGGATCTGCGCTGTTCATCTTGCAAATCTCATGTGAAACGTACCCCAGCATGAAAATCAGGCCGTGAACTCATCATATATACAAGTTGAATATCCATCGTTGGATATTCTTTTTTAATCACCTTCGTTTCATTTCCTGTGGACCACACCTGAAGAATGGATTGGCACTGATGTTGGGGCGAGGTCAAATTTCCCCTGAAGCCCTCAAAATTAGCGGCCACGATTTCAAAATGTGTGCCAAATTGATACGTGTATAGCACCTATCTATGGCATATGCAGATGGGTGACTTCCAATCTGTGGCCAGTCGGCTTAATGGCTCAGATCGATTGACCTATGGATAGAGTGAACGCTAATTCATGCATTTTGAATTTAAAACAGAGTGTTCCCTTACGAGGCAATATTCGGGTCCAAGATATGGAGAATCTGTATGCGTTCAATCCCATTTCCTTCATGATCTTCACATCTTCCTGTAGCTTTTCACAGTCAGCAGAGCATACCAAAAAGAAAAAGAGGAATTTTGACTGTAGTGTACACTTTTATGGCACTCATACCTCACATTCGGTAAAATGGCACACCTGGGAGGAATCAAAGCTGCTCATCAAGGGGGAGGAATCAAAGCTGCTCATCAAGTCGGTCCACTGTGCAGAGTTTGTAGGTCTCATTTGCCATTTAAAAGGTATGGGGGCATTGTGTACGTTCATGAAGATGAACTTTAGCAAAACCCATGCGCTCCCACACACAGGTGTACGTGTGAATGTGTGTATGAGAGCATGTGTGGGTGGGACCACCAGTGTAATGCTTATGTGAAATCCAGCCTTACTACCAGGTGTGTAAAGCCATTGTAGGTCCAGGGCCCAAACATCACCCCAATTTGTGATTCAAGTGAGCCAACATCATGTGAAACAGTCGGGGGAGCTAGGCCCACACTTAAATTTTACATGTCCCACTGTGATGTTTAAGAAAATCCACTCTGACCATTAGATGAGTCATCTTGTGTTAGGTCCAGAGCTAAAAAAGGAAAATAAGGTTAGCATGTGATTCAGGTGGGCCACATAAAAGATACTAGTTGGAAGAGAGTTGTCCACCCTTAAATTTTTTTCAAGGCCTACCATGATGATTATATGAAATACACTCCACCATTAAATACTGTATATAATAAAATTTAAAATTGGCACCTAAATTCATAGACACCCATGATTCAGGTGGGCCACACCAAGGATAATAGTTTGAAGGGTGAGCATCACTTTGTATACTATTTTCAATTGTCTGGTCCACCTGAATCATGGATGGAAATGACTTTCAACCCTTAACCCTAACGTGAGGTGACACACTTGGTAGTCACGGTGGATTCCATGTAAACATCATGGTGAGGCTACCCAAGCACACTCCGGTCAAGATTGCACCATGGTCTCCTGTAGTCTTGCTAAGATATTTATAAATGGATCGGATATGTATATCAGTTTTTGGATCCAGTCGGATCCAAATCCCATCCGAATCCGGCTACATACATTTGAACTTGGAGCCGGATTTAACTGGAACCGATCCAGATCGAACCCATTGAGAGCCCTACCGATGGGGGAAGCGGCGTGGTGTGCGCAAGTGGATTCCGTGGCGTGCTACACACCACCGACCTCGGTGGTGAATTGATGTCACCAAGTTCTGTGGGCTCCACCATGATGTATATGCTATATCCACACCGTCCATTCATTTTAGAGCATAGATCAATAAATAAGACATACCGAGTTCAAACTGGACCACACAACAGAAAGCACTGGACACCGATGAAACCTTTCTAGGGCCCACCAAAATGTTTATTTTCCATCCAACCTGTTCACAAGGCCACAGAGACGTGGATGAAGGTAAACCACAAACAAGAAGTTTTCAATGGTAGGTGTCCAATCCCATTGCTTTCAGTGGTGTGGTCTACTTGTGGGAGGATAACGTATGGACGGTAGCGGTGGCGTCGGCAACACCACCAAATTCGCGTTCCCTTATCCTTATTCCTATGGCAATAATAATAGGAAAGCGACTGCTTACCTTGTAGCGATGATACGAATCCACGGCTATGTCTCCATTGCTTTCGTCTATTATTTTTTCTGCTTCCACAAGTCATAAGCATCTTTTGTCAGTGCCCCACCAAAGGAATGGCTAATATAAAAATGATCAGGAAAACGTGTTTGTCCAACTTGATCTGACACGTAGCAAGGGGTTGTATCCGGGTTGACCATCTAGTGGATCCCACATGTGGGCATTCCTAGTTTGAAAATTGCACCTGACAGCTAACCATTTCCATTTTTGCTGTTGTAGATCACACTCATATGCTAAGGCAGTACACTCTGAACAATTTTCATCCATCGGACGTGGTAGGATCACTAGATGGACGGTTTGGATCTTTGCCTACCTGCCATTTTTTTTAAATGGTAGTGACTCACCTCCTCACACGTGGTACACATGGACAGCTATCCAGGCTATCCAAATTGCTCTCAGTGTCTCCCAAGGATTGTTCCCAAACTAACAGAGGTTTTTCACTGGCATCAATGCTGGATTGGAGAATGGCAATCCTCCAATCAGATCTTCGGAGGGCTGTGGTGGAGCTTATTTCATGCAAGACTTTTCAGGCAACGAGTACGTTGCTGTTTTTAAACCAATTGATGAAGAGCCCATGGCTGTGAATAATCCTCGTGGGCTGCCGTTGACATCAAATGGTGAGGGGTTGAAGAGGGGTACAAGGGTGGAGGCTAAGCCTCAATATATTGTGTAGTGATGTGGAGCTTTCAATGAGCATATGAAACTTGCCAGGAGATGTTTCAAAACTCATATTTATCAGATTATGAAATTGTTGATCTAACTGGCCTTCTGTCTTAGTTGCAGGGGTTTGTGCCCACCCTTGGAGAGGAAGATTCTTTGTCCTGGAGTCTTGCTAATTCAAGTATCTTCTTGGTGTGGTCTTTCTACAACATCCTTGCTAAGCCTGCTTCATCCGTTAGCTGCTGTCATTCAAGTGTTGTTTGGTCCTATGGGACTCCCCCAAAGATAGTGGCCTTCGCGTGGTTGGTTGGCAAGAATCGTGTCTAATCGATAACCTCCATAAAAGGGGCATGTCTCCTAACATGTGTCTAAGGCTCCAAGAGCATCGATGTCTCTTTTCACCGCCTGTTTGCTTTGGAACAGTCCACGGTCTGGCGAAACGGGTGATCTCCCTTATGTGGGCCTTCAGTTCATGGTCGGAGACCTAGTAAAAAAAGTGAGGATGTTTTCTGCTGTTCTTTGGGCAAATGGTAGTGACTCACCTCCTCACACGTGGTACACATGGACAGCTATCGAGGCTATCCAAATTGCAGAGCAGACTGTGGATGGTAGAGGTGGACAACGATCCAATCCGAGTCGAACATGGACTAGATCGGATTGTTCGGCTGCTTGAGTGGGTGTGTTCGAACAGGATGGCTTTGTTCATGTTTGAACATGTTCGAACAAATGGATTTCAAACAATTTTTATGAGTTCAAACAAGTTCAAACGATTTCGTTTTTTTTGCTTGAAAATATTTTTTCTACTACTGAATGGTAAATTCCGATTTTTTCGTTCTGTGTGTCCCACCATGATGTATTTGTTTTATCTACTCCGTCCATTCATTTGTACAGCTTATTTTAAGGCATTAAATAAGAAATGAGGCAGATACAAAACTCAAATGGACCACACCAAAGGAAACAATGAGGAGAATGATGTCTACCATTGAAACCTTCCTAGGCTCATAGTCACGTTTATTTGTCATCCACCCTTCTTCTTCTTCTTCTTCTTCTTCTCTCTCTCTTTATATATATATATATATATATATATATATATATATATATATAATCGAGTCGGACGAACGGGTCGAGTTCGAGTTTGAGCCGAGTGAACAGGACTGTTTGAAATTGAATTGAATTATTTTTTCGAACACACTGTGTGTTCAAACAAAGTTCGAACAATAAGACTTTCGGTTCGAACAGGGTTTTACTGAGTCGAACCAAGTTGATCCAAACGGTTAAACTCAGTTTGTGTCCAGCTCTAGATGGAACATATGTCTAGAATTACACTGGTCAAGCAATCCTATCCATCCAATTGATGGCTATCAATTGGTTGATTGAAACTAAAAGTGCGAGCTATCCAAATTCCATGGGGAAATTCAGACGGTTCCGATAGTCATCTCTGTCTAATTTTTGGATAATGGTCCATCCACAGTTGGGTCAATGAATTGGACAGTCAGGGTTTCTGCACAACTGTGATTTGTGTTTGGTTTAGTGCCAGTACTGTTTTTGAAATGGTGGTAAACAGCGACAGAAGTCTGCCTGATATTTCTACTCGAGGACCGTTTACTGCTTTTTTTGCAAATTCCATTTGCGATGATCAATCAGCGTGATTTCTGGGCTATTGGTGATCTAGCGGAGCTCCCAACAGATGGACGGCTCCGATCATTCGAACATGCAGAGAGAGAGAGAGAGAGAGAGAGAGAGAGAGAGAGAGAGAGAACCTGGGTGTGTGCGCGTGTAGGCATCCCAAATGCTGATGCCTTTGCCGTCTTCCTCAGCTGCTCCTTCGTTCTGTAAAACCATACCATGCTCAAACGTCTAAACATGGTTATCTCTAGAAGATTCAAGAAGACTCTGTAGAAGCCTCGAGAAGGATGAGAGAGAGAGAGAGAGAGGTGCGCAGCAAACCTGATAAGCAGAAGACGAGGTACCGAAAAAGAAGCCCGGCGGGAAGGAGCCCCGGCTTATTGGAAGTCCGTCCTCATGCGCTGGGGCACCTTCAGCACGTGACAAGGAGCCCCGGAGAACGAGGAGTACGAACATAAAAGGCACTCCTCCATGTGCCATTCCCAAATCTCTCTCTCTCTCTCTCTCTCTCTCTCTCTCTCCTTCCTTTGGGCGTGTTTGGATTCCCCTTATCCCATGGTCAAGAAAAGCCGACTGATAATTATTAAATGTTACACGCGTTCTGGGGCACCGCGCAAACCGCGGGCGCGGATTAGGTACTTCCCCGCCTGTCTCGAGCTCGGGACAGGCTAGGGCTCTGAGGTCCACCGTAATGTATGGATCTTATCCACACCGTACATTCATTTTTTCCATGTCATTTTAGGTCATTATGCAAAAACTGGGGCAGATCCAAGATCAAGTGGACCATGAAATGGGGAATAAACGCTGACCGTTGAAAACTTTTGGGGTGCCACGTGAAGTTTTGGATCAAGCTGATATTTGTGTTTTCCCTTCATCCATGTCTCTATGATCTTATTAATAGGTTGGATGGAAAACAAATATCAGGCCCTAGGAAGGTTTCAACGGTAGGCATCATTAGCACCAATGCTTCCTGTGGTGTAGCCCACTTGGAACTTTGATCTGCCTCATTTTTGGGCTCATGACCTAAAATAACATGTAAAAATGACTGTATGGTGTGGATGAGATCCATACATCACTGTGGACATCAGAGCCCTAGCCTGTCCCGAGTTTAGGACAGGCGGGGAAAGTACCTAATCCACACCCGCAAACCGCTTCCCTCCCTTTAGAAGTAGATTGCGTGGTGTGCCACACACCACCGACCTCGGTTGTGTCATTGTCACTAATAATAATAAAAGAAAAAGAGAAATAATAATAATAATGGGGTAGCATAAATGCATTTCCGGAGGTGGGGCCATCATGTCTCATGTTGGCAATGATTCCTCCCATTCAACTTTTCTCACGCATTTTAAAAATTTTCAGAAAAGCAAGGGCCCAGTGCTTGTGTTCTTTTTGAAGAAAAATGCCCCCTCGTCACTCCCTCTTTTCTTTTTTGCTGACGTGACAAAACTAATACCTCTGGAATCCAACCATGCTTTCATTCTCCTCCCATCAATTCCTTTACATTATCCAACAGTAGGGATGGATTTTGGGATCATGGCCCACTAAATATGCACAAACTCTTCATGGTGATCATAGTTTTGCACATCTCGGGGCCATTATTCATCAATCCATGCCATCCATCCATTTCATCAGCCATATCAATAATGTCAAAGGCCGAATGGTTATGATCTTCCAGGTGCATGTGGAGATTTATGGGGTTGTTGTCGATCCACGTTGGGTCCCATCAGATCAACGGTTTGGATGATCAAATGATGGGCTTGGCATGTATCATAGTGGTGTTTAAGGCAGACACACATAATCTCACAGGATTTCGTTGGACCGGATAAAATCAACTTTCCTTGACGAGAGGAGAACGGATTAGGTGCGACCCGGGTTCCACCCAAGACGGTGCGGCCCTTAGCTTGAGACCCATCTTGAAGTATGAATTCTACATCCACGCCGTCCATCCTTTTTGCCAGATCATTTTAATATATGAGCCCAAAAATGAAGAAGATCCAACTTTCAGGTGGACCATACCATAGAAAACAGTGGTGATTGAACATTAAAAACTTATTGTGGGCATAAAAGTTTTGTTTTTTTTCCCTCATCCAGGTTTGTGTGACGTTACAAACAGGTTGGATGGAAACTAAACATTACGGTGGGCCCCAGGAAGCTTTTAATGGTTGGGCGTTCAATCATCGCTGTTTTCTATACCTGAGATTTGGATCTGCTTTTTTTAGGAGCAAATACCCTAAAATGATATGGAAAAACGGATGGACCGCATGGATGTAGAACAAACACATCAAGGTGGGTCCCACTGGAAGGGCCGAACCCTCCTGGTTGAGACCGGGGCCGCACCTAATCCGCTCCTGATGGCAGTGTCCTGTTTGTACTGAGAACTGAGAGGAGGCGTAGAATGATGGGATGGTGGGCCCCACACACAACCCTCCGCAATCTTCCTCAACAAGGATCTTTTCATGGAACCATGATCTCGATGGCATGGCCATCATTGTGTTGCAATCATGTATGGACAAACACAACACATTTTCAACCCTATGTGGGGCCCACCTTAGATAAGTTGAAAAATAAGCCTCGGATGGATCTTCCAAGCATCTCTCATCGATCTCCAAATTCTGACACGGCGGTCCTGAACTTCCGCCTCCGCATATGGGAGGATAGTGGCAAGGCGTCTCTTGTTCACCCGATTTTCCCTCCTCAGAGAAAGATATCTGCTCAGCAGATTGAAGGAGTGTTGAACCTCCAATTTATACATAATATAGCTCATTACATCACATTATATGTATGGTTTGCATGTTTAAATGGCCCATCTAATACATATTTTGTCATTCTAGGAATGAGAGCGACTTCATCCAATTAGTGACCAAAAGGAGACATTTAGGAGCCTTGGATAAAGACCCAAGGTGGGCCAAAGAAATAAGAAAGCAAAGAGAGAGGAAGGAGAGAAGAAAATAAAGAAGAAAGAATGCAGAAAATGGGTCCGACCAGTCATGACTGGTCGGCTGCACTCCCTAGACACCTAAGAGACAGGCTAAACCGGTCAAGACCGGTCGGCCATGCAATTTCAGACTTTTAGATTTCAAATAGCAGGCTATTCCCGTTTTTAGATTTTTCGGCCCAGTTTTTGGGGGCCATCTTGATGATATTTTGAAATCCAACACATCTATATCGAAGAGGAGTTCGACGCCGAAATAACCCAAATGGTTTCGTGTCGATCGGAGCTACGGATTGACCGTGGTGGCCAAAACAATACGAACTGTCCAGAAAGTTCCAGATTCCACCTACTCCACTCTGGGCCAGTCCAGGGGACCCATCGTTGATGATTTGAAGAATATACTTTGACCATCTTCTAGACGACATCCATATATAAATAACCACAAAGTTTTATATCAAAATGATGTGTGGTTTGAGCATACCGGTTGAGGAAAGATGGACCATCCAGAAAAATTCAACTGCACAGATTTTATAAAAGCCTAAGTGTTCTAATTTTCAGAACACATTCTGGAATTGTTTTGGACAATCTAATCCGTCTATCATGTAGAGGAGGAAGTTTCTACCAATGTTCAAAATTTGAGATCAATCTGACCTCTGTACACTCCGGGGTGTTAAAAGCAAGATGACTGGTTCTGAAGATACCCGAATTGCGCGATTTTGAGAGGCGGTCACTGATCTGATTGGTGGGTCCATTCAGAAGATAATTTTGGAAATCTAAATCATCTATGAGGAAGATCACATTATAAGGAAGCTACAAATCAAATTTGAATGCAATTCGACCATTGGTTAAGCTGTACGAAGCGAAACAAAATTTGTTATGTTGCGGTACTCTTGCTGTATTATAAAAGGAGGTGCTCTCTTCTATCAAGCAAGGACGGGGGAAGCAAGGAGTTCAAGTCCTAGGAGGCTAGCCTCCTACAGCTAGTTTTTCTTCATTTTCTTAGTTCTAGTTCTAGTTTTAATATGCTTTTTCTTAGTTAACATCTTAGCTAGAGCTAGAGGTGAAATTTGTAGTTGATTTCAATGCTTTAATTCTTTTATCTCAAGTACCCTTTTCTTAATTTTGAATTTTCAAGTTCTAGTTTGAATAAAGTTTGGTTTTTTTAGAAACTTTGTGAGATTTTGTGTGCTCCGGACATGAGTTCCTTGCAATTCTCTGAGACTACCATGATTAGGTTGTTTGAATTCGAATTGTAGTAACCCTTGAGCATGCTATAGTCTCTTGGCATAACTGTTACTCCGAAGGCTACAAGTTCAAGTTCTATGTGCTTCATTAGAACTAGAAATCTGATTTACAGATTTAAGTGGGACTGTTTGTGCTTAAATGTTATATCCTCTAATTAGATGAGAGATAGAACTTTGATTCTAATTGTGTTGTGCTTGGATGAATTGATTGGCATTGGACTACTACAAGTGGATCATTGATGCTCTAGTTCTTCTTATTTTCAGATTTTTTTATTTTATGTGAAAAACTATTTTCCTAAACTTCTTACATTCTAGTTATTAGAGTAGTTGGAATTGTTTACCTCTTTCCCTGTGGATCGACCTCGGTCTTACCGAGATTTATTACTACATTGCAGCCTTGCACTTGAGGCGAGAGAACAAGGAGGTAGCCAAGGGGGGCTCCGCTGCCTCAAGAATTGCCAACTCCTCTTGAAAAGAAATATCGCCAATGAAATCAAGTATATCTTCTCCATATTCGTTGAAGATAAAAGCCATAAGAGAAATATTCTTAATAGCTTTCAGAATGACGCGGGGATCAGTGCACAGGCAAGACAAGGCATCGGATACTTCGTCAAGCTGACTATTCAAAGGCGACCAAATATCAGACTGATTGAGAGAATCTATAAGCCGTTGAAGGCAACCACGGGCCGCACGCAGGGAAGCACGGGTTCTGACCATTGTCTGCTGAAAAACAAGACTAACAGCCTGATTTGAGAACCATAGCAACTCGATAAAAAAAGAGGAAAGAAAGAAAGCACATAAAGGCATTCACATCAAGTCCAAAGTCAAGGGAGGCATGCACAGGTGCGTCTAGACTCTATTTAAATTAATCATTAGAATCACCAGAAGATACCATTCTCGGCCAGGCATAGTCCAAAGTGTATGAGACTCGACACTACTTCCGGATAACAATGATTGCATATGAGAACTTATGGTGGAAGTACGGGATCCCATACCCTTCGAAATAACAATCCCTGTCACCATGGGAATAGCTTTGCCTGACCAAGAAGTGGATATAACAAGCAGTGTTGGGCCAAATATACACGTGAAAAAGCAATATACACGTGAAAAAGCCCCAAAATAAAAAGATTCTGAGTCTAACAATTGGGTGCATTATACCTGACGCACCTCTAAAAAGAGCTAAAAGGACAAAATTTTCAAAAGTCCTGGAAGTTGGGTGCATCAAGCCTGATGCACCCTTAAAATGATCCGAACTTTGCTAAAGCGCGAAATCGCATATTTGGGTGCGTCAAGGCTTAACGCACCCCAAAAATGTTAAAAATAGTTCAACTCAATATTTGGGTGCGTCAAGCCCGACGAACCTTCAAAATGATGAAATCAGTCCAAGTCACCCATATCTAGGTGCGTTAACGCATCATTAAAAGACAAAGGGTTCTCCCAAACTCATGACGAGGGGTGCGTCAGGGTTGACGCATCCTTAAAATGCAAATTTTTTTTCCAATGTCCCAATATTTGGGTGCGTCGAACCCTAACGCATCCTTAAAAAATCCAAGGGTTTTTCCGGTCATGACGAAGGGTGCGTCAAGGCTTAACGCATCCTTAAAATGCCACAATTTAGCGAAGTTCTAATACTTGGGTGCGTCAAGCCTGATGCACCCTTAAAATTAGAAATTTCACCAAGTCATTATCTGGGTGCGTCATGCCCAACGCACCTAGAAAATCACATCTTCCGAAATAAAAGGGTGCGAGCGACCTTTTTTGGGTGTGTTGGCGATAATATTTGGGTGTGTTGGCGAAATATTTGGGTGCGTCAAAGACAGAGCGAATGCACAGTAAAGAATGAGAAATGAATGAAAATTAAGCTATCTCACATATTTATAATGCGGACCCAAAAATCCAATGCATTGCATTGAACTATCGCGCATCCACCGCAACGCACCGGAGGGGCTTCTGTTGGGGTCCTAAAAGTCAGTACCCTCCAAAAACAAATCAAATGGACACGTGCTTTGAGGAAATCCCACAAAATATCATCCAACGCTCCCAAATATTAATATTTGTAAAAGATCTAGTACTTAGCCATTTTCTCCAGTGGGCCCCACGAATCACCGTGATTAAAACCGTCCAAAATCAAGCGGACACCTTTATTATGAATTATAGTAAGCAGTGCATGACGATTGGCTAAAAAGCGGGTCCTGCAAACCCTTCATTTTGCAAAACTCAATTTTTGCGAACAACAAGTCTGTCAAACGCACCCATTTATTCCGCTTGACGCACCCTTAAATTCATGAAAATTCAAGAAATATTTTAGGATATATTTCACCTCTGACACATCCGAAAAATCGCTTGACGCATCCAAAAAATACCTTTGACGCGTCCATAAATTCAGTAAATCCAGAACTTTAATTTCGGGGTGCATTGGACCTTGACGCATCCGTAAAATGGTCTGACACATCCGTAAAATAGTCCGACGCACCATAAATTTACCAAGAATCAGAACATTATTTTTGGATGTATTGGACTCTAACGCACCCAAAAATAGCTCGACGCACCCAAAAAATATTAGCACATTTCAGAACATCATTTTGGGGTGGGTCGGAGCTCCTACGCACCTATTTTTGGGGTGCGTCGAAGGCTTTTTGGGGTGCGTCATACGTGGCAGCCCCTCATTGGTCGCTATCCGGTATTTTCGAGTATAAATACCCCCTTCCACTATTCATTTGTATAGATTAGGAGAGAGAAAGCTATTATCCCCTGGGTACTTAGGATTTGTCGCCAGAAACCCTTGCCGGAATCTCTTTCCGACCACCGGAAAACTTTCCCGGTCACCGAAATCCCTTTTCGATCACCGGTATCGTTTACCGGAAGATCACTCCGACCAATAACACCACAGGTCTGGATTTTAAAAAATCATAAGTGTGAACACGCATCCGTAAATGCACTTCAACACACCCGAAAAATAGTCCTACGCATCCGTAAATTCAACATATTCAGACAAGTATTTTCAGGATGCATTGGACTCCCACACGTCCGAAAATTGTCCCACACATTCGTAAATTCAATAAAAATCGTATAACCAATTTAAGGGTGTGTTGACATCCCACGCATCCATAAATTAGGTCCCACGCACCCGAAAAATCAGCCAATTACAGGAAATGTTTACGGGAGTGCGCCAGACTCAATTTTAAGTGTTTTTAGGCCCTGTTTGAGCCTATTTTGGGTATTTCGAGCGTTCTGGACGCAATGGAGTAGCTAAATGATCGTTCTAAGATCTCTAAATGAATACAAGTACGCACCTTCAAGGTTTGACTTGATTTAACGCGATGAATGAAATGATTTCTCGGAAAGAAGCCACCAGCATTTATAACTATGTAAATATATCATTATTCATATGAACCGAAAGATATGACCTGATAAGGGTCGAAAGCTAGACAAATGGGATTATGGTCATCACAATAAACCATATCAGAAGAGTTTTCAGTCTCTACAAAACAATTGTTATGAACTGCCACAACACAACGGTTGATGCCCTACCCATTCAAATGACATTCGTTGGTTGGGCTACTCAGGTATACACAGCTATAGATTGGACTTCCCGAGGTCACCTGTCCATACATGACAGGCGCAGGCCCAGAGTCGTCCTTCTCAGTCATAAACCCTGATAGCCTCAGCCCGGATCTCCGGTCAAAACATGGGACATAGACATCTGACTAATATAAAGATGGTTCAGTCCATAACAAAATAAATACAGGTCTTAACGACCACAAACTCTAAGACCATAGTCCGCGTTGACTAGTCTTCTGCCTTTTAATCAAGGGTCATCGATCATTTGATGTAATTAAGGGCCTGTGCTAGATCACAGCCTGGAATGTACAAGATCTCAGAATCTCTGGAATAAAATTCACCTTGTGATATCTCTTCTTGTGTACTTTTTGTGAATGCTTGTGATTATCTATGAATGTTTCCACTACTTAGAACCCTAGAGCAACATTACACAAAAAATGTCTTTGCATCATTTTCTAGTTTTAACACTACGTATTCGACTTCTACGGGCTTCATTAGAACTAGAACCCTGTTCTTTAACTTGAGTAGGGATTATTTGTGTTTGAATGCCATATCTTCCAATTAGAAAAGAGATAGAACTTCAATTCTAGTTGTGTTATGTTTGGATGAATGAATTCACATGAGTGCTATCACAAGTGGATCCTTGAAAGCCTTAGTTCCCTTTAATTACAGATTTTTACAATTACTGTTTTAAGTTAGTTTATAAACTTGAAATCCTTAATTCATTGAATTAGAAGTTGCTGGAACAATTTGAATTGATTTACCTAATTCCCTGTGGATCGACCTCGGTCTTACCGAGAATTATTACTACATCGCAACCTTGCACTTGAGGCGAGCAAACAAAGTCTGATTGGACTGATTTTTTGTCATAAAACTAACAACCCATTATTTAAGAGATTAGGTGGATCAGATTTTTCAAAGACTACACAATGGGGCCCACGAGTTCCCAACTAGTGGACAGGTGTTGTCCCCACTGTTTGTCTCCGTACAGCCCACTAGAATGTCCTATACGGACTATTTTTATTCCTCAGCCAAAAAACTTGCTTATTAAGATATTGGACGAATTAGATTTCTCAAATGCCTCCAAATGGGTCCCAAAAGTGGACAGCAATCTAAAATTGGACTAGTTCAACCATTTGTATTGTTATCATTACTGTTTTAAGTGGTGTGGGCCACCTGAGACTCGGATTTATCTGATTTTTGGACCCAAGTTGTAAAATGATATGATCCAACTTGTGGTCACTTGGATATAATGATTTCATCATAGTGGGGTCCACGCCCAGAAATTTCAGCTTTATGTTTTTATTTTTATTTTGTTTTTATTTTACCATTAAATTGTTTGAGATGGTGTGGCCCATTCAAACCTCTGTTTAGGTCCAAATTCGAACACAAGTTATAAAATGAGATGGAGAAACAAATAGACATAGTGGATATACTAAATACATCAAGTGGGTCCCACAAGTGGGGCCCCACGTTATCCCTAAAAAGACGCCCGGCATCTGACGTTGCTGGGTAGCAACGTCCTCAGGACGTTGACTGTCCAGCAACCCATTCTTTTCTCTTTTTTTTTATAATTTTTCTTATTTATTTATTTGGCCCTACATGTGGGGTCTATTAGAGATCTGGTTTGACCATTGGGTCGGCCACCTCATTGTGGGCCCAATAAAGTTTTGGAATACAACAGATTCATCACAATTAATTTAATAATAAAACAAAACAATAATAAAAAGAATTTAAAGGTTAGTATTTATTCAATCGATGTAGCCCATCTGTAGGCCCAATTGATATGAATTTCATGGCTCATGTATATTGTGGCCTTATGGTCATTATGACTCATTCAGATTGATTCTGGCCCACCCAATTGGTATCCATCAATCATATTCTTTCATTGTAATGATCTATATCTAAAAATGATCCTTGAATCTATACAATGGACGGATGATCGATCGATCGGTCCCGTTCATTGGTTAAATCAGATAGAGTTATGCTAAGATTGTAAAAAATAATTAACTGGGGAAGAGGAACTTATTAGATCGAGACCCATAACAAGAACTCTCTCTCTCTCTCTCTCTCTCTCTCTCTCTCATTTTCTTAAAACTCTCTACGAATGCTCTCTTTATAGAGAGAAAATCTCTTGATAAGATGAGATAAGCCTTATCTTATCTCGATTTTAAAATTTAAAATTTATTGCCAAAAATAAAAATTTATAGCTAAAAATATAAATTTATAATTCTACTTATATTAGACTTTGAACCCTAGTCTTTCATCTTCACCAAGAGAGCTTTAACCAACTAGTCCATATTTTCTTTTAGTTTATTAATGAAAAATTAATTCATTTAACTCAATTTTCTATTATTACAAAAATTTTAAACGACAAGTATTTATCGGGTCGTTACACATAATCATGAAGGCACAAGGGAGCGAAAATATTTATAGGTTCATTAAAAATATTGTCTCGGGTGGAGCTGCAACATGTATAGTGTGTCCATGTCTACACCTTTATGGCATACACGCTTAGGCTATGTGAGCGAGCACGAGATGAATGTACTTTCTTACCGAAGTCTTATTCCTGCTTTTAAAAGTGTAGATTTTCATATATGTGAATATTTTACGTATATATAGTAAACAATCTAAATTGTTACTTAAATCGAAAAATCATATTAGTATAAGGGTGCTTGACTATGTGCATTGTTGAACCTCCAATTTATACATTTGCCAACCCATTATATCACATTATATGCATGGTTTTCATGTTTAAAAAGCCCATTTAATGCTTGTTTTGTGATTGTAGGAATGAGAGTGACTTTGCCCAATTAGAGACCAAAAGGAGCACATTTAAGAGCCTTTGATGAGGATCAAAGGTGGGCCAAAGAATGGTGAAGAAAGAGAGGAGGAAGAGGAAGAAAGAAAGAAGGAAAATGAAGAAAATAGAAGGCCCGATCGGTCAAGACCGGTCAGCCAACAGGTAGTTCACTCCCTAGACTGTTAAAAGACAGGTTAAGACCGGTCGGCCACATGTAAACAGCAAGTTGCAGCTTTCTAAATCTAATTTTGGGTTTCCTAAGTGCGGGAGCACTCCGTAGTTCAGTGATTCTTCCAAGTCAATGACGCCTCTGAGCTATAAAAAGACACCTACTGTCTCTTCCTAACCCATCTAGCAACGTGGGGAGCAAAGAGATCAAGACCTAGGAGGCTTCCTAGCCTCCTACAACTAGTTTTCTTCTTCTCCTAGTTCTAGTTTCTAGTTTTTAATATTTTTTTTTAGCTAAGAGGTGAAGTTTGTAGTTTGTTTTAATGCTTTAATTCGTTTCTTCAAGTACCCTTTACTTATTTTTGGATTTTCAAGTTCTAGTTTGAATAAAGTTTAGTTTTTTAAAAGTTTTGTGAGAGTTTGTGTACTCCAGACATGAGTTCCTTGCAATTCTCTAAGATTACCATGATTGGGTCGTTTGAATTCGAATTGTAGTAACACTCGAGCATGTCATAGTCTCTTGGCATGGCTGTTACTCCGAAGGCTACAATTTCAAGTTCTATGTGCTTCATTAGAACTAGCAATCTGATTTTCAGATTAAGTGGGACTGTTTGTGCTTGAATGTTATATCCTCAAATTAGATGAGAGATAGGACTTTGATTCTAATTGTGTTGTGCTTGGATGAATGGATTGGTATTGAACTACTATAAGTGGATCCTTGATGCTTTAGTTCTTCTTATTTTTAGATTTTTCTATTTTATGTGAAAAACTATTTTCTTAAACTTCTTAGATTCTAGTTCTAAACGTGTGAGGAGAGTTTTGAGGGAAGAAAAATCTAGGGTTTTCTCTTTGAGTTGATTTGTAAGTATTTTCCATCTCTTGTATTTTTGTTTTTATAGTGATTCGCTTTGTGCTGTGGTTTTTTTTTCCAAAAGGGTTTCTTTGAGTAAACTCCTTTGTCTTCTATGATTAAATTTGTTTATGCAATTGAAATACTTGGTTTGATTTTTCTTAAGTTGCTTCTGCCTAACACTATGACCCCATGAAGTTTTGAATGGTAGACGTTCAAGGTCCCTGCAATTAGTGGCGCGGTCCACTTGAGCTTTACATCTGGTTCTTTTTTGGGGCTTAAGCCCTAAAATGATCTTGCCAAATGGACCAAGAGTTTGGATATATTACATATGTTAGCATGGGCCCATAAAACTTGGTGACGTCAACACACTTCCTATCTTTTTACTTAGTTGTCTTGTTAGTTTAGGGATATGAAACCCAGCTCAATTTTGCAAAATACATCTATAAAATCTTATGTTAATCCTTTTTAAATTGAAATTGTCACTTTAATGGAGATTTCAGCAATCACTTTTCAATAAAATGCATTTAAAAATGTAACCATGTTTTAATTTATTATGCAAACTATTGCAGAGTGAGTCATAGCTCATGATATTAACTCAGTATAGTTCAATCTAAAAGATAAGAAAATCTCCCTCCCTCCCTTCCTCCCCCTCTAAACTGTTTTCTTAGCTTATTTTGCATTTACATGATGTAAATACAAGTAAATAGGTAATAATTATTTTAAATGTAATAACCTGCACGTTTTTCAAAGATTGACAATGATGTTTGCTTTTTGTACACTAATACTATGGAGGGTGCAAATTTTATGTGGGGTCCATTGTGATACATGTGGCTTATCCACATCGTTCATCTATTTTGCAAGGTGATTTTAGGGCATGAACCTAAAATCGAGGCAAATCCAAAGCTCAAGTGGACCACACCACATGAAACAGTGGGTTGAACTCCTATCAGTTAAAAATCTTTTATAACTATGATTTCCTATGGCGTGGATCACTTGAGCTTCAAATCTACATCGTTTTTTAGCTCATGCTCTAAAATGTTCTAGCAAAATGGATGGATGAAGTGGATATATCATAGACATCACAGTGGGGCCCACAAATGTACACCGATCCTTTTCAAACATTAGTTACAAGGAGGAAAAACTTGTTCAAACAAATGGAGGTAAATGATAATAATTATCTACTCACATCTATTTACTTGCATTTACCCAGGGAAAAATGTAAAACAAACATACCCTTCCCATCAACACACACATGTGCTGTTTAAATAATGACTTCTTCCTAATAAAAAAAAATTCACTTGTATGGTACAGAACTAATCCTAAAGATAGGGACTTCGTTGGGTTCCGCCCCTTCCCATCAACATAGTAGATTCACCACAATTTAAATCCTGAATCAATAAGATCATTCCTACTCTTCTAAGACCAACAAGGGGCGAACACACACTCTCTCTCTCTCTCTCTCTCTCTCTCTCTCTATATATATATATATATATATATATATATTATATCATAAGCATCAGAGAAGCATGATCATATAGGCATGGTTTCTAATTCAATCTATTATCTAAATCACTGGTGCATCACTTGCATGCCAAGTTGTTCTGATGTACCACGTGGTATGTTTGCCTCGTTTCCATATGTAAGGCAAGTGCGTTTTGGCACAAGGTGCACTCGAGCCAACCCCATCAGATGTCACCCAAATGGGTAAATATACAAACATGATTGAATAAATAAAACTGCCCATCTTATAGGCACTAAAATAGATGGTACACTATGCTTCATCTTGAAAGGATGATTCTTACAATAGTTCCATAAAATTAAATTATGTATATGACCTACCTGTATTGATATTGTGGTCCATGTCCCACATATCATGCGGAGGAGATGGAATTCTCTGTACCCTCATACCCTTTGAGAAACTGTTGAAACCAAAGGGCGGATTTCTTTGGATATCTCTTCAAACCATCTTTATAATCCACGTAATTAAGACCAAATCTAACGGTGAAGCCATCTGCCCATTCGAAGTTGTCCAATAGTGACCATGCAAAGTACCCCCTCACATCTACACCATCCCTGCCAACAATCCAATTCTCAATCGTCTATTTGTAATTCTAGGCTATGACCACCCCAACCTTCCAACTAGCTGTTTCCAGCAGATGGATGGTTAAAAGGAAAGCATACAGTGATCCAAACTCAACTAGCGAAAGTAGATGGTTATAAAATCATCAAATCAGCATAATTTTTATTGCGATCCGCTTACAATTGGGCCCATTATTTAGTTGGACAAGCCTGGTTGACCAACTGCAAGCCAGATTTAGAGTTCATTGGATGATCAGAAGATTTACCATGGATGGGCCACGTTCCCAAACTCATTTTGAACAAATGAACCTGATGACCATCAATATATAAAGTTGAATGTGAACTACTAGAGAGAATTTCAACGGGCACATTTTCAACTTCATAAATCAATGGCCATCATCATCCCTTCAGCTTGATATAGAGCCCACAAGATGGGCGTTTTTGATTATCCGACTATCTCTACGCGTGGACCACACATCTAAAACATCAAACACAAGACGGGAGTGAAGGAAACCACACCTGATGGCACTCTGAACATATAAAAGATGACGATGATAGTAGTCGACCCTCATGTTGTCTTCTAACGCTTCCTCCAGTGGCAAGGAATCGTTGTTGAATTCATCTATTCCTGCACCGATGTAAATAATGTAAATGAACATTATTACTTCTCTTTTTAAGCATTCTAAGATTGTCTGGACCGTGTCAACCCATGAAATACGGCCCATCCAAGGCGTAGCCTACTTGATAATCGGTTCGGATCGATACAAAATGCAAAGTGACATACATTATAGGTAGTGGTCTATGGTCTTACCATTCTCAGTAACATAAATAACGGGGTTGTTGAATCTTTCCTTTAGGTAGACCAACTGATCTCGGATTCCTTGTGGGTACACATACAACCACGATGAAGCACCCTACAGTTCAGGTTCTAATAAGTGGACACATAAAAGCATACCCGTAAATGGTTTCATGCTTCATGCATATAACATGTACGACTATATGGGTGTATGTAGCATTTACACGTTACTGACTAAGTACATACATTCATGCATATTACTAGTAGGTATGGCATGCACATGGAGAGAGGAAGTAAATTGCCAGAAGGGGGGTAATCACATATATTCAAACATATGGTCGTTGTATGGGTTTCACTATGATGTGTGAGTGCCATCCAACTTGTTCATTAGATCTGCCTCTCAATATTGTTAGGTCCATATACCAAAGCCCAACTTGATTTGTAACTCACCTGGCACATCAAAGGGAACAATGTGAGAATTTTGGTAGGGTGATGCGCGCCTTCAATAGAAACTCTCGAATGGAATGTGGGCTATACTGTGTTGTGTATGTAGCACCCAACTCATTCCTCCCAAGAGACCCACCAAGATGAAGGGAATACCCGAACTCCAGCCATTATAAGACATGGGCTAAACCATGTGAATATAGGTTATGGGTGTAATTGTACATTGCTCCTTATGGTATGCCTTTTCGAATTTTGGATCGGGATTATTATTTGGATGTGGTGAACATGAGGTTCCAACTGATTATTGGTTTGGATTCCATCTATACATCATGGGTGGACCCCACATAGCGTACGGTAGTTACCATATTGTGCCAATGTATATCATCGCAAAAGAATAGAAAAAGTAGTCCAACAGTGAACAACCACATGACTTTACCAAATTACTTCAAGGCTCATTCTTTTTATTTAAAAACCTTTTCATGTCCCCTAAGTTTTAGTGGCTTCTAAAACTAATTTCACGAAATTTTACCCCTTGCTACTTGCGTTATCTGCAGTAGAAATAAGTGTAGATGGATATTCAATACATGCACAATGCAAGAGTTGTATGGATGTGGTTGTACATTCAATATACAGATGTTACATGGAGAGGCACATCAATGTATGTATGTGTGTGTATTTATGAATGTATAGTGAATGTGATTGGGTTCAAGAAATGAGTGGGGTGGGCCACTTCCTAGGGAGGTATATGACACGTCAATCAAGAGATCATGGGCTGCATTGGCAGTAAACCAAGTGATTGAATACTACTTGTCTAAGCCATGAACCTCATCATACATGGAGCCCTGTCTAGCTGGTGCAAAAACGTTACCTGGGGGCCAAGGGGGATCCCATTTCGCTCTCCTATTACAAAAGATGGAAAGCAAAATCACACACTCATAAAAATAAATTAAACTTTAAAGCGCAAAGAAGCAGAATTCCAATAGGTTTTGATAGAATTTACCTGTGAGTTTAGCATGTGAATCGGTTGAGTAGCTTACTCGGGTGGTGTTAGAACGAGGAACATGAGCCACGTACTTGGAACTGTAGTAATTTAGGCCCATGAAATCGAATGATCCTCTCAACATATCAGATTGCTCTTTTGTGAATTTCGGCAGCCGATTCTTCACGTAAGTCCTCATATTATAAGGATATTGGCCATTGGTTAAAGGGTCCATAAACCTAAGGAACCAAGACCAAGGGGCAAGTTTGTAATTAAAATAAGGTGAACTTGCACGTAAAAGCTAATCATATGACATGCTACATATATAGATTTTTGTCATACTCAAGATATTCGTACACTCTGCATAATGCTGCACAAATGCTGCTTGAGCCATTGCATGCATGGCCACACTATTTTTGTGGGGGTGTGGTGAGAGGCCCCATGGCATGCTCGAAAGCATCATGTGACATGCCATAGAGCTTGATGATGTATTTTCGCAACGGCGCACTTGAATATTGAAATTGTGAGTTGTGTCCAAACCAGTGTTCTAAAATCCGGACCGGCCCAATCAACTGGGTTCAACCAGAATCAGAGTTCTTTCTGATTTGTTTGGTTGCAAACTAAAGGGCTAAAAAATACTTGGAGTTGGCTCAATTATGATTAACCTGACTGGACCAGTTTGAATAATTGGTTTTCATAGACGACAACTGATCAGGCCTACAGATTGCTCGCATGGCAATAGCTATAGCTATACAGTGCATTTTTAAGCATGAAAAATTCAGAAAAAATAAATAAATCCTTTCATCTTGTCCTCCTGGAGCGATTTATTGTGGCAAAGAATGCACTGTATTGCTCTTAACATGCAGGCAACCTGGAGATGAACAGTTCTCTTTCGAGAATACATCGAAGTGAATGAACGTGTCATGGGTCAAATCAGTTGGAACCGAACAGTCGAATTGGTTTCAACTGAACTAGTTGAGCCAATTTAGTAATCAGAATTGTTGAAATGATGTGCCTCACCATGGATGGCCAACAGCTCTAAAATTTCTCCAGTGGGAGATCCATTCAATTTCTGGCATTATTTTTGCATATTGTTGTATTTTTCTCAACTGTAATTTGGTAGGCACTAACCATGGTTAGGATCCATCAAATCAACAATTTCGATCATGGGCCCACTTGTATAAATTTGTGAATCTAAGAAACTGTTCATGTTTCGGATGCATATCCAGACTTACCTTGAAATGGTCACTTGAAAACATAGACCAGAAGCTAGAGTTTCCATTACTCACCATCCAATCAGAAAGTCATTAGCTCGTTGGGTAGCACCATGGTCGGCCTCAGACGTGGACAGAGGCATATACCAGTCCCCCATATTGATTATTCCTATATTGCCCATTTGAGATTCCTGTAAAAAGAGTTCATCAAGACCGTTGAAATATGAGATTGACACTATGATACGGCATCGGCCACTTTCCGTGCAAAACCTTGTCAGGGCTGACAATGGGCCGGGCTGGCAAAATTAAAATTTTGAATAGGCCTAGCTTGAACAGTTCAAAATCTGGGTTGAAGGCCTGTTGACAGCATTGAGTGTTGCCAATACGAAGTGGTTGCATTCTATCCAAACGGGCCCTTACCTGATACTTGTCTCTGTAGTGTTTTACAGTGTCTGCATGTGCAAGAAGCAGATGGTGTGCCACAATATACGGTTCCGTCCCAGAATTCCCACTGATGCAACAACCCATTTCCCAAGAAGAGCAGCGCCCAGGAGCCTCCTTTCCCCATGAATAACCACCAACACTGTACATCCATGGCTCGTTCAAGGTGATCCAGTGCTTCACCCTATCTCCAAATTCTCTAAAACAGATGTCTGCGTAGTCTCTGAAATCAGCCCTGTCACAGCATGCTCAACAGGTGTGAAAAAAGATCTGGGCTGGGCTCACTGGGCTAGATTGAGTGTCCATGTCCACCTCGTTAACTAAAAAGCTGGGCCCACAGCCAATGCAGCCCGCTAGCTATCAAATGAGTCGGCTTGGGTCTAGTTGTGTTGATTTATTTTAAGAGGGTCAGATCGAGCCGCAAGGTAGTGAGTGGGTCGCGGGTCAGGTTCAGGTCAAGATTGCCAATCTAATAAATGGGTACGTCTTGGTCTGTCCTTGACCTGACACCAATCCGACCCACTGCCACCCCTACCCACCGGCATGACCAATTCAAATCCAGTCCCTGGCTCGGCCCATTGTGATGCCTAAGGCCAGCCCGCTCACTTTGGCTTGTGCCAGCATGGCCCATAGGTATGGGATCCAATCCATCTATCAGAAGGGTACGACTATATATGTAGATGCCGGGGCACATGAATCAGGTAGGTTCACTTATCTAGTGGGCTATACAGTGCACGAAATAAATGTGTGGCTGAAAAGACTCGTCCAGTCATCCAATGTTTTCTAACAAATCTAACGTCATGGCTTATCTGCTGCGTGGACCAGGTTTAGTTTTGGTCTAGAACGTCTACACGGATGGATCCACCAGATGGACGGCTTCGATATCAAATCCTGAATAGTTCAAAATCAGGGACCTAACCAATCTGGGGGCGTTTTGCAGCCTGGATAAGCCCAGAGACTAGGGCTCAGCCAGTCTCACTGCATGGAGCTTGCATAAGGAGATGGGAAGATGATAGGAACCGTCCATTTTCTTGACATTAGTGCAGGTGACACAATCCATAAATCAAGGGTTAAGGAGATTTGGAACCAGAGTATTTATACTTACACGACTTTGGAACTCAAGAAGCCTCCATACTCGTCCTCAAGGGACTGTGGAAAATCCCAGTGAAAAAGTACTACGAATGGCTGTACACCTGCGCACGTGCGAGAGTTGTTTGAGACAATGACCTTTGAAATATTGTAAGTTGGGAAACGATACTTGCCTTTCAATGTATGGTAACTACCATACGTTAAAGCTGATTGGGCGCACCCGATGATGTGTGTGTGGAACCCAAACAGTAGATCTGGCGACACTCCTTATGGTCACAGTACATCCCAAGATTCGTTCCTATCAACTCAGGTGGGACACACCGCAGGGAGCTATGTACACTTGCGTCTAAAACCTATATATTCACTTTTGAGGCCCACCTAAAAATTTAAAATAGTTCGAGTTTGAACGTGTCCATTTTATGTTGGAGAACCGCACCTGATGAATGGGTTGGATCACATTTATACAAAACTGTGGACTCCACTTTCCATTTGGAAGTTTCTATAGTGGGCAATCCTTCCCCAATGTTATCCATTGTTCCTTTAGTATAGCCCACCTAAGTTCTGGATCAGTCTGGATTTTGTAATCTATTCATAGCATTGGGAGATGCATCAAATGGCACTATATTTTTCTTCTTAGCCGCTTCTTTGTTGTGTGCCTATTAAAAGAGTTTTGATGCATGGACCTAAGCAGTGTGGAGCCCGCAGTATTAACTGTTTGGATAATTGAGAATTGGGACCCAATTATAAATACGCACTGCCCTTTACGTCCAGCCTACACCAAGTCGGGCAACTGAGAAAAATTATCTATAAAATGGGTGGTCGATATTGTTGATGGAAAGGTAGGGTTCTATAAATAAATAAATAAATAATCAATAATTTGAACCATTCCATCTGGTGGTACTCATGGTTGATTGGTAACGGTTCTAGAAAACATTGTCTAATCAGGTAATCCTAACCATCCCTTCTCTTGCTTGGAAAATGAATGGTTGGGATCATTGAATCAGCGCTTTGACCCTGTGAGCAGTGAAATGTGGGCTGGACCTAATGGACAGTTCATGGAGTGTGTGTGTGTGTGTGTGTGTGTGTGTGTGTGTGTGTGAGAGAGAGAGAGAGAGAGAGAGAGAGAGAGAGAAATGACCTTTGGATAAGAGCTCGTTGATGAGGTTATTGTAATACTTGATGCCTTCCTTGTTCACTCCACCACTCAGTCTTCCATCTGGGTTTACTTAAAAGAATTGGTATACAATAGATGGTCTCTAATAAACTTGCGTATGACATGCATTGTTGAACCAGTTGAACGTATAGTGTGGATTCGTCCACATCTGCCATGCGTATGATAAATGAACTAGACGGTACATTGTTTGGGCCCACATGACAAATGTGGCAGAGAACCTGATGTTAATCTGAATACTGAATGCGGAATAATCGGATCGTCTATGCATCGAATAATGGAGATTTCACACTTTAATCTTAAAGCCATACCTGATTGGGAAGACATTCCCGATGCCGTCGTGTTGCCGAGAAGAACACTTGGTCTTCCGCACCTAACACCTTTAGGAGAACCTCACAATGGGGACTAGGGTTTCTCTTCCATGTTGGTGAGGGGACCAAGACGTATATTTATAGGAAAGAGGGCCAGAGAAGCTTACCCATCACACTTCTCTCCTCTAAGGTCTCCACACCGTAGGTTTCCATATCTGGCTTAATAACCGCGCATAGGGAACACGGTTCAAGCGTCCCGCCCCAAACCTATTAGAAATGATCACAACTGCAGTGGGGCCCACTGAATCGCTCAATCTGAATAATCCAACGGTCATGATCTAAACTGATGATCATGTGTGGCCCACCCAATGGAGTCTTACATTCTCCCACTTGGGCTACACTGATCTCAGAAAGAAAACAAAACATTTATTTTATTTTGTGAAAAACATTTCATAAAACATGTTTGTTTCAAAAGTTCCTAATGGGCGCCCTACTGATTTCAAAATAATATCGTTGGATAATTATGAGCAACGCTTGTCAGATCCGGTCCATCAAGACCGCTGATATTGAATCATGGTAATCAACACAACATTTCATATTTTCGAAGTGTGACGAATCACGATCACAAATACCAATAGCCTTAACGACATGGATCAATGATATGGGGTGTGGTATGAAGATTACACGTCTAAAGTGATCATACGTGTTTATCTTCAAGTGGTCCTACTGAACGTGTCTCCAAGACACAAACCAAAGTCTTGCTTACTCAAAACTGAATGTGCACACTGAAGGAGAAGCAAGATATAAACTGAAAAACAGAATCATCAATGCATAAAAGATATCTCAAAAAATGTCTGGACATAATCGGATCATACATGAAAACTCCCACTACTGAAATACATCTTTGGGATCAACAACTCCCATAGATGTCACATGCTCCTTAAAGAGCGTGATAGGAAGGCCTTTAGTGAGAGGATCCGCTATCATCTGCCTTGTGCCGATGAGTTCCACAGACACTTGACGATTCTGAACTCTCTCCTTCACAACAAGATATTTGATGTCAATGTGCTTTGACCTCGATGAATGCTTGTTGTTGTTGGAGAAGTTAACTGCAGCTGAACTATCACAATAGATTTTTAATGGTTTTGGGATCATCTGCACAACCTGTAAACCAGAGAAAAAACTCTGAAGCCAGACCGCCTGATTCGTGGCTTCATGACAAGCTACATACTCTGCTTCCATGGTAGATGATGCCGTAATGGACTGTTTCACGCTTTTCCATGATACGGCTCCACCAACCATCATGAATACATAGCCCGAGGTGGACTTCTTGCTGTCGAGACAACCAGCAAAATCTGCATCTGTATATCCTACCAACTCCAAATGGTCGGATCTCCTGTATGTGAGTTCGAAGTCCTTTGTCCTTTGCAGGTAGCGCAACACTTTCTTTACAGCTATCCAATGATTCATTCCTGGATTGCTAAGGTACCTGCCCAACATTCCAACCACAAAAGCAATATCTGGACGCGTACAAACCTGAGCATACATGATGCTCCCTACTGCTGACGCATACGGAATAGCTTTCATCTTGTCCTTTTCTAGGTCATTCTTAGGACACTGAAATTGACCAAACTTGTCACCTTTTACAATAGGTGCTTGGCTAGGAGCACAACCTTGCATGCCAAACCTTTCGAGAACCCTATCAATATAGGCCCTCTGCGACAAGCCAAGTAGTCCACGTGATCTGTCCCGGCTAATCTGAATGCCGATGACAAAGGAAGCATCACCAAGATCTTTCATCTCAAAATTTTGAGATAGGAATTTCTTAGTCTCACGCAACAATCCAATATCACTACTGGCCAATAAAATGTCGTCAACATACAAGACCAAAATGATAAACTTACTCCCACTGATTTTCACATATATGCACTCATCCGCAGTGTTTTCAATGAAACCATATGAGGAAACAACTTCATGAAACTTTAGGTACCACTGTCGTGATGCCTGTTTCAACCCATAAATGGACTTCTTAAGTTTGCAGACTAGATGTTCTGAGCCTTTGGCTTTAAAACCTTCTGGCTGCAACATATATACGTTCTCCATTAGATCTCCATTGAGAAACGCAGTTTTTACGTCCATTTGATGTAGCTCTAAATCCATATGAGCCACAAGAGCCATAATGATCCTAAAGGAGTCTTTCTTGGATACAGGTGAGAAAGTCTCCTTAAAGTCAATGCCCTCTCGCTGAGTGAAACCCTTTGCAACTAGTCTGGCTTTATACCTTTCGATATTGCCCTTAGAGTCCCGTTTGGTTTTAAATACCCATTTGCAACCAATCGGCCTAATCCCTTCAGGCAATTCAACAAGGTCCCAAACTTTGTTGTCCTTCATGGATTTCAATTCATCCTTCATGGCATCGAACCAATGAGAAGAATCCGCACTTTGTTCAACCTGTGAAAGGGATACAGGATCCTTTTCAACCCCAATGTCAAACTCATGCTCCTGCAAATAGACGACGTAATCGTCTGGTATTGCAGATCTTCTCTCTCTATGTGATCGTCTTAATGGCTCATTATTCTGAATTGGGTTTTCCATTTCCTCATCAGTGGGTTGTATTTGAGGTTGTACATGGTCGTTCATAGGGAGCTCAGGGTCCACTACTGGACGGACAACCATGCTACTCTGAATGATTGTGGTGGGAATCACAATCCGCTCTTCCTCAAATACAATATCTCTTAAATTTGTGCTCCCACTATCTTCAGTGTTCTCAATAAACCTAGCATTCCCAGTCTCAATGACTCTCATGGAATGTGATGGACAATAAAATCTGAATCCTTTTGATCTTTCTGGGTATCCAATAAAGAAGCAACTAACAGTTCTAGGGTCAAGTTTTCTTTCATGCGGGTTATACGGTTTGGCTTCTGCAGGACAACCCCATACATGAAAATATCGTAGACTAGGCTTTCGGCCTGTCCACAATTCATAAGGAGTTTTCATTACAGCCTTACTTGGGACCCTATTAAGGATATGCACAGCTGTTTTCAACGCATCACCCCACAAAGATTCTGGCAACGTAGAATTACTAATCATAGATCGCACCATGTCCTTTAGGGTGCGATTACGCCTTTCCGCTACACCATTCTGCTCTGGAGTACCAGGCATGGTGTACTGGGCGACGATGCCATAATCTTGTAGGTATCTAGCGAATGGACCTGGATTACGCCCAGATTCGTCATACCTTCCGTAGTACTCACCACCACGGTCGGATCTAACAACTTTGATCTTCCTGTCGAGTTGATTCTCGATTTCAGCCTTATAGATCTTAAATGTATCTAGGGCGTCTGATTTTTCGTTAATAAGGTATAAGTACCCATAACGAGAATAGTCATCTATAAAAGTGATAAAATACTTCTGCCCATTCCAAGATGCTGTAGGGAACGGTCCGCAGATGTCTGTATGAATCACTTCTAAGAGTCCTACGCTCCTAGTGGCACCCTTTTTCCTTATTCTAGTCTGTTTACCTTTAATGCAATCAATACAAACCCCAAAGTCTGAGAAGTCTAGGGAGTGAAGAATTCCTTCACGTACAAGCCTTTCCAATCTCTCACGAGAGATATGGCCTAATCGCCTGTGCCATAGCATGGAGGAATTCTCACAATCTAAACTTCGTTTGATGCCTTTAGTGTTTCCATGTGATGAGTTAACGCTGTATACATGTGAAACATCCAAATCTAGCTGATAAAGGTTATTAACTAAAGTGCCAGAACCAATCACAACTGAATCATAGTAAATGCTTAATTTTTCATTTGCAAATTTAAACTCATAACCAAATTTGTCCAAACGAGAAATGGAAACCAAATTGCGCCTTATAGAAGGCACACAAACAGTATCTACTAGATCAAGAAAGTGTCCTGACGATAACCTAAGCCTACAGACTCCAATAGCTTCCACGTTTGCCCTAATGCCATTCCCCATATAGACTGATCTCTCTGCATCAGTTGGCGTCCGGCTTTGGAGCATATCCTGCATAGAATTACAAATGTGAATAGTAGCACCAGAATCTATCCACCAGGAGTCTGTGGACATATCAGCTAAATTTGATTCAAAACAGACTAAAATATGGTCTTTATCCTTAAAAACGAGCCATGCTTTAAAATCTTCACAATCCTTCTTCTGATGACCAGGCTTCTTGCAGAAGAAGCAGCCATCATTAGGACCCTTCTTTTTCTTCTTAAATGTCTTTCCAGACTTAGGCTGATTGCCACCCGCAGTACCCGTAGAACATTTTCCTGAAGTGTGCTTTCTTTTCTTATTTTCTTTTCGTCCTTGACCAGATGTCACTAGGTGTGTACTATGTGTCTTGCTCGACCTTCTGAGTCTCTCTTCCTCCTGAACGCACTGAGATATCAGTTCGTTCAATGTCCACTTTTCCTTTTGAGTATTATAGCTGATTTGGAATTGACTGAATTGTGGAGGGAGGGAGTTCAGAACCAAGAAAATCAGGAGTTCATCCTCAATCTTAAGGTCCAATGCGCGGATTTTAGCCACCACATCAGACAATCCACCAATGTACTCCCTGATATTTCCTTGACCGTTATAGGTAGCTTGAGTCAATTTATGTAAAAGTGAACTCAGCTCAGCTTTATCCGATTTCTGAAATCGTTTTCCTATTTCAGTCAGGAAATCTTTAGCTTTCTCAGTGTCGGGCATGACACCCTGCATGGTCTCAGAAATCGAGTTCTTTATGATTTTGAGACACATCTTATTTGACTTGGTCCAGGCCTTGTAGTGAGCCTTTGCTGAATCCGTACTAGAATCAGTTGGAGTAGGAGGCTCTACTTCCTCCAGGGCCAAGTCCAAGTCCATGCAACCTAGGACTATTTCAACGGACGACTTCCATTTGGAATAGTTGGACCCAGTAAGCAAAGGTATGGAATTGAATTGTGTAGGAATATTGGAAACAGTCATAGCTGGACATTCAAAAGCATAAAACTCACATTAATAATCAAGTCCCTTATAACAATGCATGAACATAAACCACAAATATCATGCATGTATGAAACATTCGATTGATTTGGGCCTTCAATCAAATGACCCAGAATGATGATGGGCCATAATCATCAAAATCTGGCAAGAGCCCAGCGTATCATCACGATTCCTCCTTTGGGCGAAATTGTAACATACAGGAGGCTCTACTAAATCATGAAGCTGACCAATGTTGGTGAAATAAATCTAAGACGCCCATCACCTTTGGGTGAAATGAATCTCTCAGACCTATATCACCATCACTAACCACTTCATCCCGCTCACATCCAGCCAAACGATGATACTTCTTTGTTCTGACCACCGCTGCCTGGATATAAACGCAACTGAATGCAATCCTATAATGGAGGGTCACTGAATTCCATATACAGAAGTCTAGAAGTAGAAATCTTTGCCAATTGAGGTCACTTTGGTGGCTAACACAACCAGCTCCAATCCCACTCCTAGACTCAAGAATTGCTTAATGGTCTTGCCCACAACAGACCATATTTCAAAATTTCTGATTCGGCCTAAAATATGGCTGATGTTGGTCGCCCATAAGCTTAAACAACTTTAGCTGAATGATGGTTGGATTATATCTAATGGTCAACCCTGAATATCAACAATGAATAATGGATTATGGCCTTATTTTAGGCCAAATTTGAACTCAATAATTAATAACCATATCCACTGAAGTACTTAGGCCATTTATGAATAAGACCCAAAAAAAAAAAAAAAATTAATTTATATATTTGGCCCATGTATTCTCAATTAATGGTTCAACAGCAATAAGCCCAAGTACTCAAAATGGGCCCCTCAAAGTCCAAAAGAAGATCTTCAATAGGCCTAAGGTTGGGCCCAAAAATAGACCTCAAAGAAGCCACTAAAAAAAATTGGGCTTGGGCCGGCCTGACGGGCCTTATACATTTTGACTGAGCCTACAGGCTTGTTCTACTGGACCGGGCCTGGTGGGCCTGGTCTACTGGATTGAGTCTGGTGGGCCTGGCCTATCAGATTGGGTCTGCCGGGCCTGACCCATTCAAAACACAAAAAACAGCCCAAAATCCAGCAAACCCTTCCAGCCCAAAATCCCTTAAAGGGAAACCAGCAACCCCTGTGTCTCCTCTGTATACGCCCCCCAAAAAATAGAAACTCTAGCCGCTGTAGAGCCTCTCTGTTTCTAAAATAGGGTTGACGAAACCCTAGCCATCGCCAGCCCTTACTTTCCAAATCCGTCTCCGCCGCTCATGAATCCCAAATCCGCATCCAACCACACGCAGCCACCATGAGACCTCCACTGCAGCAGAAAACGGAGCCGCCGCAGGCTCTGCCATTGCATCCAGCAAGGAAGAATGCAGAAAAGAGGGAAAAAAAACCGGAGGTGGGTTTCCACCTGTTTCAGTAGGTGTATCGCGGCTTTTGGCGTTAGTGCCGGATGCCGATTTCCATGGCAGCGTGACGGCTGGAGAAGATGGTGCTGCCATCATCTACTGCTACCACCGCCGCTAAAATCGGTTGCAGCAGAGATGGGCGGTCGGTCTGCGGCAGTCAGCCTACAACAGTCGGTGGTCTAAAGGGTTGATGTGTCCCCTGTTGCTGTTGGACTGGAGGTGGGTTTTGGGGCTGCCGACATGGCCACAAGAGGGCTACCATCAATGAATGCCGCATGCTAAAACCGGCAAGTTTTATTTTATTTTATTTTGATTCTGTATTGGCTGGAGTCGCTGCTGCGATCATTTTTTTTTTTTTTTATATATATCCTAATACCAGTTTTAATGGTAGCTGGTGATGCTGGGACAAAACCCACGGATTGCATAATTATATCGAGGACCATCCATCACCATGGATGGCTATAATCGAGCAGGGAGATATATGACCATCCATGAATAGGCCATGGCTGCCGCTGATCAGATCTGGTCCTGATAATCAGTCGCACGACGACCACGGATCAGATCTGATGAGATCGGACTTCCTCCATGGTTGCCAGGCATCAACAATCGCCGACAATAGCCAGCAGCCGTCGACAGTAATGGTGTGTCGTCAGCCGGTCCTGGTAAACATGGTGGGATCCAACCACGACCACAGAGGCCCTGATCACCTCAAAACTGACTGCCGAAATTCGGTTCGGTGGGCAGTTCATCATGGGTCCCAGAGAGATCCGAAATCTGGGTCACCGTACAATGAACAATACCCTAAAAAAAAATTCACCAAAATTGATGCATAGGTGGCTCTGATACCAACTGTTAATCTGAATACTGAATGCGGAATAATCGGATCGTCTATGCATCGAATAATGGAGATTTCACACTTTAATCTTAAAGCCATACCTGATTGGGAAGACATTCCCGATGCCGTCGTGTTGCCGAGAAGAACACTTGGTCTTCCGCACCTAACACCTTTAGGAGAACCTCACAATGGGGACTAGGGTTTCTCTTCCATGTTGGTGAGGGGACCAAGACGTATATTTATAGGAAAGAGGGCCAGAGAAGCTTACCCATCACACTTCTCTCCTCTAAGGTCTCCACACCGTAGGTTTCCATATCTGGCTTAATAACCGCGCATAGGGAACACGGTTCAAACGTCCCGCCCCAAACCTATTAGCAATGATCACAACTGCAGTGGGGCCCACTGAATCGCTCAATCTGAATAATCCAACGGTCATGATCTAAACTGATGATCATGTGTGGCCCACCCAATGGAGTTTTACACCTGAGTCCCTGACTGCTCATCCCTTGTGGGGTCGAGCATTAGTTGGACTTGATAGGACAATCTTATCGTCCAATTTGTTATTGCATGCGAGCTATGAGTTTCTGTTTGAATTTGTACTTCATGGATTAATGCTTAGGATCGTACAATCAGCTCCATTTTCTTGTCCTTGACCCCATCCACTGTTGAAGCCGGTGAATATACGATCTGGATCTCGGCAATGTGTATCAGTGTACAGGGAAAGATTTAGAGGTCGTCAGCATTACGGCTGATCCAATGTCTCGGGAGTTAGAGAGTTATCATCCCTCTACACCAGTTGACTCACACATGGTACATGTGGATGATATCTGGACCGATCATTAGTTGGGTTCCACCATTAGTTGGCCATAAACCAAAATTCTGACCGATCCTAACCGTCCAATGAATGACCATTTGTCAGGCAGAACTTGACCCATGTCTTTTAGTCTTTTTGTATGCCATGGACTAAAACAAACCATCCCTTTCCTTTGGCTTTGGATCATTCCATCTTGTCCACACGTATGTTTCTATGGCCATATACATGTAAGCATGAGGACAGGCACTGTAAATGGGTTGCGTTGGATGGAGGGGTCATTTGACCCGACCCAAGAATAAGCAGGGCCGGGTCCAAATTTTGTATTCATGGAGGTGGTCCGGTCCGAAAGTTTGTCCAGAACTGGCACATGGGTCAAGTTTTCGGCTGTCTATGGGCCGGCCCCAAGCTAGGCAAAATCAAAATTTTGAATTGGCCTGGACCATCAGGCTCAGCCCGAACAGTTCAAATTCCAGGCCGAAGCCAACCCCCAGGCTCGGCCCGTGGACAACCCTAAGAAAGTTTGGGATCTCTCAAAATCAACCTGACCAGTCTGTTAATGCACCCTAGTTTTTCAATGGCTCTGATTTGCGCCATCCTGAGGACCGACTCAAACCCAACCCAGTTCCAAATCCAACCTAGACCTAGGAAAATTGGTTAATGGTTATTACCGACTACCATTAATATAGCCGGGGCGGGGTGAGATCGAGCGCCATCTCTCTCAGAGTGATAATTGATCTGAATCCACATATCTATCAAAATCCTTAACTAATCTTTCTTGAATCCACGAGGGGATATTTCGAATCTACGAGACCTCTTCTTCAAATCCGCGAAAAATAATAGAGAAAACCAGAGTTTTTCTAAGAAAAGAGTAATGTTATTTAATAATAATAATAATGTAAAAATGAGTTTAACATCCTTTGAATAATAAAACTAAATCCTAAAATCATAATCAATGAGTCTTAATTGCAATAGGAAAGAAAACCAAAACCAAAACGGAAGAAATCGTTCAAAATAGAAAATTCGCACGGGACTCTGCACACTGCACGACCGGTCGGCCGTGAGCTACAATCGATCAAAGTTGAGGGGCGACCAGTCGGTTGGCGCCCAACATAGTCGAACGAGTTGAGGGCGTTTCTGAATTAATTCGGCTGGTTTGCAAACTAGTCATGGTTGGTGGACGACTGGTCGTTAGGCCTTGTTTGTCTTTAAATTTGTTGAATCTTGGCCCTTTCTTTGAGGTCTTCCTTGTGCTCTTTTGGGCCCACTCTTGGGTCATTCTCTTGGCTATATTCCTTCATTGATCAGGTGGTTGCCTCACTATATCAGTCTCCCCTACTTGAAAGAAACTCGACCTCAAGTTTCAATTTGATCTTAAGCCTTAGTCCTCACTCCTTGTCTTCGCGGGGCATGCTGTAGCGGTCCTCACTTGTGACACCTAATGTGCGCATCTTCCTAGCTTGCATCTTGTTTCTTGCCCCACTCCGCCCGCTGTAAAGAGAGATTAATTGCCCATTCACTTTGGAAGCCTTGGGGTTCTCCTTCGGAGCCTTGGGAGTGAGAACAATCCTTATCCCGTCTTTAACAAAGGCGATGGTGTTGTCCCGTCTTCAATTAGTAGCGTCTCGATCAAACTGCCACAATTGCCCAAGTATCATATGACACACGTCCATATCTACGACGCCACACATCACTTTGTCTTGGTATGTCTTGCCTATAAAAAAGCAGACGAGACACCGCTCCTTAACCATTGCCACATTATCCGTCTGAATCCACCCCAACCATGTACGGGGATGGATGTGCAGTACTTCCAAGTTTCAGCTTGTCCATCACTGCCTGTGACACAAGGTTCTCATAGCTAACACCATCGATGATAATGCCACATATCCATCCTCCCGCAGTGCAACTCATGTGAAATAGATTGTGTCGCTGGGGGTTGGCTTCCATCTCAGGTGGGTAGACCTTTCTCTACATAATTAAGGATATGCCTTGATCTCTAGAAAGTCATTCAGTCCTGTGTTCGTCATCCTTAGCTTGTTCTGCTTCTTCAACCTTTGAATCAACCTGTACTTCGTCTTCAGCAATGGTTACATTAGTCGTGGGTCTCTATGGGCATGTATTTGAGAGATGACCTAGTTGTCCACACCTGAAACACTGATCAAGCCTAAGCCGAGCATACAAGCTGGGAGCCTTATTTGGTCCTGGCATTACTGCTGTACATTGGGGCCTTGCTGGACCAGTTCCTTGTGTACAGGTTGCAACCGTAGCGTGCTGAGAAGGTCCACCCATGGCCTCCTTCCCCTTAGACAAGAATGAATCTGGAGTGGGGTCCATTGTAGGGGCATGAGTCAAGGAGGCGGGACACGCATCAATTCTAGTGAGCTGAGTTTTTGCATGCTAGCATATTGCAAGGCCTCTTCCACGATCCAAACCGGAAGCATCTGGACATGATCCTGGACATTGGCTCTCAAGCCACCAACAGATCCTGCGGCCTTCTAAGTGTCTGTCTCTAACAGGTCATTATGCATTGCCAATCTGTTAAATACGGCTGTGTACTCATCCATAGACCGATTTCCCTAACGGCTGTTTTGATATTGCTGAAACAAAACTTGCTCGTAATCATGATGGAGAAATCGCGACTGAAGAAGTTGTCGCATCCGGGGCCATGACTAGATGGGCAATTTGTTTTGTCAGGTTCGAGAGATTTGTAACTGCTCCCACCATGTGGAGGCACCCGATTTCAACTTGTAGGCCACAAGTTTTACCTTCTTCTCTTCCGGGACATCCATATAATAAAAAAAAAATTCAACCTCAGTCAACCAATCTAGGAACTCTTCTATTTGCGATAGACCATTAAAGACGGGTAGTTCGGCCTTACCTCTGTAATCTCGTTTAGCACGATCTCCACAACCATTGCCATGTATTTTTTGCTACACAAAGAGATCATCCACATCTTCATCGCTGCCGTCGGAATCCACCAGCATCAAGCCGACAGTTAACGGCTGGAGGAGTCGGACGAAACACTAAATTGTTCCAAACTTCTACCAAAGGTGGTTATGCACCACCCTGAACTTGACATGAGGCTAGAGACGCAGCGATCTGCTCGAAAGACTCTTGCGGCCCTTGCATAGACGTCTCGAACAATCTCTGGAGAGCCTCCATCTTCTCTGTGAGATATTGTATCCCCTGATCACCATCAGTGGGATTGTTGTTGCGATCTTCGCTAGAAGCCATCGCCCGAGGTTGTTCCTCACTCTGATACCAACTAATACAGCTGGGGCAGGGTGAGATCAAGCAACGTCTATCTCATGAGGATATTGATCCGAATCCATGGATCTATCAGGAATCCTCAATCAATATTCCTTGAATCCATGAGGGGATATCTCGAATCCACGAGACCTCTTCTTCGAATCCACAAAGAACAATAGAAAAAATCGGAGTTTTTCTAAGAAAAGAGTAATGTTGTTCAATAATAATCTAAAAACAAGTTTAAAATCCTTTAAATACTGAAACTAAATCCTAGAATCGTAACCGAGGAGTCCTAATTGCAATAGGAAAGAAAAAAAAAAACAGAAGAAATCGTTCGGTCGAAGTTGAGGGGCGACCAGTCGGCTGGCGCCCAACATAGTCCAGTGAGTTGAGGCGCGTTATGGAATTAATTCGGCTGGTCTACTGACCGGTTATGGTACTGATCATCAAGCCTTGTTTGTCTTCAAATTTGTTGAATTTTGACCCTTTCTTTGAGGTCTTCCTTGTACTCTTCTGAGCATACTCTTGGATCATTCTATTGGCTCTATTCCTTCATCGATTATGGAGTCGCCTCACTACATCAGTCATTGGCTAAATACTTTATAATCCAAAGATAGAAGAGATGGGATCTTATAATGATAGAAGAGATGGGATCTTACACTCACTTTCATTAAGTATTTTCTTATGATGTTTTTTCTTCTTCTTTTTTTATTCATAATATAGTGTGAAAATAACTTCTATACTCAGACTTCTTAAATGTTCTTCAAGTCTATCTACGTTAAGCCCAGGACCATGTGTTGTTATACTCCATGTAATTTAAACCCTAATATAACTAACTTATTTGAAACATTATTTATGTGAAAAATCACTTTTAACCTTTACATTTATTTTTTTATTTTTTTATTTTAAAAGAAAGGAATCTTATTCACATGAAGGAAGCTATACAAAAGGGGGATGGGCCACAGTCCCCAGGGGCCACCTGAAGCGCCACTACAAAAAAAGGGCCTTGGACCACCCCAACCAAAACAAACCAAAAAACTGAACAGCGGAGAAGAAGACCATTACGACACAAGGTGCCCAACACCCTCACTATCTAGGATAATTTGTCCCTCGACTGCCTCCGGGAGAGTTGAGTACCGGTCAAAAATCACTTATAACCTTTACATTTGACCTGTGCCTAACCCATGAGATAAATAGGCCTAGCCTGGACTCTCCTATTCAAACCCAAACAGTTAAATGAATGCCCACCCCTCTTGTTTACTTGGGCGGGACCATGCCCTACCTGAATCCTAATGGATTGGGTATGTGTCCAAAATTCCAACTCCATTATTAAATTGGTCGGTCAGGAACCCTCGTTCAGCCACAACCCATCTGCACCCATAATAAGGAGGCGGATCAGGTGGTGTTGAAACATGGCTATCTTCACTCAGTGTACCACTTGAGCCATGGATTTGGGTGTAAACTGGTTAACTATCAATAGGGTGTGAATATCTCCTTAAGACAGTGGCATGATAATGCACCTTACGTTTATTTTTAAGCATATTTTTCTCTTATTTTCTATCTGATCTATTCTTTCACAAATGGGACAGGATTGAGATTTAATGAAAAAATTGTTAATCCATTAGATGGACAGGATTGTCCAACATAAGGGAATGTTGTGTGTGTGTGGATATTTTTCTAAGAAACAGGTTTGGATATTTTTCTAAAATAATTAATGAAAGGGTAGGGTGGTGGTTATACCCAATCCATATCCGAATCCCACCTAAACTCAATCATATGTAGAAAATTAGTAAAAAATAATATATGTATGCATATTCCATTATTAAAAAAGTGGCCTGTCTAAATGGAACCTATCAACTACCTATTTTAAAGTAGACTAAGGGTCGATGGAGTTAGTAGAGTGGCATGTGGTACAAATGCCAACACTTATGACTCACGTAGAATTTATATACCAAATCAAAAGTCTCAATGCAGAATATACATATCTAATCAAGGGTTCGTAACAAAATGGAAAGTTATTCGATATTCAAGGCTATGTATGACAATTGATGCGCAGGCACAGAGAAAGTACGCACATGGCAAACAATTTCTTGAACTAAAATGAGTAAATTGTGAAATTGCTGTCACTAAGTAACATTTCTAAAATCATGTTGGTTGAACGATTCTAACCACTCTGATTGGTTGACACTTGTTCGTTGAAATGGGTCTATCGGATGTCATTGACTTTTAATTGTCGAACAATCAAATAAAAGGATATACAAACAAGCTTAAATTTTGATATATTCTACATCTAATCTGGGGCCACAACTAGGGATGGTTTATCTTTCAATTACTTGTACAATGTTTTCAGTTTTTTAAATCCAAAATGACAACTATCATGCTATATTTTATGTTTACAAAAAAAGTCTTTTTATTCCTGTTATAAAATAACATTTTTTCATTACGTGAGTGTATTATTTTTTAAAACTTATAATCATAAACGGGTTCCTCAGCACCCTAGAGGGTACGGGTATGAGAGCCACTTGAGGCCCGATTTGGGTATTCATATAGGTGCAGTACTACTACCCATTAGTGGGCATGAGCATAGGTACTCTAGCCGGCCCGAACCGAGCCGGTTGACAACCCTAGTTGACAGGAAAGAAACGGTTCTGTGATCCTTTCAGTTTGTTATAGTCAAGAAATTTCTACATGCATATGCTTTAGTGGGCCGCTTTGGGACAATGAGCTGTAGGGTCTAGTATACCTTCTGCAGACTACGGAAACAAGCATCAGAACATGCCAACATGCAATCATATGTTGGATCTGCGCCGTTCATCATGCAAAACTCATGTCAAATGTACACCAGCATGAAATTCAGGCCTTCAACTCATCATAGCAAGTTGAATATCCATCTCCATCGTTGGTTATTCTTTTTTTAATCACCTTCGTTTCATATCCAGGTGGACCACACCTAAAGAGTGGATTGGCACTGATGTTGGGGCGAGGTTAAATCTCCCTTGAACCCTTCCAAACTGAGCAGTCCAGATTCAACATGTGTGCCAAATTGGTACGCGTGAGGCACTTATCTATGGCATATACAGATGGGTAATTTACAAGCTGTGCCCGGTCAACTGAACGGCTCAGATCGATCGACCTATGCATAGAGTAAACGCTAATTCAGGTATATTGAATTTAAAACACGGAGTCTTCTCTTACGAGGCAATATTCGGGTCCAAGATATGGAGAATCTGTACGCGTCCAACCCCATTTCCTTCATGATCTTCACATCTCCCTGTAGGTTTTCACAGTCAGCAGAGCATACAAAAGAGAAAAAGGAGCATTTTGATTGAACTACTGGGAATGCACTTTTATGGCATTCATCTCCCACATTAGGCAACATGGCACACGTGAGAGGAATCAAAGCGGCTCATCAAGTGGGTCCCACTGTTCACAGTTTAATGGGCAAAAAAAAAAAGGCCTGTGTGCTCATTAGGTGGCAGGAAATATACAAAAGAAATGTAGCATGAACGGAAAATGTAAGCGGAAGTTAGAATGAACGGATGGATCTTCTACCAGTGGGCCATGGCTTGCTCTTAATTGTGTGAATAAATGAACCGTTTAGATTAGTAATAGGTCACTTCATGTGCCGGGGACGTTGCTGACATCCCATGAAGATGACACCCACACACACACGAAGACGCCTGCTAGCTCAACTGGAAGACGCCTAGGCATTTCAACAGCAGCTCTTAGGTTCGATTGCTAAGGAGACACACTAACCCCACTAGTGGGTGGGTGCATCGTGTGACTAACCAAGTGGGTGTGTTGCCCAGCTAATAGGGTGGGTGCGTTGCATGACTTGAAAAAAAAAAAAACCATTGATGCGGCACAGCATGAAACCCAAAGAGCCCTACTTTCAACCCGATCCAAAGCTCTAGTGGACTATAGCAAAGAGAGAGGCAAATGAGGGGAGGTAACAGTTTCCTTTTACCATGGCCTACCAAAGTTTTGGATCAGGGTAAAAGTTGGCCGCTACGGTTTTATAGGCAAAAGGAAACAATTTCCTTATTTGATTTGCATTTCTTTACTATGGCTCACATAAATTTTGGATTAGGTTAAAAGTTGGGCTGTGAGGGTTTCATGAGATGTCGCACCTTGACTATTCGAATTTTATGCCCATGACACATGTGTGACGGTGCGCATAGGTGAGCATTACTCTCTTAGTAGAGAGATGAGTCATGGTGGCACCTCCTCAAGCGCACTCTCACTAGAGAGAGAGAGAGAGAGAGGAGTCATGCTCACTTGTGCACCTTTGCACATATGTCTTAGGTACAAATTTCAAACTTCTGAATGGTCCATGTGATGCGTAACCCCATTAAACCCCTAGGGCTCAACTTTCAAGCCGATCCAAAACTTTGATGGGCCATAGTGAAGAAAGAGGCAAAATCAAGGGAACAAATTGTTTCATTTTTTCATGACCCATCGAAGTGTTGGATTAGGCTGAAAGTTTGGCGTAGGAGTTTCATGTGATGTTGCATCATGAGGACCGTTAGGATTTTGCACTCATGACACATGTGAAAAGGTGCACACGGTGCTGGCCTAAGAAAGTGTGCAGGCGAGCATTACACAGGAGAGTTTGGTTAGGAGATCTGACACGGCAAAATGGTTGACTCCGCGCGTTTAATTTCAATTTCAATTTCAATTTCAACCGGCCCAGATACCCGCGTTTTAAGAAGAGTTAAATGATACATTACTTAGATCTTTGGAAATAAGTGCTTTCAGTTCTGTCAAACGGGCCCATCGCATTGTTAAAGTATAATGATTATTTCCATAGAAATTGGCTACTTTTCCTATTTATTCCTGCTATTTCTTACAAGTACTAAAGTTATCTTAGATTGAGACATCCCACCTACCAATTTTGCATTGAGGAAAATGAGCTAGGGCCTATGTAAAAGCAGCATTAAATCCACATGAAATGGAAACCCATATTTACTTTATTTCTTATTTTGAATTTTTGTTTCATCGTAACATGCGCGTACCGAACTTGGATGAGCACCGGTTGTGTCTTCTTGACCTTTGGAAATTGATGGACTATCTTTTCTAGGAGAAATTAATGTCCACAACTTTTGAGGAAGAACTATTTCATTACCATTTATCTATCAAGCCACAGACAAGTAGGACTTTCATGAAAACTTAACTTATAATACACAGATGCAGCCATGTATCATATAATTCTTCTTGTGGAGTGAACTCATCTAATGCTTCTGATCAATAGCATGGAAATAAATAGATACGAACGGCCAGAGAAATAAAATATTCTAATCATCATCTTGAAACATTTTCTAGATAGATCTCACTTTGCATTTCTTATGATTATGAAGTAACAGTTTAAAACAATAGACGGTTGTAATAAGTTGGTTCCACTAACATGGTTAGGAATATTTGATTGATGTTGCACTTGTGACATGACTTGCTCCTAATTGTATGAATGAATGAATGGTTTTAAATTGGCCATAGGTTTTTTTTTTTTTTTTTTAACAGATGCATTTCATTGAGAAAAGCCAGAAATTGTGCATTCGGGAGGCCCGACAAAACAAGTAATTGAACCTCCTATCATATCTCTACAGCTTAGACACCTCATTCTTTATTTATTTTTATTATATATATATATATATATATATATATATATATATATATATATAGACCTTTGGAGGGGCCCCACAAAAAGACCAGGCCTCCCTATCATATAGCCCATGAAAGCATTATGAAAAGGAAGAGGAGAACAACAAAAACAAATTCAGCACCCACGGACCCATGACACCGAAAGCCGATTCAGTCCACACCCATTTTGATCTTATTTCCTGTTTTGAGAAGGCCTATGCCTGCATTATCTAAGGACACAGCCCCCTGATTGGGGTGGGCAGCTCACCACGGGTTCTGAAGAACATGTTTGGGGCTCCAATGCTAGCCCGCTTTGCAAATTGGCTATAGGTTAACCCATGTGTTATTTAAAAGATTTAGAGATGTTGCTGACTTCTCATGAGCACGGGACTGTAGCAAAACAATACACACACTTAAGTGTTCCCAAACCATTTAAATGACATGCCGGATGTCTGATTGGATGATCCTAACCCTTCAAATGGTGCCAATTTATTACTATTGTCCATTGTTTGTTAAATTATATTACTCTGGAGTCACGAGAAATGCAAAGTAGGATCTGTCTAGTAGATGTTTCCAATAATTAGATTGGTGTGATTTTTACACGAGGGCTTGCTTCTAATTATATGAATGAATGAACGAACGGTCAGATGGATAATGGGTTCCCCCAATTTAAAAGCTTAATTAGAGGAAAGGTGGTGACGTTAGCAAACACAACAAAACAGGAATATACAGATAAGCGACAGCTGACCCTGAGCGTGCGTCTTATTCCATGAAAATAATAATAATACAACAGCCACAACTGACCTTGTAACGATGATATGAATCCACGGCTATGTCTCCATTGCTTTGGTCCTTTATTTTGTCTGCTCCCACAAGCCACAAGCGTCTTTTGTCAATGCCCCACCAAGGGTTAATACAAAAATGAGACCCATTTTGATCCTTCTCACACTTGATTTGACACGTGGCAATGGGTGCATCTGGGCTGACCATCTAGTGGATCACATATGTGGGCAGCCCTCGGTTGAAAATTGCACCGAACGGATCATCCCATCCATTAATTTTTCCTGTTGAATTCTGACTGCTAACAATTTCCATTTTTTGCTGTCCATTTTTAGATCACACTCACATGGTTAGGGAAGCACACTCTGAACAATTTTCAGCCCTTAAACGTGGAAGGAGCACTAGATGGATGGTTTGGATCTTTGCCTACCTGCCATTTTTTTTTTTTTCAAATCATAGTGACTCACCCCTTACAAATGGCACTCATGGACGGCAAGCCGTGCCGTCCAAACTGCAGGGCAGATTGTGGATGGTTAAGCAATCCTAACCATCCAATTGATGCCTATCAAATGGGTGGTTAAAACTAAAATTGTGAGCTATCCAAATTCCATGGGAAAATTCAGACGGTTCCGATAGTCATCTCAGTCTAATTTTTGGATAATGGTCCATCCAAAATTGGGTCATTGAATTGGATGGTCAGGGTTTCTGCACAACTGGTCAGCGTGACTTTTAGACTATTAGTGATCCAGCTGAGCTCCGAATGCAGTGAGGGAGGGACGCGGATTGCCTACTGACACTTCCAGACACCAGGTGGCTATTGGACGATGCTCTGTGGTGCCACAATGATGTATGTGTTTTATCCGCACCATCCACCCATTTTGGATCATTATTTTAGGGCATGAGTCCAAAATTGAGGCACATCCAAATCTCAATTGGACCACACTACAGGAAAACAGTGGTGATTGGATGCCCGCCATTTAAAACTTCCAGAGGCCCAACACAAATATCAGCTTGTTCCAAAACTTTTGTGACGCCCAGAAGTATTAGACGGTGAGCGTTCGTTCAACCAGCACTGTGTACTGCCCAATCAGCGTCCGAGAGAGAGAGAGAGAGAGAGAGAGAGAGAGAGAGACCTGGGTGTGTACGCGTGTAATTATCCCAAATGCTGATGCCTTTGCCGTCTTCCTCAGCTGCTCCTTCGTACTGTAAAACCATATATACCATGCTCACACGCCTAAACATGGTTATCTCTAAAAGCTTCTAGAAGCCTCTGTAGAAGCTTCCAGAAGAATGAGAGAGAGAGAGAGAGAGAGAGAGAGAGAGAGAGAGAGAGAGAGAGAGGTTCACGGCAAACCTGATAAGCCGCTGACGAGGTCCCGAAAATGAAGCCCGGCGGGAAGGAGCTCCGGTTTATCGGACGTCGGTCCTCAAGTGCTGGGGCAGCTCCAGCAAGTGAGCAGCCCAGAAGAACGAGTACGAACATGACAGGCCCTCCTACATGCTCCATCCTCTCTCTCTCTCTCTCTCTCTCTCTCTCTCTCTCTCCTCTCCTCTCCCTCCCTCCCACCCACTCTTTATAAAGAGAAACCAATAACGTGCTAACGTCAGTACAAAATGGTCCCCGCGTTTTGGAGCACGTCGTGAAAATGGAGCTGATTCACTCATCGCAAGGTCCGTACCTGTGTTTTTGGGTGGGTCATCTGGAGTTATTGGATAGTCCAGCTGCCGCATGCAACACTTGATAAGCAGGCACTTAGAAAATGTTACACGTGGCATATACAAACTCAAATTTGACCAATCGAGAGCCGTCGAAATCACCGTGGCTGGGTTACAGATGTAAGACCAGATTGGGAACGTGGCTGAACTAAGATCATATTTTTTTTATTTTTTTTAACAGTCTTAAGGGAACTTTTGGATTGTAAGTTACTTACGATAAGCTACTTATCAAATAAGTTACTTATCTTGGTTTTTACTTATTAAGCATATAAGTATGTTTGGTAAACAACATACTTATCAGCCAAGTATGTTTGGTAACTAACCTTTTAAAAGAAAATTTCAAATCTACGTATAATAAGCAACATATTGACATGAAAAGAAAAAGCTAAGCGTTGAGGCAGATTTCCTAACAGAATGAGCTTTTCTAATCCCACGTGCGTGCAATAAAGCTCATGTACATGCCATGCATGTGCTAGCATAGCACACTTGGTCTGAGATGCATTCCATCCATTTAGAACAGGACCACTATATGGATGCCCTGGCACAAGAATCAGGTTGATCCACTGGTCAGGTGGGCCACAGTCTGCAAAACAAATGTACAGCTTTGGAAGACTTGGTTGAAGTTTTCTAACCCATTCACTTGTTTTCAATAGTCAGTCCACATGGTGAGTGGACTAGAACCATTTTTGGGAAAGATGTAGAAGATCAAATCAACTTGATTGATGGATTGGATCTTGCACCAGTTAATGTAGGGCCCACCTTTGATGTGGGCCGTCTACTGCGTGAACCCTACCTTTGATGGGACAGTCCATCATGTGGGGCCTCCTTTGATATGGACGGTATGAGAGAGCAGTAATTGAGTGAACCAAGAGAGAGAACTTCGATATGTAGCATGTCCTGAGAGAGACAAGTAGAAAAGCCAAATTGGAGGGTGGTTAATTAACATTGTAGGGTGACTAACAGTGTGGGTGCATACTAAGCTCGACATAGGATTAGTCCGGTTTTGACGTACTACTTTTGCTTTCGTTTTTTTGTCTAACCATTATAAGAATGCATTTGTGGCACGTCCTATATCAGTCCTCTCCACTTGGAAAAAACTCATCTTTGAGTTATTCAATGGACTCAGAATATAATACTCATACAAATCTATAACACCCCAGATTTTCAAAATTTATTTGAAAATTTATTTTTATTTTATTTTAACTAATTATCATACATTTACCCTTGTTTCAAGAATAACAGACCATCCGTAGAAGATCCGATAGGGTACCCTTTATTAAAGTTGCTTAGAATAACCCCATTAACAACGTAGAAGGGTTAGATTCGCAAAACTCGAAAATTTATGATAATTATGAAAATGCCATTAGTTAAACTTAAATTAGAATGTCATTTTTAGGTATTCTAGTTTGTAGAAATTATTAAGACGCAAAACTCCGGACTTTAGCATTTGGACATATTTTAACTGTACACGTCGAATTTCAGCCCTCCGATCATCTTACAAATGCCCTAATAAAAAAATGATCATAAGTGGGCCACCCAATCTCGGATCTGTCTCAATTTTTGTGTCAACGCCTAAAATCACGAGGCCCACGTGTGTCCCACGTGTGTCGCATGCACGTTTAGTGCATGGTCAAACCACGTTTGACTGTGCACCACACGACCCCAAACAGAAACTTCTGATTTTTTCTTCACCCGCTATCACCGCTGCCCTCCTTGTTGTCCACTATTTGGACACCTTTTCGAAGATCTGAGCCGTCCATCTTCTTTGTAGCCCATCAAAACCCCATCCCATATAGTTTCGTTGGTTTTCATCGCGTGTCCTCACCGTTATCTCTCTCCAAACTCACCCCTTGTTATACAAGAACTTCTGATCCGGGAATCCTCTTTGCATGGGAAGCTAGGGATGCTTTTAGAGGATCCTGAATATCCCTCCAAGTTAACCAACATAGAGAACCCCCTCCAAAATCGAGCTTTCTAAATTTTTTAAGATTTTTCTCTAAAACCTTCTCATATGCAAGAGACCTATCAAACGACTGTGGAGGTTCGATTTGTGGACCCCACCTACCTAAATGGACTAATATAAACCTATCCTAGGTATCAGATTGATAGATAAACCGTCCGTTTGTAAATTTCTATTTTCATCCCCTCTCTTTCCTTAAAACTTCATGTTGACCGTTCGATCGCGTGTGGACCCCATTCCAAAATCTACCATATCTATTTTGTATCCCATACCTATTATAGCTCATGTCTAAAACCTCATTTCCATTCGTTGTATATACACTTTCTAAATTTGGTCTAAAATCTCGCTTTAAACCACTTTCTATCGCAACCGCGCACATGTAACCGTGCTACCCTCTTCTAACCCTAAAATCTGACCCTCCTAACCTAAATGAAGCCTCTTCCAACAATAATAACCCTCATGCACGAATTTGAGAAAGAGAAAGAAAAAGAGAGAAGAAGAGAGAGAGAGAGAGAGAGAGAGAGAGAGAGAGAGAGAGAGAGAGAGTTGTTTGGTTCTTCCAGTGACGTGTTTAGCCCCTATGGCCTTCTCACGTTCGGTCCGTGAGATGAGGATTTTTCTTCAAGCCTTTCATTAATAATGATAAGATTATCCTAAGTTCCTTTTGTGAGATATGACGTTATTTTGTTTTGAATTGTTATCCGTATAACATGAAGATTAACGTAGGATTTACAATGATTATCATTAAATAATGATGTGATTCCATGTTTGGATTTTTGACCAAGAAACATGTGTATTTTTGTCATTTATTTTTGTGAAAGTTATGCATTAATTCTCTTGATTTATGTTCTACAAGCAATATTGATTTTCATGTTGTTATATGCAATATGTGTGTAAGATCATTATGTGAATATTTCATTAATGTATACCATTATCCCTAAGTTGGTAAAATCACTTGATGTAGAGAGATGGAACCCGTGAGGGGTGTCCATAATGGAAAGATATATTTTGACTTGACTAAGAGAATGCAATAAATGTTTGCCAAGGAATCTTTACATGTACATGATACTTAGTTTGATCCATATACATTACATGAGTATTTTAATGATTTTGGCTATGATGTACAACGTTGGCTTCTTGAAACATGATGGAATCATAAAATGGGACAATGGTTGAACACTAATGGCATATAAATTCTCATGAGCCGGGGTTGGTGCCATGGACACTAAGCCCGAGTCGTCGGATTATGCTGGGTTGTTTACAACTCCCCACAGTGACCATTAAGTTCTTTTAATACAGCTGGATGTAAAATTACTTAAATAAAGATAAAACTAAAGTCATGCATTCACTTGGCTCCATGTGGGTGTATAGAATTGAGAATAAACTAGAGCGTCCTACTTCTCCCGTACACTATCACGTGTAGATTTAGGCGATGAGCGTCACGTTTCTCATGTGGTCGGGCAAAACTATGGGCTTGTGCGTCCTAGGAACCTCTAGTGACTAGTGGCTAGCGTGAAGTCATAACAGGGAGCCTCCCACTTCATGTATTGTGATTTCACCCAAGATACCTTAGCCAGAGCATGCATTCCATGCATCGCATTAACAAATATTTTTACTTGGTTGTTTTGATTTGATTAAATGATAATATCCTTCTTGCATTTACTCTATACCGTTATTATTATTATTATTCTTGATTGTCTTGGAGGGAATATTCTCCACTATGATAGCATTTAACGTTATCCCAAACACAATTTAGGTGATGCAGGTAAAGATCCAAGTATTGAACCCTATTTTCAAGGAGAAGAGTTTCATTGTTCGTACAATCACATAGCAGATGATGATGTTAGAGAAACTTAGTTGATGTTTTTATTTATTAAATGATTCTTTTGAGTAGTTGATACATTTATAGAATTGTAATAAGTCTTCTAGAGAAGACATTGTTTGGTATTTTGATTAATTAGTATGGATATTGGTTGGTTCCCTTATTTAAACGTTGATGATGACGTAGTAAGTTAATAGAAGAAGATGACAATTGTTTCCGCCATTGTGCTTGAATGCTATATTTCATTATTTGACAAATTAGTTATTTCATAAGTTACTTGGAAATTCGGTCGTTGTGTTATACACGAGAGTTGAAAATCTCCGATCGTTACAATTTGTATCAGAGCACAATCGGGACCTCTGCATGAGAAGCCCGACCATTATCATAATAAATACCCCTTAGGGCTTAGGTTCCTATGAAATAGAAATAAAAACACCTAGGTTCATCCCCCATTGGATGCATGAGATGTTATGAATCTAGAGACTTAAACATGGGCCCCTTAAAATCATTAGTGTAGCCGATGAACGTAAAAACATGAAATTTTAGGATTTTTGGGAAGTGAATTTCCACTTTTTCTAGAGTTTTAGGGCTCTTATCAATTCCCCATATTTAGATTAGTGTTACACTAAGTCGTGGGATTTATCTCCCTCAAATTTTAAGGATAACTATTTTATTTAGAATTGTTTTTTTGTTAGGACAAATTTCTTGACCCTTCGGCAATGCCACCACTAAGAATCATATTTTCGAAACTGATAAAATTTTGAAAATTTTTATAAATACTTTTAACTCATCCCTAATACTCCCATAAAATTTTAGATTAATCTGACGTCTAGATAAATCGTGAAAATTCTGTCAGTAGAGAAACTTCTGAACTGTTACGTTTTTCAGACTCGTAAAGGTCAGAATCATACCTTACCATAGGAATTGCATTCTAAGAAAAATTAGAGTGATTCCTCACCTAACCTTCAGCTTACCCTCCAAATTTTAGGCAAAAAGAACGTTCGGTTTAAGAAATAAAATTCTGAGAGCGTTTGTAAGTCCTGTGTTCCAGATTCGGCACTACTCTAATTCTTTAGCTTTGAAAACCTTTGAACCCCTTATTTAGGCTTAGTTATCGTAAGATGACACCCTTAGAAGTATTTCGTACCATATGCTCATATATCTTTACGAATTTTAGGCCAAACGATGTTACTTTAAGTAGATTATTGTAACCATAAAATGTCATTTACCAATCCCTCACATAAATCTTCGACCATGTCTAACGATGAAAGTAAAAAGGATCTCGTAAGGTTTTAATGTTTTATATCGTTGGATTTTACGTGATTTTTGTTGATGTTTTCTTTGTTGGAGAATACATGAAGGTCCCCATAATATTAGACTAAATCGACCGCACGGGAGAGCAGAACCGTACCTAATATATTGTGTAAATAATTGGATCCTCGTTCAAATTCCAAGGGTCGACACTTCAAATTTCGAATGGATACTAATGAACTCAATGCTCAAGTGCGAGTAGAAGATCTAAGTATCAAATCCGAATTTACTTGAACCGTTTGCCCGTGATGCCAACACTATACAAACTGCATCCTTGTTTTAACTTGGGGACTTCTGTGCAATCTCTTAGAGTATGTGTGATTGTTTTCTTTGGATGATTAGAATAAGATAGATGTATAGATGACCCTAGGATGTAAAAGTTTAGCCGCTTAGATCCTATAAAGAGCTAGAATACAGTACCCCTAATCTCAACTTCCCATCGCACCTTTAGTTATTAAAGGATCATCAATGATTTCTCATTCGCTTGGTGACTCGCTCGCTATCCACTCCTTCACTTGACCATTCGATCATGCCAACCAATCTTGAGGACGGTGGTATTATTTTTAAGGAGGGTGGATCGTGATCGCGTCTGACCCAGAATAGTTTAGATAGTTAGACGAGGAGTCATGAAGTGAGACTGCTCTTAATCTTTTATCGACGGTGGTTAAGAAACTTCAAGGACGAAGTTTGTTTTTAAGAGGGGTGGTTTGTAACGCCCCAGATTTTTTAGATTTATTTGAAAATTTATTTTTATTTTATTTTAATTAATTATCATATATTTACCCTTGTTTCAAGAATAACAAACCATCTGAAGGAGATCCAATAGAGTACCCTTTATTAAAATTGCTTAGAATAACCTCATTAACAACGTAGAAGGGTTAGATTCTGCAAAACTCAAAAATTTGTGATAATTACTAAAATGTCATTAGTTAAACTTAAGTTAAAGTATCTTTTTAGGTATTATAGTTTATAGAAATTATTAAGACGCAAAACCCCAGACTTTAGCATTTGAACACATTTGAACACATTTTAATCAGAAATTACACATAGAATTTCAGCCCTTCGATCATCCTACAAATGCCCTAATAAAAAAATGGATCATAAGTGGGCCACCCGATCTCAGATCTGTCCCAATTTTTGTGTCAACGCATAAAATCACGAGGCTCACCTGCTGGATGGAGTGGATTTAATATATACATCATGGTGGGGCCCACATGCGTCACATGCACATTTAGTGCACGGTTAAACCACGTTTGACCGTGCACCACATGACTCAAACAAAAACTTCTGTTTTTTTCTTCACCCGCTGCCACCGCTGCCCTCCTTGTTGTCCACTATGTGGACGTACACCTTTTCGAAGATCTGAGCCGTCCATCTTCTTTGTAGCCCATCAAAATCCCCTCTCACATAGTTTTGCTTGATTTCATCGCTTGTCCTTGCCGTTATCTCCCTCCAAACTCACCCCTTGTTATACAAGAACTTCCAATCCTGGAATCCTCTTTGCATGGAAAGCTAGGGATGCTTCTAGAAGATCCTGAATATTCCTCCAAACTAACCAACATAGAGAACTCCGTCCAAAACCGAGCTTTCTAAATTTTTGAAGATTTTTCTCTAGAACCTTCTCATATGCAAGAGACCTATCCAACGGCTATGGAGTTTCAATTTGTGGACCCCACCTACCTAAATGGACTAATCTAAACCTATCGTAGGTGTCAGATTGACGGATAAACTATCAATTTGCAAATTTTTATTTTCATCTCCTCTCTTTCCTTAAAACTTCACGTCGACCGTTCGATCGCGTGTGGACCCCATTCCAAAATCTACCACATCCATTTTGTGTCCCATACCCATCATAGCTCATGTCCAAAACCTCATTTATATTCGTTGTGTATACACTTTTCAAATCCGACCTGAAATCTCGCTTTAAACTACTTTTTATCGCAACTGCGTACATGTCGTGTAGTCATGCTACCCTATTCTAACCCTTAAATTTGACCCTCCTAACCTAAATGAAGCCTCTCTTCCCTACCCACCTTTTCCTTTAGTGTAGCCCACTTGAGTCTTGAATCCGAAAGAATTTCCCTACCCACCTTTTCCTTTAGTGCAGCTCACTTAAGTCTTGAATCCGGCTCAGTTTTTGTCTCATGTCCTAAAATGAGCTCATAGAGGATGGATGGGGTGGATTTCTTAGAAACACCATGGTGGCCTCACCTAGGTTCCCATGCAGTAACTTCTTGCCAAAGGCTTCGGCAAAAAATTGGCACCCCTTTGCTTGCCATTCGGAGAGACTTTCAAAAGAGAGAGAAATGAGGAGAGAGACTATGTTAAAATCCCCTTGAGATATGGATCTCACCCACTGCTAAGATTTGCGCATATGTAGCATACGCAAGCCCAGACTAAGTGAAGATAGCCTCCTTTCAACACTAAGGTCATGTTATTGATTCCCATAGTGAGGGTGGCTAACATTGTGATGTGACTAACAAGGGGTAGGTGGGTGTACTAACAATGGGGTGTGTGAACTAACCCTAAAAATAATAATAATAATTAAAAAATTAAAAAAAAAATGTAGCATATGCAAGTCGTGGGTGTAGCAAAAAAATTTTTCTCCACCTAAAGTAAGTTTCTTACTATGTCCCGTGTAACATTGAATCCACAACATGGATGCTTCCAATCACCAAACCACCTATAGGCGCATACAAGTTTTCAACATTGGACGGCCCAATCACCACTATTTCTTGTGGAATGGCCACTTGGGTTTTATATCTATCTCATTTTGAGTCATATCTTAAAATGATCTGCCACAATGGATGAATTGAGTGGATTTCATACATATATCATGGTGAGCCCACAGAGCTTTTTGTAGCACGGGCTTTGTAAAACGACAGGTAAAACGACACTTTTAACTTTAAAAGGTTTCCAAGACTCGCATCAGATGGATTGGACTGTAATTTTCTTGGAACACCCATTACAAGTAGCTCATGCAACAAAAAGCTAGGTGGGGCTACAATGATGTTATTGGAGGTCCACTCGAAGATGTGTTAAAAAGAAAAAAAGAAGGCAAATTCAAAACTATTAGCACATTTGTGTTCGAGTTAGGAGCCCCATAGCAGAAGCAATCAAAGTAGGCGAGGAACAAACCACAATGGCAATCACACAAGCAAATTGACACACACAAGAAGGCAATCCGAATTTAACGTAGAAAAACCCCTCACAGGTAAAAAAACCACGGCACAAAGTGACACCAATCCACTATGATATCAGAAGTTACATGAGATAGAAGAAACACAACCCGAATCACAACCCACAAGAGAAAACTCAAGCTAACAAAGCTAATTCTTACATGAGAAGGACAAACACAGCTCTTTCCCTTAACCCAAAGAACTCCAACCTTCCTCCTAACTCTTCCTCTTGCCCTACAACCCTCTCAATCCCTTGGCCCATTGGCAGCACCCCTACTCAATGAAGCGGGTCAGATCCAAGATCTGATTCGTTCTGAATCCGTATAATAAGGATTTGGATCTTAAAATAGGTCCGATTACTTAAATGGACTGGATATGGATTCACAGGAACATATCCGAGTTCGATCCGAATCCGATTAAGATCCAACTCATTGTCACCTTACTGTATATGTTATATTCATGCTGGCCATCCGTTTTACAAATTATTTTAGGCCATGTGGAGCATACCATAGTAAATAGTGGGATTTGCATCATTTTTCTACTAAATTAAATATATTATTATATATTTTATATCATATATTTTTTTAGATTTGTAATGGGGGTAGATTCGGACCTAGATCCGACCCGAATCCGATGGTTAAATGGATTTTGGATCGGAAATGGATCTAACAATTTATAAATGGATCGGATATGGATATCACCTTTTGGATCCGAGTTGGATCCGAATCCATCTACAGATATACGGACTTGGAGCTGGATCCAACTGGATTCGATCCAGATCCGACCCATTGAGAGCCCTAACCCCTAATCTCATATTACATCCCTTTAAATAGGGGAAAACCGGAATTAGAAAATCCTTACGCAATAAACCGTGCAAGAGACCAAGTCCAATTAGGACACTGCCTGCCGGACACCCCCACTAGCCAGCCGGATGGCCCAAAAAAGGTTCCAAAAAACTTGTTGCTTGGCTCCATCGTGGTGGACCAATCGGTGGCTTTCATGCTTGAATATTTGAGGCATCCAATCCCAACAATTTGCAATCGTGTGATGCGTAAAATTTAAAACTACAGGATATTTTTAACTCTTGATGCATGGAGTCACTAGCTTAGATTGTGATCTGCGGAATTTTTATATTTAAAAACAATAAAGTGAAAGCCGGAGATTCATCCCCCAACCTCAACGAAAGGTAGTAGCAACCATCTTTTTTTTTTCTTTTTCTTTTTTCATTCTTTTTTTCCTTTCCACATGCACTCACACACCCACATACACGCGTGCACTCGCACCACAATGGGTGCTCGAACCCATGACCTCGTGTTGAAATTCGTGTGAGTCTACCACTAGCCATAGGGTCGCTGACAAGGTAGCAGTAACCTTAACATGCTGGTGATCAGGTGATGTTATTACTTTGAGTTACATTTTATATTACCAATATATAATCAAAGCTTTTCAAATATCTCTTAATAATCATAATATTTTTCAATTTGTAACAAATAAATATCGAGTTGAGATGGGAGAGTCTTCAAGTTAACCTGAACAAGCAGTAGATGCACTACAATAATGTGGGGTTCTGTGCAGAATTCCTAATGTTGCAATTGGCTATTTCCCATTGGTAGCACACCCAAGAGTGTACATACTGGATATTTTCAAAATATAAAATTAATGAAATGTTGAATTTTTTTAAATAATTCTTTTATAATTTAAAATTAATCTTTTTAGAACAAATAGTTTGGAGGATTAGTGGCCAGAGGAGCACGAATTTGATGTTTGCCCCCATCAAGGATTCGAGCTACAAATACCACAAGGATGGTTTAAAGTACATACCACAGTGGGCATGGACTATAAGGTTTCCCTTGCGCATTACAGCACAGTGCAGTTAGTACTTAGCATGTTTCATATTGGTTATAAATATTAATTTTTTACCCATCCAACATGAGCCTAGGGTCAAATCATAGCATAACCCATACTCAACATGATTAAAAAAGACGAAAAAGACGATTCTCCTTAAGGAAAGATAGCTATATGATGTAGAGTAGGCCACAAATGCATTCTCAAAATAATTAAACCAAAAGAAGTCTTAATGAAAGTGGAAGTAGTCCAACAGAATCGGAGTCACTCCTACATAAGGCATGATGCAACTAGACCCCAAGCATGTCCAATTCAAAGCAATTCATTTAGTATGGAGAGAAATTGTCATTTGAAGTGTGGACATAAATCAGTTGTAACTTTTGACCCAAGCATTGTCATGAAATGCATGAACTATCAATTTTCATGTAACGTTGCTTCCGAGGTTAGCCAGTCCACTATGCTAGCTGAATTCATCTGTTTCATCAGAAAATACACTCTTCTGTTTCAATCTGATTCAACACTATAATTTTAGAAAAAATTTATTTAGACTTTTCTATTTTTAGCAAATTAGGTTTTAAAAAAGCTTAGTTATCTTGGCTAGAAAGTTTACTATTTCAGAATTAGGATTTAGCCTTTTAACTTTGTAAGTGATGGAATGGGGGAGGTTTAGATGGATCGCATGATGCAAATTAAAAATTTTCCTTTTTTTATCCCGTGAATTCAAAAACTACCTTATGAATTTAAGGTTTTGCCTACTTGAAAAAGATGGTGATCTTCTTCTCATTGTTTCACGCCTTTACCTCCTTCACTATAGAAAATAATGGCAAAATAATGCTAGATTTGATCATCCAAGACTAATTTTTTTCATTGTAGCTTATGAAATGTGTTGTAGACTTAATGGACAGCTCACATGGATTGATTAAACTCTCTAAATGTCCTTAACGCAACTGGGAGTGCTCTGAGTACACTAAAACATTTCTAAAAATATGTAAAATGTCACGCTATTTCTGTATAGGGTGCGGATTGCCTGTGAAAGGCTTTTGTAGTGCTGGCAGGCTAGGTGGGGCCACTATGATGATTGTGAGAAATCCACCCCATCCATCTGCTTTTCCAGCTCAATTTAGGACATGAGGCCAAAAATGAGAAGGATTAAAAAATCAAGGACCCCACGCGAGAGGGAAAAGTGAGGAAAGAAATGCTAACCGTTAAAACCTTCTTAGTGTCTGCCTAGATATTTATTTGCCATCCAAACGGTTTATAAGGTCATTTCCACTGCAACGAACTGAAAACACAAAAAACTTAACCTGATGCAGAACTTTTGTGTCCACACGAATGATTCAATGGTGGACGTTAAATCCCCACTGTTTCTTCTCGTGTGGCCCACTTGAGCTTTGGATCGGCTTTATTTTTAGCCTCGTGTAGAAAATTATCTGAAAAAAATAGTTGTACGGGGTGGATTTCTCACAAACATCACGGATGGCCCACCTAGCTTCCCAATCCAGTCCTCGAATCCGTCCGGATGGCCACAAAGATACTCTCGTCAGGACTCAAATTGTGTAGTGTAGCATGCAGCACCTACATCTGTGTGCCACTGGAATGATCTTTGAGCCCCACCATGATGTATATGTTTTATCCACGCCATCCATCCATTTTTCTGGATGATTTTAGGGCATCAACCAAAAATGAGGCAGATCTAAATCTCAGGTGGACCACACTACAGGAAATAGAAGTGATTGAACGCATATCATTATTAACTTCCTAAGGCCCACTGTAATGTGTATTTGACGTCCAACCTGTTCATTAGATCCCACAGCTCTTCTAGTAGTACTCAGTACCGTCGTCGTTGTTGCTTTACTATGCAATCCGACTGCGTCTGGTAGTCTCATTGAATACTGTGTGGCCCACCATGATGCACACCTTGATGTGTATGTAGTATATCCGCGCAGTCCATCCGTTTTTCCAGCTCAGTGTAGGGCGTGAACCAAAAAATAAAGCAGATAAAAATCATAGGTGGACCATACTATAGGAAACTGTGGTGATTGAATGCCCACTATTAAAAACTGCCTAGGGTCCACCATACTTTTTATTTTCCATCCACCCTGTTGATAAGATCACAAACCTGGATGAATGGGAAAAAACAAATATCAGCCTGCTCCAAAACTTTGTGTCCCACAATAAGTTTTCAATGGTCTATCACCACCGTTTACTGTAGTGTGATCTACCTGATATTTGGGTCTGTTTCATTTTTAGTTCCTGCCCTAAATTGATCTAACAAAACAGATGGACTGTGTGGATATAATAAACATAAAACAAGTTGGGCCCCATGGTCTGCGCTGTGCATAATCCGTATACCTGCTAAAGAAGTATGATTGACGAGTGGGGCTGTCAATGGGCCGGGCCTGGGGTAGGTCTCTGCCCGGATTTTTAATCGGTTCGGACTTGCCCTATTCAAAATTCTGATTTTCAGGCCCGAGCCTGGCCAATTGACAACCCTATTGATGAGCAGAGAGGCAGGTGCCGTGCATATGTAACACATCACCTCAAATTAGTCTGATAACGTTTTGAAACCTACCATCAGTCACAAAATCAAATCAGTTGAGCAATCCTAATCTCGTATTAGTGGACCTGTATTTGCTGAATTATGATCAGTCACTATCTTTCTATTTTATTTCTAACCATTTAATAAATGTTCACCAGTTGGATGGCCAGAGTAGGCGAATTTATTTATTTATTTATTCATGATACAACTAAAAGTGGGACCCATGACTTGGACAGTTTAACTGAATTATTTGTATGTCACATACACGATTTCCCAAACTGGACCGAAACTTGGACAGCTTAATTGAATTAAAACTGGACTGAAACTTTGACAGCTCAATTGAATTATTTGTATGTCATATATACAATTTTCATGTAATTTCTATGTACACATGCATCTTCCATTATTTGCCTGAGCGTGGAAGGTTTTTTTTTTTTTCCCCTTGGTTTAGAAGATACGGGAAATTGAACCAAAAACTGCCTAATTAATATAGAATTGATATTTTGGTGCCTTTTTCAACATGATTTTCAATAAGCCACATCATTAATATAATATTTAATCATTAAATTTCTTAATGTACCTGCCGAGCAAAGGTGTGGTAGCTTTGATGGGCCCCACCATGATATTTAAGTGAAATACACTTCAATAACCAAATGTGTCATCCTATGTTAAGCCCAGGACAAAAAATCAAGCCAGGTGAACTACACAATTGGAAGAAGTGCATGAAGCAACCCTCACCCTCCAAATTGTTTCTCTTCGTGCGGCCCACCTGAACCACAGATGGACCTAATGTGTAAGCATATGTCTAAATTGTGGTGTAGCAACTAATGGTTGGTGCGGATTTTATATGATCATCGCAGTGTACGTATACAAATCAAAGATGGGTGTCCTTCTCCTCACTGTCTCCTTTGGTGTCGCTCACCTAAATCACAAGTCAACCTAATTGTGTTTTCTTGAGACTATCATGGGATCACACATCTAATGGTCAGAGTGGATCTCACATAAAGGTCTAGGTGGACAGTGAAAAAACCAAGGACGTGCAACCCTCTCGTAACTACTGACATATTAAAAAGAATTTTACCAAAAGTGCTTAGTATTGAATTTGTATTCCAACACCTTTCTCAAAAAAAGGTTTTCAATAAATTACCCCATCAATTTAAGTAATTGTCATAGACGCACCTTCTGGTCAGATATTTTGACTGAAATTGGGTCCACCATTCAAGTAAATGGTTGGTGGCTCAAGTTGGTCCTACCATGATGTTTGTGTGAAATCCACACCAACCATAGGTGCATCACCTTATGTTAACCCTGAGTTCCAAAAATCAGGCCCATCCTTAATTCGGGTGGAGCACAAGACTGAAAATAATATACAGGATAACCATTACCCTCCAAATTATTTTTCTTTCTGTGCTCCACCAGTATTATGGATGGACCTGATGTTTGGGTTCCAAGCCTAAATTTTTGTGTGACATCTAATAGGTTGGAGTGGATTTTATATAATCAACATGGTGAGCCTGAAATGAAGAGTGGACATCTCTTTCTTAATTGTTTCTTTTGGACTTGAGCCCGAAATGGGATAGCAAATCTAACTGTCAAGAGTGGATTTCACTTGCAGGCTCCAAAAAAATTCTAGAGGGGCATCTTTCTTGTAACCGTGACAAAAAACAGTTTTAAAGAGAATTTTATGGACAGAGGTCCTTGGTTTTCCACCGTATACCTTAATTTTTACGCGAAATCTACTCTGACCTTTAAACGTGTAATCCCACGTCAAGGCAAGGGCAAAACAATTAGGCAGACCTATGAATAAGGTGGGCTTTGCCAAAGGAGTTAGTTAGGAGAGACAAGTCCACCCTTAATTTGTACATGGCCCACTGTGCTGATTATATAAAATCCACTCCAAGTATTAAATGCAAAACCAGAATTTAGGCTAGGGCCCAAACATCATGCCCATCTATGATTCAGGCCGGGCCGCACAAAGGAAAACAGTTTGGAGGGTGAGGGGAGCCCAATACACAGGTTTCGTTCCTGTGGACCCCCTGAATCATAGAAGGGGCTTTCTTTTTTTTTTTTTCTTTTTTTTTTTTTTTTTTTGTTTTTTTGTTTTTGTGTGTGTGTACTTGGGCCTAAAATAGGGTGGCCAACTGTTAAGATGGATTTTATGTCACGGTGGGGCTCCTTCCTCACAGCCTACCCCGATTTTCAGTGTGTGTGTGACACACACACACACACACATAGAGAGAGAGAGGAATGCTCACCTCCGAACTTCTCTCGCCAGAGCTCGTGAGCACTTTTTCATTACTCATTGCACATGATGTGAGCCCAAAATTTGAGCCGTTCATGTGATGCAACACCCCAAAAAACCTCCAGGGCCCATCTTTCAACTTGTTCCAGAACTTTGGTGGGCCATGATAGAAGGAAACAGTTTCCTCCCTTAATTTGCCTCTTGCTTTTTGCTGCGGCCCACCAGAGTTTTGGATCAGGTTGAAAGATGGGCCTTAGGGATTTTTTGGAGTGCTGCATCACATGGACGGCTCAGATTTTAGGTTCCCATCATGTGCAATAAGCAATGAAAAAGTGCTTATAAGTCTCTCATGAGAGAAGTGCCCAGGTGAGCATTCCTCTTTATATATATATATATATATATATATATATATATAGCAAACAAATGATTTAGGTGGGGAAATCAAAAGAAAGAGGTGGGAGAGAGATGTCCACACTTGATTTTTATAATGCCCAAACTCCAACCATTAGATGTTACACCAGAATTTAAGCTTAGGACCTAGAAATCAGGCCCATCTATGATTCATTTGGGCCATGCCAAAGGAATTAGTTTGGAGAGTGAGTGTTGTCTTGTATATTGTTTCCAATCACGTGGTCCACTTGATTTATGGATGGGGATAATTTTTGGGCCCTTGGCCTAACATAGAATAACTCACCTCCTTGTGAGAATGGATTTCAAATAAACATCACAGTGGGGCCCACTTGAGCCACTGACCATGCTTGCATAAGTGAGAGAACGGTAGTATAGGTAACTTTTTTTGTAAAACTTCCAGTGGAATATTATACAATCATCCGGTCATATTAGGAATAATGAATGCCTACATGATTCTTTCAAAGGCCGTGCAGAAGTGCCAAACTCTGAGGTAATAATGCAATAATAACGGCTATCGTCCATTGAAAGGGCCTGCAGAAGTGCGAAACTCTCAAATAATATTCAAAGGAGAGTTACTTATAATACTCCTGCTATACATAACGCTTGATACACATGCACTGATAAATGGTACACATGGCATATATTAACCCAAATTATGGAACCCTCTGCCATCATCCACTTATTTTATCTAATGAATGTTTAAAAGTAAAATTGTTGATGGTCCAAAATTAAAGGGAGTTCTTAGTGCTAAATCCGATTGTGCTCATTCTACAGTGGGGCGAGTGATTTGGACTGTCTCAATTGCCATACATGTGCGAGGCGGACATAGGTGTCGTATTGACCGAGTTTCGCATCTGCGCTGAACATGAATCCTGTGCAGACACGTGGGGGCCTACGGTTAGTTCATCCAAGCGACCTGATGGCCTCCATCATGGATGGACCATGCATCCCAAATCTCCCAAATTGGAAGATTTTAGCTATCTATGCTTTTGTCTTTTTACAATATTGAATGTTGTTGGTGCATTTTTTCTGAACCGTGTAATTGCATGACAACAATGGAACGATTAGAGTTTATGGATTGAGGAGAATTTTTTTTTTTTTTTTTGGAGTGGTACATCCATGACTGGAGCTTCAGATCAATGGGCTTGATTAACCAACCATGGTCCCACGTGTACAAGCTCATGCATAGCAAGTCAAGTTCTCTGTTCGTCGCAAACAGAGGGAACTCGCCTCATGTGGGGATAATAGTTGACACAGTCTTGATGTATGAGGTCATTTGTGACGATGACCCGCTTGATAGAGCCCTTTTTATTTTATCTAGCCTATTGGAATAATAGTTTGAATTTTCACTTGACCAAACTGCACCCCTGCCACACCTCTGATCCTGCCAAAAAAAAAAAAAAAAAACAAAACAAAAACTAAAAAGGTTGGCTCTAGACCGGCATGAAAATTGATAAGATCTCTTCATCAAGTGGGCCCGGCATGCACAAAAGGAATAAACATTTATTGGAATGTAATACAACTATCTACATCCAAGATGTGTGGGTTGTTTAATTGAAGATTGGAATGGCATATTTGTAGGGTATAACACATGAAGCCAGGGCAAGCACGGTTGGGCTAAAATGACTTGAATTCACGGTGTTCGCTCAGCTTGAGTGAAAGCCGCGATGTAGTAATAATTTGGTGAGACTGAGGTCCATCCCCAAAGAAAAGGGTGAAACAATTTTAACTTTCTAATAACTTGAATTCACAGGTTTTTAAAAATCAAGTCTTAAGAATTAGGATTAAAATAGAAAAGTAAATAATGTAAAACTGTGAATTAAAGAAGAAACTAGAGTACCAAAGATTCACTTGTAGTAGTTTAATGTCAATCCATTCATTTAAGCACAAACACAATTATAATGAAAGTCTTATTTCTCATATAAGAGGAAGATATTACATTCAAACACACACAGTCCAACTTAATCTGGAAATCAGAACTTCTAGTTCTAATAAATCATGGAGAAAATGAACTTATAGCCTTCAAAGTAACATCCATATCAAGAGATCATAATATGCTCTAGGGTTACTACAATTCAAATCTCATCAAACCAATATGATCATTCTCAGATATTTGCAAGGGACTTGTGTCCGAAGTACACAAACTCTAAAAAATCATCTAAAAATACCAACTTTATTTAAACTAGAATTTGAAAATCTAAAATTAAATAAAGAGTACTTGAATAAACGAATTAAACATCAAAACTAGCTAACTACATGTTTCACCTCTTACTTAGGATTAAGAGGTTCTAGCTAAGCATTGTCATACTTGAACTAGAAACAAAAGAAAATCTACTAGAAAGCATAAAAAAAAATAGAAAAACCTTAGTCGTAGGAGTTGGAGATGCTCCACGATGATCCTTTCCACCTTCAGTGAGTGTAGACGAGACTAGATGAGTCCTTTTATAGCAAACTTGCTCCACCGCCTTGGAAAGTTCTGGATTATGCGAAAGGTTTACGTAGTCTGGGCGGTGGCTGACTGGTCGTGCCCTTCACAACAATGACTTTAACGGGATTTTAAATCCACTTGTGCACAGCTGATCGGTCGGACATATCTTGTGTCAGTCCAACAAGCTTCACACCCTTCCAGCAATGAAATCCGACCGGTCATGATCGGTCTTGGGCATTTGGCTGACCGGTCATGACCGGTCGGACATGCTATTTTCTTGATGAGTTTTTATTCTTTCTTCTCCTTCCTCCTTGCTTCTTCTCTCCACATCTTGGCTCATCTTCTAATGTCTTCAATATATGTTGGGAAGAGTATTTTATCATCAAATTGGTGAAGTCTCTGATCTCTCATTCCTATAATCACAAAAGCATGCATTAAATGAGTCTTTAAACATACAAACCATGCATAATCTGTGATGAATTTGGGTTAGAATATGCACAGTTTAGAGTTCAACACATCCCCCAACCAGCATTTTGTTAGTCCCGAGCAAAACATACCTGAAACAATTTAAACTTTCAAAACTCAACTCTCTCTTGAAATTATATTTCTATAAACTTCTAGACATACAAGTACGAAATTTAGAGAAAAGTAGTGATAAAAGTTGAAATCTTAAACTCCCTAAACATAATGAGTATTTCACACAGAATCTGCGCTAATTGATTGACAAATAAAAAAAATCTAAACAAGTATAGTCTAGTGTGTATAGTAAATGTTCAACTCATAAATTTTCAAGATTACCTTCTTCATGGATTAACTAGACTAAAAATCCAAAGCGTACAAATCAACACAAGCCATGACAAGAATTTATCTTACCATTCCTTCGACGACTTTCACTCTACTTTCCATTTTCAGCTAGGGTTATTTGCCCTCCACCGGTTGGTGATAGGTAGCCCTTTTTTTTTTATTCAACATATTTTCAATAAAATTCCTTTCTTTCTTTCTTTCTTTTTATATTAAACATGAGATAAGATTTTTAGAAATCCATATCTTTCTATTTTTTTCTTAATTCACGAACGTGATGGATAAAAATCCCCGGCTTAATTCCTCAACACTCAAATCATAATCCAATCAATCTACAAATCCTTCCTAATCCTTTCAATCATGAGAATCGTGTATTGTGAACTAGAATCCATAAGTGTTCGAAATTTTCTATCAATCATATAAATAACGGAACTCACATAGAAAACCATTATATTGGAGAAATTTAAAAATTCCAACATCAAATCACTTCATCTCTCTTCCTTTCATAATAATATCATCAAAAGTACATAAAAACAAAGTTTTCTAAGAGTTTCAAATTTCAGAAATCAAAATTTTTTCTACAAGAAATGCTCGAAATGTCACAAAACACTAGATTCATCTAGGAATCTCACCCCCAGCCAAAATCTTACATTGTCCTCAATGCAAAAAGATATGAAATAAGCAATGACATGAGAGCAATAAAATAAATAAAAGAGAGTGAAAACGAGAGTACTTGAGAGAGTCAAAAGTGTAAATCTACCATCGACAACTAAACCTAAGAAAGAAATAAACTTAAAACAGAAAACAAAATAATCCTAATCTACTCTATACCTCCGTCAGACTAGGAGATCAATCATCCTGATAGACGGGATCATTAAGAGGGATGGACATGTCCTCCGAATCAAGTATCTCAACAAATGGTTTAAGCGTTGTCCGTTTACTTTAAAATAATTACAATTAGCTACATTCTCTATCTCAACGACCCTATGAGGAAAAACTTCTTTGATGATATATGGGCCGGTCCATCGAGATTGCAGCTTTTCCGAAAAAAGATGAAGTCGGAAATTATACAAGAGTACCTTTCGACCTTGATGAAAGGATTTTCTAAAAATATGTTTTTCATGAAAGGCCTTCATTCTACTCTTGTAAATTCGCGAGCTCTCATAAGCATCATTCCGGATTTCCTCAAGCTCGATCAATTGGAGTTTGCGAAGCAAGCTAGCCTTGTCAATATGGAAATTCAATGACCGAATTGCCCAATAAGCTTTGTGTTCAAGTTCCATGGGCAAGTAGCAAGTCTTCCCATAGACAAGTCTATAGGGAGACATTCCAATCGGGGTCTTATAAGCCGTACAATAAGCCCAAAATGCATCGACTAATCTCATCGATCAATCTTTGCATTTTGGATTCACCATCTTCTCCAAAATGTGTTTAATTTTTCAGTTGAAAATTTCAGCTTGCCCACTTGTTCGTGGGTAGTATGGGGTACTCACTTTATGCAATATGTCATATTTCTTCATTAAAGCTTCAAAAGGCCTATTGCAAAAGTGAGAGCCACCATCACTTATGATGGCTCTGAGCGTTCCAAATCTAAATAGTATGTTTTCCTTTAAGAACCGTAGAATTGTTCAGTGATCATTAGTTCTACAAGAAATCGCCTCTACCCACTTGGACACATAGTCTATGGTAAGTAAAATGTAGACATATTCAAAAGATGAGGGGAATGGTCCCATGAAATCATGCCCCAACAGTCAAATATATGTTGAATTAGGTTGAGAGGCATCATATTCCTACGGGACAATCCTCCTAACGTTTGACTAGAGCTGTACACGAACCGAGCCAGCTTGAAAAGCTTGCTCGGCTCGACTCGATTCAAAGGCTGGATCAAGCTAAGCCAAGCTGATTTTATGGGCTCGTTGGAAATTTGAGCCAAGCCCGAGCTTAACTTAAGCTCGGCTCGTAGAAGGCTCGGTATATTTTTTTCTTAAAAATATTATTTATATATATATAATTTTTATTTTAATTCCAGCGCCCTTTCGCACTTGGCCACCCACCCTTAAAAAACTCAAAAGCAAACCCTAGTTGGTGAGTCACCACCGAATCTACCTCGCCTGGCCTGACCAGCGACCCCCTCCGATCGTCCGACCTCCACTCTCTCTCTCATCTCTGATATATCTCACCGGCCTCACCTCCTCCCTCTCCCTCATCTCTGATTTCTCTCCCCACGTTGCTCGACCAGCTAACGACCGGCCTGACCTGGTCGGCTCTCTGCCTCTCCCTCATCTCTGCCCTACGCCCGGCCAGCCAACGCTCGACTAATCGGCTCTCTCTCATCTCTCTCCTACTTAGCTACTCTCTCTCTCTCTCTCTCTCTCTCTCTCTCTCTCTCTCATCTCTCACGAGTCTCCCCTGTTCATCAAGCAGCCGACCGCCCAAACCTTATCTGACCTGACCCCCCTGGCCGTCCAGCAGCCGACCACTTGAACCCTAGCCAACCGGATCCCCTCATCCGTTCAGCAGTCGACAACCCCAACCATGTCCAAGGTATTTTCATTTATTAAATAATAATTATTAATTATTAATTGGATGATTTTTATTAGTTGGCTCGAAAGCACAGGCTCGAACAGGCTTGGCTCGAAAGCTCATAAAAATCCATCCGAGCTTTTGAGCTGGGCTCGATGGCCAAGCCAAGTCGAGCTTGGTAAAGCTCGGTTCGGCTTGGCTCCTATACAACTTTACTTTTGACAACACTTGCATGCTTTACAAAACTCATGGGTGTTTCTAAACATGGTTGTTATAATTGAAAATGCTATAGGGACATTTTCTGTGTATTGTATTATTGCTCTGGGGTTCTGGGTAATGGAAACATTCATAGACAATCACAAGCAATCACAAAAGATACATAAGAAGAGACTATCGCAAGACGAATTTTATTCCAGAGATTCCAAGATCTTGTACATTCCAGGCTGTGATCTGGTACAAGCCTTTAATTACATCAAATGGATCAATCACCCTTGATTAAAAGGCAAAAGTAAATGTATACACCTCAGGGATAAATTAAATAAAACAAATAAGAAAACATAAATATAAATCATGCACACCATAAAGAACATATGAATTTTTACGTGGAAACCCTTACGGGAGAAAACCACGACACAAAGTAACAAAACTTCACTATGAATAGCAATTGTACATGAGGTGGAATATTCAAGAAAAGCCCAAATCAATGGGTAGAAGACTAAGTATTCAAGGACTATGGCCTTTGAGTTCATGGTCATAGAGATCGATTGTAGTTTTGGTATGATCTAAGCCATCATTTAGACAGGTCGAATGCATATATCCTATGTTCTTTCGGGTGTCCGAGTTGAGAGACAGTCAGTGCTTTTAACTGAGGGGTGCGACTTTGGGCCCGCGCTCGTTGTTGGAACGAGTGACCTCAGGAAGACCGATCTGCAGTTATTTGTACCTGAGCAGCCCAATTGACGGATGCCGTTTTGGATAGGTAGGACATCGACCAGTTTCGATATGACAATTGATAGCAATTATTTTGTAATGATTTAAAACTCTTTAATATGGTTTATTGTGTTAACCATAGTCTTGTTTGCTTAATCTGAACCTTAATTTGTATGTAATGATGATACATTTATATAGTTCTGGATGCTAGTGGTCTCTTTCCGGAAGCTCGTTGCGTTCATCGTAATAGATTGAATTAAACTCTGAAAGCCTGTATTCTACTCATTGGGTGTCTTAGAAGAATTATTTGACTATTCCATTGCGTCCGGAACGTCCAAAATACTTAAAATACGTCTAAATATGGTTTAAAAACTCTCAAAATGGGGTCTAGCGCACCCAATAATGGAGTCTGAAAAGTTCTGATTTTTAGGGTGCACCAGACTCTAGAGCATCCTAAAATTATGAAGTATCTGGTGCTGATTTTTGGGATGCTTTAAACTCTAAAGCATTCTGAAAATGACTAAGTTAAAAATGTTGATTTTTAGGGTGCGCTAGACTCTAGAGCACCCTGAAAATGGTTAAGTGGAACATGCTGATTTTTTGGGAGCGCTAGGCTCTGGAGCACCTTGAAAATATGAAGTATCTGGTGCTGATTTTTGGGGTGCACTAGACTCTGGAGTACCCTAAAAATAACTAAGTTAAAAATGTTAATTTTTTGGGTATGCTAGAGTCTAGAGCATCCTAAAAATGGTTAAGTGTAGAATGTTGATTTTTCGAGTGTGCTTGACTATTCATGCTAAAATGACTAAGTCTAAATTTTGTTGAATTATTGGGTGCGCTCCCATACTTAGAGAATTTTAGAAATGGTCTTAAGCTTATAAGTTTCGAGGCCGGACCTGCGGTGGTCGGGAATGATTTCCGACGAAAGATTCCGGTGATCGGCAAAGTATTCCGACGATCGGAAAAGTATTACAGCAATGTTTTTTTCTGATGAAAATCTCAAATACCCAAGGGTCAATAGTGCTCTCTCCGAAGATCCCCCCTAAAAGAATAGTAAACCGGGGTATTTATACCCAAAAGTCTCAAAGGTTGACCAATGAGAAGGCGCCGCATGGAGCACACCCTGTTATTCTTGCAAATGGGTTAGGTGCACCCATTAAAGCTTCATTTTGCACTTGTATAAATTGGCACCTAAGGGGCTGGCGCACCCTTTTTTCAACTGCAAAAGCACATTGGCGCATCTACTAAGGGCTTGTGGGGGCAGTGGTATCCAATAGGATGGAATGGTATTAGATATGATTATAGCATTGATTGCTCATTTATTACATGCCTGCCAATAGCGGACGCGGATTGTGTCCAACCTTGGTCGGACCTTTAAGCGTCCGACCAGAACTGTTTGGGGACCAATGTGATGTATTGGTTTATCCAAGCCATCCATCCCTCTTATAAGACCATGTTAAGGTATGAGACTAACAATGAGTCAGATCCAACGCTGTAGTCGACCACCCCAAATAGTAAGCTTGGTTGCATTAAATGCAAGTGTCATCTCTGGTGTGGTCTATAACACCGTTGGATATGCCTCAATTTTAGGCCCATCCCTTAACATGATCTCAGAGAATGAGTGGACCGCGTGGATAAATCGATACATCACAGTGGGCCCTTATATAGATCTGGTTGGATGCTGAAAGGTCCGACCAGGGGTCAGACACAATCCGCATCTGCCAATACCATGGGATTAGCATTTATTACTCATTTATTTGCTCACGTGAATTCCACGTTTGGTGGACCATGGGATTACAATCAATGGACCACATTTTATAATTGATTTTGATCCCCCGTGCTCATATGCAGCTTGAATGACTATTGTAAAAGGCATGTATGAGTGGACCGCGTTGATAAAATACACACATCAATGTGGGACCCACAATTATGGTGGATTTGAAATCCTTAAAAAATCCAGCAAAATTCACCATTGGTATTGGAATATGTGATTCTAGGATTAATCCAAACCTTCCTTTGTTTAATTCTAGGATTAATCCAAACCTTCCTTTGTTATTAAATAAAGGATCGAATTGGCACGGGACCAAATGCAATTCCATACCACCTAATCCCATCTATTATGGTTGCCCAAATAGGACCTAATTGTTGGACGCGGATTGCATCCGACCACTGGTCGGACCTTTAAGCGTCTGACCAGATCAGTGTGGGGCCCACCCTGATGTATTCGTTTGTCCATGCCGTTCATTCCATTTACAATATCATTCTAGAATATTGGCCCAAAATAGAGGTAGATTCAACGTTCAAGTGGGCCACACCAAATAGTGTGTGGAACTTGGTGATGTCATCACTACAACAGCGCACTAATGTAGTAATGATGTCACCAGGTTTTGCTCACTATTTAGTGTGGCCCACTTGAGCAGTGGATACTCCTCGTTTTTAGAGTCATTCCTTAAAATGATCTTAGAAAATGAATGGACGGTGTTGATAAACGGATACATTAGGGTGGTCCCCACACTGATCTGGTCGGACGCAATCTGCGTCCCTAATTGTTGGTTTTCAGGGTTGATTTTCTAGACACGCTGCCTGGACGCGTGGAGTTAATTTTATGGATGTGCATGCGTCTGCGCTCGCAACTGTGCTGGAAAAACATGTTAGATGCGCAGGCATCGACGCACCCACATGCATTGGAAAACACGTTAGTAGAGGACTCGCCCATAGGTTCGACTTCTGCCATGTGTATCACAAATCCATGCCTTCCATTCGACTCAGGGGGTGGATACTTGTCAGGGTCCTGAGTGTAGAGATGATTAGAAGATTAGGTGGGTCACTGCAGGGGAATCAGTGGGAGAAAACGTCCTCCGTTATAACTTCTCAGGAGTTACAATGATGTTTGATCAAGCTGGTGTCTAGGGATATGACACGTGTGGGGCTTCTTGTTATGGTGATTGGTTTAGATCGTTCAAAGGATGCACGAGGTGGGCCCTATGAAAATTGTACGGTGACTGATTGGGACAGGAACATTGTAACGGTGAGTCTGCAGGTTTCGTATGTCTTTTTGGAAAGTTTATTATTGGGTCTCATTTTTAGTTCGTACCTCAAATCTAAACAGCTCAATAGCTCAGGGGCGCCATTATAGGAAGTGATCTAAATTTTCGCCTACATATGAGTTCCAGGTGGGCCATACGAGAGAAAACAGTTTCACTACTCGGTTATTGTTGAAGCCTTGTGGAGCCAAAGAAGTATCAGATCAAGATAATATTTATATAAATGACACGTGTGGACACATGTAAATCCATGAACGGCTCAGATGGTTCAAATGCCACCCATGGTGGGCCCCACAAAGGGCTTCAACGGTAACTAGTTAGGGTAGACCGTTTACAACAGTGACCTCTGCTGACCTCTGTATAGCTCAACGTGTTTTGGCAAACTTTTTTGTGGTCCTATTTATAGGGTATGGGTTTAGGATTGAAGCCGTCCATTAGCTAGGAAGTGTTATTCTAGGAGGTGGTCCCAAGTTTGGGGCAAATCAGATGTTTAGGTGGGCCATAACATAGGAAATAGTGTTACCATTGTTTTTGCCGTTGAATAATTATTTGGGGCCATAGAGATATTTGGTCGAGCAATCATTTGACTGTCCTACGTGTGTGACTCCCTACCACACTCGGGTCAGTCCAGATCATTGAAAACAATATTGTGGTGGCTCCTGGAGGGGCTTAACCGGTGACCACTCCTTTTGGAAGTTATAATGGTGAGCGTTGAACTTCCTATGGTGTGTCCCACCTAAGCTTTAGATCTGCTTCACAATCGGTACCAAGGGTTAAAATGATTTATAAAGGTGAATAGGCGGCGTGTATTATACTTATGAATCATAATGGGGACCCTCCAGCAACGTCTATGATAAGATGGTTATGTTGTTGCATTTACACAAACGTTGAAACTTTAAAAGTGTGAGTTTTACATATTTTAATGGGTGCTGTGATCTATGTGAGTATGCTAGTTGTGTTGCATGGATGGCACATGTGTTTCATGCATGAGTCTTATACATGGACCATGGTTTGTACATGTTGTACATGCATGTATGAATGACTATACGAGCATAATGTTCATGCATGGTGCTCATGTATGTATGTTTGGGATATATGTATGGGTGGATGAGAGTTGCATTCATGGGCTTCATACATGTGTAGCATGCATAAGTATATGTGTATGGTGTATGTAATTATGCATAGTATGTATGAGTGTTGCATGCACATGGTGGCTTGGCTTAACGCTTGCATTTGCTGTCATGCGAGTTTTGAGTATGCATGGCCACATGTACTGTTTGCTATGCTGGTTTGAAATGCATGCATGATGGTTGTTGCATGCATGGTTTATGATATGTATGAATGGCTGTTGAGCTCTTAATTGTGCATATTCTAACCCTAATTCATCACTCATTATGTATAGATTTTATGTTTAAAGACTATTCTAATGCACGGTTTTGTGATTGCAGGAATGAAAGAGAGTTCACTCGATCAATAGCTAAAAGAATCACATTTAGGAACCTTGGATGAAGACCCAATGTGGGCCAAAGAATCATGAAGAAAGAAGGAAAGAAAAGAAAGAAGGAAAGTATGAAAAGGAGCCCCACAAGGTGGTCCGACCGGTCTTGACCGGTCGGCCAGTTGCTCTCCCCTCTCTTAAAGCTGCTGGAGCAAGGACACATGGGCTAGACTGGTCAAGATCGGTCGGCCAGACCTGTTTGACCGGTCAGCCATGCAATTTTAAAGTTTTAGATTTCAGACAGCAGGCTATTCCCGTTTTTAGATTTTCGGCATAGTTTTTTAGAGCCATCTTGATGATATTTGGAAATCAAACACATCCATGTCGAAGAGGAACTCGACGCCAAAATAACCCAAGTGGTTTCGTGTCGATCGGAGCTACGGATTGACTGTGGTGGCCAAAACAATACGAATTGTCCAGAAAGTTCCAGATTCCGCCTACTCCACTCTGGGCCGGTCCAGGTGGCCCATCATTGATGATATGAAGAATCTACTTTGACCATCTTCTAGAACACATCCATATATGAATAACCACAATGTTTCAGATCAAAAGGATGTGTGGTTTGATCGTACCGGTTGAAGAAAGATGGACCATCCAGAAAGATTCAACTGCGCAGAGTTTATAAAAGCCCTAAGTGTTCTAATTTTCGGACCACATTCTGGGATTATTTTGGACAATCTAATCCATCTATCATGTAGAGGCGGAATTTTTCTACCGATTTTGAAAATTTGGGATCAATCCGACATCTGTATACTCCGGAGCGTTGAACGTAAGATGACTGGTTCTGAAGGTACGCGAATTGGGCGATTTTGAGAGACGGTCGCTGATCTGATTGGTGGGCCCATTCAGAAGATAATCTTGGAAATTTAAATCATCTATGAGGAAGACCACATTACAAGGAAGCTACAAATCAAATTTGAAGGCAATCCGACCATTAGTTAAGCCGTACGAAGCGAAACAAAATTTGTTATGTTGTGGTACTCTTGCTGTGTTATAAAAGGAGGTGCTCTCTTATATTCCAGGGCAACAAAGGACGTGGGGAGCAAGGAGTTCAAGTCATAGGAGGCTTCTTAGCCTTCTCCAGCTAGTTTTTCTTCATTTTCTTAGTTCTAGTTCCAGTTTTTAATATGCTTTTCATTAGCTAATCTCTTTGCTATAGCTAAGAGTTGAACCTTATAGTTTTCTTAGATTGTTTAATTCGTTTTATTGGTTTCAAGTTGGATTTCTATTGAAGAACAATGGTTTGAAGTTTAAATAAAGTTCTAAGTAGTTTTTCTTAATCTTATGATGGCTCATGGATGTTTAGAAGAATTGCTTGAGTTCTTAACTGTTTTGAGTTATTCTAGACCTGTATGATCCGAGGAATTGGATTCAATACGCTCTAGACATATGATCCTCATGTGGGAACTTCATGCCAAAGGTCTATGTTTCTAAGAATTTCTGAAGTATGTGAGATTGTGTATGTGATTTGGATCAAGTTCAAATCATGATCTAGTTTTATCTTGTGACAGGATTTAATGATGATTATGGTTGTGATCTTAACCTATTAGAATTTGGATTGACCTATGCAATTGAGTGTGCTCAAGTCCTAGCTTGCATTGAGAGAATTATGTACATGAATCATACATGTGACAGATTGATTGTTTTAACTGCTCTATTATCCGACTAGATAGAACTTAATTTCGATTCTAGTTGAGAAAGTAAGAAACCATAGCGAATTATGCATCTAAGGAGAGCTATAAGTGGATCCTTGATGCTCTAGTTATCTTTTCATTATCAGATTTTCTATTTTATGTTCAAAAACCGATTTCCTAAACCCTTCTTAGATTCCAGTTATTAGGATAGTTGGAATTGTTTACTTCCTTCCCTGTGGATCGACCTCGGTCTTACCGAGATTATTACTACATCACAACCCTACACTTGGGGAAGCGAACAATGGCGCGTGAATGGCTTGGCGCATGCTTGGGTTTAGTGAATGCATGATGGATGGTCTATACTTGTGGCAGACAAAGGTCATGCTTATCATTACATATGCAGCCTGCACGAGCCATACATCGCATGCTCAAGATTCTTGTACTGCTTTTGGCCTTAGCATTTTTTGCCGATATAGACTTTTTAAGCCCTAACAATGGTAGGCCAATAAAAATCATATTGTAGAATTTTCGTAGTGGTTTTCTTGGCGGAAAAATAAGCACCACACGCTTGACTATGACAAAAGGAGATAAAATTTTATTCGTCATCAGGGACACATCTCCTTATAATTTGGTTTGAGCAATATTTAAAAAGTAAAAGTTCATCCTAAACAAATCTATGTACTTCCCTAAGAAATTTTCGTTTATCTTACAAAGTCCAATGAATTGACATCGCACCAATTGGAGCTTGAACTAGACTTCCTACAAAACAAATAAGAGAAACAATGTTAGTTCTAGAAAAATCAGTAAACCTAATTCTAGAAAATCTAAAAATCTACATACCTAACTAAGAATTGCTCTATAACTATAAGAAAATTAATTAGAACCATTTAGCCAACTTTTTTTCGGCAACAACGCCAAAAACTTGTTCGCTCGCCTCAAGTGCAAGGCTACGATGTAGTAATAACTCGGTGAGACTAAGGTCGATCTATAAGGAAAAAGGGTAAAACAATTCTAAATTTTCACTAACTTGAATCTATAGGTTTTGGAAAATCAGGTTTTAAGAACTAGGATTAAAATAGAAAAGTAAATAATATAAAACTGTGAATTAAAGAGGAAACTAGAGCACAAAGGATCTACTTGTAGTAGCTTAATGCCAATCCATTCATCCAAGAACAAACACAATTAGAATGAAAGTCTTATTTCTCATCTAATTGGAAGATACTACATTCAAACACACACAGTTCAACTTAATCTGGAAATCAGAACTTTTAGCTCTAATGAAACATAGAGAAGATCAACTTGTAGCTTTCGAAGTAACAGCCATACCAAGAGATCATGACATGCTTCAGGGTTACTAAAATTCAAATCTCATCAAACCAATATGATCATCCCTAAAGATTTGCAAGGAACTTGTGTTCGGAGTACAGAAACTCTAAAAAATCATTTAAAAATACCAACTTTATTTAAACTAGAACTTGAAAATCCAATATTGAATAAATAGTACTTGAATAAATGAATTGAACATCAAAACTAATTATAAGCTTCACCTCTTAGCCCTAGCTAAGAGGTTCTAGCCGAGCATTGTCATACTTAAACTAGAAACAAAAGAAAAACTACTAAAAAGCATAAGAAAACTAGAAAAACCCTACTCAGAGGAGCTGAAAACGCTCCACGATGATCCTCTCTACCTCCAACGAGTGTAGAACTCTTTTAGGATGAGTTTAGATGAGACTAGAGGTGTCCTTTTATAGTAAACTTGCGCCACCACCTTGGAAGGTTCTGGATTTTGTGAAAGGTTTACACAATCTGGGTGGTGGCCGATCGGTCGGACCCCCTGGCCGACCGGTCGTGCTCTTCACAGTAACGACTTTAATGGGATTTTAAATCCACTTGTGCACAGCCGACTGGTCGGACCTGTCTTGTGTTAGTCCAGCAAGCTTCACACCCTTCCAACAATGAAATCACGACCAGTCTTGGGCATTAGGCCGACCAATCATGTCGGTCGGACAGGCTGTTTGCTTGATGATTTTTTATTCTTTCTCCTTTCTCCTTACTTCTTCTCTCCACCTCTTGGTTCATCTTCTAATATCTTCAATTTATGTTGGGAAGAGTCTTTTATCATCAAATTGGTGAAGTCTCTCTCTCATTCCTACAATCACAAAAGTATGCATTAGATGAGTCTTTAAACATACAAATTATACGTATACAAACTGTGCGTAATGTGTGATGAATTGGGGTTATATTATGCATAATTCAGAGCTCAAAACACCCCCCAACTAGCATTTTAATAGTCCCGAGCAAAACATGCGTGAAACAATTCAAACTTTTAAAACTCAACTCTCTCTTATAATTATACTTTTATAAACTTCTAGACATACAAGTACAAAATTTAGAGAAAAGTAGTGATAAAAGTTGAAATCTTAAACTCCCTAAACATATGAGTGTTTCACATAGAATCATCGCTAATTGATTGACAAATAGAAAAATCCAAACAAGTATAGTCTAGTGTGCATAGTGAATGTTCAACTTATAAATTTTCAGGATTACCTTATTCATGAATCAATTAGACTAAAAATTCAAAATGTGCAGATCAACACAAGTCATGACAGGAATTTGTCTTATCGTTCCTTCGACAGCTTTCGCTCTACTTCCCATGTGGCTGCTGTGAAACTATACAGGGACAAGTATCATGTAAGGTCTATTAAAGTGTTCATGTGAATGGGACCCATGCGAAGAGGTTTCCGATCTACTTCATAGTACGTGTGCTAGATCTGGGCCGTTTATCGAGTGGGGCATATTATGTTTTCATGTTGTGAAGAATCAGGCCAGTCTACTCATAAGTGAGTCCACTTGGCTGGTGATGGATAAATGATAAGAACAGACCTAATGAATAGAGTAGCCTACCTTTTGGGTAGGAACATGTAAGATGCGTTGGGACCGCGGAAGTAGCTTAGAGAAGAACCAAACAAAGCAATGACAATCGCACAAAATAAATCCAATCAAACAAGGCACACAAATTTACGTGGAAAAACCCTTCCGGAAGGAAAAAACCACGGCACAAAGTGATAATCACTATGAAAATGAAAGTACAAGAGATGAAGAACATTTACAAGTCAACCTGGAGAGAAAACCCTATCCGTTTCTCTCTCAAAACTCTTTCTCACGACTTAGAATGTCTAAGATATCCTAATCCCACAATTACACCCACTTATATAGCATAAAATCAGAATAGGAAATGAAATACATAAAATCGCATAGAATAGTGTACGACCATCGGTCGATCGGCTATGACATGTTCGGTCGACCGAGCAAGCCCAAAATAGTCCAGAGAGACACAAAGAGAAAAAATTGATTTTCGATCAACCAATCGCTAAGCTTCGGTCACCCGACATTGTCCGAAAACAGTCCAACGAGCAATTGTCCTATCCAGGGTATTTTCGATCGATCGATCCAAGACTGTTGGTCAACCGAAGCACCCTGGTTAGCATATATTGAAGACATTAGTCAACAATCTCCACCATGGCTTCAACTATCATGCCCCACTGCTAGACTGCTCCATTCTCCAACTCTAATCTGTTTCCATCATAGCTCCATTATCGCTTCTTGTGCACACTCTGTCTTCACTCCATCTTCGCCAGACCTAAAGAAGTTGAACAGAAGTTGAACTTCTCTGTAGGGATCACCTTCATATGCATGTGGGCTAGATTCACGTTCGTATGGATATTATTAAGAGTCACACCCCTTCCTTCGGCACCTGTTGGATAAAACTATGGCGTATATCGATATGCTTAGTTCTATAATGATAAATCAAGTTCTTCACTAAATTGATAGCACTGACGATGTCACAATTAACAAGCACAGCCTCTTGCTGAAGCCTCAACTAACTTATCATTCTCTGTAACCAAAGAACTTCCATAAATGATTCTGTCACCGCCATATACTCGGCTTTAGTTGTGGAAAGAGCCATCATAGACTGAAGCTTCGACATCCAACTAATCGCTCCACCCGCTAACAAAAACGATTCATTGGAAGTCAACCTTCTGTTATCCACACGGCCTGCGTAATTTGAATCCACATAGCTTGTTAATTTGTCCCCTGATTTCTCAAATGTCAAGAAGTAGTCTTGTGTACCTTGAATATACCAAAGTAACCATTTCATTACCTTCCAGTATTGCTTGTAGGGGTTAGACGTGAATTTGCTAACAACACTCACTACATGTGAAATATCCGGTCTCATACAGACCATGACATACATCAAACTGTCAACTGTGCTGGAATAAGGCACACGAGACATAACATGCTTTTCTTCATCTATTTCAAGACACCGTTATGAGGAAAGCCGAAAGTGAGCTATGTGGGGAACATTGGTCGGCTTGGCCTTGTCCATCATAATTAAACTTCACCAACACATTCCCAAGGTATTCTGCTTGAGATAATTATAGCCTGCTCCTTTCCATGTCTCTATGTATAACAATGCCAATAACCCTCTTTACAACCCCCCAGATCTTTCATCTCAAATGTCCCTAATACTTGAGTCTTCAATATGTCGATCTCAGGGATGCTATAACTAGCGATAAACATGTCATCGACATATAATACTAGGATAATGAACTTCCCATCACTCAGTGTCTTGAAGTAGACACAGTGATCATATTCACTTCTGGTAAACCACTGACTCACCATGAAAGAATCAAATTTCTTGTACCACTACTTCGGCGACTGTTTTAGGCAGTACAACGACCTCTTCAATTAGCAAACCTTGTTCTCTGCCCCTTTCACCTCGAATCCTTCTGATTGCTCCATGTGGATCTGCTCTTTCAATTCCTCATGCAGGAAAGCAGTCTTTACATCCATTTGTTCCAGCTCGAGATTGTATTGGGCAACCAGTGCCAACACAAATTTGATAGATACTTGCTTCACCACAGGTGCAAAAATTTCACTGAATTCGACACACTTCTTCTGCGTGAACCCCTTCGCCACCAACCTTGCCTTGTACCCATCTTATTTCTTCCTGAAGATCAACTTACATCCAATCACTTTATGCCCGATGGGAAGCTCCACTAGCTCCCATATCTCATTCTTATACAGGGAGTATATCTTGTCATGTATCACTGCCTTTCACTTTTCCGCATTTAAGTCATCAAGAACCTCATGAAAAGTAGACGAATCCCCCTCATCTGTAATGAGGGCAAATGCAATATTCGAGTCATCCTTGTATCTCGTCGATAACCTGCGATCTCTCGGTGGATTCCTTCTCACAAGTGACTGCTCCACCTGCTCTTGTACCTTTGTCTACTTCTCAGTTTCAACCTGTGTCTCACCCTTTTCAACTTAACGTTGATAACTGATTTTTCTAGTTCTTTGTGTTTATCCTTCTGGAATAAGGAATCCTCATCAAACCTAATGTCTAGACTAAGTGTGATCTTCTGTGTGACTCGATCATACAATCTGTATCCCTTCAAACCATTACCATAACTACTGATATATTAAAAAGAATTTTACTAAAAGCTACCTGCTTAATATTGAATTTGTATTCCAATACCTTTCTCAAAAAGGATTTCAATAAATTACCCCATTAGTTTAAGTATTATCATAGATGTACCATCCGATTAGATATTTTAACGAAAATTGGGTCCACCATTCAAGCAAATGGGTGGTAGCTCAAGTGGGTCCCACCATGATGTTTGTTTGAAATCCACATCAACAATCAAGTGCATCACCCTGTGCATTACCCTGTGCATCACCCTAGGTGGAGCACAAGATTGAAAATAGTGTACAGGGCAACCCTTACCCTCCAAATTATTTCTCTTGTTGTGGTCCACCAGTATCATGGATGGGCCTGATGTTTAGGTTCCAAGCCTAAATTTTGGTGTGATATCTAATGATTGTTGGAGTGGATTTCATATAATCATCACGGTGGGCCCAAAATAAAGAGTGGACATCTCTTTCTTAACTGTTTCTTTTGACCTTGAGCCTAATGTGGGATCACAAATCTAACCGTCGGCATGGATTTCACGTACAGTCTCCAAAAAAAAAAAAAAAAAATCCGAAGTGGTGTCTTTCTTGCGATTGTTAAAAAACAGTTTTAAAGAGAATTTTATGGACAGAGGTCCTTATTTTTTTCATGAGTACACCTTGATTTTTACGTGAAATCCACTTCACCCTTTAAATGTGTAATCCTATGTCAACCTCAGGGCAAAACAATTAGGTGGACCTATGATTTAGGTGAACTAAAGGAAGGAATTGGTTAGGAGAGAGAAGTCCCCACCCTTGATTTGTACATATAGCCCACTGTGATGATTATTTAAAATCCACTCCAAGCATTAAATGCAAAACCAAAATTTAGACTTGGGCCCAACATCAGGCCCATCCAGGATTCGGGTGGGGCTGTACAAAGGAAATAGTTTGGAGGGTGAGGGGAGCTTAATACACAAGTTCCAATCTTGTGGACCACCTGAATCATGATGGGGCTTATTTTTTGTACTTAGGCCTAACATGGGGTGACCAACTGTTAAGGTGGATTTTATGTCGTGGTGGGGCTCTCTCAAGCCCCTACTCTTTTCCTTGCACATCCTACCCCAATTTTTGATAAAAAAAAAAAAAATTTAATGTAAGATAATGATAACTAATGTAGTTTATTCAAAACTTTATTTTAGAAAAGGTACTGAAATGTAAATTCTAGAAAAAGTAGGTAGTTTTATGTATGTTTATAGGACGCTGAGTTCTGTTTTTTTATTGGTCCACTGTGAAGTGTAAGTGAGATCCATTCCATCCATTAGATGTGTATTCCAACAGTAGGCCTGAGCCAAAAAATAAAGCTAACAATTGATTTAGTTGGGGAAATAACAGGTAACAGTTGGGAGAGAGATGTCCACACTTGATTTTTATAATGCCCATTGTGATGATTATATGAAATTCACTCTAACCATTAGATGTTACACCAAAATTTAAGCTTAGGCCCAAAAATCAGGCTCATTTGTGATTCATCTAGGCCATGCCAAGGGAAATAGTTTGGAGGGTGAGTGTTTCCTTGTATACTATTTCCGATCATGTGGTCCACTTGATTTATGGAGGGGGCTAATTGTTGGGCCCTGGGCTTAATAACTCACCTGGACTTCAGAGTAGATTTCAAATAAACATCACAGTGGGGCCCATCCGCGCAGAAGTGCCAAACTTTGAGGTAATATTGCAATAATAATGTCTATCGTCCTTTCAAATGCCCTTCTGAAATTAAGTAGGTTGAACAACAGTGGCCTTTGATTCATGGACACTTGGTTTTCGTAGCTAGTAAGATATATAATAAGAATATTTCAATAATTAAATAAGATTGATTCTTGTTTCATGATACATCTAAACTTGTGGCCAAAATTTGTAAGGTTTATTTTGAATTATTTGAATGCCATGTAAGCAATTTTTTAATAATTTCTAATGGCTTGTGTATCATCCACCAAACTCTGACAGAGTATCGTAGTATTTCTCATATTCAAGTTCTAAGGAGTGGTTTGGATATTTTTGTTTGACACGTACGTTGTAAACGTAATTTTTAAATAATAGGATCGAGAAAATGAAATTAAAGGCCATGATCTTTGGGGAGATTCCTTAGGGCCACTTAGAAATTGCACACGTGACATACAAGTAATTAATTTGAACCGTCCAAAGTACCCTGTGTAGACGTATCATGAACAAAAAATTGATCTTGTTCTTCTAATTATTGGTTGGTGGACGTTTATTGGACAGTGAGAAATGAAAACCATCCAACAGTCCTATTTCCACAAACAAGTGCCTACGAATTAAAGGTTAGGATTGTTCAACCTATCTGATCTTGGGATTGTGATTGTCAACGGTATAGACTGCACAATCTAGTAGGTGTCTTATTGACTGAGTTTTCCGTCTGAGCCAACATGAATCGATCTCGTGCACGGAGTTTATACACTTGGGGCCTATGGTTACTTCATCAAAGCGACCTGATGGCCTGCATCATGGATGGACCATGCATCTCAAATCTCTCAAATTGGAAGATCTTAGCTATCTAATCTTTGGTCTTTTTTCAATATTGAATGTGGACTGTTGCTGCATTTTTTATTTTGAACCGTGTATTTGCATGACAACAATGGAATAGTTAGAGTTTACGGATTGAAGGTTTTTTTTGTTTTGTTTTGTTTTGTTTTGGGAATGGTACATCCATGATGAAGCTTCGGATCAATGGGTTTGATTAACCAATCATGGTCCCACGTGTACAAGTTCTATCCACCTGTACAACCATGAATTATATTATATTATTGTTTGTTTTACACAAAATTAACCTTTAGGCATGTAAAAATATAACGATTATAATTTTTTTTTACTAGTTTATATTATCCTTAGATTCGATTCTCATTTTTGTGTAGTAATTTTATGTTAACCAAACATTGTAAAAAGTTAATTAATCTCGTCTACTTTGAATTACATTAGAAATTGAAAAACCAAACAGGCTTTTTTTGGGAGTTAGGGTCGAGAGAGTAAAGTCAGTCATGGTTCGAGAGAAGAGATGTTAAGGTTAGGATTGGTGGGATTTGGTGGAGGGGTGATACTGATATGTTTTAAAACTCAAAGGTGTTATTTTAAAAAATGCACTAGGAAAGGCTAGGCTAACTAGGGCTCAAGTGATTGGGCCATGGCCAAGCGTCGTGCCCTCCCCGCTCAAACCCAAGGTGCACATGGGACTAGGATTGTAAATGGTCGTGTCTAGGGCAGGTTGGCCAAAACTGGACCCACCCATTAACTAAATGGGTCTGGGTCCAAATTTTAGATCAAGACCCTTTTACTAAATGGGCGGGTTTGGGTCAGGTCTGAGTCAACCCCATCAGACCCATTTATAAATGGGTCTAGGTCTGGTAGAGGGAGATCCACCCAGGCTCATGTATAAATGGGTCGGGTTTAATGAGTCTGGGTCTGAATTTGGTATGTAAGCATTTTTTCTAGGTTAAAAACCGGGTTTGGATGGGTCCAGACCTAGCTGGGTCCCTTGCAACATAGACCAAACCCACCCATTTACTAAATGGGTTCGGGTCGGGTCGGGTCGGGTCTAATATAAAGGAAACTAGATCAGGACCCATTTAGCAACTAGGTCTGTTCTTGGACCCAGATCCATACCATTTAACAAATGGGTTGGGTCTAGGTCGGGTCTAAATCGGTTGGGTCTGGGTAACCCATTGGGCCCGTTAACCCATTTACAGCCCTACGTGGACTAAAGACTAGGGTCCAAGGTCAGCCCGTGATAACGATGCATGGCAGGTGTAAGCCCAAGGTCAGCCCGTGATGGTAATGCATGGCTAAGCCCAAACTCAGCCACCCTCTTTTGTACAAGATCTAGGCTATTTGTTAGGTGTGCCTGAGGATGCATTGTATTGACAAAAATGTCATTGAAGCCTTAAAAGACCAAGCCAATCTAACGAGCTTGTAGGCATAGCCGGAAGCTGGCCCAATTAAAAAATGGGAAATTTTAGGCCCAGGTCGAGCCTTCAGTTCTAATATATCTGCTAAAGCCTGGACAAAGCAGGCCATCCGGGCCCATTGAAAGCCCAACAAATGTTCTCCGACTCAATATGCACCAGGTACACCACCCCTTGTTTAGCCTTGATCTGAAAAATCAGGTTGATCAACATTAGGTGGGCCACCACGAAAAGATTATAGCTAAAATCTCTAAATTCATGTGGTGTGGCCCACCTGAATTTTGGAATAATATTATTTTTGGGTAATTGTTTCATCCTGACCAGCTACATCACATGAATGGACTGGATGGCATATGAAAATAACGGTGGCTCTACAAAACTAATGGTGGTCGTTACAGCCCAACGGTTTCCTATATTGTGGTCTAAGTAAGTTTTGCAGTTTTGCATTATTATGATTTTTGGGTTGAACAGTTGATATGAGGCAGCGTAGGGGTGGATCTCAAGAAAGTTGCACCCACTTGGGTTCAGCGTACCTGATTTTTCAGCCATCCATTTGTTTAGTAAATTGTGGACGAACCTGAAAGGTTAATTAAATTACTCGTTGGTGGAATGTAGTCGCCAATTGTGCCATCAACCTGGAGGCCCGGTCACGGTAGATGTCAGGTCAGAATCTCACCAAGTACAAAAAGAGAGATATTTACCAAAGGATGCTGGCCCTTTATTTATGCCAATTCATTTTACTAGGATATCCGGATCCGGATCATGACCCGAATCCGTTAAGTACTACAGTTTGGCAAGTTACAATACCGAAATTGCACACATAGTCTTGGTACAACGTGGAAGCTAGATATCTGCTACGTATGTCTCCCCTTTGAGGAAGTTTTGAAACCAAATGGCAGACTGCTTCGGGGATCTCTTCAGCCCATCTTTGAAGTCCACGTAAATAAGGCCGAATCGAACAGTGTAGCCTGCTGCCCATTCAAAGTTATCCAACAGTGACCATGCAAAGAACCCCCTCACATCTACACCGTCCATCCTGTCATCATGTAACCAATCAAAGACATGCAATCTCTCTCTCTCTCTCTCTCTCTCTCTCTCTCTCTCTCTCTCACACACACACACACACACACACACACACACACATTTGGGGATCCAGACTGTTGACCTCGTGGACCACATTATGGATGAATCATGCCCTGAAAGTCTGCCTCATGAGGTGGGGAATGGTCCATCCATTGTCGGGCCTCAAATCAACAGTCCGGATCACCAAACCATGGTTTCCCTGCACTGTCTAGACGTGTTTCATCAAAAAAGAAATCAGGTCCAATCAGCAGGTTGGTCTAATATGGTAAGCCCTAATATTGGAAAAAGGTTGACAGGTAAGAAAAATTCAGCCAAGTTTGGCCCACCTGAATAGTAGAATGACCTACGTGCCATGCTGGCACATGCATGGCATGTACATGAGCTGTTTTGTACACAATTGTGGACTTAGAAAAGCTCATGTATGGCTATATATATTAGTTCATCTCAAAATTGCCCCACGTTGAGTAGATGAACGTAAACATTTCGTGAACACATGAAGAATGCATGTGTAGCAAATAGAGAAACAGACCTGATGGCTTTTTCGAGGAAACAGAGATGTTCTTTGTAGGAGTCGATTCTCATGATGTCATCTAATGATGGTGGAAGCAATAACGTCTCATTGTTCACCCCGTCCACCCCTTCAACAACACAAACACGCATGGTTAAACGACTCGGTAACTTGGATCATGAGTCTAGAACTGTGACTCACGGACAGGTTACCACCGAATCTGAGTTGACTCAGATCTGACTCATCCAAGTCTTAAAACCTTAGTTCTTGATAGGGTGAAAAATGGGCCAGGTTGAAGCATGCCAAGTCCATCTGATTAGCTAAGGACCCAAGTACAGACCCCCTAAAGGCCAAGGCCGTGAGCTAAGGAATTGGACTCAGGTTGGGCTGGCTGGAACCTCTCTCTTTGGGATTTAGGTAGATGAGAGATCAGGTTCACCGCTGGGCCTAAAATTCAAGTCCAGATCAAACACATGGGCCTCAAGTTCAGCCCAAATCAGGCCCAACTCGGGCAACCCTTTTGCCGCTCTGGTTATCCATGTTTCCAAGGGCTCTTCCTTCTTTATTCATTTAGAGACCATGGAGGGTTGTTCACATGCCATTGTTCAGTACCCTCATTGCTCTCCCATTCTTGCTTTCCCTATTGCCTAGCCAGACAGTGATCTAGCCCGTTCATCTAGCAGGTCCCAATGCAGATGCCCCATGTGAGCAAAATTCCACTAATCCAAGATTTTCAATGGTCCACGTATTGACACCCTTGTTTAGACAGCTATGATCTTCAATCCATGGGATCTTTCCCATGTGGCCCATCGACAATGGGACCAACTACATGAACGGTTTGGATCAGCAACTTGAACAAGTAACAAGTTCACAGTAGGAGAGAAATTAGCAATCTTACCATTCTCAGTAATGTAAATAACGGGGTTGTTGTATCTTTTCTTTACGTAGACCGTCAGATTATATATGCCTGGTGGGTATATATACAACCATGTTGAAGCAGCCTGTAATGTAGAAACTAGTGAGTACACATACATTTCAACGGCTCCTGTAAGTGTTGGTCCATATGCTCCTGATCTACTACCCAGATATGCTCCGGGTCTCACCGGCCATGTGTACTCATTGAGGTCCACATGCCGAGATGGTTGGAAGATTCTAAAATGGTCAATAAAACTTTTTAAAACATAGAAAAATCAACATTATTTATATATTATTTATACTTTTTAAATAAACATCACTGAAAAAAAAAAGAAACACCTCGTCTACGTTTTTGAGTTGTCTCAAATTTTTTAAGTCTAGTCCTGGTTTTCATGCTTTTAGACCATAAATACACTGCCAAACGGATGATGACACCCTTTGGCTTTCTCTTCTTTCCTTTTATTTTTAGTGCTCAATGAGTTAATTAAATAGTCATACCATAGGGCCGATTGGAATCCCATTACGCTCCGCTGTTACAGAAAATACACATTTAGGGACGTATAAAACCAAGAGAGAAATTACGCATACTTGCACCAAATATCATAAAATTCCATAATTTTACTTGGTGCAACCAAACACACCATTGAAGAAAGAAGGAGAGAAAAAGAGAAATAGGGATGCAATGGGATAGAATTTACTTGTTAGATTATAATGCCCGTCGGTATTATAGTCGGTGCTGTTACTTAATTGAGGATTGTCAAGTACGTATCTCGATGTATAATAGTTGATTCCAACAAAATCGTACGATCCTTTCAACATCTTAGATTGCTCTTCGGTGAAATTTGGGAGCCGATTTCCAACGTTGGCTATCATGCTAGATGGATAGTCACCGTACGTTACAGGATGCAAAAACCTGAATATACCAAACCAAAGAAGAAAATTAATTCTGATGTTGCATCTCTCTCGAAGTATCATTTACATCCGAGCTGTGTAAAATGATGGGATGCATCACAATGATCATCCGAGTGGAATGGTCTAATTTTCCTTCATCATTTGGAAATAGTTTTCAACCAGCAATAAACCTCAGTTTTAAGGAGAAAGTTGTCCAAGAGGTGTTTGCTGAACGCAAAGCAGTAATTTCAACAGACGGTCTTGTCCACACCTCCAAACATGATGAATGGGAATTCATTTACATGATTTAAAAGAAAAAGAAAAAATATATATATAAAATGAGAATCTATTTCTTAAAAATTAGATGTGATGGTTTCCATGACTCACCATCCCAACATGAAGTCAAGAGCTCTTTCAGCTGCATCATCGTCGGCCTTAGAGTCTGAGTAGGGGATCATCCAGAAGGAATTTAGTGCTATTCCTATCTCGCCCTTTTGAGATACCTGTTCAAATAGTTCAATCCCAACCATTTAAATCTGGGAACCAGTAATGCTACTATTCAGAAAGGAAAGGGTGTCATGCCACGTGCTGTCAGCCACGTCATCCGATGAGGATGGACAGCCTACTTCGCTTCATCTGCAGATGATTCACGTGAAGATTTTGAGTGGTAATGTTCCGGTCTTGGGTACGGGTAGGAGAGGTCCGTTTTTGCACCACACCAGCTCAATGGATATAGTGATTGATCCTCAAGTAAGACCATTGATGGGAAAGCTGTCATTCATATTGCAGTATGACCAGCCCAGCCCACTTCCAGCACACGTGTAGGATCTGGGCTCTTTAAGGTTGGGCACAGCATCTTACATGCTCCTACCCAAAAGTTAGGATAGTCTACTCATCAGGTCTATTCTCATCATTCATCCATCACCAACTAAGTGGACCCACTTACGAGTAGAATGTCCCAATTCAGCTTCGAAGTAGATCAGAGATCTTCTTCACATGGGTCCCATCCACATGAACACTTTTAATGGACCTTACCTGATACGTATCTCTGTATAGTTTCACAGCCATCGCATGGGCCAGCAACAGATGATGGGCCACAGTGTAAGGAGCCGTCTCTGGATTGCATTTGCAGGTGCTTCTTGAAGAACAGAGGGTGGAAAAATACAAGCCACCGGCAGCATACTTGCTGCTGAAACTCTGTGGCTCATTTAAGGTGATCCAGTGCTTCACCCGGTCTCCGAAGTAGTTAAAACAGACATTAGCGAAGTGGGTGAAATCATCCCTGTAAAAATCCTCATTAGATACATTCATACTTTTTCACAAAGAGGGTGATATGCATGAGATGAATTGTTACTAGAGTGGCCCAGTTTTTAACCCAAGGGAGATTTGGGAGCAGCACTATCAGTGGGCTAATTGTTGAGATTGGCCCATTTACCTTTTGGGCCTGGTTCGGTACCCTGGGCCTGAACTTAAGGAAAGCCATGGAGTAGAGAGTCAGTGGGCCTTGATAGGAAAGCCCTGACCCATACATGTAGGAACCATTCATTGGGGCTTTGGTTTGCCTGGACCACTACTAGCCCGCCCAGTTGAGGATAGGGGTGGTAACAGGTAGGGTAGAGTCAACCCAAACACAACCTGTTAGCTTGAACCTAATAGCTTGGCCCATGGACCGGGCTTTGACCTGGCATGCATGGCCATATCAATTTTCTCACCGAGCTTGAGCTTAAGTACTCATTTTTGCCCAAACCTGCTTAACCTGACTTCATATGTGTTATATCCTATTATGCCATTCCAATCTTCAATTAATCAAACCAAGCATGTTGAATGTAGATCACTGTGTTTTGTTCCTATAAATTTCTTTTTTCTTTTGTGCATGCCTGACCCACTTGATCACTGGATCTTATCAATTTTCATGTAGGTCTAGAGCCAACCAAGTTTTTTTTGCAAAATTAGACTTGGGCTAGTATGTTAGGCCTATGCCGGTCTATCTTGGGATCAGGCCTTGGGATTTTGGGCTGGGCCGATTGTAAATCTAACCCATTGCCACCCCAACCCCCACTTAGGGAGGATGTATTACTTACACGATTTTGGGGCTCATAAAACCGCAATACTCGTCTTGGAGGGCTTGAGAAAGATCCCAATGAAAAATGGTTGCGAACGGCGTCAAACCTACGCATAGGAGAGAGACACTGTAAGATGTTCTAAATAACAACTGTTGGAAGTTTAAAGACCAAGAGCTGCTCTAAGTAATGACCGTTGGATAGTAGCTCGTTGATGAGTTTGTTGTAGTATCCGATGCCTTCGTCGTTTACACTTAGATTCCCATCTGCAAGTTTTAAGAGAATTCAATAAAAATATATCAAAATTCTATCACCTGTTCTCCAAGCTTTCTAACCCCACGTGTAGCACTTCCCATACACCACACGCATGCCAAAATGACTTTCAAATGTCGGAGATCTGGCTCAGGTGGGCCGCTTGACATAATTTTACTAGTTTAAGGCATGATTTTACATGGTGCAGCACCCCTAAGTTCTAGCCTTAAGAAGGATATGATGGACAGAACGGATTTTACGCACCCATGATGGCGAACCACAAAGACATAGTTTCAACAGTAGGTTCAACCATTTACTCGGTGTAATTTGAGTTCTTATTCTTAGCGCCTGCGTGTCAATCATCATGCTCTTCCAGAGTATCAAATAATTTCACAATACCCAAGTTTGAGATTTGTTCCTCTTACACGGCAATATCCGGGACCAAGAGATGGAGAATCTGAAAGCGTCCATTCCCATGTCCTTCATAATCTTCACATCTCCCTGCAACTTTTCCCAATCACTCAAGGGGAGGAGAAGGGGAAAGGGGAGGGGGAGATGGTTGGGGACCAAAAGGAAGAACTGACCTTATAACAATGGTAGAAATCATCAGCTACATCTCCGGTGCTGTGGTCCTTTATCATGTCTGCATGCACCCACAAAAGCATCTTCTCTTGTCAATGGCCCACTGATAAAATGACTTTCATGTACAGCCACGTTTCCCCACTACAGTGTTATAGACATCTGAACCGTTTAAAGGAATAGCCACACCATTCAGATCACTTGCGCACCTAATTAATGACCAGATTGGTTCCATTTTTGCCGAGGGTAGTCCTCATGGTCTGGCCTATCCTTTGCACGGTTCAGACTCCACGTTAAAACGTTGAATCGAAAGACCAAGAATATATAAGTACATTTAATCATTCAGTTTTTACAAGTACGGCCCATGTTTCATTGATCCAAACTGTTGATCTGATTGACCCCACACTGTATGCTCTGTGAACCAAAGTTATCCTTTATTCGAAGGATCTTGCTTATATATCATGTGGCAAAAAATACAGCACGTTGAACTATCATGTACACACGAGAAAAAGCAATGGACAGTCCATCCGGTGGTGAAGAATGTGCAAGCATTTTTTTAGACCGTCCATTGGCCGCATGATCTACATGGTGTTGATACCCTGGGAGGTGGATTGCTTCCTGCTCCCTTCTGGATTGACTCGGTCCACTGTGATTTTGTGTTTTATCTACGTTGTTCATCCCTTTCCACAGATTCCACACTGATACCAACAAATGGTATTAGAGCAAACGTTAGGAGGTAGATTAGAATCTGAGACGAGGTATTAATGGAGTCTAGCATAAGATTCAATCTAAGACGAGGTATCAATGGAATCCATAATTGCTCGTATATGACAAGTGTGCAAGGGTCACATGAGAAGAGCAAAGGGATGTGAAAGTGTGAGGATAGAGTCAATGGAGGCTCGAGAAGCGATTAAACTATAAAGGAGATGGAGTAGAGATGAAGAATGAAGCTTTAGAGTAGTGAGGTGATTGAAGATTGAAGTCATGGTAGAGATTGTTAGGATTTTGTCTTTAATCTTGGACAGTAAGGGGTGTTGGGCGCCCGACGGGTTCGGGGTCGGGCGCTCGAGATCACCCGAACACGGCTTCTAGAATCTGGAATTGTTGATCTATTTTTTTAGCTGTTGGTAGGGCGCCCGATGATTGTGTAGGGCGTCCGACGGGGTCTGGGCGAGCGCCCGATATTCCACCGGATTTATGTTGGAACTGACTAGACAGATTTTAAATTTGTCGAGCGCTCGACGGTGCGCAAACTATTAAGTCAGTGTTGTGGGTTTGTGTGGGATTTGTTTCTAATTTCAATTTTTTTCCTATTTAAAGGGGTGTAATGCGTGATTAGAGTTACCGCCAAAGGGTCAGTTATTCTAGAGGGATTGAGAGAGTTCTAGGGCAAGAGAAAGAGCTAGGGAAAGATTAGAGTTATCGGGATGAGGAAAATGACTGAGTTTGTCCTTCTCATGTGAGAATTAACTTTGTTAGCTTAGGATTTCTTGTGGGTTTGAGAAAGAGCTTAAGAGTAAGTGCTGCGTTGGTTGAGAAAGCTTGGATTTCTCTATGTGGGCTGTGATCTGAGTAAGGATTCTTCTATAATCTCTTGTAACCTTTTATTTATAGTGGATTGTTTGCTTTGTGCCGTGGTTTTTTTTACTTGTGAGGGGTTTTTCCACATAAAATTCAGATAGACTTCTTATGTTTGTTGATCTTCTTGATCATTGTGATTAACTCGTGTGAAATCTCTCACTTCTGCTGCAGGGCGGGTCGATTTATTCCTAACATACATCCACGCAGGCCATATCTAACAGCACATGCGGGAGGGGTGTGGGACACCATTCCCATGAGTACCGGAATCGTCTACAATACCCACATGTGTAAAACACCTCAGCTCCGTGGACCAACCATGTTTTATAAAAAATCTACTCCATCCATCAGATGAGAAACGCCATTTTAACTGTACATACAAAAGATCAGACAGATAAAAAGCACTAATGGACCACATAGACAGGAACAATGTAAAAAACCTATTAAACCCCTCAGGTTCACACAGCGTGGCCCCCGCCAGATATTTAGATCAGGATGGTTTTTATATTTTAACTTCATCCTAATGAGCTACACCCGATTAACGAGTTTGATGAAGGATACGCACCATGTTAACCCTACGCACAAACTTGTGATTGGCATCCCATCCTCATTGTTTCCTTCAAGTGGCCCACCTGACATGTGAATCTCACCGATTTTTTGTCCCGGATGCTTAGAGTCGAGGATAGAATCTGATGGACAGAGTGGATTTTATACATACAATAGAGTGGACTCCACAAGCCTGGGCGTAAAAAGGGTCGTAGAGACCTTCGGGACGCGGATTGGCTGGCTGTTGGAAAAGCTCCGTTGCCCCTCTCAGTAGCCAGGCTAGCTGTTTGGAAAAGCTCTGTGGGCCCACCATGATGTGTTTGTTTTATCTACTCCTTTCTTCATTTTTTCCAGCTTATTTTAAGCCTGATCCCTAAATAAACGGACCTAAAGCTCAAGCAGATCACACCACAGAAAATAGTGGGGATTGAACGCCTACTGTCTAAAACTTATGGGCTACAGAAGTTTTGGATCAACCTCATATTTGAGGTTTCCCTGTCCAGAGTCACGTGACTTTATGAAAAGGTTGGATGACAAATAAACATTACGGTGGGGGCCAAGAAAGTTTTCAACGGTGTGCATTTAATATCCACTGTTTCTTGTGGTGTGGTCCATTTAGGCTTTGGATCTTCCTCATATTTTCGTTCATCCCCTAAAATAAGCTGAAAAATAGATGGACTGAGTGGATAAGATATATATATATATATCTATCATGGTGGAGCCCACATAGCTTTTCCACTATCTAGCTGGCTGGTGTAGGGGTCACTTGCCCCCTGGCTAGTGTAATACGAAGCGGATTGCGTAGTGAGTACCCACCGTGATTTATGTATTTTATCCACTTCGTCCATCCATCTTAACAGAAAATTTTAGGTATGGTGCCAAAAAATAAAGTATATCAAAATCTAAAGTGGACCACACCATAGGAAAAGTGTGAACTGAATGTCTACCATTGAAAATTTCTGGGAGGACACAGAAGTTTTGGATCAAGCTGATATTTGTGTTTTCCCTTCATCTATATCCATGTGATCTTATGAACAGGTTGGATGACAGATAAACATCACTGTGGGGCCTGGGAAGGTTTCAACGGTGGAAATCATGATTCCCACTGTTTCCCGTGGCATGGTCCACTTGAGATTTGGATATGCTTAAATTTTTGGCTCAACCCCTAAAATGACTGGAAAAACATATGGACGGAATAGATAATGCACATATATTCTAGGTGGGCCCAACATAGTTTACTCCGCACGATAAGAGCGTGCGGAGTTAGCAATCCGATTCCTCGGAGTAATACGATTCCGTCGAGTTAGCAATCCAATTCCTTGGAGTAATACGATTCCGTCTGCGGAGTTAGCAATCCGATTCCTCGGAGTAAGACGATTCCGTCCCTCTCGCGGCCATTTGAAGTTGGAAACCAACCCAATTTTCTCTGAATTCGTTTTGCCTCCGTTGCGATTCAGAATCCAGTGCCTGTCGCCCATCAGTAGGAGGAAAGACTGAATAGTCCTCCGATCTGAACCGTTCATCTCACGGAATCTATGCCATACGAGCCAACTGAAGAAGGCTGTGACCATCACCGTATGTAGATGAATTTTGAACAACGAAAAGAAAACTTTCAATGGCTCACACTCAACTGTAAAAATCTAAGGTTAGGATCATCAGTGAAGCCTGATTATAGGATAATAGCTTATTTATAGAGACAAAAAGAACTCATTTTCTCTCAGTATTTACCATGAATTATTAAAAAAAAAAAGAAAGAAATGATATGCAACATATGTCCTAATAAAACAATTATCATTTCAAATTTTTTTCTCTTGCCAAGAAACATCCGTGGGGATAAAAACTTCTTCTTTTGTTTTTTTAAGGGTTTTCTTCCAGCATGGACATGCTAAGGTACGCTAAACTGAACTCGCTAACCTAAACCGAGAGAGAACGATATACCTGGGTATTCGTGAGTGATAGTATCCCAAATGCTAGGGCGTCTGCCACCCTCCTTAACCGCCCCTTCGTACTGTAAAAATTTAGAAATTTAATAAAAAAAATTACCTACTTATAATAGAATTTAAGTAATTATCATTTCCCTCCATAAGATTTTTTGATGGATGGGGTTTGCCTTTTTTGTTGGGGCCCGAGTGGACCTCACTGTGTTGTATATGTGAAATTCACCTCAACCACCAAGTGTGTCACCCCAAGTTAGGATCAGGGCTGTAAAAATCAACTTCATTTGTGCTATTGGAAATGTGTGTAGGGTAACGATCATCCTCCAAACTGTTTGCCTTGGTTGGCCCAACTAAATCATGGATGGGCCTGATTTTAGGCCCTAAGCCAAAGTCTTGGTATGGAATCTAATGATTGGAGTGGATTTCTTATAATAATCACGCATAGGCCTACTAAAAATCAATGGTGGACATTGATCTCTCCTCCAATTGTTGGCCTTGGATTACACCTCTCGGAGTAGATATCACATACACATCAAGGTAGTCCCCTAGATGATCAAGAGGATTGTCCTTGCTAATTGTTGCCAAAGAGTCCGCTCATACATTGCATACCCACCATTGATTGTTTTACGCTCCCATCGTAATGCATGTGTGAGATCCACTCCGATCATGAGATATAGGGGGAAAATCAGGTTAACTTGTAATTCAAGTGGGTGACTGAGAGACGTCCACCCTTGATTTATACAAGGACCGCTGTAATGATTATATGAAATACATTCCCAACTATTAGACTTCACACCACCAAAACTTAAGGTTGACGTCTAAAAATCAGGCCCTTTTATGGTTTAGGCAGGCTTGACCAAGGCAAATAGTTTGGAAGGTGATCGCTGCCTTGTACACAAACGTGCGGGTTACTTACCATGGACGCAGTTTGGCTGGTGACCCGAACACCCGCCAGCTAGCTGGTGTTAAAGCTCCGTGGGACCAACTATGATGTATGTGTTTTATCTATGACATCCATCCATATTTCGAGCTCAGATTACGGCATGAGCCAAAAACTGAGGCAGATTCAAATCTCAAGTGGACCACACCATAGGAAACAGAGGGGAGAATGATGTCTGCCGTTGAAACCTTCCTAGGGCACACAGTGATGTTTATTCTTTATCCAACCTGTTGGTAAGGTCACGCAGACTTGGATGAAGGGGAAACACAAATATTATTTTGATCCAAAGCTTTCGTGGTCCCAAGAAGTTTTCAACAGTAAGTATTCAGTCCTGTGGTGTGGTCCACCTAGATTTGGATCTGCCTCATATTTTGGCTCATGCCATATAATGAGCTGGCAAAATGGATGGATGACATGGAAAAAACACATACATCATGGTGGGGCCCACAGAGCTTTGACACTAGCTAGCTGGTTGGTGTTTGGGTCACCAGCCAAACCATATCTGTTTACAATGGCCTACGGCCTATCATAGGACATTCCTCCACTCATAAGCTATGTGGGGACCACCATGATGTTCGTGAGAAAACCACTCCAGCCATTGGTTTTGCCAGCTCATGCTAGTACATGAGCCAAAAAATGAAGTAGATCCAAAACCCAAGTGGGCTGCACTAAGGAAATGCCTACCATTGAAACCTCCATGGGTCCACAATAATGTTTATATGCTATCCATACCATTCATATGGTTATTCCTACTGCTATGAACTGAAAACAAAAAAATATATGCCTGATCCAAAACTTTTATGGCCCAACAATTGTTTCAGCGATGAATGTTCAATCCTCCCCATTTCCTGTCGTGTGGCCCACTTGAATTTTAGATCTGCCTCATTTTTCAGCTCATGTGGCAAAACTGATAAATATGGTAGATTTCTCACAAATATCATAGTCGCCCCACCTAGCTTCCGAGTGCAGGAACTTCACGTCCCTTTACAGTGGGGTCCACCCGAGCCACCACACCTTTGCTCGCGTGGTCACGGTTGTGAAGAAATCTAAGGTACTCTGACATTAATTACTAAAATTAATACTGAAAACATCTTGAAAAGGAATGGGAGTTTATATCTTGTCTGCATTGCCTACTTAGAGACTTCTAGAGGAAGAGAGAGTGCTGGGCGCGTAGAACCTGATAAGCGGCAGACGAGGTACCGAAAATGAAACCAGAGGGGAAGGACCTCTGATCCAGTGGGTCTGGGGTGTCATGTGCTAGAGCATCTCCGGCACGTGACAGGGAAGGGATCAGGAAAAAGAGGCCGAAGAGGAAATACACTCTAAGAGCCATAGCAGTGTCTGCTTCTCCCTCCACCCTCCACCTCCCTATAAATAAAGAGGAGTTTGCTTTTCGAGGAGAGATTTTCGGTAGGGTCCTCCGTTGATGTGTGCCTTTTCCTCGCTTTCCAGCACCTTTAGGGGTGTTTGGCTCGTAATAACTTGGTTCCTACTTATTCAATATTATGCAATATGTTTGGTAGCCAACAAGCTTTTTTTTTTTTTCACACGCACTCAAATCTATTTGATTCCCCTCAGATCCACCATCCATCGTATGGGGCCAACCTTTGATGTAGACCATTCATTGTATGGGCCCCACCTTTGATGTTGGCTGTCCATTGTATGGGGCCCACTTTGGATATGGGCCATTCATCATTATGGCCCAACCTTTAATGTGCACCATTCATTATGTAGGGCCCACCTTTAATGTTGGTCATCCATCAAGTGGGGCACACCATCAATGTTATTATCCATCATCTTGGGTCCCACCTTCAATATCCATCGTCCATCATGTGGGCCCCACCTTTGATGTGGGTTGTCCATCATGCAGGGCCCGCCTTGGATATGGGCCATTCATCATTAGGGCCGACCTTTGATGTGGACCATCCATCATGTGGAGCGCATCATGTGGAGCCCACCTTTGATGGGGACTATCCACATGTGGACCCACCTTCAATGTGGGTTGCCCATCATGCGGGGCTCGCCTTGGATGTGAGTCATTCATCATTAGGGGCTGACCTTTGATGTGGACCATCCATCATGTGTACCTAGCGCAATATGGTTCATCCATCATGTGGGGCTTGGCTTCAATGTCTACTACCCATCATGTGGACCATCCCTCATGTTGGCCCCACCTTTGAATTGGGTCGTACATCATACCAGACCTTTGATGTAGACCATCTTTATGTGGGCCCCACCTTTGAAGTGGGTCGTCCATTATACCAAACCTTTGATGTGGACCATTTATATGTGGGCCCACATTAATATGGGGTCATCCATTATGTGAGGCCCACCTTTTATGTGGACTGTCCACCATGTAAGCCCCAACTTCAATGTGGACAGTCCACCACATGGGACCTTTGACATGAACGGTGAGAGAGCCTCCTTTGACATGTAACATGGGAGAGGAGTAGAAAAGTCATAAGCTGAAAGGCTAAAATAATCTACTTATTACGATAAGTAGCTTTAGGCACACGAGGTAATTTTACAGTCATGCTTACCAAACTAACTTAAAGTGAAAAAAGTATCTTAATTATTTAAAATAAGTTAAAAAGTAACTTATTTGGAGGCATCCAAATGGGCCCTTAGGGTATGAGCTCAAACTTGGGGCATATCCAAAGCTCAAGTGGGCCACACCACAAAAAAAGCAGGGATTACAGATTCACCGATGAAACCTTCGTATGGCCTACAATGATGTTTATTTGTCATCCAACATGTTCATAAGGTCACACAGACCGGCTAGCCCAGCTGGATGACGCCTTGGCGTTTCTAACAGGGTGGGTGCGTTGCATGACTAACAAAAAAAAAAGGTCATGCAAATGTGGATGAATGGAAATACAAATATGAGCTTATCCAAAACTGCAGGGCCGGCCCCCAAGAAGTTTTCATCCAAGAGTTGGATATACTACAATAATGGGCTCATAGCCTAAAATGATCTGGTAAAAAGTATGGGGCGTGCATAAAATGTATACATCACGGGAGGGGTCCATAGAGTTAAAGCGTACTTTGAGTTACTCAGTTAGCTACCAATAGGCCTTTCAATCACAACTATTTCTTATGGTATGGTCCACGTGATAACTGGATTTGCTTCATTTTCGAAATAATGCCCTACAATGATTTGGAGACAGAATGGATGCATAATACATACATCACAGCGCGCCCAACAGTAAGGGCTGCACCATCTTGGGTCTCACCTAATCCGCTCTCCTGCCTCACCTAATCTGCTCTCTCTTTCTAGAGTACCTTTCCTCTCGCTGACATAGTTACATTCTCTCCCGACATTTTCTCTTGGTCAAATTAGGTACGCTCCGGCTTCACCCTGAACATTGTTGTCCTTACTATGGGGCCCACCTTGTTAGATGTATACCATATCTGCATAGTCTATCCATTTTTTCTTATCATTTTTTGGGCATGAGCCCAAAAGTAAAGCATATCCAAATCTTAGGTGGAGCATACTATAGGAAACAGTGGTAATTGAACATAGCATCGTTGAAAACTTCTCAAGGCCTACCATAATGTTTATTTTCAATCTAACCTGTTGATAATTAAGATCACAAAACCATTGATGAATTAGAAGAAGAAATATCATCTTGATCCAAAACTTTTGTCTCCCACAAGTTTTTAAAGGTCAACGAGCACCGTCTCTTTGAATATGGCCCACCTGTGATTTGGATCTGCTTTTTATTTAGTCTTATGCCCTAAAATCATCTTAAGAAAAGGATGGACTAGGTGGATATAGAATACATATATCAATGTGGGCCCTACAGTAAGGGCTGCAATTTAATGCTCTCAATGGAGCGGGTCAAATCTGAGATCCGATTCACTCCAAATCTGTATAATGCGGATTTGGATCTTAAAACAGGTCTGATTATTTAAATGGACCGGATTTAGATCTTAAAATAGGTCCGATTATTTAAATGGACCGGATTTGCATTCACAGAAATATATCCAAGTTCGATCCGAATCCGATCCAGATCCAACTCATTGTCACCTTAGTGTATATGTTCTATTCATGCTAACCATCCGTTTTTCAGATTATTTTAGGCCATGTCTCAAAATTGAGACATGCCACTTTCAGGTCGACCTTATCAAAGTAAATAGTGGGATTTGCATCATTTTGCTACTAAATTAAATATATTATATTATATATTTTTTTAGATTTGTAATGGGGTAGATTCAGACCTAGATCTGACCCGAATCTGATGGTTATATGGGTTTTGGATTGGAAATGGATCTAACTATTTATAAATGGATCGGATATAGATATCACCTTTTGGATTTGAATCCGAGTCAAATCCATCTACTGGAACAGGTCTAGTATCCAACTAGATCCCACCTAGATCCAGCCCATAGAGAGCCTAGTCTTGGGTGAGGCCCAGCCGCATCTAATATGCTCTAGCAGGGACTTGGCTATGGTATGACCCTTTTTTTTTTTATTTTTTTGGGCACGTATAAGAATTTCCTTAGATAATGCTTGGTTTCATTTAACAAAGAAGTGTAAAATGGGGATTGCCTCCTATCCATCCAAGAGAGATCTGATCATTACAGGGGCTTTCTGGGGCCCACCGTAATGTATGTGTTTTATCCATGCCATCCATCCATTTTAACAGGTCATTTTAAAGCATGAAATAGAAAAAGGAGGAAAATCCAAGGCTCAAGTGGACCACACTGCAAGAAGTAGTAGGGATTGAACACCTACCATTGAAAATATTTGGGAGCCAAGAAAGTTTTAAATCAAGCTGATGTTTGTATTTTCCTTCATCCTAGTCTATGTCACCTTAAGAATACCATGGATGGCAAATAAACATCACAATGGCCACTAGGAAGGTTCCACTGGTGGCATCATTATCACCATTGCTTCCTGTGGTGTGGCCCACTTAAGCATTGGGTCTGCCTCTTTTTGTGCTCACACCTTAAAACTATATATTAAAATGGATGGACAGCATGGATAAAACACATATCTCATAGTAGGCTCGAAGGAGCTACCGACATGTCATGGCAGGATGGCAGGTCGTGACAGATGGCCTTGAATTTGATCAGATCCCGCTGGATCCGGCTCCCAGTCCGTGTATCTATACATGGATTTGGATTGGATTCGGATCCAACTCGGATCCAAAAGGTGATATCCATATCCTATTCATTTATAAATTGTTAGATCCATTTCCGATCCAAAATCCATATAACCATCGGATTCGGGTCGGATCTAGGTCCGAATCCATCCCCATTACAAATCTAAAAAAAAACATATAATGTAATATATTTAATTTAGTAGAAAAATGATGTAAAACCCACTATTTACTGTGGTATGGTCAACCTAACTCGCCTAAAATAATTTGGAAAATGGATGGCCAGCATGAATATAACATATACAGTAAGGTGACAATGAGGTGTATCTTAATCAGATTCGGCTCTAACTAGGATATGTTCTTGTGAATCCAAATCCGGTCCATTTAAGTAATCAGACCTATTTTAAAATCCAAATCCGGTCCATTTAACTAATCGGACCTATTTTAAGATCCAAATCCACATTATACGGATTCGGAGCGAATCAGATCTCATATCTGACCCGCTCCATTGAGAGCCCTATTGGCACTGAACGGTGTTGTGGACCCCAAAATGATGTGTGTTTTATCCATGTCGTCCATCTATTTTGTCAGCTCATTATAGGGGATTATCCAAAAAAATGTGGCAGATCCAAATCTCAGGTAGGCCACATCAAAAAAAAAAAAAGTGGCAATTGAATGCTTACCATTAAAATTTCTTAGGGGCCACAAAAGTTTTAGATAAGGTTTATTTGTGTTTTCCCTTGGTCCAAGGTCTGCGTGACCTAATCAATAGGTTAGATGGCAAATAAAAATTACAGTGGCCCTTAGGAAAATTTTAATGGTGAGCATTCAATTACCATTATTTCTTATGGTATGGTCCACATGAGATTTAGATCTTTGGGCTGATGCCTTATAATGAACTGAAAAATAGATGGACGGCATAGATAAAACACAGAGATCATGATCGGCCCATAAAGCTTTTCCAAAACCAACAGTATTATTGGCCCACCATGATATATGTGTTTTATCCACTCCACCGATCCATTTTACCAGCATGAGCCCAAAAAGAGGCAAGTCTAAATATCAGGTGACTACACTACGGAAAGTAACGGTGACTGAACGCTCACTATTGAAAACTTCCCAAGGCCCACTATAATGTTTATTTGCCATCCAACCTACTGATTAGATCACCCAGGCTTGGGTGAAGGAAAAACAAACATATAATCCAAAAGTTTTGTGGCCCAAGAGAAGTTTTTAATGGTGGCCATTCAATCACTACTATTTCCTGTGCTGTGGTCCACCTGAGATTTGGATCCACCTCATTTTTTGGGTTCATGCCCTAAAATGAGCTAAGAAGATGGATAGACCACATGGATAAGACAGACATCGTGGTGGCCCATAGAGCTTTTACAGCATCGACCAATAGGGACCTGGGCACTGGAGGAGTCACTACGAATCCGAATCCAGACATAACAATGGTCTCAATCAGTGATACGTAGGGCTCACCCAAGACGGTGAGTACCTTACCTTGGGGCCCACCTTGATGTATGTGTCATGTATCGATGCTGTCCATCAGTTTTTTCAGATAAATTTAGAGTATTTTCCGGAAAATGAAAAAGATCCAATTATCAGATGGACCATACCATAGGAAACAGTGGTGATTGACCATTAATTGGCCACAAAAGTTTTGGATCTAAGTTGGTATTTACTTTTTCCCTTAATTTAGGCTCATGCGACCTTATCAACTGATTGGATGGCAAATAAGCATAGGGGAAACAATAAGGTGTGTCGTAAGAAGTTTTTAATGGTTGGATGTTCAATCAACAGTACTGTTTCCTATTGTATGGTCCACATGATAATTAGATCTCCTCAATTTTTGGCATAATGACCTAAACTGATCTTTAAAAACGGATAAACGGTGTAGATACAGAATATATACATACATCAAGGTGGGCCCCCACGGTGTAGATACAGGATACATATATCAAGGTGGGCTCCACGGTAAGGGTCATATCGTCCTTGGTAAGTGTAGACACCCCACCTTCGGCTACACTGTTGGTGGAGATAGCTGGTTGAATGGAGGACCATATCCCCAAATCCCAAGTCCAAACTCAGCCAAACTCACCCTTGTAAGCCCCATTCCATAGCCCAGATCAAGCCTGAACCCAGTCAACCCAGTCTTAAACATCAGCCTGAAAAACCCCCCAGAAAAAAGGCCAGTAAAAAAATCCTAAAAAAGTCAAACTCACTGAGTCAACCCTCTGAGTCAACCCGCTGAGTTAACCCGCTGAGTCAACCCGTCGAGCCAAAACACCGAGTCAACCCGTCGAGTCAACCCGTCGAGTCAAATCACCGAGTCGACCCGCTGAGTCAACTCACTGAGTCGACCCAACGAGTCAAACAGCAGCCCCGAGGGAGCGACCGTACTCACTGGAAACCGAGGAGCGGCCGTACGGGCGGCCCATAGCAGGCCGCCCGGAAAAAATTACGAAGAGTGCCACTCTCCGCTACTATAAATACCCCCCTCCCCTTCTCATTTCAACAATCAATTCGAAGCCCAGTCAGTCCGAGAGCTCTGAGTCCACCTCCCCACCCTTTTAGCCTATTTTTCCACCAAGGAGAGCCCGAGTGAGGAGAGCCTAACCCTGGTCCAGCCCAGCCTGACCATTGGTCCAAGCCTCTCAAGCCATCCAAATCTTGATACAGCCACTCGAAGCCAATCCTTGCGACACCTCCGTCCACCCAGCTACTCTTTTCCAGCATCATCTCATTTGCATCTAGCATAAGTGCAACATTTACTTTTCTTCCAACCCCCCTGCTTCACTGTAAACACTTTAATTATTCAAACACACCGCATGCATCTCGCATAAAGCACCTGTCAGTTCGAGCGTATGCTCTGGGCTTGCCCGTTGTTGGAACCTGCCCATCAGAAACTCTTACTGTTCAGACCTGCATTCACGTACATATCATTATAAACACTTTGAATATTCAAGCACACAGCATGCATCATCTCGCATAAAGCACCTGTCAGTTCGAGCGTACGCTCTGGGATTGCCCGTCGTTGGAACCTGCCCATCAGAAACTCTTACTGTTCAGACCCGCATTCATGCATCATGTCATCCATGAGAATATACGAGGATTAAACTAGACTTTCAAGTATTCGATCGATTCTGTGAAGTAGAGACCGTACTTCGGTACGGGCAGTGTGTGGGGTGCTTAACCTCTTCCCACCCTGTAACCGTGATCCCTTACCTTGAATCTCTGACCGCAGATCAAAAGGAGTCATCTTAGAGGAAGGAATCTTCGGATCCCCTTCTCTAACGTTTCTACGGGGTCTAGCCGACTGTAGATTCGAAGTAACTAGCTAGTGGCGACTCTGGTCTTATATAAACTCACTTAAACATATCCAGCTTAACACGACAACCAAACGAAGCCCTCGAGAACGAGGCAAGTCAGTGGCACAAACGGCGATTTCGCACGCACACACCTCTTCTTCTTCTTCTTCCAAAAGGAAAGGGAGAACGACGTCGTGTGGGAGCGCGGAAAATCGGCGAGGGTCCACAGAATGGCGACTCTGCTGGGGATAAGCTAGTCCCACTAGTCGTGATCCGACTTGAAAAACAGAATCCTTCCCGTACTTAAAAGTCATTAATCCTCATACAATCTCATCTGCATAGCATTCTACCCAAAACAACAAACAAAAAAATAGAAGATCCCAAAACCAGAAAAAAAAATAGAAAATCCCAAAACCCAAAAAGAGTAGAGTATAGTCCTCACCATTGCGCCTCCTCGGGCTCAGTTCGGAGACAACTTCCCTACCGCAGCATAATCCGCACTCGGGCTCAGCAAGCCATGTCCGACCACGAAGAAGAAACTCATCTCCTCCCCGCTCTTGAGATGACCGAAAGCGCAACTTCCAGCGCAATAGCCCATTGATAATACGCCAATCATACAAGAATTGGCACAAGGAGTGAGAGCAATGCAAGAAATGCTCTTGCAATTCATGCAAGCACAAGCCACCACAGCAGCCAACAATCAGGTTGGCCCAGTTCAGCAATCTCAGCAGCCATGCCAGGTCCTTCCAGCCTCCAGTTCAAATCAAGTACAACCATCGGAGTCTGCCCAAGACTACCGACAGCAGCCATCTCAGCCCTTCGCTATGGGGCATCCTTCTCAATATCTTCCTGCGACGACAAGGCCATCTCAGAGCACTTCCGTTGCAGGAACATCCAGTCAGCTTCCAGTCAATCTTGCAAACAACAATCTCAGTAGATCTCAGCATGTCCCCGCCGATGGGACACCTTTTCAATTTTAGTACATCCCCGCCGATGGGATTTCAATTCAATTTCCAGCAACAGGGACAGCACTGGCGAATGCCCACAACGGGGGTCAGTGTCAAGCCCACATCAATCAAGGGACAGTGGCGAATACCCAACGAGGGGGTCACTTCCCAGCATCTCAGCCTCCTGCAAACAGGAGCACTTTTCAATTCCAGCACATCCCCGCCGATGGGATTCCAGTTAATTTCCAGCAATCTTCAATTCAGCAAAATCCAGTTAATTTCCAGCAATCTTCAATTCAGTAAAATCCAGTTAATTTCCAGCAAGTTCCAGTTCAACCTTCAGTACAGTCTCCAGTTCAGTTACAATCATTTTAAGCACAAGTTCATCAGAATCCAGTTCAATCATCAAAACAATTTCAGCAACCCGCGGTTGCTTTTCAGCAAGCCCATAGGGTCGAAGACATCGACTACTATGCCGAAGAAGAACGTGCCTTACTCCAGGAGGCACCAGTCGCTTGAACAGATCACTCAGGACTGGACGAGTTGCGGGAGCAGTTCCAGATCTTGCAAAATCAGCTTCAGCGACAACAAGGAATTGATCTACCTTCGACCAAGTTCAGAGACTTGTGTCCTTTCCCAGATGCTCAGGTACCTCAAAACTTTGAGGTTCCAAAGTTCAAAAGATACGATGGCAGCGGTTGTCCCACAGCACATCTCAAGGCTTTCTGTGGAGAGCTGAGTGCAATCTCAGGAAATGAAGGGGCCCTCATTCGTTTATTCCAAAAGTCTCTGAAGGGCGACGCCCTAGATTGGTACACCTCATTGGACTGTCATCGCATCAGGACATGGGAATAGCTTTCCCAGGCTTTCGTCGACAGATTCGCGTACAATCTCAACATGGCACCCAGAAGAGCCGACCTCGCAGCTCTCAGGCAAAGGAGTGATGAAACACTATCAGCTTATGTAGGTCGTTGGCGGGCTATGGCAGCTCGAATGCGAACGCCTATCGACGACGAAGAACAAATCTCCATGATTGTTCATTCAACATATCCAGGCATATCCGGGTATCTCATCTTGCATCCATATGCGAATTTCTCACAATTGATCCGTGCTGGAGAGCAAGTCGAAGCAGGAATCCGTGCCGGGACGATCTCCCCATGGCCTCATCAAGCCACTCCAATTAAAAGGAACAGAGTGGAGGGAAGACCTATCGGGCACGGGAATGGAAACCGCAGTGGTTCTCCTCCCCGCCCAACAGAGGTAAACAACATCAACACCACTGCTCAAGGAAATCAACATGCTCCCCCACAGGGACGTCAACAGTATCAGCAGAATCAAGTTCAGCATCAACCTCAGGGTATCAGCCACAACCGAATCCTCAGCCACAACTACCTCGACAACAACAGCAATTCAGAGGAAACGGTCAATACTCATACCAGAACAGGCAGAATTACAGGGAGTTCAGGAAGTTCACTCCACTCAGTCAACCACTTAGTCAAATCATGACTACGCTGGTGCAGAAGCAGTTACTTACTCTGATGACACCTAGGCCTCCTCCTCATCCTCTGCCAACAAACTACCGAGAAAATGAGTATTGTGCCTACCATCAAGGACGTGGCCATGCCACTGATCGATGCTATACTTTGAAGAATGCTATACAAGACCTAATTGATGACCGCAAGATTGTCATCTCGGTCCCTGGAACTTCTCCAGCAGCTTCCACCAACATCCTTCAGAATCCTCTGCCTCAACATCCGACGGACCCCAGTTCGTCTCGTGGCCCTGCAGTCAATAGTATAGAAGAAGGGGACCATCTCGATCGCTTCTTCTCCCCTATCCAGTCCATTCATGCTTACACTTACGGGCCGACAAATCCTCCTCCAGTCTTGCCAGGGGCAAGTCCCTTTCTTCCTTCAATCTCCGAGCCAGTAGTACTCGAAGGAGCACCTCCATATGATATACCAGTTGTTCAAGGGGTACCTTACAACCATTCAAGCTGGGAACCAGTCGTCCTGGAAGGAGCACAATCATACATTGAGCCCACATACGAACCTGTCATCTTGCAAGGAGCAACTCCAGAACAATCCAATCCGCAATGAAAGGATTATACTCATCAGCAGCAAGAGCCCGTTGTCTTGGAAGGAGCTCTTCCAGTTGAGCCAGTCATATTGCAAGGGGCAAATCCCGGAGGCGTGTCAATCACGCTACGGCAGCTCGGACGAACAGAGAAACCTCCTGCCATATCAAGAGGACCAGTACTCATTCCATGGGAGCCTCCTGCCCCAGGAACAGTCAAGCCAGGACCACGACCTTATGTGGTCTATGAAGACAAGCCTCGATATTACCCCTTCAGCACAGGCAACAATGTAGTTCTCAAGGCAAAAGCTCCATACGAGGAAGATCTGGTACCTACACCAGCACCGTTGCAAGAACCGGTGGTCCTAGAAGGCAAAAGGGAGGAAAACTACAAAGAGGTTCCATGGCACTATCCAGAATGTGCGGAAGTGGGGAACATGAATCCCAATGGGCGTTGCATCCGAAGAGATAATCAGAACAGAGGAGATCCCAAAGGCGCTCTCTCAGGCCTCGGCAACAAAAATGAAGCCGCATACGATGTGGCGACTCAGCTCAAGTCAATCCCTGCACAAATCTCAGTATGGGAGCTACTCTGCACATCTCGCATACACCGAGAAATGTTTGTCAAAACCTTGAACAATGCTCACGTCTCCTCCGATACGGCACCAGAGATGATAGCATTGATGATTGGACAACTCCTGGCTCCGCGCGCCATCACCTTCACTGATAATGAGTTGCCACCAGAAGGACGAGATCATGGGCGATCCCTCAACATAGCCTTACGATACAAAGACCTCTGCGTCCCGCTGGTCCTTATCGATAATGTCTCAAGCTTAAACATCTGTCCACTTAAGACTGCGGAACGTCTGGGAATCAGTCCCTCTTCATTTTGACCTAGCACCATATGTGTCAGAGCATTCGACAACACCTGCCGATCAGTGGAAGGGGAAGTCGACATAGAGGTACAGATAGGCCCGGAAGTCTCCATCATCACATTCCAAATCCTGGATATATCAGCCTCTTTCAACATGTTACTTGGACGACCTTGGCTGCACAAGGTTGGAGCTGTGCCGTCAACCCTGCATCAACGAGTGAAGTACATCTGTGGAAATCAAGTGATCTCTATCCATGCAGAGAAGGAGCTCATCATTCCTTCCAATGCTACTGCCACTGAACCAGACATCCCGGTCATCGATATCCAGCACTCTGAAGAAGACATCCCATTTCACAGTTTCGAATTCGAGACCGTGAACTCTATCGCTAATCCAGAACCGATAAGGGTGGACCGTGTCTTTTCGCCGGCAGAGCGTCTGAGCCTCAAATATCGAATGAAGAATCATTTCAAGTCCAGAAAGGTACCGCTGATATATAACCAACGCAAATGGAGACTCGGATACAAGGCAACCTTCATGGACAAAAGAAGGAAGAAATTCCGGTGCTCACCCATCCAGTTCGTCAAGGCAGGAGAACCTTGCAAAGATCCAGGAGGGAATCAACCAACTGCACTACACAAAGGCCTCCCGATGAGCCTAGTTTGGGCCACATGGCCCCCCATTCAATGGGATTAGATTCTCGAACCATCTAAGCCTCCAGAAGAAGAAGGAAATGATGAAGACGAAGAAGGAAGTCAAATACAGCACCTTCAAGACCAGGTTACTCTGACACCTGTTCTCAACCAGGGGCACAACCTGCCCACTTCAGCATCAATCAACCAGGGGCACAACCTGCCCACTTCAGCATCAATCAACCAGGGGCACAACCTGCCCACTCCAATCAGCCAGGGGCACAACTTGCCCATCTCAACATCAATCAGCAAGGGGCACGACTTGCCCATCCCTGCGGAACCAACTTCTTCAATCATCAGCCAAGGGCAGAAGCAGCCCATCCATTGGACCAAGAAAGGGAAGTGGCCAGCCCTAGATTGGTCTGATGTCCAGGTTCCAAACTTGTGTCTCACTGTGGAACCAGACGAACTGCAATGCGAGGTAAGTGACCCGGGAGGGACTGAGTACGACTCAGATCTCAAACCCGACCAGCAAGAAATCATGGTCATTGGGCCAGACCATGATTCTTCGCCCGAATCATTAACCCCCACCTCTTCAGGGGAGGAAGTGTGGGGTCCTGAATGGTCATCCGTTCTCCTAACTTTCGAATCAGCCAAAGAGCCATCTGAGGGCTCTGGCTTTTAAAAAAAACGCCTGTTTAAGCAGTGACCGGAACTTTGGAACAAGTTGGGCTCAATCATGGTCTGCAATGCCCGCTTGTTCAAGGTCCCGTGAATTTCAAAAAACCAAAAAAATCAAAAATTTTCAAAAGCCAAAAACATCTAGCATTTCCATTTCAGAAAAATCTCAAAAACCAAAAAACAGTTCTTTTCCTGCATTCAATAGTGTGCCAAGTTCGTCTAAAGAGTCGCATGAGTTTGAAGTCGAATCATATGATTTCGACATCGAATTAGACTTTGAGCTCATGGGCCTGGACAAAGCTCGGGATGAGGAAGATGATGATCCTGCTCCCGAACTTGAGGATCTCCTCAAAAAGTTCGAATCCAAAGCCAATGTTGTAGCCAATGATTTCGAGATAGTAAACTTGGGGACACCTGAGATCCCTAGGGAAGTACGCATTGGGAAATCGTTGCCACCTGTGATGAAACAGAAAATGATAGAGTTCCTAGCTCCAAGATTGTCCAACTTCACGTTCTCATATGAAGACATGCCGGGGCTCGATGAAGAGCTCGTTGTACACCATCTGCCAACCAAGACAGATATGAAGCCAGTGAAGCAGAAACTTCGAAGAATGAAGCCAGAATGGGCTTTGAAAGTCCGAGATGAAGTCATCAAGCAATACAATGCAGGATTCTTGGTAGTCTCCAACTACCCTGAATGGCTCGCCAACATCGTACTAGTACCAAAGAAGGACGGCAAGGTTCGAATGTGCATCGACTTCCGAGATCTCAACAAAGCCAGTCCAAAAGATGACTTCCCTTTGCCACATATCGACACTCTGGTCGACAACACTGCTGGATACAAGATCTTCTCATTCATGGACGGGTTCTCAGGTTACAATCAGATCAAGATGGCAATCGAAGATCGTGAGAAGACATCGTTCATCACTCCCTGGGGAACCTTCTGTTATAGGGTAATGCCGTTCGGTCTGAAGAACGCAGGAGCAACATATCAGCGAGCAATGACAGCATTATTCCATGACATGATGAACAAAGAGCTTGAAGTATATGTGGACGATATGATTGTCAAATCTCGCACAATTGAAGGACACTTTGAAGATCTGAGGAAGTTATTCAACAGATTAGAGAAGTACAAGCTCCGTCTCAACCCTCAGAAATGTGTCTTCGGTGCAATGGGAGGTAAGCTCCTCGGCTTTATGGTGAGCGAGGATGGCATCAGGGTCGACGAGACCAAAACCAGAGCAATCATCGAGATGCCCCCTCCTAGAACAGAGAAGGAAATTCGTGGCTTCCTCGGCAGAATTCAATACATCAGCCGCTTCATCGCACAGCTCACACCTATCTGTGAGCCCATATTCAAGCTCCTTCGGAAGAACGTCCCAAAAGAATGGAATGATGATTGCCAAGTCGCCTTCGACCGCATCAAGAAATATCTCATGAATCCTCCAGTCCTAGTGCCGCCCACTCCTGGACGACCACTATTGCTATACATCTCGGTAGCAGCAGAAGCCATTGGCTGTGTCCTGGGCCAGCACGACAAAATCGGGAAGAAGGAACAAGCAATATATTATTTGAGCCGAAAGTTCACTGACTACGAGACCAGGTATTCCCCGATCGAGAAGACTTGCCTCGCCCTAGTCTGGGCAACTCAGCGACTCCGTCAATACATGATTGCATTCCCTATTCTCCTCCTCGCTCACATGGATCCGCTCAAGTACTTGTTCGAGAAGCCGGCACTCACTGGAAGGATAGCTAAATGGCAGCTACTCCTGTCTGAGTTCGACATCACCTATGTCACTCAGAAGGCAATCAAGGGACAGGCCCTCGCCGATCATCTTGCCGCTCACTCTCTCCTAGATTATTAACCGCTCAAGACATTCTTCCCTGATGAAGATCTCTTGCTCATTGAAGAAGAAGAAAAGAAGAAAAAAGACGAGTGGACGTTATTCTTCGACGGCACAGCAAATTCTAAAGGGAGTGGTATTGGAGCAATCCTCTACTCTCCAGATGACGTCCCTATTCCTATCTCAAGGCGCATAGCGTTCGAGTGCACCAACGACATGGCAGAGTACGAAGCATGCATCGCTGGCTTAAGGGAAGCCATAATCTTGGGCGTCAAGAAGCTACGAGTATTTGGAGACTCACAGCTTATCATCAACCAGACCAAGGGCGAATGGAAAACCAAGGACGAGAAGTTGATACCATATCATGTGTATCTTCAAAATCTGATCGAAGAATTCGAAGAAATCACCTTCTCATACATGCCCAGAGCCAAGAACCAGTTTGCAGATACTCTCGCCACACTTGCATCAATGCTCGAGATACCAAAAGGAGCTTCAGAATGGGAGCTCACAGTCGAAATTCAAGAAGAACCTGCTTTTTGCCTACAAATAGAAGAAGTCGAAGCTGTCCCTGACAAACCCTGGTATGCCGACATCAAGCAATATCTCGAAACCCAGGAGTATCCAGAGTCAGCAACGGCAACAGATCGCCGAACCATTCAGCGTTTGGCCGGCCAGTTCACCATCAGTGGCGAAGTTCTTTATAAGCGATCCTATAATCACATCCTCCTTCGATGCGTCGATGAAACAGAAGCTGCAAAGATCATGAAAGAAATACACGAAGGAATCTGTGGCCCACACATGAACGGGCACATGATGGCAAAGAAGATTCTACGACTCGGTTACTATTGGCTCACCATGGAGACAGACTGTTGCCAGCACGTCAGAAAATGCTTCAAGTGTCAGGAGCATGCGAACCAAATCCATGCCCCATCATCAGAATTATACAACCTGACCACCCCCTGGCCCTTCTCCATGTGGGGACTCGACATCATTGGCAAGATCACTCCCAAAGCATCAAACGGTCATGAGTACATACTTGTGGCAGTCGACTACTTCACCAAGTGGGTAGAGGCAGCCTCCTACACCACAATTGCAGCATCTCAGGTGATCAAATTCATGAAGAACAACATCATATGCCGGTATGGAATCCCCAATGTTATCATCACAGATAATGGGACCCCGTTCGTCAATAAGAAGATGGATGATTTCCTCAGCAAATTCAAGATTCAACGTCATCGATCAAGCCCCTACCGTCCTCAGATGAATGGTGGGGTAGAAGCCGCAAACAAGACAATCGTCAGGATACTCGAGAAGATGGTCGTGACCTATCGAGATTGGTCAGATATGCTCCCATATGCACTTTGGGCATATCGAACGTCTGTACGGTCTGCTACGAGCGTTACTCCTTTCGAGCTTACTTATGGAATGGAGGCAGTCCTACCGGTCGAGGTGGAAATACCATCACTACGAGTGTTACTCGAAAGCGGAATTGAAGAAGGAGAATGGCAACGGGCCAGATTCGATCAGTTGCAGCTAGCAGATGAAAAGCGCATGCGTGCACTAAGTCATTCACAATGTTATCAGAAAAGGATCGCTAGGGCTTACAACAAGAGAGTCCGAAAAAGAAGTTTCAAGGTAGGCGACATGGTCATGAAGAAGATTCTACCGTCGCACCTTCCGAATCCCAGAGGAAAGTTCAAACCCTCGTGGGACGGGCCACTGATCGTCAGAGAAGTACTTCCCGGAGGCGCCCTCAGACTCACCAGCATGAGAGGGGTGGATCTTCCTGAGCCAACCAACGCCGACAACGTGAAGATCTTTCACGGGTAAGTCATTCTGACCTTATCAAGAGTTATTTTAATAGAGCTGAAGTCAAGAGGTCAAAGCTGAGACCTCTGAGAAATCATTCCGTCCACCAACAAGTGTTTCAAATAAAGGGATTCGAAAAGAGGAAAATACAAAAAAAAAAGAAAAAGAAAAAGGGGATTCAAAAAGAAAAGACAAAAAAAAAGAGAAAAAGGATACAAAAGAAAAAGAAAAAAAAAAGGAAAAGAGAAAGAAAAAGGGAAGCCAAAGCAAGGCACTCAAGAAAAAGAAATCAGTCCAAGAAGAAACACAGTCATCCATCCATTCATCTCAGAAGGGTCTTTAGCTAAGACTAACAACTCTATTATCGTAACTTAGGATAAGGGCTGAAAGACTGCCATCGGCCGGCAACGACGGATTCCCGACCTCTAGCCGTTGCAGTTATTCAGAGATCCAGAGAAAAAAAAAACAAAAAAAAATGTGTGCCTAAACAAAAAGGGCGAAGTGAAAACCCGAAAGGGCGCTCCGAGTAAAAACAGTGGGCATACAGCGGACTTGGTGAAAACCCGAAAGGGCGCCAAGGGTAAAAACAGCATAGCTGTCAAGGGACAGGCAAGATCAAACACCCGGAACGTAGTGAAAACCCGAAAGGGCGCCACGGGCAAAAATGACGGGAAAAGGCCGGCTGTAGTGAAAACTCGAAAGAGCGCTGCAGGCAAAAATGGCTCAAAGAAAAAAAAATAAAAATAAATAAATAAATAAAAGTGTAGGTACCAGGAAGTCAGACAGTTCAGAACGGTTCAAGCAGTCACAGTTTAAGAACAAGAAGTGCAGTCAGGAGCGAAGAGCTCTACAAACTCTGACAATCTCAAGAGGCAACAGTTTCCATTGCCTACACCTCTAGGGAACAAAAGGTCAAGCAAGTCAAATCTCAAGACATCGGTCAAAGCATTGACCGAGCCCCAGTTCTAATTCCTATATCCCGACACAAAATCCAGACACACTCACAAGACAACTCATGGCACAATAGATTCTCAAAAAGTTTTCTTCTTTTTCATTAAAGTATCATATTTCTTTTACACATATCATGTCATCTTTTTCAAAAAATACAAAAAAAAAAAAAATTCATTATCATCAATCATATATGCAAAAAAGAATGTGCAGGTGGCCAACACAATCAGTCTCTACCCTCCTCCTCGGCCATATCAGGTAAGTCCTCTGACTCATAAAAGGATAGCCTCGCTCTCAACTTGCTTACCTCCATACGCAGGTAATGCGCCTCATCGCGCTCAAGGGTACGGATCGCTGTCTCCTCGTCAGACAACCTCTGATCGGCAGCCAATCTCCTCGACATCATCTCACAATGATACCGAAGTGCAGAGATCTCAGACAGCAGATGGCCATGAGTGGCCAAAAGGAAGCAAGGATCGATAAACGGGCGCTCCTCAAAAGGTTCATATGAACCAGATGAAGAGCCTGCATCTCCAAGGATATCCTGCTCATCCTCATCAGCAGTCTGATGCCAGCAAGGGATACGTCGATACAAAGACTGCTCAGCAACCCAGTACTGATATGGGGCGGTCGCCATCGGAAAAGTCCGCAGCTCAAAACCCAGTAAATCGGTAGTCAAGTAACTCGCCCAAGAACAATCAATCCGGGTCCTAAAGTCAGAGGATCTGGATGGAAGTGCTCGACGCCCGATACCCGTGAAAGCGAAAAGAGGAACATCCTGCTCGTATCCAAACTGTCGCAGGAACCGGATGGGATGGTAAGAAAAGTAAGATCGAAAGCTGTTATAGGCAAAATGATGGAGATAAGATTTCACGCGGAAATGCCCACTTCGCTCTCGCTCTCGAGATTATATGATCGAGAGTCGAATATTGGATAAGTGCGGGACGTCCATTCGACTCTCGAGATTATATGATCGAGAGTCGAATATTGGATAAGTGCGGGACGACCATTCGACTCTCGAGCTCACCTGATCAGGAGTCATAGATTGAAAAATATGGAGCAGCTATTCGCAAGTCTCGAGTCTTCATAACCGATAGTCAAATACGGCAAATCTCGATCCGCGAGCAGACCTTCTCACAAGTTGTTGAAAGATGTTACATCCAAAATATGTACTTGGACTCGCGACCACATTTTAACCTGCGAGCAGCTTTCCTACGGGTTGCAACCAGTTCGGAGGCTATGACTCCAACTACGGGCGTCTCCTTCCTTTTCGGAGGCCATGACTCCAACCACGGGCGTCTCCTTCCTTTTCGGAGGTCATGACTCCAACTATGGTTTCCAGCCGGATCCAGCCGGATTTCAAGGGATTACCATCTAGGGGCGTGATTGTTGGAATAAGTCATTGGGTTGGATCTGACTAAAAAGATAGGATCTTATCCCAAGAAATCAGCGAATTCTCAGTATCGTATGCGACATCAACGGGATTTCGACATCTCACGTAACAGATTGGATTGCTTCAGATCTATATAAAGGGGTGGCTCCATTGAGAGCAGGTACGTACACATCATTCAATCTTGGTCCCGTTTTGCTTGGCTTCTCTTCTGTGGTCTAACTTAAGCATCGGAGGGCTAACGGCTGGTCCCCAGCCACCCTTATTCGCTGTCTTGCTTCAGGTCTGGTGGTGGAAATCCCTGCTGGAGCGAAGGAGAAAAGCCGGAGGATCTCGTTACAAAATTTGACATTAACAAAAGCCTACCAACATCAGGGGAAGGCGGTGTGCATCGCAAAGCACTGGAGGCAGTGAAAGCCAAGATGACTCCCAACGAACGTTCCAGTCACGAAGTTCAGCAAAAATCCTGCGATACAAGGGCTCGCTCATCCTAGCTGTATGAGGAAGAAACTCCATAATGTGTCGCATAAGGTCTGGGCGACGAGTGTCAGGAAAAGGTACAGGAATAGTCAGCGAAAGACGCTCCCATAGCCAGACCTGATCACAAAAAAGGAAAAGAAGTTCAGCTAAAGCAAAACAATCCCTAGCAAAGCAAGAAGAAAAAAGGTGCAGAAAAGATACCTGAAGAAAAGCACAACAGCCGCGAAGGACACGAGTGCGGCCCAGGGCACAGTCAGTCAGCCCATTACACAGCTCGGCCAAGATAAGAGAAATGATCCCCTGCTTACGGATAGCTCGGCTCATCACCTCAAAAAGCAAAGGAGTCTGGGACCTGCGCCATCCTGAGAACAGCACCTCAGCTATCAAGCAAAACATCAGTGCGTTCCGAACAAAGGTAGAACCAGCCACACCCCGAGGACCCGAAAAAAGATCATACAGCAAGTCCAAGGAGAACACTACAGCATCCTGACCACCGGCTGCAGGCCGAACAAGATAGGGGATCCCGAACCAGTTCTGCGGTGTGGCAGTCTTCGGCGACGTCTTCGGCGAAAAATACTGAGCATAATCCCAGGGTAGGCCTGTCAAGCGTGCAAGCTCCTCCAAAGAAGGCCCCATCTCCATATCGTTGAACGCAAACAAGTTCAACGAAGGTACCCAGTCAATCAAGGCAGCTCCGAGCATCCTCCAGTCAATATCAACTCTGGCCATGTGGATCAGACTGCCGAAGCCATAGGACTCCAAATCCCGAATCTCATAAGCTGACAAACTATCAAGCCAAGCAAGCAGTCGGGGCGAGCAGGAAGAACGAGGAAGCAGCTGACAAGTCCTCACTGGTACCCCCTCCAGCACAAAAGGCCCAGAAATCAACGATGACTCATCAAGGATCGGAAGGTCAACGGGCGAAGAAGAAGGAAAAGCTGGAACCTCTGCAGACTCGACAGCCCCTGACCTGCCCTCAGTGATGGCTATGTCTGATGTGGTCGCATCGCTGTCTGAAACTGTCATAACCTCAGCCGCATGAGAAGACTCGCCCACCTCATGAACAGAGTGCGCAAAAGACCGACGACCAAGGGAAGGACAATACTCCCCATCAAAAGGGCTACCAGCGAAGATCACACCGCACATCGTGGCATCCTGGCTAATCTGACCGTCGAAGAATACACCTGAACCATCAAAAAGGGTCCCGGCAGCCCCGATCGAAGAATCAACGGTCAGATCTGGACCTGCGGCCCCCTCCAACAGGAAATCATGAATCCAATCGTCATCCTGGCCGATCAAAGGGATCATCGAGGCATCCACACCGTCCATCACCAGGGGGACATCATCAATAATCACATCAAGTCCACCCAAGCAAGTATACCGCACATCTCGGCCCTCATCCAGAGCATCCAAACCGTCAAAGGTACCATCTGAACTATCCATCCCATCCAAGCACGAGATCAGCCCATTTATGTCCATCATGGTCCCATCACCACCATCCATCACATCATCCATGGGGCCCACATTCAAGGGATGCATAGCCTCACCTATGTCCCATCCCATCATCCTATCTATACCATCCATTCCTCCCATAATGAGGGGCCCATTCAAATCTGAAGATCCAGCCATCCCACCATTAATGGAGCCATTCAAAGCTCCACCAACCACCATCCCTAACCCCTCATCAATGCCTCCATTCAATGCCCCATCTCCACCATTCATTAAAGAAATCCCTCCATCATTAAAGCCTTCAATACTTTCTGAAGTGTGGGACCCACCATGGGCAGCCCCCACAGCCCCTAAATCACCACCATCCATGGCCCAAGAAAGGACAAAGCAAGATGAGGACAAGATGATGAGGAAAGAGGAGACAAAGAGAAGATTCATTGTTGGAATCGAACCTGAACGTACACAGCAGGTGGGGACAGCAGCAACAGGGACCAGGGAATGTCCGAGCACGAGCCAGCCCAGGCCGCTCAAGAGACAAGCCTTGGGCGGCCTGCCCTGGGCCGCCCGTACGGACGCGGTTCCTCTCTCTCCGCGGGATTGGCTCCAGGGTTCTTGGTAGGTGAGGCTGACAGTCTACGTCAGCAGATGGCACTCCGTGGGCCGCCCAAGGCTCCGGTCTGCTCCAGATTTCGACTGAGATTGATCAAGATCATATAAAAGGTGCCCCACCGGTCCAATCACGAAGCAATGCGGCCAGAACATGGCTGATCAAGTCAAAGAGAAGGAGAGGTGATCAAGTGGGGGCCACAAGCAATCCAAGCCATTCAAAGACCAGATCATCATGATCTAAACCATTGAAGGACCTACATGAGCCATCAAACGACAAGATCAAAGGGCTAATCATCAAAAGAAGGGCCAAGATCCAAGATCTAACCATCAAGTGGGCCCACAAAGTCAAGACAAGCAATCTGAGACGTTCAAGCCACCATCCACACCATGAGAAACCTTCTCAGCCTCACAAATCATCAAAAGAGGTGCCCAAAGTAAAACCAAGGTCTCAAATGGGCCCACAGGGCCGAATCTATCAATCTGAACCATTCAAGGGCTAAATCATCAGGATCCAAACCATTGGAAAGCTTACATAAGTCATGGAGCAGCAAGATCAAAGGTTCGATCATCAAAAGAAGGGCCAGAATCCAAGATCTAATCATCAAGTGGGCCCACAAGGCCTAATCAAGCAATCTGAACCGTTCAAGTCATCGTCCATGCGGCTAAGAAGTCTCAAATCATGAAGGAACAAGTCAAAGGTCAAAGCGTCCAGACATCATCAAAGAATTTGAGACAAGTCGAAGACTGTATATTCATTCAAAAAGAGCTTGATACAAAAGAAGATAAAAGCAAAAGTACAAGGCCATACAAAGTAGAGCACCCGAGCAGGCTACAAGTCGCCAACATAATCATCATCGTCCCTCCTCGCGTCCTGCTCCCGACGATAAAGATCCATCAAAGGAGCAGTCACCGAACCTCCAGCATACTTGCGACGGCCACCTGGAACATAAAGCGAAGGAAGCAAAGGCCCCTGGCCAAACAGCAGATACCACTCATCATAATCACGATCCGGGATCGTGAAACGAAATCCGGGCTGGCCCACGAGAGCCTCAACTCTCTCATCAACCGGCATCTGAGCAGCTGGAGGAGGTGCAGAACAAGGGACCCGAGCCACCCCAGTGACTTGCCGAAGCAACCTCTCCCCCAAATACCACTGAAAAGATTCAGCGTCAGAAAGCATGATACGGAGACATGAAGCATCGTATGCCTCCACACGCTGGGGGGTGTAATAGAGAGGGAAACTGGCATACAGCATCCGAGCAAACTGCAGTAAATGAGGTCACCACGATCAGTTACAATACAGCACGAGGGCAAAGAAAAGCAAGATACTTACGTCCTCAACGGTCAGCCCGTCTATGTCAGCACGCCAATTGTCCCCGGGAACTCGGGAGTTCCGCTGACGGTTTTGCTGGTGCCAGTACATGTGGCGATACTGAGAGGGCTCAACATCATCCCGCATCCTCGGCGCGAGATGGGGAAAATGGTCATAAAAGCAGGTCTGGACAAAAGCACATCTGATGATCAGAGAGAGAAAGAAGGCAAATTACTCCAAGGAAGATGAAAGAAAAGGTACCTCAACGATAGGCCAAAAGCCTGTGAAGGACCGACTATGCCGACAGGTCTTGTCCAGACCTTGAAAGATACGGGTCAAGATAGCCCCATTCCAGTTATAGGGATGATGAAGATCCTCGACTAAACGAAGAAATTTAGGATCAACCCTCTCATTCGCATGGCAGAAAAGGAAGGACCCGAAGGCATAAGTGATCATGGCCCGAGCTTTGTGGAGTGCCTCTCGCTCGGTGGTGGGGATGACAGAAGCAAAAGTGTTGTAAAACCATCGCATCTTTACTTGATGGCCTTGGAATTCACCCTTGGGTGGGACGTCACCGACAAGCCGTAGCCAGTCGGTGGAAGTGAGAGGAGCCAGAGAGCTGACTTGAGGAACAACTGTTCTATGAAACGGGAAGCCTATTTGCATGTAAATGTCCAAGGGGGTTATTCCCCATTCACCACAAGGGAGCTGGAAGGTGTGGGTCTCATCCCGCCACCTCTCGCAAAGGGTCGCGAGCATCATGCGGTTAGCATCGTTATTATGGAAACGTAAGGTGAGGAGGCCAGCAAAAGGAGTACCATCCAGTACTCGTTCAAGCAAGGGCTGTGGATCCTTCACCCAGTAGTCCCATCGATCCCTGGTACCTCGACCCTTGATAGCGGGAAGAGGTTGATGCTCCATAGCTAAGGAACACATGTGGTCCCCTCGGCGGACAATGAAGGCAGGATCATCTTCATCAATCACTCGGTGGCCTCTGGTACCATCCGCTATTGAATCCTACAAACTTGGCAAGGTAAGTCCCTATCCCTTACCCGTTAAAATCCAAATTATCATCCAAGAAACCCATGGGATTGGACTCACATTCAAATGCAAAATCTAAAGTCCAACTCCATGTGTCACTTAGGATATGTGTTGAGCCCATTGGAAAAAAGTAAGGCCCACCTTAAAGAAGGTGGCATGGCATGCTTTAGGTAAGAAAAGTCTATCATCCAAGGACACATTTTGGACAACAAATGCACTCAAGTGCCATGAGATCAACAAAGGATCTTAATTCACATGAAGCCCCTCTTCGAAGTTGTTGAGCTCTTAATTGTGCATATTCTAACCCCAATTCATCACTCATTGTGCAAGGTTTATATGGTTTGTAAGCTAATTCAATGCATGTTTTGTGACTACAGGATTGAGGGTGGACTCTACTCAATTGAAGACATAAAGAGCTCACTTGGGATCATTCTAATGGAGATTACTTGAGGACCAAAGAAGAAAAGAAGAGAGAAAGCGAAAGAAAGAAGCAAGGAAAGAAAGAAAAGGAAGAAATGAAGAAGTATGAAGACTGCCGACCGGTCAAGACCGGTCGGCCAAGGAAGCCAGACCAGTCAGCGACCGGTCAGTCATGGTACTAAAGAACAAATAAAGGTGACCGACCGGTCTTGACCGGTCGGCTACAGCTGCTGGAGGTCTACTGAAGACGTCCGACCGGTCATGACCGGTCGGACAGGGTTGCTGGAATGTTAATATACACGTCCGACCGGTCTTGACCGGTCGGATGTGCTTGCTGGAGTATTTTCACTTGAGGCCGACCGGTCATGACCGGTCGGCCATGCGTACTGAGTTAGAACTTTCTAATTTCTTCTCGAAATTCTCTGCGCTGCGTAAGTGTTACGCAAATTTCCGATTCTTCCGACGTTGTGGAGCCTCCAGACTATAAGAGGACACCTAGGGATCGTTCCTAGGGCATCCTAGAAGGGTACAAGCGAGGTTGGAGGCTGTGGAAGTGAAGATTGGAGTTTCACAACTCCTTTTGGTTTGCTTTGCTGTTTTCATGCTTTTTGTAGTTGTTTCATGTTTCCTTGGATCATGAGCAGTTAAACCTCTTAGCTAGGGCTAAGAGGTAAATTCAAGATGTTTTAATTCGTAGTTAAGTGGTTTTAGTTTGGAATTCATGATTATGAACTAAGGTTTGAAGTTTATACAAGTTTTTAAGTAATTTTTCTTAGTCTTGTGATGACTCATGGATGTTTGGATGAATTACTTATCTTCTTAATTTGTTTGCAACGGTATAGACCTGTATGATCCGAGGAATCGGAGTGCGCTCTAGTACTAAGTTCTTCATAAAGGGACTTCAGGCCAAAGTTCTATTTTAGTTGATTTTCTGGAATATGTAAGGACTGTGCTGGTGATTTGAATCTAGTTCAAATCCTAATCTAGCCTTGTCTTGTGAGAGGACTTGGGGATGGTTATGATTGAGAACTGGACCTATAGAAAAGGGGAATGACCTATGCAAGTGAGCATGCTCAGCTCAACCTAGATTGAGTGAATCTTATGCATAGAACTTACATATTACAGACTGTTTGGTTTAACAGTTCTATCATCCGACTAGACAGACAGGAATGTCGGTTCTAGTTGAGAGAATAAGAAACCACAGCGGATTGAACATTAAGGATTGCTACAAGTGGATCCTTGAAACCCTAGTACCCTCTTATAATTACTTACTCTCGATTTAATTCAGCTTTTGTTACTCATATCAACTTTATACATCAATCGGATTAGTAGACTTCAATAGACACTTGTGGATGAATTTGTGAGATCCTACATAGTCCCTGTGGATCGACCTCGGTCTTACCGAGATTATTACTACATCGCAACCCTACACTTGGGGTAGCGAACAAGTTTTTTGGCGCCGTTGCTGGGGATTTTTGACGGTTTTCACAAATTTCTGAAATTAGTATCTATTTAGGATTTTTTTAGATTTTTAGACTAACTTAGTTTATTTATTTGATTTTTCTTTTCAGGAATTTTTAGGAAGCCGAAGAAGAGTCAAGGATTTCAAGTGCAATTCAGGTGCTATCCTTCTAAAACCTTACTCTTCTCCTTCTCCTAGTCATTCTTATTTTATTCATCTCTTGTAGAGTGGGTGGAGACTCCTTTTGGATCTCTGAAAGGTCGGCCTTTTTGCCACCTGGATTCCTATTGGTCGGCTCTGCCGTCTTGGATCACCTTGTGCTCAGGGATTTCTTTTCTCATCTCTACTCCTCTTTCTCATTTTTCTGCACTTTTTCTCAAAAGATTCAAAGAGTGGGTGGGGTGTTCTCTGAACCCCTATTGACCAGGAGAAATCGGTCTCTATCTTTGCTTCTGGCCTAGCCATTGCAAGACACCTTGTGCTTCGGTCTTAGAGAAGAGTAAAGAAAAAGAAGGAAGAATTCTTTTTTCTTTTTGTTTCTTATTTTTGGTTTTGCATGCCACATTGGGCTCGGGATTCCAATAACCGACTCATAAGTGAAGGGGGGATAGTAGAAGGCATTGATAGAGAGCCACGTGTTAGGAGACATCTAGATTCTCCAATTTTATCTGAAAGTATGGCTGCAAATCAACCTAACCCGGTTCAAAATCAAACTGAAACAGGGGAGAATGTGGTTGAGAATGTTCCCCGACCTAGGACTTTACGTGATTTCTTGCAACCTGCAAGAACGAGCACTCCCTCATGCATAGTATTTCCACCAAATGCAGGGAATGTGGATTTGAAACCGGGAGTGATCAATCTTCTCCCTAAATTCCATGGTCTAGACAGTGAAAGTGCCTATCAACACCTTAGGGAGTTTGATGAAGTAATCACCACCATGCACTTTGCAAATGTGACTGAAGATGTAGTAAGACTTAAATTCTTCCCTTTCACTCTTAAGGATAAAGCCAAGGGTTGGCTTTATGCATTGAGGCCAAGATCAATTGGGTCATGGAATGATATGCACAGAGAATTTATAAAAAAATTCTTCCCTACTCACAAAACAAACATGCTTAAGCGCCTTATCATGAACTTTGCCCAAAAGGAAGATGAAACCTTTTCCCAATGTTGGGAGAGGTTCAAGGACCTATTAAACGCATGCCCACATCATGGCTATGAAATTTGGCGGATTATAAGTTTTTTCTATGAAGGACTGATTCCATCCATGCGCCAATTTATAGAGATGATGTGTAATGGGGAGTTCTTGAATAAGGAAGCTGATGAAGCATGGGATTATCTGGAAGAATTGGCTAAAAGTGCACAATCTTGGGACACATCTAAACCAACAAATTCCAAGACTGGCCAACAAAAAGAAAAGGGAGGAATGTATGTCTTATCAGAAGAAGATAGCATAAGTGCATGGTTGGCTAGCCTTACAAGAAAGGTCGAAGCCATGGAATTAAGGAAAGGAGAAACAATCAACTCCACTGAGGTTGAAACTGTTTGTGGAATTTGTGCTGGAAATCAACATGCTACACCAGATTGTCCCACAATTTCAGCAGTCCAAGGCATCTTGCAAGAACAAACAAATGCCATAAACAGTTATCAACAGCAATATGGTGCTCCAAACTCAAACACGTATAATCCTAATTGGAAGAACCATCCCAACTTCAGTTGGAGGAATGGACCCACTGCAAATGCAAACAACACTCCAAAAGTATCACTAGAAGAGATGTTGGGTGCACTCGTATCGGTCAAGAATGAGTATAACAAGACAAATTCTCTAAAAATAGATGGGTTCATGCAAGAGCAATTGAAATTCAATCAAAATTCAAATCAAGCCATTAATGAATTGAAAACATCTCTGGCTAGAGTTGAAGCTCACCTTAGTGGTAAAGAGAAGGGCACACTTCCTGCTCAACCTCTTCCTAATCCAAGGACCCAGTATGAGATACAAGATGCAAGCTCATCCTCCCACCATACGGAACATGTCCAGGCTATCACCACTTTGAGAAGTGGGAAAGAAATTGACAAATCTAATCCGGTGAAGGCCCCAAAGCCTAAGGATCCGGAAATTCCCAAAGAGGATGATAGCCCAAACAATATTCCACAAGAGAAAGAACCGGAAAGGCAATACAAGCCGGTTGCCCCATTTCCACAAAGGTTGATTTCACCAAAACCTTTAGATAAAAATCTGGAGATTCTGGAAATTTTCAAGCAGGTGAAGATCAACATCCCGCTGTTGGATGCAATAAAACAAATACCATCTTATGCCAAATTTCTAAAGGAATTGTGTACAGTCAAAAGGAAACACAATGTCCACAACAAAGTTCTTTTGGCTGAGAATTCGAGCGCCATCATCAAACAAGAGGTGCCCCAAAAATACAAGGATCCAGGCAGTCCAACCATCTCATGCATCATAGGAGACTACCAGATCAAACAAGCCCTACTCGACTTGGGGGCAAGTGTGAATCTCATTCCATATTCGGTCTACGAACAACTTGGGTTAGGTGAATTGAAACCCACCAAAACTACACTTCAACTTGCTGATAGATCCATTCGGATACCGAGAGGAATGATAGAGGATGTTCTAGTCTAAGTTGATAAATTCTATTACCCAGTAGATTTTATTGTCTTGGACACACATCCTGTGATAGGCACCGGTGCTCAAATTCCCGTCATTTTTGGACGACCGTTTCTAGCTACTTCAAATGCCATTATCAATTGTAGAAACGGACTTGTACAAATGTCCTTTGGAAATATGACCCTTGAGCTTAACATATTTGATTTATGCAAACAACCACGGGAGGTTGATGATGATGTCCACGAGTTAAACATGATTGAATCATTCGTGGAGGATACAATCCCCTTGTCACTATTTTCCGACCCTTTGGAGGCATGTGTGGCCCATCTTCATAAGATGAATGATGACACAACACAAGAGATGGATGCCATTCTAGATGTGATGTTGGTGCTTGAGAATAAAAGATGGAGGGCCCCAATTGAACCTTTGCCTGTAAATGAGAACAAGGCCCTCCCATCCAACATCAAGGCACCAAAACTCGACCTAAAACCATTGCCAAGTGAGCTAAAGTATGTTTATTTAGGTCGAGATGAGACATATCCAGTGGTGATTTCTTCCCACTTGGATGAGGAACAAGAGAGTAAGCTAATAGCCACTCTATTAGAGCACAAGAGTGCCATTGGATGGTCAATTGCGGATCTCAAAGGCATAGACCCACTGATTTGCACTCACCGCATACACCTTGAGGAAAATGCAAAGACATCCCGGCAACCACAAAGGCGACTAGATCCAAACATGAAGGATGTGGTTAAGGCCGAAGTGGTGAAACTATTGGATGTAGGTATCATTTACCCAATATCTGATAGCCAATGGGTGAGCCCAACCCAAGTGGTGCCTAAGAAATCCAGAATAACCATCGTAGCCAATACCAATAACGAACTCGTGCCAACTAGAGTCACTACTGGTTGGAGAATGTGCATTGACTACAGGAAGCTAAACACTGTCACGAGGAAAGACCACTTCCCCCTACCATTTGTTGATCAGATTTTAGAACGGTTGGCGGGTCATTCCCACTTTTGCTTCCTTGATGGCTATTCAGGGTACAACCAAATAGAAATTGCCCGTGAAGACCAAGAAAAGACTACATTCACATGTCCATTCGGCACTTTCGCCTATCGACGGATGACGTTTGGACTATGTAATGCCCCTGCCACCTTTCAGCGTTGTATGATGAGCATCTTTTCTGACATGGTGGGGACCATTCTCGAAGTCTTCATGGATGATTTTTCCGTATTCGGTTGTAGCTTTGATGAGTGCCTTGAGCACTTGAAATCTGTGCTAAAAAGATGTGAAGAGAAGAACCTAGTGCTCAATTGGGAAAAGTGTCACTTCATGGTTCAAAAGGGAATTGTACTTGGTCACATCGTTTCACAAAATGGAATTGAGGTGGACAAAGCGAAAATTGATCTTATCTCTACCCTTCCACCACCCAAAAGCATACGAGATGTGCGGTCCTTTTTAGGACACACAGGATTTTACAGAAGGTTCATAAAGGATTTCAGTTCACTCTCTCGGCCTTTATGTAACCTACTTTAAAAGGAAAATTCATTCGAGTGGAATGAAGAATGTCAAAAGGCCTTTACCACCCTTAAAGGTATGTTGACATGTGCCCCAATAATGCAACCACCTGATTGGAGCCTTCCTTTTGAAATTATGTGCGATGCTAGCGACTATGCTATTGGGGCTGTGTTAGGCCAAAGAAAAGATAAAAAGCCATGTGTCATCTACTATGCAAGTAGAACCCTAAACTCAGCCCAGGCAAACTACACCACTACTGAAAAGGAACTTTTAGCCGTAGTTTTTGCCTTGGAGAAGTTTAGATCCTACTTGATTGGATCCAAGATCATTGTATTCACTGACCATGCCGCGCTTAAGTATCTTCTCTCTAAGAAGGATGCTAAACCACGGTTATTAAGATGGATCCTCCTACTCCAAGAATTCGACTTAGAAATACGTGATAAGAAAGGAGTAGAGAATGTAGTAGCTGACCACCTCTCTCGACTTGTCCTCACTGATTCCCCTGAAACGACTGCAATCAATGACATGTTCCCTGATGAACAACTTTTTACTGTTTCCCAATTGCCATGGTATGCGGACATTGCTAATTATCTTGCTACAGGTACAATTCCTACATATTGGAAAAAGCAAGATAAGGATAGATTCTTCACGGAGGTGCGGAAATTTCTATGGGACGACCCATACTTATTCAAGTACTGTCCCGATCAAATCATAAGGAGATGTGTCCCAGATGATGAGCAACAAAGTATCATCTTCTTCTGTCATTCTCAAGCATGTGGTGGTCACTTTTCGGCCAAAAAGACCACAGCGAAAATTCTGCAATGTGGGTTTTATTGGCCCACCATGTTCAAAGACACACATGAGTTTTGCAAAGCATGTGAACCTTGTCAGAAACTAGGAGGAATCTCCCATAGAAATATGATGCCACTTAATCCCATCTTAATTATTGAAATTTTTTATTGTTGGGGCATCGATTTCATGGGCCCATTCCCATCTTCTTTTGGAAATTTATACATCTTACTTGCCGTTGATTATGTTTCCAAATGGGTCGAGGCCATTCCTTGCCGGAATAATGACCATAAAACGGTCATTCGATTTTTAAAATAAAATATTCTTTCTCGGTTTGGAACGCCTCGAGTCATCATAAGTGATGGAGGGCCTCACTTTTGCAATCGCCCTTTTGCAGCCCTAATGAAGAAATATGGCGTTACACACAAAGTGAGCACCCCCTATCACCCACAAACTAGTGGACAAGATGAGATATCCAATAGGGAGATTAAACACATTTTAGAGAAAACGGTGAATCCCGATCGTAAGGATTGGTCACTTCGACTTACCGATGCTCTTTGGGCTTACCGTACTGCCTTTAAAACCCCTATTGGAATGTCTCCCTATAGACTTGTCTATGGGAAGGCTTGTCACTTGCCTGTGGAGTTGGAACATAAGGCGTATTGGGCTATTAAGACAATGAATTTCAATTCTGACAAGGCAAGCTCGCTACGCAAACTTCAATTAAATGAACTTGCAGAAATCCGGAATGAAGCTTATGAGAATGCGAGAATTTACAAGGACAAGACGAAGATATTCCATGATAAGAATATTCTTCGCAAGACATTCACGATCAATCAAAAAGTCCTCATGTATAATTCTCGCTTACATCTATTTCCGGGAAAATTGAGATCTCGATGGACCGGTCCCTACATTGTGCAAACTGTCTATCCGTATGGGACTGTCGAGCTATTGAATCCAAGGAACGGCAATATTTTTAAGGCAAATGGGCAGCGATTAAAGCCGTTCTTTGAAAATTTTCCTTCAGAAGGTATGTCCATACCCCTGAATGATCCTGTGTATCAGGATGATTGATCTCCTAGTCTGATGGAGGTATAGAGTAGTTAGGAGTAGGATTTTGCTGCTTTTGTTTTCGTTTTCATAGGTTTGTTAGAAGGAGGAAGATTTCCAATGTTCACTCTCTCAGGTAATATCATTCCTCACTCCCTGTTATTTTCAAATTGCTCTCATATTTTGCTCATTGCGCATCTTTTACATTGAGGACAATGCAAGATTTGGTTGGGGGGTGTAGGACCGCTTGGATGAATCCAGCACTTTGCAACATCTCAAGCAATTATGTGGAAATTTTTTGATTTTTTTTCAAAAATTTGAAACTCTTTTGGAAAACATTGGTTCTATGCATTCCAGATGATATGAGCATAAGAGGAAGAGATATGAAGTGAATAGGGCTGGATGTCTGGAATCTCTCATTGCATAATGGTTTTATATGTGAACTCCCCTATTTTTGTGATTGATAGAAAATCTGAACACTTTTACACCTAGTTCACATTACACGATTTTCATAAGTTGAAGGGATTATGTGATTTATGGATTAGCTAGACTTTGAATTAAGGTATTGAGAAATCAGGCCGGGGTACTTTGTCCATCCTTGTCCATGGGAAAATAATGAAAGATATGGATTTTTAAAAATCCTATCTAATTTAAAAAGAAAAAGGAAAAGGAAGGATGAAATTGGGAATGTGGAAAAACAGTGGAAAATTCCGATTAGGGCTACCTACTACCAACCGGGGGATGGTCTACCCGTAACCAAAGCCGGAAATGGGACGTAGTGTGAAAGTCGTCGGAAGGACGGTAAGGCAAATTCCTGTCATTGGCTTGATGTGGCTCTATGTACCTTGAGTTCTATAGTCTACTTGATCTATGAAGAAGATAATCCTAGAAACTCGTGAGATGAATTTTCACTATCCACACTAGATTGAATTTGTTCAAGTCCTTCTATTTATTAACCAAGCAGCGGGAATCTCATATGAATGCTTGTTATGTTTTGAGGGTTTACAGTTTCAACCTCTGTTGCCTAATGTTTCTGAATCTTAAGTTTATGAACCTTGGAATGTATAGAAGGATGGTTTCTGAAAGAGAGTGGAGTTTTGAAGAATGGGATTAGTTTCACGCATGTTTTGCTCGGGACTAGCAAAATGCTGGTTGGGGGGTGTGTTGAGCTCTTAATTGTGCATATTCTAACCCCAATTCATCACTCATTGTGCAAGGTTTATATGGTTTGTAAGCTAATTCAATGCATGTTTTGTGACTACAGGATTGAGGGTGGACTCTACTCAATTGAAGACATAAAGAGCTCACTTGGGATCATTCTAATGGAGATTACTTGAGGACCAAAGAAGAAAAGAAGAGAGAAAGCGAAAGAAAGAAGCAAGGAAAGAAAGAAAAGGAAGAAATGAAGAAGTATGAAGACTGCCGACCGGTCAAGACCGGTCGGCCAAGGAAGCCAGACCGGTCAGCGACCGGTCAGTCATGGTACTGAAGAACAAATAAAGGTGACCGACCGGTCTTGACCGGTCGGCTACAGCTGCTGGAGGTCTACTGAAGACGTCCGACCGGTCATGACCGGTCGGACAGGGTTGCTGGAATGTTAATATACACGTCCGACCGGTCTTGACCGGTCGGATGTGCTTGCTGGAGTATTTTCACTTGAGGCCGACCGGTCATGACCGGTCGGCCATGCGTACTGAGTTAGAACTTTCTAATTTCTTCCCGAAATTCTCTGCGCTGCGTAAGTGTTACGCAAATTTCCGATTCTTCCGACGTTGTGGAGCCTCCAGACTATAAGAGGACACCTAGGGATCGTTCCTAGGGCATCCTAGAAGGGTACAAGCGAGGTTGGAGGCTGTGGAAGTGAAGATTGGAGTTTCACAACTCCTTTTGGTTTGCTTTGCTGTTTTCATGCTTTTTGTAGTTGTTTCATGTTTCCTTGGATCATGAGCAGCTAAACCTCTTAGCTAGGGCTAAGAGGTAGTAATTCAAGATGTTTTAATTCGTAGTTAAGTGGTTTTAGTTTGGAATTCATGATTATGAACTAAGGTTTGAAGTTTATACAAGTTTTTAAGTAATTTTTCTTAGTCTTGTGATGACTCATGGATGTTTGGATGAATTACTTATCTTCTTAATTTGTTTGCAACGGTATAGACCTGTATGATCCGAGGAATCGGAGTGCGCTCTAGTACTAAGTTCTTCATAAAGGGACTTCAGGCCAAAGTTCTATTTTAGTTGATTTTCTGGAATATGTAAGGACTGTGCTGGTGATTTGAATCTAGTTCAAATCCTAATCTAGCCTTGTCTTGTGAGAGGACTTGGGGATGGTTATGATTGAGAACTGGACCTATAGAAAAGGGGAATGACCTATGCAAGTGAGCATGCTCAGCTCAACCTAGATTGAGTGAATCTTATGCATAGAACTTACATATTACAGACTGTTTGGTTTAACAGTTCTATCATCCGACTAGACAGACAGGAATGTCGGTTCTAGTTGAGAGAATAAGAAACCACAGCGGATTGAACATTAAGGATTGCTACAAGTGGATCCTTGAAACCCTAGTACCCTCTTATAATTACTTACTCTCGATTTAATTCAGCTTTTGTTACTCATATCAACTTTATACATCAATCGGATTAGTAGACTTCAATAGACACTTGTGGATGAATTTGTGAGATCCTACATAGTCCCTATGGATCGACCTCGGTCTTACCGAGATTATTACTACATCGCAACCCTACACTTGGGGAAGCGAACAGAAGTCCATATGTGGCCAAAAGATTGATCCATTTTTATGCCAAGGCCATGATTCTCATTTAAGGTGTGTCCACCTTTTTTACACATGTACATGGACAAGTGGAGGATAGAAAGGAAGTGGGCCCCCCAAGGACAACCCAAATGCCTCATCTCAATGGATTGGAGAGAGCACATAGCCCACTTTGAAAAACATGAGAACCCATTCATGGGTTAACCATGGGCAACCTTATGTGCCTCATCTTGATGAAAGTTTTGACCATGAGAGTACAACATGGCGGTCTACCCACAAATATATGAATCAAAGAAGCTAATGGTAAAAAAGTTGATGCACATAGCCCACATGAAGAACCAAGTTGAAAATGCCCATGTAAGGGCAAGTTTGGGCAACTTATGTTCACCAACTTTTTCACCAAAAAGGGAAACCATTTGAGCACAAAAGAGCATGGCTTGATGAGTCACCCAACCATCATGAAAATAGATAAGAATGGTATACATAGCCCACTTGAAAATCAAAATCCAAAATGTCCCAAAGCATGGGACAAAAATGGGCAACTTATGGGTACCATTCCTTCTCACAAATTGAAGAAGAAATCACTCATACTTGAGAATGATGGTGGATGACCCACCAAGCCCCCAAAGAAAAGATCAAGGAGCTATGGTTGTATGGATAGCTCACTTGAGGATCATCCATTTGAGGTAGATAGCATTAAAGGGAAACCCTTGAGAGCCACATTCCTACCTCAAGGGAAAACCATTTGAAACTTAGTGAGATTGTTGGAACAACTCACTCATAGGACTTGTAGATGGTCAAGTAACTCAAGTCCTCCATCCATCAACAGAAAAGAACATGAAAAGAAAAAGCCTACATGGACAAAGTGTAGTGGTGCACGCATGGTCCAAAGAAATCCAAATTTCAATGAGGGCCCAAAAGCCCATCCACATGAAAAACTCCAAGAACCCACTACACTTTGTACAAGGATGTACATCATAATCAAGAGATGGTGGAAGATTTGGGCCATTTGTCCATAAAGGCCCAACTAGGAAATCTAGCCCACTTGAGATCCAAATGAAGAATGGGCTAGTCATCTTGATCCATACATGTGTGAAAAAAGATGGGGTCACCTAAAGTGAGCCCCATGAGCCCAAAACTTAAGATGGGCCCTACCATGCCCATGGGCCCAAACCTTGAAAAGAAGATGGAAAAGAAAGGAAGAGCATTAAGGAAAAATGACAAGGGCAAGAAAGCATGAGGGAGCCCAAAATGAAGCATTGGGCCCATCAAATACACCAAGGGCCATGACTTCACTTTGAGCCCATTTGATACATATGAAGAGAGGCCCAACTCCCATGAAAAAGATAGAGTATTTTGCCATGCACACTTGATGACATGGCAAAATCACCCTTTACATACACATGAGGGGAGTGTGAAAAGAAGAAAGAAAAAAAATGAAATGGAGAGCTTGCAATGTCCTTCTCCATGCACCACCTTTTGAAAAAGGACTTGAGATCTAGAAAGTGGCCAAAAACACTTGGGCCCACCCTCACTCTTCTTGGAATAACTACATGGAAAAAGAAAAGAGTCATGAGAAGAGACAATGAAGAAGGAAAATGATAAGAAAAGAGAAAGGAAGTGGTCCATACCTTTACCACTCACCAAAGAGGGACCACCTTGCTGTCCCAAAACTTCTCTAAGGCCCACCACTTGAAAGGAGCAAAGGACCACCAAAGAAGAAAAAGAAAACTTGTAAAAAGAGAGAGTATGAGAGAGAGAAGAGAGAGATTGCACGATGGAGGGGGCAAGGGTGCCCCATGTTATATAGAAAAGGGGAGGGCACCCTTTTACCCGGCCCACAGAAGAGACCAGGGGTCTAAGACCGTCCGGGCGGCCCATGGGAGGCCGTCCTAGCCCCTACCTACATGAAACGACCTCCCTCCTCCTCTCCTTGGGAAGAACTCCTCCTTGGGAAGGGTGGTTGCAAGTGAATCTTGTACCTCCATGTAAGAATGAAGTGATGGAAGAGAGTGGTGAGAAAAAAAAGAAGAGATCTCACCAAAATCTCATCTTGTGAGAAATTGGTGGGAAATTGGCTTGATGATGTGGAAAAGTTCCATTGAATTTTCAAGAAAAAGAAAGAAAAATTTGACTTGGTCAAATAGTGATCTTAACCATCCAAGGGTATGACCTGATGATCCGAACCATTCCAAGAAGAATTCCCGTAGTCTCCAACCTGGATTGCTGCTCTTTTGTACAGTTTGTTGGTCCGAAGACCTTAAACTACGTCGGGATCAATACCCCGAGGGATTTTAATAAAAACCAGCATCGATCTCAGCCGTTTAGGCCAAGATTTGATGATCTGGATCATTTCGAAAACAAAGCAAAAATGTGTTTGCCCCCTCTTGTACAAAGTACTGGTCCGAAGACCTTAAACTACGTCGGGATCGACATCCCGAGAGATTTTCAATAAAAACCAGTGTTGATCTTGACCGCTCAAATTGAGATTTAGCAGCCTGGAACATTTTTTTCGAAAAAACACAAAAAGAATGTATTTTTAGCATGTACAGATTTTGGTCCGAAGACCTTAAACTACGTCGGGATCAAGATCCCGAGGGATTTTCAATAAAACCGGCATCGGTCTTCTTCAAGATCTGGTGGCTCCGGACATTTTCTAAAAAAATAAAAAATATATATATTTATGCACTTCCAGCACTTGTATATACATATTTTGGGTCCGAAGACCTTAAACTACGTCGGGAACAACATCCCGAGAGATTCTCAATAAAAACCGGCATCGGCCTTGATTGCACGAAACAAGATTTGGCGACACCGAATACTTTTAAAAATCACAAAAATATATTGCCAGCCCCTCTTTTGTACAGTTTGTTGGTCCGAAGACCTTAAACTACGTCGGGATCAACATCCCGAGAGATTTTTAATAAAAAACCACCATCGATCCCAGCCTTTCAGGCCAAGATCTGATGACCTGGATCATTTTCAAAATACCAAAAATATTTTAAAGCTTTCCACAAAAACCAGCATCAATCTCGATCGTTCGAGCTGAAGTCTGGAACCTTTTCCAAAAAATAAAAAAAAAAAACAAAAAAAAATGATTCACCAAAAATTTCAACTGCACAAATTCATCTCCAGCGGTCCGAAGACCTAAAACTACACTGGGATTAACTTCTCGGGGGCTTTCTTTCCTAACCTGCTCCAGACATGGCTGACACTTGATCGTACGGGTGTCTGGAATCTTTTAAACAGGAAAGGGACTGAGGCGGGCAGAACTCCACAATCCTGTTCGTGTTGAACGCACCGTGATAGACAACCTTGATTTGGAAGTCGCTGTTGAAGCTGACGGATGTTCCCTGTTCCTAGAACTCATGAAGGGGATTAAGGCTGTTGGGAGGTGAAGCTCACCCTCACGGAATTGTGAGCAACGTAAGACCCCAAACTGGATTGACTAAGGGAAATGTGAGGATGTGGCTCATCTTGTGGCCGAAGGAGTCCGTCGGACGATACGTGGTCTATGTGCATTGCACATGAGGAACAGGCAACTTTGTAGGTGTGTTGACTGAAAACCCTCAAAATCCCCTCATCCGAAGATGTAAAACTACGGCACTTAACTGTGTGAGACTCGTCTTGCTCGCTGACGTAAAATGGATCGGGTACCTTACCAGCAGTAGAAGCTGGAAGTGGATGAAAATTCCACACTTTTTCCTGCATTTCAGAAAAAATCATAAAATACAAAAACATTGCAAAATCACCTTTTCAAAAATCACAAAAATATTTCCCTCGCTTTCAATCAAAATATTCTCAAAAATCACAAAAATATTTCCCTCGCTTTCAATCAAAATATTCTCAAAAATCACAAAAATATTTCCCTTGCTTTCAAATCAAAATATTCTAAAAAATCACAAAAATATTTCCCATGCTTTCAAATCAAAATATTGTCAAAAATCACAAAAATATTTCCCTCGCTTTCAATCCAAATATTGTCAAAAATCACAAAAAATATTTCCCTTGCTTTCAAAGAAAATATTTCAAAAAATCACAAAAATATTTCCTGTGCTCAAGTAAAGATTCGGACCGCATATTTACAAAAATCACAAAAATTGTCAGTATCCCCAGCACTACACTTCAGGAGTCTTGAACTCCGCTCACTTCACAGTTTGGGATGACGGATCCGATCGCGCGCAAATTGGAATCTTGACCAAAACGGGCAACCAAACACCATCTCAATCACATGTATGCCCAGAAGAACATCTTGAAGTCAAATAATATCCTCGTACATTCTCATTAGCAAAGAAACAGCATCTTGGGACGATGGACCTGATCGACCACGGGTCGGGATCTTGACCAACCCGCTGTCCAAACCTCCGTATCAAAAAGAAAATCCCCAGGGGGCACAACCCTGCAAGCAATAAGCTCAAAGTTCTCTGCACCCACAGCAAAAGCAAAATCATCAAACGAGAAGAGAATGAGCCAAATCATGCATTCATCATGCATCTCCCAGCATCAGCATCCATCACATCAATCATCATGTTTATCTGCTTTCAAAATAAAAGTCGGTTAGCCAAAAGCCCCACAGGCATCCCTAGTGGAGGCGAGTGCAAACCAGATTCCCATTTCAAAAAGACAAAAAATATTTCCATTTGCAAATAAAAACCCCACGGAGTATCACTCCCCAGAGTGGGTGCCTTTTCAAAAATTCAAAAAATATTTTTCCCAGTAGAGCGTTCTGCCTCCAAAACACCAGGAGATCTTCCATATCTCTGGGTAGGAGCCGACGCAAAAATCAAATAAGATCCGATGTCTCGCGGTTTCCCCGGATCCAATGCACTCAAAGTACGGTCGAACTGAACTCCAGTGTCAGTGCGGTCGTACCACATGCCAAGATACGAAAAGATGAAAGCCAAAAGGCTCGGTCACAGAAACCATTTGAACAGGTGGAAACGATGAATTGTAACCCAAGTATCAAAATCAGCAGATTGGGTGGAAAGAGTTCACCCGCACATACCTAGGCGTGGATGCCTGAAGTACCTTGACTAAGTCCAAGTTGGCGTAGTAGAATCCCGTAAGACTATCTGACGCAGGGCGTCTAACCACTTTGACAGTCAAGCGAAACAAGTACTCCTGGAGTGATCTGGGAAAACATCAAACATCACACAATCAGTCTCAGGGTCAGCAACCTCGTAAGACTACGGACGCAGAGGCTCTGCTGTACCTTTCCAATGTTAGTACCGATCGGGAATGGAAGGGTTGCGATTGGGTACCCAGGTTGCAGCGCATGCAGGGACAATCGCAATGTTTTCTCCAAACTCTCACGGTATGTGCGAGTTATCAATTTTCAGACAATCAACTGACTCAGATACAAAGGACAACAATGATTCCAGACCACAATCAAGGAAAGAATGAATTGCCAACTAAGCATCGAAACCAGCGGATCGGGTGGAAAGAGTCCACCCGCACATACCTAGGCGTGGATGCCTGAAGTACCTTGACTGAGTCCAAGTTGGCGTAGTAGAATCCCGTAAGACTATCTGACGCAGGGCGTCTAACCACTTTGACAGTCAAGCGAAACAAGTACTCCTAGAGTGATCTGGGAGAACATCGAACATACAATCAATCACAGGGTCAGTAACCTCGTAAGACTGTCGACGCAGAGGCTCTGTTGTACCTTTCCGATGTTAGTACCGATCGGGAATGGAAGGGTTGCGATTGGGTACCCAGGTTGCAGCGCATGCAGGGACAGTCACAACGTTTTCTCCAAACTCCCGCGGTATGTGCGAGTGATCGATTTCCAAACGATCAACTGGCACAGATGCAAAGGAAAGCAATGATTTCAGACCATGATCCATGAATGACCGGGTCAGAAGTGGGGTGTCCACTCGCTTTGGCATTCGGTTGCACGCAACCTCTGCCAAAGAGGGGCATCTGTAGACACCCCACCTTCGGCTACACTGTTGGTGGAGATAGCTGGTTGAATGGAGGACCATACCCCCAAATCCCAAGTCCAAACTCAGCCAAACTCACCCTTGTAAGCCCCATTTCATAGCCCAGATCAAGCCTGAACCCAGTCAACCCAGTCTTAAACATCAGCCTGAAAAACCCCCCAGAAAAAAGGCCAGTAAAAAAATCCTAAAAAAGTCAAACTCACTGAGTCAACCCACTGAGTTAACCCGCTGAGTCAACCCGTCGAGCCAAAACACCGAGTCAACCCGCTGAGTCAACTCACTGAGTCGACCCAGCGAGTCAAACAGCAGCCCCGAGGGAGCGACCGTACTCGCTGGAAACTGAGGAGCGGCCCATAGCAGGCCGCCCAGAAAAAATTACGAAGAGTGCCACTCTCCGCTGCTATAAATACCCCCCTCCCCTTCTCATTTCAACAATCAATTCGAAGCCCAGTCAGTCCGAGAGCTCTGAGTCCACCTCTCCACCCTTTTAGCTCATTTTTCCACCAAGGAGAGCCCGAGTGAGGAGAGCCTAACCCTGGTCCAGCCCAGCCTGACCATTGGTCCAAGCCTCTCAAGCCATCCAAATCTTGATCCAGCCACTCGAAGCCAATCCTTGCGACACCTCCGTCCACCCAGCTACTCTTTTCCAGCATCATCTCATTTGCATCTAGTATAAGTGCAACATTTACTTTTCTTCCAACCCCCCTGCTTCACTGCAAACACTTTGATTATTCAAACACACCGCATGCATCTCACATAAAGCACCTGTCAGTTCGAGCGTATGCTCTGGGCTTGCCCGTTGTTGGAACCTGCCCATCAGAAACTCTTACTGTTCAGACCTGCATTCACGTACATATCACTATAAACACTTTGAATATTCAAGCACACAGCATGCATCATCTCGCATAAAGCACCTGTCAGTTCGAGCGTACGCTCTGGGCTTGCCCGTTGTTGGAACCTGCCCATCAGAAACTCTTACTGTTCAGACCCGCATTCATGCATCATGTCATCCATGAGAATGTACGAGGATTAAACTAAACTTTCAAGTATTCGATCGATTCTGTGAAGTAGAGACCGTACTTCGGTACGGGCAGTGTGTGGGGTGCTTAACCTCTTCCCACCCTGTAACCGTGATCCCTTACCTTGAATCTCTGACCGCAGATCAAAAGGAGTCATCTTAGAGGAAGGAAGCTTCGGATCCCCTTCTTTAACGTTTCTACGGGGTCTAGCCGACTGTAGATTCGAAGTAACTGGCTAGTGGCGACTCTGGTCTTATATAAACTCACTTAAACATATCCAGCTTAACACGACAACCAAACGAAGCCCTCGAGAACGAGGCAAGCCAGTGGCACAAACGGCGATTTCGCACGCACACACCTCTTCTTCTTCTTCTTCCAAAAGGAAAGGGAGAACGACGTCGTGTGGGAGCGCGGAAAATCGGCGAGGGTCCACAGTAAGGCTGGGCCTCACCTAATCCACAAGAGTTTTTGACGTGATTCCCAAAAAAAGGGCTTGTGTGTGCCCCACTTTGCTGTTGATACGAAATCTACTCCAGCCATCAAGTGTGTCACACCATGTTAGGTGTGAGAGTCTACTCCCTTCCTTATTCATGTGGGCAACATACCTGTCGAAAGTACACTGGACAATGCTCACCATATGAGCTTTTGTAGCTCACCCTCCATGTTGAAATTTCTTATTGACAGAAATATTTTTTTTATTAGTCATGCAACGCAACCACCCTGTTAGCTGGGTAAATCTAGGGTAGTAAATGGGTCAGCAGACCATATGGGGTACCCAGACCCAACCAATTTAGACCTGACCCAGACCGGAACCATTTGTTAAATGGCAGACCTATTTGCTAAACTTGTCTGGGTTTGGTTTCCTTTACATTAGGCCCGACTCCTCCCGACCCGAACCCATTTAGTAAGTGGGCGGGTTTGGTCTATGTTTCAAGGGACCTATCCAGCCTAGACCCATCCAGACCCGATTTTAAGCCTTGTAAAAATGCTTGCATACTAGATCCAGACCCAGACTCATTAGACCCGACCCATTTATAAATGGGTCTCTGGGTATTGTTCGATCGCCTCAAGTGCAAGGCTGCGATGTAGTAATAATCTCGGTAAGACCGAGGTCGATCCATAGGGAAGGAGGTAAATAATTCCAACTAACCTAATAACTAAAATCTAAGAAGTTTGTGAAATCGGTTTAGAACATGAACGGGAAAATCTGATAATGAAAGGGTAACTAGGGTATCAAGGATCCACTTATAGCTCTCCTTTGATGCATAATTCGCTATAGTTTCTCAATTACTCAACTAGAATCGAAATCAAATCCTATCTAGCCAAATGATAGAGCAGTTATATTATCAAATCAATCTGTCATATGTGTGATTAATACACATGATTCCCTCAATTCAAGTTAGGACTTGAGCACACTCAATTGCATAGGTCAATCCTAGTTCCAATAGGTTAAGGTCATAACCATGATAATCATCAAAACCTGTCACAAAGCTTAACTATACCATGGTTTGAACTTCATTCAAGTCATATGAATAATCAACACATAATTCAGAATCTAGAACAAAAAGGTAGAACTTTGGTTTGAAGTTCCCTCATGAGAATCCAAGTCTAGAGCGTATTGAATCTGATTCCTCGGAGCGTACAGGTCTAGAACTGTGCAAAACAATTAAGAACTAAAGCAATTCTTCCAAACATCGATGAGTCATCATAAGATTAAGAAAAACTACTTAGAACTTCACTCAAACTTCTAAAAACCATTGTTCTTCAATAAATCCAAACTTGAAACCAATAAAATGAATTAAAATATTTAGGTAAATTATAAGTTTCACCTCTTAGCTCTAGCTAAGAGGTTAGCTAATGAAAAGCATAAAAACAAACTCGAACTACAAAAGGAAGAAAAACTAGCTGGAGGAGGCTAGGAAGCCTCCTATGACTTGAACTCCCTGTTCCCCACGTCCTTGCTTTTTTTGGAATAGAAGAGAGCACCTCCTTTTATAATACAGTAAGAGTACCGCAACATAACAGGTTTTGTTGCGCTTCGTACGGCTTAACCAATGGTCGGATTGCCTTCAAATTTGATTGTACCTTCCTTGTAATGTGATCTTCCTCATAGATTATTTAGATTTCCCAGATTATCTTCTAAATGGGCCCACCAATCAGATCAGTGACCGCCTCTCAAAATCGCGCAATTCGGGTACCTTCAAAATCAGTCATCTCGCTTTCAACGCTACGGAGTGTACAGAGGTCGTATTGATCTCAAATTTTGAATATTTGTAGAAAACTTCCTCCTCTACATGATAGACGGATTAGATTGTCCAAAAAAATTCCAGAATGTGGTCCAAAAAGTAGAACACTTAGGGCTTTTATAAAATCTGCGCAGTTGAATCTTTCTGGATGGTCCATCTTTCTTCAACTAGTACGATCAAACCACACATCCTTTTGATTTGAAATTTGTGGTTATTTATATATAGATATGGTTTAGAAGATGGTCGAAGTAAATTCTTCATATCATTAATGATGGGCCACCTGGACCGGGCCAGAGTTGAGTAGGCAGAATCTGAAACTTTCTGGACAGTTCGTAGTGTTTTGGTCACTACGGTCAATCCGTAGCTCCGATCGACACGAACCCACTTGGGTTATTTTGGCGTCGAGCTCCTCTTCGACATGGACGTATTGGATTTATAAATATCATCAAGATGGCTTTCGAAAATTGGGCCAAAAATCCAAAAACGGGAATAGCCTGCTGATTGAAATCTGAAAATCTGAAATTGCATGGCCGACCGGTCTTGACTGGTCGGACAGGGCTGGCCGATCGGTCAAGACCGGTCTGACCCGTCTGGGTGGCTTTCCAACAACATGTGAAGGAGGAAATAGTGTTGGCTTACCGGTCTTGACCGGTCTGGCCTTCCTGGCCGATCGGTCTTGATTGGTCGGACCACCTTGTGGGACTCCTTTTCATTCTTTCCTTCTTTCTTTTCTTTCATTTTTTCTTCATGATTCTTTGGCCCACCTTGGGTCTTCATCCAAGGTTCCTAAATATATTTCTTTTAGCTATTGATCGAGCGAAACTCTCTCTCATTCCTGCAATCACAAAACCATGCATTAGAATAGTCTTTAAACATAAAATCCATGCATAATGAGTGATGAATTGGGGTTAGAATATGCACAATTAAGAGCTCAACAGGTATCTCTCTCTACCAGACCCAGACCTAGACCCATTTATAAATGGGTCTGATGGGTTGACTCGGACCCGACTTGGACCTGCCCATTTAGTAAAAGGGTCCGGGTCTAAAATTTGGACCCAGACCCATTTAGTAAATGAGCGGGTCTGGTTTTGGCTAAACCCGCCCCGAACTCGACCATTTACAGCCCTAAGTAAAGCACTCACACTGTTAATCACATGATGCACCCACTGGTGCAATTAATGTGTTTCCTTTAGCATTTGAACCTAAGACCTGCTGTTAAAATGCTTAAGCATCTTCCAGCTGAGCTAGTAGGCGAGTCATTATTGACATGAGAAATACCTACGCTCCTCTTCTCCCTCTCTTTCTCTCTCAAACACACACACACGCCTCTAACTCTAAGTCTCATCTCTTTGTGCATCTCTCTTTTACCTCCAACCCATTTTTCCAATTTCTGTCTATATGTCTTTCACCACTAACCCACTCCTCTCATCTTGGTGCTCCAACCATCCCCATTGCATCAGTATTGGGGTTTTCGACTATTGGAAGAGTCCTCGTCCATTACAACAAGTTGACATCTCTTTTCCTTTCTCTCTCTTGACTATGGGGCCTACCGAATGAACGGATCAAATTTCATATCCCACTAAAATGCTTCTTTATTTTTTGGGCTTGTGTTTAAAGCCAGGCTCAGGCCAGGCCCTATATAAGCTTTCCAGGCTGGGCTCGGGCTGGACTATTTTGACGTCATAGGCTAGGGTTGGTTTGGAATGTGGTTGAGAAATGAGGGCCGAGCTTGGACAGAGCTTGGCCTGGCCCATTGACACTCCTATCTAGAGGTCATGCTGGACATGCTATGGCCCCCACAATGATGTTTATGTTTTATCCATGTCGTCCATCTAGTTTTCCAGCTAATTTTAGGGTAGTATCCTAGAAACGAGGTAGATCCAAATCTTAAGTGGACCATGCCAAACGAAACAGTGGTGATTGAATGCCAACCATTAAAAGCTTCTTGGGGGCCACAAAAGTTTTAGGTCAAGCTGATATTTGAGTTTTCCCTTCATCTAGTGATTTAATCAACAGGTTGGATGGAAAATAAACATTATAGTGGGCCATAGGAACTTTTAATGGTGGGTGTTCAATCACCACTATTTTCTTGTGGTGTGGTCCACCTGAGATTTGGATCTAACTCATTTTGTTTTAATCATGCCCTAAAATAATAATCCGAAATGGATGGACGGCATGGATAAAATAATGGTAGGGCTGACAAAGCTTTTCCAAGCACTAGTATGTGTGGTGATCTCCACACTAGAGGGTTCAATTAAAGCTGAGCACGAATCGAGCTGGCTCGGTTAGCTCGCTCGATTCGGCTTGATTCGGAGAGAGAGTTCGAATAGAGCCGAGCGGATTTTCCTAGCTCATTTCATAGTTCGAGCCACACACGTGCATGCCCAAGCTCGGCTCGATTATCCTTGAAGCTCGGCTCGATTCGGCTCGATATATATTAATATTATATATATTGTTAGAACTAGAAAATGCTACAATGACATTTTCTGTGTATTGTTGCTCTTGGGTTTTGAGTAATGGAAATTAACATTTATAGACAATCGCAAGCATTTACAAAAGCACACATAAGAAGAGATATCGCAAGGTAAATTTTATTCTAGAGATTCTGAGATCTTCTATATTCCAAGGTCGTGATCTGGCACGAGCCCTTAATTACACCAATAGATGATCATCCTCGATTAAAAGGCAAAAGTAAATGAATACGTGCATCATCGATAAATTAAACAAAGCAAATAAAGAAGCTAAAATATGAATCATGCACACCACCGAGAACGCAAAGATTTTACGTGGAAACACTTGCGGGAGAAAACCACGACACAAAGCGACAAAGCTCTACTATGAATGATAATTGTATAATAGATGGAGTATTCAAGAAAATGCCCAGATAGATCGAGCAGGTGACTAAGTTATCATGGACTATGGTCTTTGAGTTCGCAGTCGCAGAGACCAATGTATTTTGGAATGAACTGAGCCATCTTTTGGATTGGTCGGATGCCCATGTCCCATGTTTGGCCGAAAATTTGGGCTGAGACTGTCAGGGTTATTAATTGATGGGTGTGACTCTAGGCCCACGCCTATTGGTGGAACGGGTGACTTCGAGAAGACCGATCTACAATTATTTGTACCTGACCAACCCAACCGGCGGATGTCGTTTTGGATGGGTAGGACATCAACTGGTTTTGACGTTGCAGTTTATAGCAATTGATTTATAGCAATTTGGAACTCTTTGGTCTGGTTTCTAGTGGTGACCATAGTCTCCTTTGGTTAGTCACAGAGCCTTAATCTGGGCTGAAACATATTTGAACAATGAATACAACAAATATGAAGTTTCTACAAGCAGTCGTCGAGTTGTGTTAGAGTCCGACGACTTGTCTTCGGGAGTATTAGGGGGCGTTTGGTGCATGCACTTAAATGAAAATAGGTGGGATGGAATTCCATGGAAGGTGATAATTAGGGGTGTTAGGGGATTATCGGGGAATTGAGAATTAGAAGGCAAATCTCATTCCAGTTTGGAATGTAAATTTTGAAATTGCGTCGGGTAGTCTAACACGACACCCTATGCAAACACGTGCGGAAGCTTAAAGAGCAACTAGAATTATGGCTAAACCTATAGGAGGGGGTGATTAGGACCTTTTAAAAATTTCGTCTATTTAACAAATTTAGCAAATTATCCTACGTAAGCAATTAAAACTTCGGCTTCCAAGCCTAAGTGGGTCCAATCAAAAGACTAGTAAATGATATATGCAATAACAACCTAGTCTATTCAACACATGTAGACATTAGAGGATGGATCAACAAAAGCTCAAGTCTACATGAGGAGTGAAAGTACATCATGTGTGTGTGTGTGCCTATCAAGTGTCTAGCATACATTCCTAACTAAGCATTCAAAATTAACAAGTTCAACGCAATGCATAAAGAGAAATGTGCTCAAGAACAATCACAAACACAAGGATGTATAGTGGTTCGACTACTTGTCTACTTGCTACAATCCGAAGATTGCACACCCAAGTGCAGGTAGCGAAGTAGTAAAATACTCGGTAAGACCGAGGTCGATCCACAGGGATTGGGGTTAAGAACACTTCAAGGAATTAGTTTAGGTGAGTGAGATGAAATCTGGTTTATCCACGAGAGTGGAGCAAGTTGTGTGTGGTGAAGGACAAAAATAGAAAAGGGACTAAGGCATTAGGGATCCACCTTTGATTCATTCTGCAGGATTTGATTCATTGGTCCAACTATAACTCAACTGGAATTGAATAAAGATTCATTCCAATCGGAAGATGAAACAGTTAAACCATTTGCATATTTCATAAAAGATAGTGATCTGGACCGATTAACTTGACCATGAAGCACTCGTTAGTTGATCGCAGGGAATTCCAAGCATCCACTGTGCCCGGAGTTGACAATGGATCAAGGAATTATACAGATCAACAACTTTGCCAACAAGTCAACCGATAAGATCACAATTCATACGATCAAATGCATACTTACAAGATAGGAGGCTTTGATTGACCGATCCAACCGTTAAGATCTCGTCTATCGATCGCAGGGAATCCAAAGCATCCAATGTGCCCGGAGTCTACAATGGATCAAGGGATTTTACAGATCGATGACTTTACCTGCACTAGCTCGATGACCGTAGGGAATCCAAAGCATCCAACGTGCCCGGAGTCGACGATGGATCAAGGGACTTTATCGATCATGAACTAGCTAATTGGTGTGCAAGGGATCCCAAGCATCCAATGTGCCCGGAGTCGACGATGGATCAAGGGGCTTGCACAACAATAGCGTCCGCCGAGGTGGATAACCGAACCAATCAACCAAAGAAAACTCCAACATTCACACACCAATGTTGAACCAAAAGGACCAAAGCTTGCAAATTTCTTCAAAGGCTTCACCCCTAGCCTTAGCTAGAGGTTTAGCCAACCATGCTACAATGGAAGACTAAATTCTCTACAAAAGAGAAAACTACACTACTCTACTTCTACAAAGAAAAAGAAGAAAAGAAAAGAAGACTTGGATTGTGGGATGATGAGAATGAGGAGGAGAGGCCTCCTTTTATAGCCTTATGAGGAGCTTCCAAGCCTCCTCCCAATCCTAGGTGGCAAACCAAAAGTTTCTTTAGGTTTGGGAATGGAGTTAGGCTTGGAGTGCCCAAAGCAAACTTTGCTTTTAGGTTTGGGCTTGGAGTTAGGCTTGGAGTGACATGTGGCAAGAAAAGTACTCCAATCCTAGGTGTCACTCCAAGCCTAAAGCAAACTTTTCTTTTAGGTTTGGGCTTGGAGTGAGGCTTGGATGATGAGGTGGCATTCCATGCCTTAGACATGTGTGGGGAGAGAGAGAGAGAGAGAGAGAGAGAGAGAGAGAGAGAGCTTCTCTCTTGCAGCCATGGTGGAGAAAGGTGAAGATGATCTTTGAAGTGGAGTTGAATCTCCTTCAACCGTACGCTGGTGGGACCCACAGTGCTGAACGCTGGAAGTGGACCGGCTGCTGGACTAGATGGATGGTTGGTGAGGGCGATCCTGTTAATGGATCTTCAGCTGTTGGATGAATGCTGAGGTCCACCTTCTAGCTGGACGATATTGATCAGACTCCCTTTCACGTGATGTTAGATGGTATGAATGTAGTGGACGGCTGAATCTTCTGATGAACGGTTGTGCTGGAAGCAGCTGCTGCTTGTAATGAGGTGTGTTGGTGGTGTGGTCTACCACATCTGGATAGTTGAAAGCTGCTTGGACGGTGCAAAAGGTTTGCACGTGTAAAGAAGTGGGGTCCATGATTAGCACGTGTGCTGAGCTGGACTGCTGGGCCTCCTACACGTTGAGCTGCTACTTGATAGACGACTGGAGTTTGCTGCATGTGCAAGGTGGGGACCACCTGATGATGGACGCTGTTGCTTATCAGCTGGCCACTGAGTTTAATGGATGGCTGGACGTAGTGAAGATGAAGAGGACGGTTAGAGATGAAGGACATAGGTTTGCTGGAGCTATCTTTGATGGACGGCTGCTGGTTCAGCTGCACGTGCAACTGAAGGTGGTCCATTTATAGACGGTGGCTGATGATGATGCAGATGGTGAACGTCCCCTGCTGCTTGGAATGGACGGTTGGAAATTGAAGATGGTGGACGGTTGCTGACGTAGGTGGACAAGTGCTGCTGGCTTGATTTGCTGGACGGACGTCCTGGAGATGGATGATGATTGAAGATGGTGGACGGTTCATCCAGTTGCTGGCTGAATGGACGGCTGCTGATTGAACTCTGGACGTCAACTGAAGATAGAAGCAGCTGGACGGTCCATGATCAGCATGTGTGCTGAGCTGATGGTGAGGGTGGACGGTGTTGCATGGACATTGATGAGGAAATGGGGTCCACCTTGCTGACGTGTGATGTCCATCCTTGCTGGACGATCAGAGTTAGTTGGACGCTGATGGGTTCACCTTTTGATGAAGATGGACGGCTGGAGATGATGCCGCATCAGGGACGTTGGAGCTGGAAATGGTGGGGTCCACTAGAACATGGGATGGACGGTGGAGATCACTGCTGGACCCATGGCTTATTGGACGGTGATGATGCTGAAGAGCTGCAGCTGTGCAGGGATGTTGCTGACGATGGACCTTGCTTCCCCACGTGCTGGAGAATGTGGGTTGATGATATTGATGATGGGGTCCACTGCACCGGACAGATGGTTGGTGGGATGCGGCACTACTCGCTGGATGTGTGGCTGGAGATGGACGATCCACTGAGAGAGAAGGGCTGCACATGTGAAGGTGGATGATCCACCTGATGGACGGCTTGATGTGCAGCAGCTGCTGGAGGTCAGATGGCTGATTGATGATGATCAGATGGACGGTTGAGATGAAATATGTCCAGCTGTTGGACGTGTGGCATGGACGGACTGCCCTTGGTGCAGCTTCTGCTTGCACACGTGTGCTGATTACTCTTGTCAGGTGGCTCCACTTGATGAACGGCTGGATTGAAAGGGCAGCTATTGCTGAGGCTTGGATGTCCAACCCTGGCCATGGTGATGCACGTGTGATGAGGAAGGATGCCTAGGTCTTGGTGATGCACACGTGTGGTGCAGAAGGACCGTTGGATGGCTAATATGGATGGATGATGTGTTGCAGCTTCCTTGGACGGCTGGATCTGTTCTCCTATTGCTGGCCCACATGATGGACGTGATGGACCATGGAATGATGGTGATGAGGACATCCAACCCCTGGATTTTCAAATGAACGGTTGTTATGCGATCCACCATAGAACATGATCCATCCTTCGATCTTTACGGTCTGATTTCCTTCCAAGCTGCCCTGATGGTTGATCTTGCTTTCTTTTGGGCCTTTAATTGCCTTGATTGGCTCGGATCTTGCGCAACCTCTCCTGAACACCTGAAGACAGAAAATTCACCTAATGAGAGATAATTAACCGGAAAAACAATGATAATGCTCTTAACAACCAGGGTTAATTATACAATATTAGGTACTCATCACTACTCCACTCCCGGTTCAAGTACTCAACCCCTTTGAGCACACCGGCATTCACTGGGGAGTTTAAATCTGGTTCCTCCCAACCAAGGTGTTTTAACTCGGATCCACCCAACCGAGGAGTTTACAGGTTCCTCCTAACCTACACGTTTGCACCCGTGTTGGTGGATCCCCCTTGGAGACTTTGTTTAGGCAGACTAACGAGCCAAGGAATGGCTGACGTCGCTGAATTTAGGCTGACTAACAGGCCAAGGATCGGCTAACGACCCTAGATCGAGTTTGTAAACAAACTCTACACTCAACTCCCACAGGGAATTGAGTGGATGGACTCCTAACAAGACAACCTTATTTATCGGATTGAGCCCCTTTGTAGCGCCGCTTTGGGTTGCTTCTTCTCACTCTCCCGTGCTTGAATCAGCTCCCCTTGTGTTCCCTCGATCTTTGACGCCGCTGCTTTGCTAAGGCTTCAGCTCCTAGATCAGCTATCTTGCATGTGATGCTCCATTGGAGATGCCCAAGGTGCTAGGGAATGGTGAATCCTCTACAAATGGTAGGAAATAGGTTTCCTAGAGGAATACACCTATATGGACTCCTAGGTAGTGTTTAGACAAGGGATTTAACTATGATCAAGGTGTCTAAACCCTAGGAATCAAGAGGGAACAAGTCCATTCTCAAGATGCCATTGAATGGCCCAAGCTTGTGATGAAAACACAAGGAGAATGATTTGCTATGGGTTTGGGATAGAGCCTCTGATGGTCTCTAGCAATGGTGGCTTCTATCTCCTCAAAATCCCCTCTATCAGCTAAAAAACGAATCCCCATCTTTAAATAGATTTTCTTCCAACGGTAAAAAACGGGCAGATTCGTGCATCTCTGATTGATCGGAAAAAGGATCCAATTGATCGGAGACCAGTCCGATTGATCGGAGACATGTCCGATTGATCGAAAATCAGTCCAGTGGATTCTTTGGAAGATATTCCGATTGATCGGAAACACCCCTTCCGATGGATCGGAAGACTGTCCGATTGATCGGAAATATGTCCAGTGGATTTTCAAAGTTGCTGGAAAAATTTTCAATTGATCGGAGCTTCTGTCCGATGAATCGGAGTCCTATCGGAGCCAATGTCCGATTGATCGGAGATCAATCGAAAACTGCTGTTTGAGCTGTTTTGATTACAGCAGCTTCCACCTCTTTAATTAGTCTAACTTATCATGTTTTTCATGGAGTTCTAAGACTAATAATGATGACTAAGGGTATAACTAGTTGGTCCAAGTCATCTAAGAGGTTATGGGTTAGGTTTTGGTCAAGGTTAAGGCACACCAAGGCATCACTTTTACCTGTTTCTTCTTCCCTGATGCAGCCGGTCCGTCTTGAGTCTTCGGTCTTCGTCTTCATTAAGCTCAACCGACACTAGACTCACTGACCTAAGTGATTGACAAACAAGGTGCACTAGTATACCACGAAAAAGTGCACTAACAAATTTTTCACAAGGCAACTTGGGATAAACCTCATATGATGTTTGGACATGCACGGCAGTAGAGTGACGGCTACAGTAACAGATTCCTATTGAAGTGATGTCACTAAGTTCTGTGGGCCCCACCATGATGTATATGTCATATCTCCACTGTCCATCCATTTGGATCTCAAATAAACATCATGGTAGGCCTTAGGAAGGTTTCAACGGTGAGCGTCATGTTCGCTCGCCTCAAGTGTAAGGCTGCGATGTAGTAATAAATCTCGGTAAGACCGAGGTCGATCCACAGGGAAAGAGGTAAACAATTCCAAGTACTCTAATAACTAGAATCTAAGAAGTTTAAGAAAGTAGTTTTTCACATGAAATAGGAAAATCTGAAAATAAGAAGAACTAGAGCATCAAGGATCCACTTGTAGTAGTCCAATGCCAATCCATTCATCCAAGTACAACACAATTAGAATCAAAGTCCTATCTCTCATCTAATTGGAAGATATAACATTTAAGCACAACAATCCCACTTAAATCTGGAAATCAGATTTCTAGTTCTAATGAAGCACATAGAACTTGAACTTGTAGCCTTCGGAGTAACAGCCATGCCTATGGACTATGGCATGCTTAAGGGTTACTACAATTCGAATTCAAATAACCCAATCATGGTAATCTTAGAGAATTGCAAGGAACTTATGTCCGGAGCACACAAACTCTCACAAAACTTCTAAAAAACCAAACTTTATTCAAGCTAGAACTTCAAAATCCAAAATTAAGAAAATGGTACTTGAAATAAAAGAATTAAAGCATTGGAACCAACTACAAATTTCACCTCTAGCTCTAGCTAAGAGGTTAGCTAAGGAAAAACATATTAAAACTAGAACTAGAACTAAGAAAAGGAAGAAAAACTAGCTGGAGGAGGCTAGGTAGCCTCCTGGGACTTGAACTCCTTGCTTCCCACGTCCTTGGTTGATTTGGAATAGAAGAGAGCACCTCCTTTTATAGTGCAGCAATAGTACAGCAACATAGCAGAATTTGTTTCGCTTGGTACGGCTTAACCAATGATCGGATTGCCCTCAAATTTGATTTGTAGCTTCCTTGTAATGTGATCTTCCTCATAGATGATTTAGATTTCTAAGATTATCCTCTGAATGGGCCCACCAATCACATCACCGACCGCCTCTCAAAATCGCGCACTTTGGGTACCTTCAGAACCAGTCATCTTACTTTCAACGCCCCGGAGTGTACAGAGGTCGGATTGATCTCAAATTTTGAACATTGGTAGAAAACTTCCTCCTCTACATGATGGATGGATTAGATTGTCCAAAACAATCCCAGAATATGGTCCGAAAATTAAAACACTCAGTCCTTTTATAAACTCTGCGCAGTTGGATCTTTCTGGATGGTCCATCTTTCTTCAACCGGTACGATCAAACCACAGATCCTTTTGATCTGAAACTTTTGTGGTTATTCATATATAGATGTGGTCTAAACGATGGTCAAAGTAGATTCTTCATATCATCAATGATGAGTCCTCTGGACCGACCCAGAGTTGAACAGCGAAATCTGAAACTTTCTGGACAGTTCGTCTTGTTTTGGCCACCACGGTCAATCTGTAGCTCCGATTGACACGAAACTACTTGGGTTAGTTCGGTGTCGAGCTCCTCTTCGACATGGATGTGTTGGATTTGCAAATATCATTAAAATGGGCCTAGAAAACTGGTCTGAAAAATTAGACACGGGAATACCTGGCTGCCTGAAATCTGAAAGACTGAAAGTGCATGGCCGACCGGTCGGACAGGGCTGGCCGACCGGTCATGACAGGTCTGGACCTGCCTTGCATATGTCCAGGGAGTGCAGCCGACCTGTCTTGACCGGTCGGACCCAGTTTTGCTTTTTTTTCTTCTTTCTTTTCTTCTCTCCTTCCTCTCTCTTTGCTTTCTTCTTTCTTTGGTCCACCTTGGGCCTTCATCAAAGGCTCCAAATGGCCCCTTTTTGGTCTCCAATTGAGTGAAGTCCGCTCTCATCCCTACAATCACAAAACATGCATTAGATGGGCCTTTTAATCATGAAAATCATGCATACCATGTCATGTAGTGGGCAATACAATGTATAAATTGGAGGTTCAACACGTCACTGTCCCCACTGTTTTCTATGGTGGGGTCCACTTGAGCTTTGGATCTGCCTTGTTCTTTGGCTCATTGCCTAAAATGATCTCTCCAAATGGATGGACGGAGTGGATATAACACATACATCATGGTGGGGTCCACAGAACTTAGTGACACACTTCTGTAGCGAGATTCACATCCAATGCCTTGAGTGCAATTCAAATCCTGTGAGGGCTGGACCAAATCCCATCTTCAGCTTGCATAGCACTGGCACAGTTTCCAATGCTAACACCCTTGGTTGAGGAATGCCCTGCCCAAACACTCATTTCAGTTTCCAACGTGGGATTCCAAGTTCCATCCCACCTACTCCCATTTAAGTCCATGCACCAAACACCCCCTTATAGGTTCTATTCACTTGTTGATAGATGATACACAATAAAAGCTTGGTTTAAGGTTTACTTGTGTACAAGAATGTATAAGACATCACAAATAAGATAAGAGAGTCTTTGGTGATGGAAAATATCACAGAGTACGTGTTAGATTAAGCTAAATTAGGAAGGGTGGATGTTGGACTATGCAAAGTGAATGTTAGATTAGGTGGGATTAAGCGTAATGAATATGTAGTTAAGCCACATCAGGCTAAGTGCATGTGCAAAAGTTAGATTAGGATGGAATTATGTTAGGCACATGTCTAATTAGGCTAAACCCATATAGGTGCATGACCCATTAGGCCAAATCAGATCGTAATCATTCTAGGCGCATTGTAGTTGAGACAAATTGGGCTGAACACATGACAGATGATGCTGGGCACATGCTCATTGGTTAGGGCGAACCCCCTCTAAGGTGGGGCGCATGTTACTGAACTGGAGGCGCATGCATTTCGACTAGGGGCGCATATGTTTGGAGGTGCGGATGCATTCCAGCTAGGGACGCATGCCATATTAGAGGCAGCGCATGCCACTATGGGCATTTAGAGGGAACGAATGTATGGATGGCATGTGGATGAATGGAGGGTATGCGCATGTAGGGAGGGCATGCGGATGACTTTAAGAGGGAGCGAAGGTAAGGGCATGCGGATGAATGGAGGGTATGCGCATGTAGGGAAAGCACACGGATGACTTTTAAAGGGAACGGAGGTAAGGGTGTGCGCATGTATGGTTGGCGTGCGGATGACTGGATGACGTGCAGAGGTAAGGGTGTGCGCATGTATGGAGGGCGTGCGCATGACTGGACGACATGCAGAGGTAATTGCGTGCGCATGCTAAAAAAAAACTTTGTTGCTCTTCATCTCGTCCTCTCTCCTTTTTTAGAATGCTACGTACGTAAATACTTATAAGGTGCTGGTTTTGGAGTCATAACAGTAGGTATTTATCCTTGTATGGTGTGGTCCACTTGAGACTTGGATCAAGTTCATTCTTATGTTCTCTGACACATGTGAACCACACTGATCTTGTGAATAGGTCAGATTCTCTAAAGCACTATGATGGTGGGAAGCGGATTGTGTAACAACCCTGGTTTTTACAATAGTTAAATAATGATTTTTATTAACGTTAGGTTTCGGAAATAATTTAATTAACATTGTGAATAATTAATTAAGAAATTAATAACTTAAATATTGATAAATTAAAATGGAACAATCCGTAAGGAATTATGGTATGGTTCTTTCATTAAAATCGCTCAACAAGAACCATAGAATAGCGTGGAAGTGTCAGACTTCGCAAAACTCATAAATCTACAAGTATTATGAAAGTACCATTAGTTAAACTTAAGTTATAGGACCATCTGCAAGTATCATGATTTCTGGCGATCATTCTTATACAAAACTTTATATACTAGTTCTAGGACATGATCTAACCATACACATCAAATTTCAACCCTCCGATCATCCTACAAACACCTTAATCTGAAATTGGGCCATAAGTGGGCCATTGTAACTCAGAGCTGTTCCATTTTCCTCATTGACGGCTAAAATTTCGGCGCTGTCCTAATGGTCGGACGAAACAATCTCGGTCCATAGCAGGTGGACCTCACTGGTCGTAGTGGAGCACCGTAGTACCAATACGTGTAACGCACGTAATATAAAAAGAAGAAGAAGAAGAGGAGACTGCGTCTTCTTCGGACGCTGTTACAGCGTCCGCTCGACCCAACAGGCCGTTCACACGGTCCATCTGTGGACCCCACATTCGAAATCCAAACCGTCCATCTGATTTCTATCGTCAGCGAAAACAGTCCTCGTGAGTTTTCCTTCCAACGACCGAGCAACAAGCTCTCTTCAACTCACCGTTTAAACCCAAGATTTGGCAAGATCCAAGTCCGTACCTTGCATGGACATCCAAGATCGGCTACACTAGAGTCATGTGGACCCCACACACCCTTTCAACGCTTCCCATGTGGCATAGGTTGCAAGAAAGTGGAGTCCAAGTCCCTCTTGGAATCGGAAGCCCAAACTAGTTGCACATGCGACCGTGTTCTCGCCGTGCTCGGCTATAAAAGCCATCTTCATCCTCTTCTCTCTTCAGAAAACGTCAGAGAGAATGAAAGAGAGAGCGATCCGTTAGGGAGGGAGAGCCGTTCGGATAGAGGGAGGGAGTGTGAGGGTAGAGAAAGAGTGAGAGAGCAGCTCCACGTTGCTGCTGTTGCTGCTCTTGCTGGGGCAGCATCCCAGTCAAGAAAGAAGAAGAAGAAGGAAAAGAAGAAGAAAAGAAGAAAGAGAAAGAAAGGAAGAAGGAAAAAGAAGAAGAAGAAAGAGAGAGAGAGAGAGAGAGAGAGAGAGAACGAGAGAGAACGAGAGAGAGAGAGAGAGAAGCGGTGAGAGAGAGAGAGAGAGAGGGATGTAGCGTGCGCTGTGAGCTGGGCTGCTGTTGCTGTGGGGACAGCATCCCAGTCAGAAAGGGAGAAGAATAGAAGAAAAAGAGAAGAAGGAAGAAGGAAGAAAAAGGAGAAAGAAAGAAGAAAGAAGAAGAAACTTCTTCTCTAAACCTCCAAACCGAGTTGACTAGCTGAGCCAACTCAGATTCAAGTTTGGGCTTATGTGGAGCCTATAGTTCATCATACTGTGAGTGATTCTTCATATGGAATTTCCTGTTAATTTTCCCAAATTATTTCTTCTAGTTGTTCTTCGATTTAGGGTTTAAGTTTTTCTATTTCAATTTACTTTCAAGTCCTTATTTTTTTATCCTAAGTAAAGGATTCACCATTGGTTCGTATTCTCAAATCCCACGTCCAGATCCATTGCCCTTGTGGTATATTTTTCTCTACTTCTCCACATAACTTTATGTAGAGGTTTTACATAGGTTGAATGCTTTTCTCTAGAAATTGTCTTCCCGAATTGCCAAGGTAAAGGCCTAGATAAACATAACTTAGGTGTTGATACAAACCTTAAACAATGTACATCTTTCTCAACTTTCTTAATTTATGACAAATATTTAGATAATGAAGTATTCGAACGAAGATAACATACATGGCGTGATTGGACTTGAATTTTGATATGCATTGTATGCTTGATGAATGCTTCCATAAACACATACATGTGCATACATTTATACACCGCGACAGAACAGGAGCATGGTTGATTTGACTCCTGGCGTGCATGGTTGATTTACTGCCTCGCTGTACCGGTTAGGTGAGCATGGTTGATTTACGACTAGGTTCCTAATGTTCAGTGGCAGCGAGTTCTGGTCGTTTCACTCATTGAGCATGGTTGATTTGCTCGGTTGGATCAGTGGTGCATGGTTGATTTGCCCACTGGCGTGCATGGTTGAATTGCCGCCTCGCTGTACCGGTTAGGTGAGCATGGATGATTTGCGATAGGTTCCTAATGTTCAGTGGCAGCGAGTTCCTAGACGTTTGTTGCTCTCACACGTATCATAACATACATGACATCATGATAATCATGTTCCATTCATATAAAGTGTGTTAACCCTCACCTTATCCTTGTATATTCATACAATTCTAGCTGTCGATATTTTACATCTAATAACTTATTAACTGGAATATTACCTATGATCGAAATGACTTCACTGGGCTTTAGCTCACCAAAATCACCACAGTTCCTGCAGGATATCAGGAGGAAGGAGGAGCGGCTGAAGCAGAATATCTGGACGACTATTTTTATTAGAAGATTTATCCTAGCTTAGGTGTTGAATTTATTTCTTTTGGAAGATGATGGAAACAGACTTTAGTAGATTTAAATGTTTTGCAGAGTAGATTTAGTTGTTTGATTTAAATTTTCATTTGAGATTTAAGTTATAATTAATAAAGTACTTTAGTTTGGTAGTATTGTGGTATGTGGAATGGAATTTCTCTAAAGGTTATGATTGGATTAAATTCACACTCTGAAACTCGGGCCTTGGGTTGTTGTACTCGAGTCTCGGATTTCAGGGTGTGACAGATTGCGTAGAGTAACTCCGCACGCTAAGCATGCGGAGTAAACTCTGTGGGGCCCGCCATGATTTATGTAATTTATCCACTCCGTCCATCCATCTTAACAGGTAATTTTAGGGCTGGAACCAAAAAATTAAGCATATGAAAAGCTCAAGTGGACCACACCATACAAAAAGTGTAAACTAAATGTTTACCATTTGTTGAGCTCTTAATTGTGCATATTCTAACCCCAATTCATCACTCATCGTGCAAGGTTTATATGGTTTGTAAGCTAATTCAATGCATGTTTTGTGACTACAGGATTGAGGGTGGACTCTACTCAACTGAAGACATAAAGAGCTCACTTGGGATCATTCTAATGGAGATTACTTGAGGACCAAAGAAGAAAAGAAGAGAGAAAGCGAAAGAAAGAAGCAAGGAAAGAAAGAAAAGGAAGAAATGAAGAAGTATGAAGACTGCCGACCGGTCATGACCGGTCGGCCAAGGAAGCCAGACCGGTCAGCTACCGGTCAGCCATGGTACTGAAGAACAAATAAAGGTGACCGACCGGTCTTGACCGGTCGGCTACAGCTGCTGGAGGTCTACTGAAGACGTCCGACCGGTCATGACCGGTCGGACAGGGTTGCTGGAATGTTAATATACACGTCCGACCGGTCTTGACCGGTCGGATGTGCTTGCTGGAGTATTTTCACTTGAGGCCGACCGGTCATGACCGGTCGGCCATGCGTACTGAGTTAGAACTTTCTAATTTCTTCCCGAAATTCTCTGCGCTGCGTAAGTGTTATGCAAATTTCCGATTCTTCCGACGTTGTGGAGCCTCCAAACTATAAGAGGACACCTAGGGATCGTTCCTAGGGCATCTTAGAAGGGTTCAAGCGAGGTTGGAGGCTGTGGAAGTAAAGATTGGAGTTTCACAACTCCTTTTGGTTTGCTTTGCTGTTTTCATGCTTTTTGTAGTTGTTTCATGTTTCCTTGGATCATGAGCAGCTAAACCTCTTAGCTAGGGCTAAGAGGTGAAGCTTGTAGTGAATCCAAGATGTTTTAATTCATAGTTAAGTGGTTTTAGTTTGGAATTCATGATTATGAACTAAGGTTTGAAGTTTATACAAGTTTTTAAGTAATTTTTCTTAGTCTTGTGATGACTCATGGATGTTTGGATGAATTACTTATCTGCTTAATTTGTTTGCAACGGTATAGACCTGTATGATCCGAGGAATCGGAGTGCGCTCTAGTACTAAGCTCTTCATAAAGGGACTTCAGGCCAAAGTTCTATTTTAGTTGATTTTCTGGAATATGTAAGGACTGTGATGGTGATTTGAATCTAGTTCAAATCCTAATCTAACCTTGTCTTGTGAGAGGACTTGGGGATGGTTATGATTGTGAACTGGACCTATAGGAAAGGGGAATGACCTATGCAATTGAGCATGCTCAGCTCAGCCTAGATTGAGTGAATCTTATGCATAGAACTTACATATTACAGACTGTTTGGTTTAACAGTTCTATCATCCGACTAGACAGACAGGAATGTCAATTCTAGTTGAGAGAATAAGAAACCACAGCGGATTGAACATCAAGGATTGCTACAAGTGGATCCTTGAAACCCTAGTACCTTCTTATAATTAATTACTCTCGATTTAATTCAGCTTTTGTTACTCACATCAACTTTATACAACAATCTGATTAGTAGACTTCAATAGACACTTGTGGATGAATTTGTGAGATCCTACATAGTCCCTGTGGATCGACCTCGGTCTTACCGAGATTATTACTACTTCGCAACCCTACACTTGGGGAAGCGAACACCATTGAAAATTTTTCGGGGGCCACAGAAGTTTTAGCTCAAGCTGATATTTGAGTTTTCCCTTCATCCATATCCATGTGATCTTATGAACAGGTTGGATGACAAATAAACATCACTGTGGGGCCTCAGAAGGTTTCAACGGTCGAAATCATTATTTCCACTGTTTCCTGTGGCATGGTCCACTTGAGACTTGGATATGCTTAAACATTGGGCTCAACCCCTAAAATGAACTGGAAAAACATATGGACAGAATAGATAAAGCACATATATTCTAGGTGGGCCCAACAAAGTTTACTTCGCACGATAACTGTAATACCCCAAAAATTTGGACACACAAGTAAATACACGAGTGCGTGTTCACATGTGAGAAATTAAATTCTAGGCCGTGTTGTTCACACGCATACACACACGCACAAATTTTTTATACGTATTCAGACAACTTTTTAGGCTTCTGAAAAACTTAGTGTACTTAGTTAAGTTGATAGACCAACCGTTAGAATGACCTGTCGTTACTAGACTAGAATATCTAACCGTCCACTTCGATTTCGAACTACGCGATCAACGTAAATCCACCGTACGATCTCCACATCGTCCTGTACACATGTCTGTCCATAAATCTAATCCGTACATCTTGTCCGTCACCAAGCATTTGCTCAGATCATTGATTTTTCAACCCTATGAACCTCATAAGGCGTGTTTATAACTGTCACGCCCTAAAATTCAGAACCTGAGTACAGTAACCCAAAGCTCGAGTTCCAGGGTGTGAATTGCAAATTCGAGCATAGATTCCTTGAAATTTCATTCCACACATTGCATAACTAAAATAAATCCCAAATATAAAGTTTCTCTTCCACTAATGTCTTATTACATTGAATTTTACAAAACTAAAATAAATCTGACACGATTGACGCTCGAGAAGAATGAGACCCCCTGAATACTCTCCTTTGCCTATGTCTTGTTCTTCCTGAAAACCTGCAAGAACTGTGGTGATTTTGGTAAGTTAAAAGCTTGGTGAGGTCATTTCCATCACAGGTAATATTCCAGTTAATAATAGATAAGATGCGAATCATCAACGGATAGAATTGTATGAAATATACGAGGATGAGGTTATGATTGATACACTTGTTGAGCTCTTAATTGTGCATATTCTAACCCCAATTCATCACTCATTATACAAGATTTTTATGATTTAAAGACTAATCAAATACATGTTTTGTGATTGTAGGGATGAGAGCGGACTTCACTCAATTAGAGACCAAAAAGGGGCCATTTGGAGCCTTTGATGAAGGCCCAAGGTGGACCAAAGAAAGAAGAAAGTAAAGAGAGAGGAAGGAGAGAAGAAAAGAAAGAAGAAAAACAAGCAAAACTGGGTCCGACCGGTCAAGACCGGTTGGATGCACTCCCTGGAGCAAGGCCAGCCTTGTCCGACCGGTCATGACCGGTTGGCCAGCCCTGTCCGACCGGTCGTGACCGGTCCGCCATGCAAGTTTCAGACTCCAGATTGCATACAGCAGGCCATTCCCGTTTCTGACTTTTCGGACTACTTTTCTGAAGCCATCTTAATGATATTTGGAAATCCAACACATCCATATCAAAGAGGAGCTCGACGCCGAACTAACCCAAGTGGTTTCGTGTCGATCGGAGCTACGAATTGATCGTGGTGACCAAAACAATACGAACTGTCCAGAAAGTTCCAGATTTCGCTGTTCCACTCTGGGCCGGTCCTGGTGGCCCATCATTGATGATATGAAGAATCTACTTTGACCATATTTTAGACTACATCCATATATGAATAACCACAAAATTTTCAGATCAAAAGGATGTGTGGTTTGATCGTACCGGTTGAAGAAAGATGGACCACCCAGAAAGCTCTAACTGCATAGAGTTTATAAAAGCCCTAATTGTTCTAATTTTCGGACCCTATTCTGGGATCGTTTTGGACAATCTAATCCTTCTATCATGTAGAGGAGGAAGTTTTCTACTAATGTTCCAAATTTGGGATCAATCCGACGTCTGTACACTCCGGAGTGTTGAAAGCAAGATGACTGGTTCTGAAGGTACCCGAAGTGCGTGATTTTGAGAGGCGGTCGGTGATGTGATTGGTGGGCCCATTCAGAGGATAATCTTGGAAATCTAAATCATCTATGAGGAAGATTACATTACAAGGAAGCTACAAATCAATTTTGAAGGCAATCCGACCATTGGTTAAGCCGTACCAAGCGAAACAAATTCTGCTATGTTGCTGTACTATTGCTGCACTATAAAAGGGGGTGCTCTCTTCTATTCCAGGGCAACCAAGGACGTGGGGAGCAAGGAGTTCAAGTCATAGGAGGCTTCCTAGCCTCCTCCAGCTAGTTTTTCTTCCTTTTCTTAGTTCTAGTTTTATTTTTAATATGCTTTTCATTAGCTAATCTCTTAGCTAGAGCTAAGAGGTGAACCTTATAGTTTTCGTAGATTGTTTAATTCATTTTATTGGTTTTAAAGTTGGAATTCATGATTATGAACTATGGTTTGAAGTTTATACAAGTTTTAAGTAGTTTTTCTTAGTCTTATGATGACTCATGGATGTTTGGGAGAATTACTTAAATTCTTAATTGGTTTGCATCAGTCTAGACCTGTATGATCCGAGGAATTGGAGTGCGCTCTAGTACTATGATCTTCATGTGGGGACTTCCTACCAAAGTTCTACTTTTCTGAATTTCTGTAATATGAATGGATTGTGCATGTGATTTGAATCAAGTTCAAATCATGATCTAGCCTTGTCTTGTGACAGGACTTGAGGATGGTTATGATTGTGAACTGGACCTTTTGGAAATGGGAATGACCTATGCAATTGAGCATGCTCAGCTCAGGCTACATTGAGTGAATCCTATGCATTGAACTTACATATGACAGATTGTTTGGTTTAACAGCTCTATCATCCGGCTAGATAGATCTTAATATCGATTCTAGTTGAGAAAGTGTGAAACCATAGCGAATTATGCATCTAAGGAGAGCTATAAGTGGATCCTTGATGCTCTAGTTATCTTTCCATTATTAGATTTTCTATTTTATGTTCAAAACCAATTTCACAAACCTCTTTGATTCTAGTTATTAGGATAGTTAGAATTGTTTACTTCCTTTCCTGTGGATCGACCTCGGTCTTACCGAGATTATTACTACATCGCAACCCTACACTTGGGGAAGCGAACAACACTTTATGATTTATTATTAATGGAATATGATTATCATGATGTCATGTATGTTATGATATGTGTGAGAGCAATAAACGTCTAGGAACTCGCTACCACTGAACATTAGGAACCTATCACAAATCAACCATGCTCACCTAACCGGTACAGCGAGGCGGCAAATCAACCATGCACGCCAGTGGGCAAATCAACCATGCACCACTGATTCAACCGGGCAAATCAACCATGCTCAATAAGTGAAACGACCAGAACTCGCTGCCACTGAACATTAGGAACCTGTCGCAAATCAACCATGCTCACCTAACCGGTACAACGAGGCCGCAAATCAACCATGCACGCCGGGAGTCAAATCAACCATGCTCCTATTTTGCCGCAGTGTATAAATATATGTACATGTCATGAGTTATGGAAGCACTTCTTCAAGCATACAATGCATATCAAACTCAAGTCCAATCACACCATGCATGTGTTTACTTTATTAAAATATTTCTTTCCCTAAGTTATGGTTAATAAGGAAGTGTGAGAAAGTTGTGGTGTAAATTTTCAGTGCTTTGATGAATGTCTAGGGTTGACTCAAGGACGATTTCTTATCGATGATTTAAACTGATCAAGTTAGATTCATATAAAATTTTGGATGTGTGGGACCAAAAAGAAAAAGTTTGGAAAAGAGGAACCAACTAAGAAGAATAACAATTGAAAGATAAAATTTAAGAATAGAGACAAGAGATAAATCCCTTACCTAGAATCCATATTATGCGTAATAACAAAACACAACCCTAAAACCCTAGTTAAGGAAGAGATTGAGTGGTAGACCTTTACCTAAGATCCCTTACGTGAAATACTAAAGAAAATTGAAATTGAATGCAAAGGAAAGCAAACCTTTAAAAGGAAAATTAACTAGAAATTCTGAGATGAATCACTCACAGTTTGATGATTCCTAAGCTCCAAACAAGCCCTAACTCAAATCTGAGTTAGCTCAGCGAGTCGACTCGATTAGAGAAAGAAAATTTCTTCTTCTTTCTTCTTTCTTTCTTTCTTCTTTCCTTCTTTCTTTCTTCTTTCTTCTTCTTTCTTTCTCTTTATTCTTTTCTTCTCTTTCTTCCTTTTCTTCTTTCCTGGGATGCTACCCCAGCAACAACAGCAGCATCAACAGTAGTAGTGTGGTGCGGAATTCCTTCCCACACAATACACACCCACACCCTCTCTCTCTAACGATTCTCTCTCTCTCTCTCTCTCTCTCTCTCTCTCTATCTCTGGCATTTTCTCAAGGAGGGGAAGAAACAGATGGATGGGCTTTGTAGCTGAGCACAGCGGAAAACACGGTCGTATGTGCGATCGGTTTGGGTTTCCGATTTCAAGAGGGACTTGGGTTCCACTATCTTGCAACCTATGCCACATGGGGATCGTTGAAAGGGTATCTGGGGTCCACACGACTCTAGTGTAGCTGATCTTGGATGTCCATGCAAGGCACGGACTTGGATCTTGACAAATCTTGGGTTTAAACGGTGGGTTGAAGAGGGTTTGTTGCTCGGTTGTTGGAAGAGAAACTCACAAGGATTGATTGCGCTGGGAAGACCAATCAGATGGACGGTTTGGATTTTTGATGTGGGGTCCACAGATGGACGACGTGGAACATGCACAAAGGCAGCGCTGCTCGCTGACGCAGCGAGTTTGAGAAGAAGACGGATTGTCTTCACATACGCGGTCAACACGCGTTTGACCGGACTCGACGTGCACACGTAGCGCACGTGGGTTCCCCTTGATGTATGTAAGAAATCCAATCCGATCATCAGCTAGGCCACCAAATTTTAAGGCATGACACGAAAAATGAGGCAGATTTGATGCTCAAGTGGCCCGCACCATGTACGAAACTAGCAGTAATGCTCACCGTGAAACCTCTCCGCGTGAAACCCCGTCTGCACGCTGGTTGTTTTGGTCATGGAGAGACCGGATGCAGTTTAGCGAAGTGGGGGTCCATTGTGTTGTTTGTAGGAAAATCTGCTCCGCTCATCTGGTGTAGCCCGATCATCTTAGACATGAGCTAAAAAATGAGCTAGATCCGATAATCATGTGGGTCACATGATAAGAGTTAGTGTTATTGACACTCACCATGAAAACCTTATTGTAACAAGTACATGTTTGTTTAATATATATTTATACATAATTTCAAGTTTGTCCTTTCCCTTGTTTTTAACTTCAACCACCTGTAGCTATCCTGTTTACCATCAGTTTTCGGTGAAACTTCATTGAGGCCTGTAATTTTTCACTATTTCTACAGGTTAAGTTTGGGCCTTGATCTCTTAAAGATGAATAAGATGCCTTTTTAGTGGTCCATCACACTCTATGATCCAAAGTGACATTTGTACATATCCAATAGGAAATTTAACCAGTACCCTTGGTATTTATCCTATGATCTTCGAAATGATCGGTTCAGTTTGTTATTTGGGTGGCCCAATTAGCGGATACGAATTCGATGAATGGTTATATGAAAGGCTAATTTTTTTCTAATTAAATGTTTATGTTCTTAAGCACAAGTATAAGTTATTGCACGGTCAGTTTCTTAAACTGATATTCATAATAAGGTCTTTGGATGACCTATTGGTGAGACCTATACACCGTCAGATTTTAATGACTTGTCCACTCATGAAATTTCATCAGATTACAGTTTTGACGGTCGGTTAAGCATATCAATGTATGATAAATAAGATGAACGGATCAGAATGTTAAATCGATTTGTGTATGAGTGGCTATGGAGATCAAGGGGTTTAGTTTACTATGATCGGCTTGTTCAAAATCGAGGTGGACGGTTAGATATTCCTACCTAGCAATAATAGATCATTCTAATGGTCCGTCTATTGACTTAATTAAGTACACTAAGTTTTTAAAGTCTTAAAAGTGTCAGAATACGTATAAAAGTGTGACGTGTGTGTATGCGTATGAACGATGCGGCCTAAAATTTAAATTCTAACGTGTGAACTATAACACTCGTGTACCTACTCGTGTACTAAATTTTCGGGGTATTACAATAACACTCTAGGATTTCAGAATCATTTAAATTATAATTTAGCTAATTATTTAATAAATTAAATAACTTTAATATTGATAAATTAATATTAAATAATTCGTAGGGAATTTTAGTATGATCCCTTTATTAAAGTTGCTCAAAATAAACCTTATAATAGTGTAGAAGTATTAGATTTCACAAAACTCGTAAATTTACAATAATTACGAAAATGCCATCAATCAAACTTAAGTTATACCGCCATTTGTAAGTATTATAATTTCTGATGCTCAATTTAACACAAAACTTAATATATGAGTTTTATAGCACATTTTAGCCGTACACGTCGAATTTCAGCCCTTCGATCATCCTACAAATGCCCTAATAAAAAATTTGGTTATAAGTGGGCCATCGTAGCTCGAATCTGCCACCGTTTTCTCATCGACAGCTAATTTATTGTTGGCCACTTATTGGACGGAGGAGACTGCCTCAAACCATTGAAAATGGGCCCCAATTGCAAGTGGAGCACAGAAAATGCGTTACGTGCGGCGCACGTAATCAATGTAACAAGGAATTCTTTCTTCCTACGAAACCTCCAGCGGACGCTGTTACAGCATCCGCCTGCTGTCTATGGAGGGGCTCCATTGGATCATCAGGGTGGGCCCCATGGTTCGATCCACACTGTTCATTCAACTCCTCTCAAATGTATGACCCTCTGGATGATGTATTTCTGTACAACGTCGCTTATTCAATGTATGTCGAACCATCGTTTTCAACCAATACGAACTTAGATCACCAAGATCCGGGTCTTTGCAATGCATGGACATCCAAGATCGTTTATACTAGGGTTGTGTGGACCCCACCTACCTTTCCAACGATTCCCATGTGGCATTGGACGCAAGAAAGAAGAAACGAATCCCTCTTGAACTCGGAAACTCCAACCGCTCGTGTATCCTGTTACCACCGTGCTTAGTTATATAACCAACATATTCGTTCTTCCTCACTTTAGAAAAACGTTAGAGAGAAAGATAGAGAGAGAGAGAGGTAACATGAGAGAGAGAAAGGGAGCGTCTCCTACACATTGTTGCTGTTGCTGCTGCTGCTGGGACAGCATCCCAGGCTAAGAGAAGAAAAAGAAGGAGAAAGAAGAAAGAGAAGAAGGAAGAAAAAGAAAGAAGGAAAGAGAAAGAAAGAAGAAAGGAAGAAAGAAGAAGAAATTTTCTTTCTCTAACCGAGTTGACTCGCTGAGCTGACTCAGATTTGAGTTAGGGCTTGTTTGGAGCTTAGGAATCATCAAACAAGTGAGTGATTCATCTCAGAATTTCTACTTGATTTTTCTTTTCATAGGTTTGCTTTCCTTTGCATTCAATTTCCAGTTTTTCTTTAGTATTTCATGTAAGGGATCTTAGGTAAAGGTTTACCACTCAATCTCTTCCTTAACTAGGATTTTAGGGTTGTGTTTTGTTATTACGCATAATATGGATCCTAGGTAAGGGATACATCCATCTCCTATCTCTATCCTTAAAGTTCACCTACCAATTATCTTTTTCTTATGGAATTAATTTTATCAAGCTTTCCTTTTTAATGCACATGTCAGAATTCCATAACAATTCAACTTAGGATTTCATACAGGTGATGTCGCCAACATGCACCCCTAGATACACGTAGTATTCTCAAGATTCCACGTGACATTAGTCTTCTTCCTAATCGACAACAACTTAGGTTTAGATAATGTACAATACATAACTCTTGGAACAATCTTAGTTCTTCGTTAACACTAAACCTTACGCGATGACCTTCTCATATTCCTCGATTGACAATAACTAAATCAAGATAAAGAATTACTTGAATGAAGATAACACATGCATGGGGTGATTAGACTTGAGTTTGATATGCATTGTATGCTTGAAGAAGTGCTTCCATAACTCATAACATATATATACATTTATACACTACGATAGAACAGGAGCATGGTTGATTTAACTCCTGGACTGCATGGTTAATTTGCTACCCCGCTGTACCGGTTAAGTGAGCATGGTTGAATTGCGACAGGTTCCTAATGTTCAATGGCAACGAGTTCTGGTCGTTTCACTTATTGAGCATAGTTGATTTGCTCGGTTGGATCAGTGGTGCATGGTTGATTTGCCTACTGGCGTGCATGGTTGATTTGCCGCCTCGTTGTACCGGTAAGGTGAGTATGGTTGATTTGCGACAGGTTCCTAATGTTCAATGGCAGCGAGTTCCTAGACATTTATTGCTCTCACACGTATCATAACATACATGACATCATGATAATCATGTTCCATTTATAATAAATCATAAAGTGTATCAATCATAACCTCATTCTCGTATATTTCATACAATTCTATCCGTTGATGATTCGCATCCTATCTCTTATTAACTGGAATATTACCTGTGATGGAAATGACCTCACTGGGCTTTTTGGGCTTTTAGCTCACCGAAATCACCACAGTTCTTGCAGGTCTTTTGGAAGAAAAAAGACGTAGACGGAGCAGAGTATTCAGGTGGTCACGTGTAACTCAAAAACTAACCATAGTCAATTTATTTTGTAAAATTCAATGTAATAAGACATTAGTGGAAAAGAAACTTTATTTGGGATTTATTTTAGTTATGCGATGTGTGGAATAGAATCTCAAGGACTCTATGCTCGAATTTTCAATTCACACCCTGGAACTCGGGCTTTGAGTTGTTATACTTGGGTTCCGAATTTTGGGGTGTGACAATAACAGTGTGCGGAGTAACTCCAGACACAATCCAATTTCATGATGGGAAGTCCAATGCGTAGTGAGTAACTCTGCACGCTAAGTGTGCGGAGTAAACTCTGTGGGGCCCACCGTAATTTATGTATTTTATCCACTCCGTCCATCCATCTTAATAGATAATTTTAGGGCTATAACAAAAAAATTAAGCATATGAAAAGCTCAAGTGGACCACACCATGGAAAAAGTGCAAATTAAATGTTTACCATTGAAAAATTTTTGCGGGCAACTGAAGTTTTCGATCAAGCTGATATTTGAGTTTTCCCTTCATTCATGTCCATGTGATCTTATCAACAGGTTGGATGACAAATAAACATCACTATGGGGCCTATGAAGGTTTCAACGGTCGAAATCACTATTTCCACTGTTTCCTATGGCATGGTCCACTTGAGATTTGGATATGCTTAAACATTGGGCTCAACCCCTAAAATGAACTGGAAAAACATATGGACGGAATAGATAAAGTACATACATTCTAGGTGGGCCGAACAGAGCTTACTCCACACGATAACAGCGTGCAGAGTTACTTCGCATGTAATCCGATTTCATGATGGGAAGAGGATTGCGTAGTGAGTAACTCCGCACGCTTAAACTCTGTGGAGCCCACCGTTATTTATGTATTTTATCCACTTCGTCCATCCATCTTAACAGATAATTTTAGGACTGGAACAAAAAAGTTAAGCGTATGAAAAGCTCAAGTGGACCACACCATAGAAAAAGTGCAAACTAAATGTTTACCATTGAAAAATTTTCGGGGGCCACAGAAGTTTTAGATCAACCTGATATTTGAGTTTTCCCTACATCCATGTCCATGTGATCTTATGAACAGGTTGGATGACAAATAAACATCACTCTAGGGCCTGGGAAGGTTTCAACAGTCGAAATCATTATTTCCACTATTTCCTGTGGCATGGTCCACTTGACATTTGGATATGCTTAAACTTTGGGCTCAACCCCTAAAATGAGCTGGAAAAACATATGGATGGAATAGATAAAGCACATACATTCTAGGTGGGCCCGATAGAGTTTACTCCGTATCATAAGAGCGTGTGGAGGTACTTCGCACGCAATCCAATTTCATGATGCGAAGCGAATTGCGTAGTGAGTAACTCCCTATGCTGAGCGTGCGGAGTAAACTATGTGGGGCCCACCATGATTTAGGTATTTTATCCACTCCATCCATCCATCTTAACAGATAATTTTAGGGCTGGAACAAAAAATTTAAGCATATGAAAAGCTCAAAGTGGACCACACCATAGAAAAAGTGTAAACTAAATGTTTACCATTGAAAAATTTTCGGGGGCTACAGAAGTTTTGGATCAAGCTGATATTTGAGTTTTCCTTTCATCCATTTCCATGTGATCTTATGAACAGGTTGGATGACAAATAAACATCACTGTGGGGCCTGGGATGGTTTCAACGGTCGAAATCGTTATTTTCACTATTTCCTGTGGCATGGTCCACTTGACATTTGGATATGCTTAAACTTTGGGCTCAACCCCCAAAATGAGCTTGAAAAACATACGGATGGAATCGATAAAGCACATACATTCAAGGTGGGCCCCACATGATAAGAGAGTGCCAATTTCAAGATGGGAAGCGGATTGCATAGTTGTTAGAACTAGAAAAATGCTCCGCGTGGGACATCTTTCCGAGATGTGGTGTTTTGTTGCTCTGGGGTTCTGAGTAATAGAAACATTCGTAGACAATCGCAAACATTCACAGAAGTACACAAGAGAAGAGATATTGCAAGGCGAATTTTATTCCAGAGATCCTGAGATCATGTACATTCCAGGCCGTGCTCTGGCACGAGCCCTTAATTACATCGAATGATCGATGACCCTTGATTAAAAGGCAAAAGACTAGTCAGCGGGGACTATGGTCTCAGAGTTCATGGTCGCGGAGACCTGTATTTGTATGGTCGCGGAGACCTGTATTTGTATGGTCATGGAGACCTGTATTTGTATGGTTTTGTTATGGACTAATCCATCTTTGTACAAGTCGAATGTCTATGGCCCATGTTTTGACCGGAGATCCGGGCTGAGACTATCAGGGTTTATGGCCGGGAAGGACGACTCTGGGCCCGCGCCTGTCAATGTATGGACAGGTGACCTCGGGACGTCTATTCCACAGTTGTGTGTACCTGGGCAACTCAACCAGCGGATGCCGTTTGGATGGGTAGGGCATTGACCGTTCTTGAAGTGTCAGTCTTTAACAAATTGTGTGTGATAGTTTAGAACTCTCCTGGTATGGTTTATCGTGTTAACCATAGTCCCTTTTGCTTAGTCCGGACCTGAATCCGGGTCATACTATGATAGTACATGTAATGATGATGCATCAGTATGGTTATGGGCGCTGGCGGCCTCTTTTTGGGAGGATTGCTCCATTCAGCTCGTTGGATCGGATCGAACTTCGAAGGCTTGTATTCTGCTCACTGGGTGGCCCGGATGGGTCATTTGACTGCTCCATTGCGTTCGGAACGCTCGAAATACCCAAAATAGGCCCAAACGGGGCTCAAAAACGTCATAAAATGAGGATTTAAAGGTGCTGGAATGAACGCTTGAAGTGCTGATTTTTGCGATCCGCTGGCCTGATTTTACTGACGCGCCGGGGCCAGCGCGTCCAAAAATGATTGTTAAAAATTCTCTATTTTCATGATGCGCTAGGCTATTTTTCCGACGCGCTGGGGCCAGTGTGTTGAGCTCTTAATTGTGCATATTCTAACCCCAATTCATCACTCATTATGCATGGTTTTCATAATTTAAAGGCTAATCTAATGCATAGTTTTGTGGTTGTAGGAATGAGAGTTGCTTTGCTCAAATTGATGATGGAAAGGGGTCATTTGGAGCCTTTGATGAAGGCCCAAGGTGGACCAAAGAAAGAAGAAAGCAAAGAGAGAGGAAGGAGAGAAGAATAAAAAGAAGAAAAAAAAGCCAAATTGGGTCCGACCGGTCAAGACCGGTCGGATGCACTCCCTGGAACAAGGCCAGCCTTGTCCGACCGGTCATGACCGGTCGGCCAGCCCTGTCCGACCGGTCGTGACTGATCGGCCATGAAAATTCTGAGTTGCAGATTCCAGACAGCAGACCATTCCCATTTCTGACTTTTCAGACCAGTTTTCTGGGCCCATCTTAATGATATTTGGAAATCCAACACATCCATGTCGAAGAGGAGCTCGACGCCGAACTAACCCAAGTGGTTTCGTGTCGATCGGAGCTACGGATTGATCGTGGTGGCCAAAACAATACGAACTGTCTAGAAAGTTTCAGATTTCGCTGTTCCACTCTGGGCCGGTCCAGGTGACCCATCATTGATGATATGAAGAATCTACTTTGACCATCTTTTAGACCACATCCATATATGAATAACCACAAAAGTTTCAGATCAAAAGGATGTGTGGTTTGATCGTACCGGTTGAAGAAAGATGGACCATCCAGAAAGATCCAACTGCGCAGAGTTTATAAAAGCCCTAATTGTTCTAATTTTCGGACCACATTCTGGGATTGTTTTGGACAATCTAATCCGTCTATCATGTAGAGGAGGAAGTTTTCTACTAATGTTCCAAATTTGGGATCAATCCGACGTCTATACACTCCGGAGCGTTGGAAGCAAGATGACTGGTTCTGAAGGTACCCGAAGTGTGCGATTTTGAGAGACGGTCGGTGATGTGATTGGTGGGCCCATCCAGAGGACAATCTAAATCATCTATGAGGAAGATCACATCACAAGGAAGCTACAAATCAAATTTGAAGGCAATCCAACCATTGGTTAAGCCGTACCAAGCGAAACAAATTCTGCTATGTTGCTGTACTATTGCTGCACTATAAAAGGAGGTGCTCTCTTCTATTCCAAGGCAACCAAGGACGTGGGGAGCAAGGAGTTCAAGTCATAGGAGGCTTCCTAGCCTCCTCCAGCTAGTTTTTCTTCCTTTTCTTAGTTCTAGTTTTATTTTTAATATGCTTTTCATTAGCTAATCTCTTAGCTAGAGCTAAGAGGTGAACCTTATAGTTTTCTTAGATTGTTTAATTCGTTTTATTGGTTTTAAGATTGGTATTCATGATTATGAACTATGGTTTGAAGTTTATACAAGTTTTAAGTAGTTTTTCTTAGTCTTATGATGACTCATGGATGTTTGGGAGAATTACTTAAATTCTTAATTGGTTTGCATCAGCCTAGACCTGTATGATCCGAGGAATTGGAGTGCGCTCTAGTACTATGATCTTCATGTGGGGACTTCCTACCAAAGTTCTACTTTTCTAAATTTCTGTAATATGTATGGATTGTGCATGTGATTTGAATCAAGTTCAAATCATGATCTAGCCTTGTCTTGTGACAGGACTTGAGGATGTTTATGATTGTGAACTGAACCTTTTGGAATGGGGAATGACCTATGCAATTGAGCATGCTCAGCTCAGCCTACATTGAGTGAATCTTATGCATTGAACTTACATATGACAGATTGTTTGGTTTAACAGCTCTATCATCCGACTAGATAGATCTTAATATCGATTCTAGTTGAGAAAGTGAGAAACCATAGCGAATTATGCATCTAAGGAGAGCTATAAATGGATCCTTGATGCTCTAGTTATCTTTCCATTATCAGATTTTCTATTTTATGTTAAAAATCAATTTCACAAACCTCTTTGATTCTAGTTATTTGGATAGTTTGAATTGTTTTACTTCCTTCCCTGTGGATCGACCTCGGTCTTACCGAGATTATTACTACATCGTAACCCTACACTTGGGGAAGCGAACACAGTGCTTCCGAAAATAACTTCATTTAGGAATGGGCATTTTTCTGATCCGCTGGCCTATTTTGCGATGCGCTGGGGCCAGTGCGTCCAAAAATGATAAGTTTTAAGATGTTGATTTATTTGATCCGCCGAGGGTTTTTCCTGATGCGCTGGATCATTTTTGTGATGCGCTGGGGCCAGCGCGTCAAAAAAGATGACTTGTAAGTTATTTCATCTCTGGACCTGTTATGGTCAAAGATTCGATTTCCGGCGAGGGGATCCGGCAATCGGAAAAGGGTTCCGGCGATAGGAAAAAGGTTTTCCGGGGAGGAGGTTTGGCTCTCTCTCTCTCTGAATCGTGCAAATGAGGTGGTGGGAGTGGGTATTTATAAGTAAAGTCGTCCAATAGGAGGTTGACACGTGTAGCGCGTCGAGAAAATAGGTCGGCGCGTCGATAAAGTCACTCGGCGCGTCTCAAAATGGTTGAGTTCGGAAGCTGATTTTCAGGATGCGCTAGCTGTCAGTGCGTCTTGAAATTGGTTGAATTTTTGGATGCGCTGGGCAAATTTTTGGACGCGCTGAGGGCAGTGCGTCCTGAAATTCATTTTCTGATAATGATTGAATTTCATGATGCGCCGGGTGAATTTCTCGACGCGCTGGAGGCAGTGCGTCCTGAAATTCGCTTCATGAAAGCCGTCTGAATTTCTTGATGCGCTGGAGGACTTTCTGGACGCGCTGGAGGCAGTGCGTCCTGAAATTCATTTTCTGAAAATGATTGAATTTCATGATACGCTGGCCGTGGATTTTCTCGATGCCCCGACGTACTCGTGCTTAACAAAATTGGGTTTTGCAAAACGAAGGGCTTGTGGGGCCCTCCTTGCGATGAATGTCGATGCACTGGCTCTATTTCTTCATAATTGAGGTATCCCTCTCAAATTTGGAGGGTTTTGATCATGATGACCGGTGGGGTCCACCACTGGCCCAAAATCTCGCTTTTTTTGTTAAGTCTAATGCGTATTGTGATTTTAACGAGATTTCCGATGCACTGGCCCTAAATCCAATCAAGTGATGATTTGGGCACTCGGAATCATTATTTCGAGGAACCTCACTTTTGGGACCCCAACAATAGTGAATAACTCCGCACGCTAAGCGGATTGCGTCGTGAGTAACTTCGCATGCTAAGCGTGCGGAGAAAACTCTGTGGGGCCCACCATGATTTATGTATTTTATCCACTCCGTCCATCCATCTTAACAGATAATATTAGGGTGGGAACAAAAAAATTAAGCATATGAAAAGCTCAAGTGGACCACACCATAGAAAACGTGTAAACTAAATGTTTACCATTGAAACATTTTCAGGGGCCCAAAGATTTTTAGTCAAGCTGATATTTGAGTTTTCACTTCATCCATGTCCATGTGATCTTATGAACAGGTTCGATGAGAAATGAACATCATTGTCGGGCCTGGGAAGGTTTCAACAGTCGAAATCATTATTTCCACTGTTTGCTGTGGCATGGTCCACTTGAGATTTGGATATGCTTAAACATTGGGCTCAACCCCTAAAATGAGCTGGAAAAACATATGGACAGAATAGATAAAGCACATACATTCTAGGTGGGCCCAACAGAGCTTACTCCACACGATAACAGCGAGCGGAGTTACTCCGCATGCAATCCGATTTCATGATGAGAAGAAGATTGCGTAGTGAGTAACTCCGCACGCTAAGCTTGTGGAGTAAACTTTGTGGGGCCCACCGTAAACTTTGAGGGGCCCACCGTTATTTATGTATTTTATCCACTCCGTCCATCCATCTTAACCGATAATTTTAGGGCTAGAATAAAAAAATTAAGCATATGAAAAGCTCAAGTGGACCACACCATAGAAAACGTGTAAACTAAATGTTTACCATTGAAACATTTTCAGGGGCCCAAAGATTTTTAGTCAAGCTGATATTTGAGTTTTCACTTCATCCATGTCCATGTGATCTTATGAACAGGTTCGATGAGAAATGAACATCATTGTTGGGCCTGGGAAGGTTTCAACAGTCGAAATCATTATTTCCACTGTTTGCTGTGGCATGGTCCACTTGAGATTTGGATATGCTTAAACATTGGGCTCAACCCCTAAAATGAGCTGGAAAAACATATGGACAGAATAGATAAAGCACATACATTCTAGGTGGGCCCAACAGAGCTTACTCCACACGATAACAGCGAGCGGAGTTACTCCGCATGCAATCCGATTTCATGATGAGAAGAAGATTGCGTAGTGAGTAACTCCGCACGCTAAGCTTGTGGAGTAAACTTTGTGGGGCCCACCGTAAACTTTGAGGGGCCCACCGTTATTTATGTATTTTATCCACTCCGTCCATCCATCTTAACCGATAATTTTAGGGCTAGAATAAAAAAATTAAGCATATGAAAAGCTCAAGTGGACCACACCAAAGAAAAAGTGTAAACTAAATGTTTACCATTGACAAATTTTCAGGGGACACAGAAGTTTTGGATTGAGCTAATTTTTGAATTTTCCCTACATCCATGTCCATGTGATCTTATGAACAGGTTGGATGACAAATAAACATCACTATGGGGCCTGGGAAGGTTTAAATGGTCGAAATCATTATTTCGACTGTTTCTTGGGGCATGGTCCACTAAAGATTTGGATATGCTTAAACATTGGGCTCAACCCCTAAAATGAGCTGGAAAAGCATATGGACGGAATAGCTAAAGCACATACAGTCTAGGTGGGCCCAACAGAGCTTACTCCACAAGATAACAGCGTGCGGAGTTACTCCGCATGCAATCCGATTTATTGATGGGAAGAGGATTGCGTAGTCAGTAACTCCGCACCCTAAGTGTGCGGAGTAAACTCTATGGGGCCCACCATTATTTATGTATTTTATCCACTCCGTCCACCCATCTTAACAGATAATTTTAGGGCTGGAACAAAAAATTTAAGCATATGAAAAGATGAAGTGCACCACACCATCGAAAAAGTGTAAACTGAATGTTTACCGATGAAAAATTTTCAGGGGCCACAGAAGTTTTGGACCAAGCTGATATTTGAGTTTACCCTTCATCCATATCCATGTGATCTTATGAGCAGGTTGAATGACAAATAAACATCACTGTAGGGCCTGGGAAGTTTTCAACGGTCGAAATCGTTATTTCCACTGTTTCATGTGGCATGGTCCACTTGACATTTGGATATGCTTAAACTTAAGGCACAACCCCTAAAATGAACTAGAAAAACATATGGACAGAATAGATAAGGCACATACACTCTTGGTGGGCCCAACAGAGCTTACTCCACACGATAACAGCGTGCAGAGTTACTCCGCATGCAATCCGATTTCGTGATGGGAAGTGGATTGCGTAGTGAGTAACTCCGCACGCCTAGCACGGGAAGTAAACTCTATGGGGCCCACCATTATTTATGTGTTTTATCCACTCCGTCCATCCAACCTAACACATAATTTTAGGGTTGGAACAAAAAAATTAAGCATATGAAAAGCTCAAGTGGCCCACACCATAGAAAAATTGTAAACTAAATGTTTACCATTGAAAAATTTTCAGCAGCCACAGAAGTTTTAGGTCAAGCTGATATTTGAGTTTTCCATTCATCCATGTCCATGTGATCTTATGAACAGGTTGGAGGACAAATAAACATCACTATGGGGCCTGGGAAGGTTACAACGGTCGAAATCATTATTTCCACTGTTTGCTGTGGCATGGTCCACTTGAGATTTGGATATGCTTAAACATTGGGCTCAACCCCTAAAATGAGCGGGAAAAACATATCGATGCAATAGATAAAGCACATATATTCAAGGATGGCCCAACAAAGCTTACTCCACACGGTAACAGCGTGCGGAGTTACTGCGCAAGCAATTCGATTTCATGATGGGAAGAGGATTGCGTAGTGAGTAACTCCGCACGCTAAGCATGGGTAGTAAACTATATGGGGCCCACCGTCATTTATGTATTTTATCCACTCCGTCCATCCATCTTAACAGATAATTTTAGGGCTAGAACCAAAAAATTAAGCATATGAAAAGCTAAAGTGGACCACACCATAGAAAAAGTGTAAACTAAATGTTCACCGTTGAAAAAATTTCAGGGGCCACAGAAGTTTTGGATCAAGCTGATATTTGAGTTTTCCCTTCATGCATGTCCTTGTGATCTTATGAACAGGTTCGATGACCAATAAACATCACTGTGGGGCCTGGGAAGGTTTCAACCGTCGTAATTATTATTTCCAATGTTTCCTGTGGCATGGTCCACTTGAGATTTGGATATGCTTAAACATTTTGCTCAACCCCTAAAATGAGCTGGAAAAACAAATGGACGGAATAGATAAAGCGCATACATTCTAGGTGGGCCCAACAGAGCTTAATCCACACGATAACAGCATGCAGAGTTACTCCGCATGCAATCCGATTTCATGATGGGAAGACGATTGCGTAGCGAGTAACTCCGCGCGCTAAGCATGGGGATTAAACTTTGTGGGGACCACCGTTAGTCATGTTTTTTATCCACTCCGTTCATCCATCTTAACAGATAATTTTAGGGCTGGAATAAAAAAATGAGGCATATGAAAACCTCAAGTGGCCCAAACCATAGAAAAAGTGTAAACTAAATGTTTACCATTGAAAAATTTTAGAGGCCACAGAAGTTTTGGATCAAGCAGATATTTGAGTTTTCCCTTCATCCATGTGCATGTGATCTTATGAACAGGTTGGATGACAAATAAACATCACTGTGGGGCCTGGGAAGGTTTCAACGGTCGAAATCATTATTTCCACTGTTTCCTATGGCAAGGTCCATTTGAGATTTGGATATGCTTAAACATTGGGCTCAACCCCTAAGATGAGCTGGAAAAACATATCGACGGTATAGATAAAGCACATACATTCTAGGTGGGCTCAACAGAGCTTACTCCACACGATAACAGCGTGCAGAGTTACTCCGCATGCAATCCGATTTCAGGATGGGAAGAGGATTGTGTAGTGAGTAACTCAGCACGCTAAGCATGGGGAGTAAACTCCGTGGGGCCGACCGTTATTTATGTATTTTATCCACTCCGTCCATTAATCTTAAGAGATAATTTTAGGGCTGGAACAAAAAAATTAAGCATATGAAAAGCTCAAGTGGGCCACACCATAAAAAAAGTGTCAACTAAATGTTTAACATTGAAAAAATTTCAGGGGCCACAGAAGTTTTGGATCAAGCTGATATTTGAGTTTTCCCTTCATCCATGTCCGTGTGATCATATGAACAGGTTGGATGATAAATAAAAATCACTAAGGGGCCTATGAAGGTTTCAACGGTCGAAATCATTGTTTCCACTGTTTCTTACGGCATGGCCCACTTGAGATTTGGATATGCTTAAACGTTGGGCTCAACCCCTAAAATGAGCTGGAAAAACATATGGATGGAATAGATAAGCACATACATTCTAGGTGGGCCCAACAAAGCCACACGATAACAGCGTGCAGAGTTATTCCGCATGCAACCTGATTTCATGATGGGAAGAGGATTACGTAGTGAGTAACTCCGCACGCTAAGCAAGGGGAGTAAACTCTGTGGGGCCCACCGTTATTTATCTATTTTATCGACTCGTCCATCCATCTTAACAGATAATTTTTGGGCTGGAAACAAAAAATTAAGCATATGAAAAGCTCAAGTGGACCACACCATAGAAAAAGTGTAAACTAAATGTTTACCATTGAAAAATTTTCACGGGCCACAGAAGTTTTGGATCAAGCTGATATTTGAGTTTTCCCTTCATCCATGTCCATGTGATCTTATGAACAGGTTAGATGACAAATAAACGCCACTGTGGGGCCTGGGAAGGTTACAACGGTCGAAATCATTATTTCCACTGTTTGCTGTGGCATGGTCCACTTGAGATTTGGATACGCTTAAACATTGCGCTCAACCCTAAAATGAGCTGGAAAAACATATGGATGGAATAGATAAAGCACATACATTCTTAGTGGGCCCAACAAAGCTTACTCCACACGATAACAGAGTGCGGAGTTACTCCGCATGCAATCCGATTTCATGATGGGAAGAGGATTGCGTAGTGAGTTACTCCGCACGCTAAGCATGGGGAGTAAACTCTGTGGGGCCCATCGTTATTTATGTATTTTATCCACTCCGTCCATCTATCTTAACAGAGAATTTTAGGGCTGGAACAAAAGAAATAAAGCATATGAAAAGCTCAAGTGGACCGCACCATAGAAAAAATGTAAACTTAAAGTTTACCATTGAAAAATTTTCAGGGGCCACAGAAGTTTTGGATCAAGCTAATATTTGAGTTTTCCATTCATCCATGTCCATGTGATCTTATGAACAGGTTCGATGACAAATAAATATCACTGTGGGGCCTGGGAAGGTTTCAACGGTCGAAATAATTAGTTCCACTGTTTCTTGTGGCGTGGTCCACTTGAGATTTGGATATGCTTAAACATTGGGCTCAACCCCTAAAATGAGCTGAAAAGACATATGGATGGAATAGATAAAGCACATACATTCTAGGTGGGCCCAATAGAGCTTACTCCACACGATAACACCATGCAGAGTTACTTTGCATGCAATCCTATTTCATGATGGGAAGACAATCGCGGGGATTTAACTCTATGGGGCCCACCGTTAGTTATGTGTTTTATCCACTCCGTTCATCCATCTTAACAGATGATTTTAGGGCTGGAACAAAAAAATTAGGCATAAGAAAACCACAAGTGGCCCAAACCATAGAAAAAGTGTAAACTAAATGTTTACCATTGAAAAAATTTCAGGGGCCACAGAAGTTTTGGATCAAGCTGATATTTGAGTCCTCCCTACATCCATGTCCATGTGATCTTATGAACAGGTTGGATGACAAATAAACATCACTGTGGGGCTTGGGTAGGTTACAACGGTCAAAATCATTATTTCCACCGTTTGCTGTGGCATGGTCCACTTGAGATTTGGATATGCTTAAACATTGGGCTCAACCCCTAAAATGAGCGGGAAAAACATATCGATGCAATAGATAAAGCACATATATTCAAGGATGGCCCAACAAAGCTTACTCCACACGGTAACAGCGTGCAGAGTTACTCCGCAAGCAATTCGATTTCATGATGGGAAGAGGATTGCGTAGTGAGTAACTCCGCACGCTAAGCATGGGTAGTAAACTCTATGGGGTCCACCGTCATTTATGAATTTTAACCACTCCGTCTATCCATCTTAACAGATAATTTTAGGGCTGGAACCAAAAAATTAAGCATATGAAAAGCTAAAGTGGACCACACCATAGAAAAAGTGTAAACTAAATGTTCACCGTTGAAAAAATTTCAGGGGCCACAGAAGTTTTGGATCAAGCTGATATTTGAGTTTTCCCTTCATGCATGTCCTTGTGATCTTATGAACAGGTTCGATGACCAATAAACATCACTGTGGGGCCTGGGAAGGTTTCAACCGTCGTAATTATTATTTCCAATGTTTCCTGTGGCATGGTCCACTTGAGATTTGGATATGCTTAAACATTTTGCTCAACCCTTAAAATGAGCTGGAAAAACAAATGGACGGAATAGATAAAGCACATTCATTCGAGGGGGGCCCAACAGAGCTTACTCCACACGATAACAGCATGCAGAGTTACTCCGCATGCAATCCGATTTCATGATGGGAAGACGATTGCGTAGCGAGTAACTCCGCACGCTAAGCATGGGGATTAAACTTTGTGGGGACCACCGTTAGTTATGTTTTTTATCCACTCCGTTCATCCATCTTAACAGATAATTTTAGGGCTGGAATAAAAAAATGAGGCATATGAAAACCTCAAGTGGCCCAAACCATAGAAAAAGTGTAAACTAAATGTTTACCATTGAAAAAATTTTAGAGGCCACAGAAGTTTTGGATCAAGCAGATATTTGAGTTTTCCCTTCGTCCATGTGCATGTGATCTTATGAACAGGTTGGATGACGAATAAACATCACTGTGGGGCCTGGGAAGGTTTCAACGGTCGAAATCATTATTTCCACTGTTTCCTGTGGCAAGGTCCATTTGAGATTTGGATATGCTTAAACATTGGGCTCAACCCCTAAGATGAGCTGGAAAAACATATCGACGGTATAGATAAAGCACATACATTCAAGGTAGGCTCAACAGAGCTTACTCCACACGATAACAGCGTGCGGAGTTACTCCGCATGCAATCCGATTTCAGGATGGGAAGAGGATTGCGTAGTGAGTAACTATGCACGCTAAGCATGGGGAGTAAACTCCGTGGGGCCGACCGTTATTTATGTAATTTATCCACTCCGTCCATTAATCTTAAGAGATAATTTTAGGGCTGGAACAAAAAAATTAAGCATATGAAAAGCTCAAGTGGGCCACACCATAAAAAAAGTGTCAACTAAATGTTTACCATTGAAAAAATTTCAGGGGCCACAGAAGTTTTGGATCAAGCTGATATTTGTGTTTTCCCTTCATCCATGTCCGTGTGATCATATGAACAGGTTGGATGATAAATAAAAATCACTAAGGGGCCTATGAAGGTTTCAACGGTCGAAATCATTGTTTCCACTGTTTCTTACGGCATGGCCCACTTGAGATTTGGATATGCTTAAACGTTGGGCTCAACCCCTAAAATGAGCTGGAAAAACATATGGATGGAATAGATAAAACACATACATTCTAGGTGGGCCCAACAAAGCTTACTCCACACGATAACATCGTGCAGAGTTATTCCGCATGCAACCCGATTTCATGATGGGAAGAGGATTACGTAGTGAGTAACTCCGCACGCTAAGCATGGGGAGTAAACTCTGTGGGGCCCACCGTTATTTATCTATTTTATCGACTCATCCATCCATCTTAACAGATAATTTTAGGGCTGGATACAAAAAATTAAGCATATGAAAAGCTCAAGTGGACCACACCATAGAAAAAGTGTAAACTAAATGTTTACCATTGAAAAATTTTCAGGGGCCACAGAAGTTTTGGATCAAGCTGATATTTGAGTTTTCCCTTCATCCATGTCCATGTGATCTTATGAACAGGTTGGATGACAAATAAACGTCACTGTGGGACCTGGGAAGGTTACAACGGTCGAAATCATTATTTCCACTGTTTGCTGTGGCATAGTCCACATGAGATTTGGATACGCTTAAACATTGCGCTCAACCCCTAAAATGAGCTGGAAAAACATATGGATGGAATAGATAAAGCACATACATTCTTAGTGGGCCCAACAAAGCTTACTCCACACGATAACAGAGTGCGGAGTTACTCCGCATGCAATCCGATTTCATGATGGGAAGAGGATTGCGTAGTGAGTTACTCCGCACGCTAAGCATGGGGAGTAAACTCTGTGGAGCCCATAGTTATTTATGTATTTTATCCACTCCGTCCATCTATCTTAACAGAGAATTTTAGGGCTGGAACAAAAAAAATAAAGCATATGAAAAGCTCAAGTGGACCGCACCATAGAAAAAATGTAAACTTAAAGTTTACCATTGAAAAATTTTCAGGGGCCACAGAAGTTTTGGATCAAGCTGATATTTGAGTTTTCCATTCATCCATGTCCATGTGATCTTATGAACAGGTTCGATGACAAATAAATATCACTGTGGGGCCTGGGAAGGTTTCAATGGTCGAAATAATTAGTTCCACTGTTTCTTGTGGCATGGTCCACTTGAGATTTGGATATGCTTAAACATTGGGCTCAACCCCTAAAATGAGCTGAAAAAACATATGGATGGAATAGATAAAGCACATACAATCTAGGTGGGCCCAATAGAGCTTACTCCACACGATAACACCGTGTAGAGTTACTCTGCATGCAATCCGATTTCATGATGGGAAGACGATCGCGAAGTGAGTAACTCCGCACGCTAAGCATGGGGATTTAACTCTGTGGGGCCCACCGCTAGTTATGTGTTTTATCCACTCCGTTCATCCATCTTAACAGATAATTTTAGGGCTGGAACAAAAAAATTGGGCATAAGAAAACCACAAGTGGCCCAAACCATAGAAAAAGTGTAAACTAAATGTTTACCATTGAAAAACTTTCAAGGGCCACAGAAGTTTTGGATGAAGCTGATATTTGAGTCCTCCCTACATCCATGTCCATGTGATCTTATGAACAGGTTGGATGACAAATAAACATCACTGTGGGGCTTGGGAAGGTTACAACGGTCAAAATCATTATTTCCACTGTTTGCTGTGGCATGGTCCACTTGAGATTTGGATATGCTTAAACATTGGGCTCAACCCCTAAAATGAGTGGGAAAAACATATCGATGCAATAGATAAAGCACATATATTCAAGGATGGCCCAACAAAGCTTACTCCACACGGTAACAGCGTGCAGAGTTACTCCGCAAGCAATTCGATTTCATGATGGGAAGAGGATTGCGTAGTGAGTAACTCCGCACGCTAAGCATGGGTAGTAAACTCTATGGGGTCCACCGTCATTTATGAATTTTAACCACTCCGTCGATCCATCTTAACAGATAATTTTAGGGCTGGAACCAAAAAATTAAGCATATGAAAAGCTAAAGTGGACCACACCATAGAAAAAGTGTAAACTAAATGTTCACCGTTGAAAAACTTTCAGGGGCCACAGAAGTTTTGGATCAAGCTGATATTTGAGTTTTCCCTTCATGCATGTCCTTGTGATCTTATGAACAGGTTCGATGACCAATAAACATCACTGTGGGGCCTGGGAAGGTTTCAACCGTCGTAATTATTATTTCCAATGTTTCCTGTGGCATGGTCCACTTGAGATTTGGATATGCTTAAACATTTTGCTCAACCCTTAAAATGAGCTGGAAAAACAAATGGACGGAATAGATAAAGCACATACATTCGAGGGGGGCCCAACAGAGCTTACTCCACACGATAACAGCATGCAGAGCTACTCCGCATGCAATCCGATTTCATGATGGGAAGACGATTGCGTAGCGAGTAACTCCGCACGCTAAGCATGGGGATTAAACTTTGTGGGGACCACCGTTAGTTATGTTTTTTATCCACTCCGTTCATCCATCTTAACAGATAATTTTAGGGCTGGAATAAAAAAATGAGGCATATGAAAACCTCAAGTGGCCCAAACCATAGAAAAAGTGTAAACTAAATGTTTACCATTGAAAAAATTTTAGAGGCCACAGAAGTTTTGGATCAAGCAGATATTTGAGTTTTCCCTTCGTCCATGTGCATGTGATCTTATGAACAGGTTGGATGACGAATAAACATCACTGTGGGGCCTGGGAAGGTTTCAACGGTCGAAATCATTATTTCCACTGTTTCCTGTGGCAAGGTCCATTTGAGATTTGGATATGCTTAAACATTGGGCTCAACCCCTAAGATGAGCTGGAAAAACATATCGACGGTATAGATAAAGCACATACATTCTAGGTAGGGCTCAACAGAGCTTACTCCACACGATAACAGCGTGCGGAGTTACTCCGCATGCAATCCGATTTCATGATGGGAAGAGGATTGCGTAGTGAGTAACTCCGCACGCTAAGCATGGGGAGTAAACTCTGTGGGGCCCACCGTTATTTATGTCTTTATCCACTCCGTCCATCTATCTTAACAGATAATTTTAGGGCTGGAACAAAAAAATTAAGCATATGAAAAGCTCAAGTGGGCCACACCATAGAAAAAAGTGTCAACTAAATGTTTACCATTGAAAAAATTTCAGGGGCCACAGAAGTTTTGGATCAAGCTGATATTTGAGTTTTCCCTTCATCCATGTCCGTGTGATCATTATGAACAGGTTGGATGATAAATAAAAATCACTAGGGGGCCTATGGAAGGTTTCAACGGTCGAAATCATTATTTCCACTGTTTCCTGTGGCATGGTCCACTTGAGATTTGGATATGCTTAAACATTGGGCTCAACCCCTAAAATGAGCTGGAAAAACATATGGATGGAATAGATAAAACACATACATTCTAGGTGGGCCCAACAAAGCTTACTCCACACGATAACATCGTGCAGAGTTATTCCGCATGCAACCCGATTTCATGATGGGAAGAGGATTACGTAGTGAGTAACTCCGCACGCTAAGCATGGGGAGTAAACTCTGTGGGGCCCACCGTTATTTAGCTATTTTATCGACTCATCCATCCATCTTAACAGATAATTTTAGGGCTGGATACAAAAAATTAAGCATATGAAAAGCTCAAGTGGACCACACCATAGAAAAAGTGTAAACTAAATGTTCACCGTTGAAAAAATTTCAGGGGCCACAGAAGTTTTGGATCAAGCTGATATTTGAGTTTTCCCTTCATGCATGTCCTTGTGATCTTATGAACAGGTTCGATGACCAATAAACATCACTGTGGGGCCTGGGAAGGTTTCAACCGTCGTAATTATTATTTCCAATGTTTCCTGTGGCATGGTCCACTTGAGATTTGGATATGCTTAAACATTTTGCTCAACCCTTAAAATGAGCTGGAAAAACAAATGGACGGAATAGATAAAGCACATACATTCGAGGGGGGCCCAACAGAGCTTACTCCACACGATAACAGCATGCAGAGTTACTCCGCATGCAATCCGATTTCATGATGGGAAGACGATTGCGTAGCGAGTAACTCCGCACGCTAAGCATGGGGATTAAACTTTGTGGGGACCACCGTTAGTTATGTTTTTTATCCACTCCGTTCATCCATCTTAACAGATAATTTTAGGGCTGGAATAAAAAAATGAGGCATATGAAAACCTCAAGTGGCCCAAACCATAGAAAAAGTGTAAACTAAATGTTTACCATTGAAAAAATTTTAGAGGCCACAGAAGTTTTGGATCAAGCAGATATTTGAGTTTTCCCTTCGTCCATGTGCATGTGATCTTATGAACAGGTTGGATGACGAATAAACATCACTGTGGGGCCTGGGAAGGTTTCAACGGTCGAAATCATTATTTCCACTGTTTCCTGTGGCAAGGTCCATTTGAGATTTGGATATGCTTAAACATTGGGCTCAACCCCTAAGATGAGCTGGAAAAACATATCGACGGTATAGATAAAGCACATACATTCAAGGTAGGCTCAACAGAGCTTACTCCACACGATAACAGCGTGCGGAGTTACTCCGCATGCAATCCGATTTCAGGATGGGAAGAGGATTGCGTAGTGAGTAACTATGCACGCTAAGCATGGGGAGTAAACTCCGTGGGGCCGACCGTTATTTATGTAATTTATCCACTCCGTCCATTAATCTTAAGAGATAATTTTAGGGCTGGAACAAAAAAATTAAGCATATGAAAAGCTCAAGTGGGCCACACCATAAAAAAAGTGTCAACTAAATGTTTACCATTGAAAAAATTTCAGGGGCCACAGAAGTTTTGGATCAAGCTGATATTTGTGTTTTCCCTTCATCCATGTCCGTGTGATCATATGAACAGGTTGGATGATAAATAAAAATCACTAAGGGGCCTATGAAGGTTTCAACGGTCGAAATCATTGTTTCCACTGTTTCTTACGGCATGGCCCACTTGAGATTTGGATATGCTTAAACGTTGGGCTCAACCCCTAAAATGAGCTGGAAAAACATATGGATGGAATAGATAAAACACATACATTCTAGGTGGGCCCAACAAAGCTTACTCCACACGATAACATCGTGCAGAGTTATTCCGCATGCAACCCGATTTCATGATGGGAAGAGGATTACGTAGTGAGTAACTCCGCACGCTAAGCATGGGGAGTAAACTCTGTGGGGCCCACCGTTATTTATCTATTTTATCGACTCATCCATCCATCTTAACAGATAATTTTAGGGCTGGATACAAAAAATTAAGCATATGAAAAGCTCAAGTGGACCACACCATAGAAAAAGTGTAAACTAAATGTTTACCATTGAAAAATTTTCAGGGGCCACAGAAGTTTTGGATCAAGCTGATATTTGAGTTTTCCCTTCATCCATGTCCATGTGATCTTATGAACAGGTTGGATGACAAATAAACGTCACTGTGGGACCTGGGAAGGTTACAACGGTCGAAATCATTATTTCCACTGTTTGCTGTGGCATAGTCCACATGAGATTTGGATACGCTTAAACATTGCGCTCAACCCCTAAAATGAGCTGGAAAAACATATGGATGGAATAGATAAAGCACATACATTCTTAGTGGGCCCAACAAAGCTTACTCCACACGATAACAGAGTGCGGAGTTACTCCGCATGCAATCCGATTTCATGATGGGAAGAGGATTGCGTAGTGAGTTACTCCGCACGCTAAGCATGGGGAGTAAACTCTGTGGAGCCCATAGTTATTTATGTATTTTATCCACTCCGTCCATCTATCTTAACAGAGAATTTTAGGGCTGGAACAAAAAAAATAAAGCATATGAAAAGCTCAAGTGGACCGCACCATAGAAAAAATGTAAACTTAAAGTTTACCATTGAAAAATTTTCAGGGGCCACAGAAGTTTTGGATCAAGCTGATATTTGAGTTTTCCATTCATCCATGTCCATGTGATCTTATGAACAGGTTCGATGACAAATAAATATCACTGTGGGGCCTGGGAAGGTTTCAATGGTCGAAATAATTAGTTCCACTGTTTCTTGTGGCATGGTCCACTTGAGATTTGGATATGCTTAAACATTGGGCTCAACCCCTAAAATGAGCTGAAAAAACATATGGATGGAATAGATAAAGCACATACAATCTAGGTGGGCCCAATAGAGCTTACTCCACACGATAACACCGTGTAGAGTTACTCTGCATGCAATCCGATTTCATGATGGGAAGACGATCGCGAAGTGAGTAACTCCGCACGCTAAGCATGGGGATTTAACTCTGTGGGGCCCACCGCTAGTTATGTGTTTTATCCACTCCGTTCATCCATCTTAACAGATAATTTTAGGGCTGGAACAAAAAAATTGGGCATAAGAAAACCACAAGTGGCCCAAACCATAGAAAAAGTGTAAACTAAATGTTTACCATTGAAAAACTTTCAAGGGCCACAGAAGTTTTGGATGAAGCTGATATTTGAGTCCTCCCTACATCCATGTCCATGTGATCTTATGAACAGGTTGGATGACAAATAAACATCACTGTGGGGCTTGGGAAGGTTACAACGGTCAAAATCATTATTTCCACTGTTTGCTGTGGCATGGTCCACTTGAGATTTGGATATGCTTAAACATTGGGCTCAACCCCTAAAATGAGTGGGAAAAACATATCGATGCAATAGATAAAGCACATATATTCAAGGATGGCCCAACAAAGCTTACTCCACACGGTAACAGCGTGCAGAGTTACTCCGCAAGCAATTCGATTTCATGATGGGAAGAGGATTGCGTAGTGAGTAACTCCGCACGCTAAGCATGGGTAGTAAACTCTATGGGGTCCACCGTCATTTATGAATTTTAACCACTCCGTCGATCCATCTTAACAGATAATTTTAGGGCTGGAACCAAAAAATTAAGCATATGAAAAGCTAAAGTGGACCACACCATAGAAAAAGTGTAAACTAAATGTTCACCGTTGAAAAACTTTCAGGGGCCACAGAAGTTTTGGATCAAGCTGATATTTGAGTTTTCCCTTCATGCATGTCCTTGTGATCTTATGAACAGGTTCGATGACCAATAAACATCACTGTGGGGCCTGGGAAGGTTTCAACCGTCGTAATTATTATTTCCAATGTTTCCTGTGGCATGGTCCACTTGAGATTTGGATATGCTTAAACATTTTGCTCAACCCTTAAAATGAGCTGGAAAAACAAATGGACGGAATAGATAAAGCACATACATTCGAGGGGGGCCCAACAGAGCTTACTCCACACGATAACAGCATGCAGAGCTACTCCGCATGCAATCCGATTTCATGATGGGAAGACGATTGCGTAGCGAGTAACTCCGCACGCTAAGCATGGGGATTAAACTTTGTGGGGACCACCGTTAGTTATGTTTTTTATCCACTCCGTTCATCCATCTTAACAGATAATTTTAGGGCTGGAATAAAAAAATGAGGCATATGAAAACCTCAAGTGGCCCAAACCATAGAAAAAGTGTAAACTAAATGTTTACCATTGAAAAAATTTTAGAGGCCACAGAAGTTTTGGATCAAGCAGATATTTGAGTTTTCCCTTCGTCCATGTGCATGTGATCTTATGAACAGGTTGGATGACGAATAAACATCACTGTGGGGCCTGGGAAGGTTTCAACGGTCGAAATCATTATTTCCACTGTTTCCTGTGGCAAGGTCCATTTGAGATTTGGATATGCTTAAACATTGGGCTCAACCCCTAAGATGAGCTGGAAAAACATATCGACGGTATAGATAAAGCACATACATTCAAGGTAGGCTCAACAGAGCTTACTCCACACGATAACAGCGTACGGAGTTACTCCGCTTGCAATCCGATTTCAGGATGGGAAGAGGATTGCGTAGTGAGTAACTATGCACGCTAAGCATGGGGAGTAAACTCCGTGGGGCCGACCGTTATTTATGTAATTTATCCACTCCGTCCATTAATCTTAAGAGATAATTTTAGGGCTGGAACAAAAAAATTAAGCATATGAAAAGCTCAAGTGGGCCACACCATAAAAAAAGTGTCAACTAAATGTTTACCATTGAAAAAATTTCAGGGGCCACAGAAGTTTTGGATCAAGCTGATATTTGTGTTTTCCCTTCATCCATGTCCGTGTGATCATATGAACAGGTTGGATGATAAATAAAAATCACTAAGGGGCCTATGAAGGTTTCAACGGTCGAAATCATTGTTTCCACTGTTTCTTACGGCATGGCCCACTTGAGATTTGGATATGCTTAAACGTTGGGCTCAACCCCTAAAATGAGCTGGAAAAACATATGGATGGAATAGATAAAACACATACATTCTAGGTGGGCCCAACAAAGCTTACTCCACACGATAACATCGTGCAGAGTTATTCCGCATGCAACCCGATTTCATGATGGGAAGAGGATTACGTAGTGAGTAACTCCGCACGCTAAGCATGGGGAGTAAACTCTGTGGGGCCCACCGTTATTTAGCTATTTTATCGACTCATCCATCCATCTTAACAGATAATTTTAGGGCTGGATACAAAAAATTAAGCATATGAAAAGCTCAAGTGGACCACACCATAGAAAAAGTGTAAACTAAATGTTCACCGTTGAAAAAATTTCAGGGGCCACAGAAGTTTTGGATCAAGCTGATATTTGAGTTTTCCCTTCATGCATGTCCTTGTGATCTTATGAACAGGTTCGATGACCAATAAACATCACTGTGGGGCCTGGGAAGGTTTCAACCGTCGTAATTATTATTTCCAATGTTTCCTGTGGCATGGTCCACTTGAGATTTGGATATGCTTAAACATTTTGCTCAACCCTTAAAATGAGCTGGAAAAACAAATGGACGGAATAGATAAAGCACATACATTCGAGGGGGGCCCAACAGAGCTTACTCCACACGATAACAGCATGCAGAGTTACTCCGCATGCAATCCGATTTCATGATGGGAAGACGATTGCGTAGCGAGTAACTCCGCACGCTAAGCATGGGTATTAAACTTTGTGGGGACCACCGTTAGTTATGTTTTTTATCCACTCCGTTCATCCATCTTAACAGATAATTTTAGGGCTGGAATAAAAAAATGAGGCATATGAAAACCTCAAGTGGCCCAAACCATAGAAAAAGTGTAAACTAAATGTTTACCATTGAAAAAATTTTAGAGGCCACAGAAGTTTTGGATCAAGCAGATATTTGAGTTTTCCCTTCATCCATGTGCATGTGATCTTATGAACTGGTTGGATGACAAATAAACATCACTGTGGGGCCTGGGAAGGTTTCAACGATCGAAATCATTATTTCCACTGTTTCCTGTGGCAAGGTCCATTTGAGATTTGGATATACTTAAACATTGGGCTCAACCCCTAAGATGAGCTGGAAAAACATATCGACGGTATAGATAAAGCACATACATTCTAGGTGGAATCAACAGAGCTTACTCCACACGATAACACCATGTAGAGTTACTCTGCCTGCAATCCGATTTCATGATGGGAAGACGATCGCGAAGTGAGTAACTCCGCACGCTAAGCATGGGGATTAAACTCTGTGGGGCCCACCGCTAGTTATGTGTTTTATCCACTCCGTTCATCCATCTTAACAGATAATTTTAGGGCTAGAACAAAAAAATTGGGCATAAGAAAACCACAAGTGGCCCAAACCAAAGAAAAAGTGTAAACTAAATGTTTACCATTGAAAAAATTTCAGGGGCCAAAGAAGTTTTGGATCAAGCTGATATTTGAGTCCTCCCTACATCCATGTCCATGTGATCTTATGAACAGGTTGGATGACAAATAAACATCACTGTGGGGCTTGGGAAGGTTACAACGGTCAAAATCATTATTTCCACTGTTTGTTGTGGCATGGTCCACTTGAGATTTTGATATGCTTAAACATTGGGCTCAACCCCTAAAATGAGCGGGAAAAACATATCGATGCAATAGATAAAGCACATATATTCAAGGATGGCCCAACAAAGCTTACTCCACATGGTAACAGCGTGCAGAGTTACTCCGCAAGCAATTCGATTTCATGATGGGAAGAGGATTGCGTAGTGAGTAACTGGCACGCTAAGCATGGGTAGTAAACTCTATGGGGTCCACCGTCATTTATGTATTTTATCCACTCCGTCCATCCATCTTAACAGATAATTTTAGGGCTGGAACAAAAAAATTAAGCATATGAAAAGCTAAAGTGGACCACACCATAGAAAAAGTGTAAACTAAATGTTCACCGTTGAAAAAATTTCAGGGGCCACAGAAGTTTTGGATCAAGCTGATATTTGAGTTTTCCCTTCATGCATGTCCTTGTGATCTTATGAACAGGTTCGATGACCAATAAACATCACTGTGGGGCCTGGGAAGGTTTCAACCGTCGTAATTATTATTTCCAATGTTTCCTGTGGCATGGTCCACTTGAGATTTGGATATGCTTAAACATTTTGCTCAACCCTTAAAATGAGCTGGAAAAACAAATGGACGGAATAGATAAAGCACATACATTCGAGGGGGGCCCAACAGAGCTTACTCCACACGATAACAGCATGCAGAGTTACTCCGCATGCAATCCGATTTCATGATGGGAAGACGATTGCGTAGCGAGTAACTCCGCACGCTAAGCATGGGTATTAAACTTTGTGGGGACCACCGTTAGTTATGTTTTTTATCCACTCCGTTCATCCATCTTAACAGATAATTTTAGGGCTGGAATAAAAAAATGAGGCATATGAAAACCTCAAGTGGCCCAAACCATAGAAAAAGTGTAAACTAAATGTTTACCATTGAAAAAATTTTAGAGGCCACAGAAGTTTTGGATCAAGCAGATATTTGAGTTTTCCCTTCATCCATGTGCATGTGATCTTATGAACTGGTTGGATGACAAATAAACATCACTGTGGGGCCTGGGAAGGTTTCAACGATCGAAATCATTATTTCCACTGTTTCCTGTGGCAAGGTCCATTTGAGATTTGGATATACTTAAACATTGGGCTCAACCCCTAAGATGAGCTGGAAAAACATATCGACGGTATAGATAAAGCACATACATTCTAGGTGGGCTCAACAGAGCTTACTCCACACGATAACACCGTGTAGAGTTACTCTGCCTGCAATCCGATTTCATGATGGGAAGACGATCGCGAAGTGAGTAACTCCGCACGCTAAGCATGGGGATTAAACTCTGTGGGGCCCACCGCTAGTTATGTGTTTTATCCACTCCGTTCATCCATCTTAACAGATAATTTTAGGGCTAGAACAAAAAAATTGGGCATAAGAAAACCACAAGTGGCCCAAACCAAAGAAAAAGTGTAAACTAAATGTTTACCATTGAAAAAATTTCAGGGGCCAAAGAAGTTTTGGATCAAGCTGATATTTGAGTCCTCCCTACATCCATGTCCATGTGATCTTATGAACAGGTTGGATGACAAATAAACATCACTGTGGGGCTTGGGAAGGTTACAACGGTCAAAATCATTATTTCCACTGTTTGTTGTGGCATGGTCCACTTGAGATTTTGATATGCTTAAACATTGGGCTCAACCCCTAAAATGAGCGGGAAAAACATATCGATGCAATAGATAAAGCACATATATTCAAGGATGGCCCAACAAAGCTTACTCCACATGGTAACAGCGTGCAGAGTTACTACCGCAAGCAATTCGATTTCATGATGGGAAGAGGATTGCGTAGTGAGTAACTGGCACGCTAAGCATGGGTAGTAAACTCTATGGGGTCCACCGTCATTTATGTATTTTATCCACTCCGTCCATCCATCTTAACAGATAATTTTAGGGCTGGAACAAAAAATTAAGCATATGAAAAGCTAAAGTGGACCACACCATAGAAAAAGTGTAAACTAAATGTTCACCGTTGAAAAAATTTCAGGGGCCACAGAAGTTTTGGATCAAGCTGATATTTGAGTTTTCCCTTCATGCATGTCCTTGTGATCTTTCGAACAGGTTCGATGACCAATAAACATCACTGTGGGGCCTGGGAAGGTTTCAACCGTCGTAATTATTATTTCCAATGTTTCCTGTGGCATGGTCCACTTGAGATTTGGATATGCTTAAACATTTTGCTCAACCCCAAAAATGAGCTGGAAAAACAAATGGACGGAATAGATAAAGCACATACATTCTAGGTGGGCCCAACAGAGCTTACTCCACACGATAACAGCATGCAGAGTTACTCCGCATGCAATCCGATTTCATGATGGGAAGACGATTGCGTAGCGAGTAACTCCGCACGCTAAGCATGGGGATTAAACTTTGTGGGGACCACCGTTAGTTATGTTTTTTATCCACTCCGTTCATCCATCTTAACAGATAATTTTAGGGCTGGAATAAAAAAATGAGGCATATGAAAACCTCAAGTGGCCCAAACCATAGAAAAAGTGTAAACTAAATGTTTACCATTGAAAAAATTTTAGAGGCCACAGAAGTTTTGGATCAAGCAGATATTTGAGTTTTCCCTTCATCCATGTGCATGTGATCTTATGAACAGGTTGGATGACAAATAAACATCACTGTGGGGCCTGGGAAGGTTTCAACGGTCGAAATCATTATTTCCACTGTTTCCTGTGGCAAGGTCTATTTGAGATTTGGATATGCTTAAACATTGGGCTCAACCCCTAAGATGAGCTGGAAAAACATATCGACGGTATAGATAAAGCACATACATTCTAGGTGGGCTCAACAGAGCTTACTCCACACGATAACAGCGTGCAGAGTTACTCCGCATGCAATCCGATTTTAGGATGGGAAGAGGATTGTGTAGTGAGTAACTCAGCATGCTAAGCGTCGGGAGTAAACTCTGTGGGGCCCACCGTTATTTATGATTTTGTCCACTCCGTCCATTAATCTTAAGAGATGATTTTAGGGCTGGAACAAAAAAATTAAGCATATGAAAAGCTCACGTGGGCCACACCATAAAAAAAGTGTCAACTAAATGTTTACCATTGAAAAAATTTCAGGGGCCACAGAAGTTTTGGATCAAGCTGATATTTGAGTTTTCCCTTCATCTATGTCCGTGTGATCATATGAACAGGTTGGATGATAAATAAAAATCACTCAGGGGCCTATGAAGGTTTCAACGGTCGAAATCATTGTTTCCACTGTTTCTTACGGCATGGCCTACTTGAGATTTGGATATGCTTAAACGTTGGGCTCAACCCTAAAATGAGCTGGAAAAACTTATGGATGGAATAGATAAAGCACATACATTCTAGTTGGGCCCAACAAAGCTTACTCCACACGATAACAGCGTGCAGAGTTATTCCGCATGCAACCCGATTTCATGATGGGAAGAGGATTACGTAGTGAGTAACTCCGCACGCTAAGCATGGGGAGTAAACTCTGTGGGGCCCATCGTTATTTATCTATTTTATCGACTCGTCCATCCATCTTAACAGATAATTTTAGGGCTGGAAACAAAAAATTAAGCATATGAAAAGCTCAAGTGGACCACACCATAGAAAAAGTGTAAACTAAATGTTTACCATTGAAAAATTTTCAGGGGCCACAGAAGTTTTGGATCAAGCTGATATTTGAGTTTTCCCTTCATCCATGTCCATGTGATCTTATGAACAGGTTGGATGACAAATAAACGTCACTGTGGGGCCTGGGAAGGTTACAACGGTCGAAATCATTATTTCCACTGTTTGCTGTGGCATGGTCCACTTGAGATTTGGATACGCTTAAACATTGCGCTCAACCCCTAAAATGAGCTGGAAAAACATATGGATGGAATAGATGACGCACATACATTCTTAGTGGGCCCAACAAAGCTTACTCCACACGATAACAGAGTGCGGAGTTACTCCGCATGTAATCTGATTTCATGATGGGAAGAGGATTGCGTAGTGAGTTACTCCGCACGCAAAGCATGGGGAGTAAACTCTGTGGGGCCCATCGTTATTTATGTATTTTATCCACTCCGTCCATCTATCTTAACAGAGAATTTTAGGCTGGAACAAAAAAAATAAAGCATATGAAAAGCTCAAGTGGACCACACCATAGAAAAAATGTAAACTTAAAGTTTACCATTGAAAAATTTTCAGGGGCCACAGAAGTTTTGGATCAAGCTGATATTTGAGTTTTCCATTCATCCATGTCCATGTGATCTTATGAACAGGTTCGATGACAAATAAACATCACTGTGGGCCCTGGGAAGGTTACAACGGTCGAAATCATTATTTCCACTGTCTGCTGTGGCGTGGTCCACTTGAGATTTGGATATGCTTAAACATTGGGCTCAACCCCTAAAATGAGCTGAAAAAACATAAGGATGGAATAGATAGAGCACATACATTCTAGGTGGGCCCAATAGAGCTTACTCCACACGATAACACCGTGCAGAGTTACTCTGCATGCAATCCGATTTCATGATGGGAAGACGATCGCGAAGTGAGTAACTCCGCACGCTAAGCATGGGGATTAAACTCTGTGGGGCCCACCGTTAGTTATGTGTTTTATCCACTCCGTTCATCCATCTTAACAGAAAATTTTAGGGCTGGTACAAAAAAATTAGGCATAAGAAAACCACAAGTGGCCCAAACCATAGAAAAAGTGTAAACTAAATGTTTACCATTGAAAAAATTTCAGGGGCCACAGAAGTTTTGGATGAAGCTGATATTTGAGTCCTCCCTACATCCATGTCCATGTGATCTTATGAACAGGTTGGATGACAAATAAACATCACTGTGGGGCCTGGGAAGGTTACAACGGTCGAAATCATTATTTCCACTGTCTGCTGTGGCATGGTCCACTTGAGATTTGGATATGCTTAAACATTTGGCTCAACCCCTAAAATGAGCTGAAAAAACATATGGATGGAATAGATAAAGCACATACATTCTAGGTGGGCCCAATAGAGCTTACTCCACACGATAACAGCATGGGGAGTCACTCCGCATGCAATCCGATTTCATTATGTAAGGAGGATTACGTAGTGAATAACTTCACACGCTAAGCGTGCGGAGTAAACTCTATGGGGCCCACCGCTATTTATGTATTATATCCACTCCGTCCATCCATCTTAACAGAGAATTTTAGGGCTAGCAACAAAAAAATTAAGCATATGAAAAGCTCATGTGGACCACACCATAGAATAAGTGTAAACTTAATGTTTACCATTGAAACATTTTCATGGGGCCCAGAGGTTTTGGTTCATGCTGATATTTGAGTTTTCGCTTCATCCATGTCCATGTGATCTTACGAACAGGTTCGATGAGAAATGAACATCATTGTCGGGCCTGGGAAAGTTTCAACGGTCGAGATCATTATTTCCACTGTTTGCAGTGGTATGGTCCACTTGAGATTTGGATATGCTAAACCATTGGGCTCAACCCCTAAGATGTGCTGGAAAAACATATCGACGGTATAGATAAAGCACATACATTCTATGTAGGCCCAACAGAGCTTACACCACATGATACCAGCGTGTGGAGTTACTCCGCATGCAATCTGATTTCATGATGGGAAGAGGATTGTGTAGTGAGTAACTCCGCACGTTAAGCATGGGCAGTAAACTCTATGGGGCCGACCGTTATTTATGTATTTTATCCACTACGTCCATTAATCTTAAGAGATAATTTTAAGGCTGGAACAAAAAAAATTAAACATATGAAAAGCTCAAGTGGACCACAACATAGAATAAGTGTAAACTAAATGTTTACCATTGAAAAAATTTCAGGGGCCACAGAAGTTTTGGGTCAAGCTGATATTTGAGTTTTCCCTTCATCCATCTCCATGTGATCTTATGAACAGGTTGGATGATAAATAAAAATCACTATGGGGCCGATGAAGGTTTCAACAGTCGAAATCATTATTTCCACAGTTTCTTGTGGCATGGTCCCCTTGAGATTTGGATATGCTTAAACGTTGGGCTCAACCCCTAAAATGAGTTGGAAAAACATATGGACGGAATAGATAAAGCACATACATTCTAGGTGGGCCCAACAAAGCTTACTCCACACGATAACAGCATGCGGAGTTACTCCGCATGCAATCTTATTTCATGATGGGAAGATGATTGCGTAGTGAGTAACTTCGCACTCTAAGCATGGGGATTAAACTCTGTGGGGCCCACCGTTAGTTATGTGTTTTATCCACTCCGTTCTTCCATCTTAACAGATAATTTTAGGGCTGGAACAAAAAAATTAGGCATATGAAAACCTCAAGTGGCCCAAACCATATAAAAAGTGTAAACTAAATGTTTACCATTGAAAAAATTTCAGTGGGCCACAGAAGTTTTTGATCAAGCTGATATTTGAGTTTTCCCTACATCCATGTCCATGTGATCTTATGAACTGGTTGGATGACAAATAAACATCACTGTGGGACCTGCGAAGGTTACAACAGTCGAAATCATTATTTCCACCGTTTGCTGTGGCATGGTCCACTTGAGATTTGGATATGCTTAAACATTGGGCCCAACCCCTAAAATAAGGTAGAAAAACATGTGGATGGAATAGATAAAGCACATACATTTTAGGTGGGCCCAACAGAGCTTACTCCACACGATAACAACATAGGGAGTTACTCAGCATGCAATCCGATTTCATTATGTAAAGAGGATTTCGTAGTGAGTAACATGACACGCAAAGCGTGCGGAGTAAACTCTTTGGGGCCCACCGTTATTCATGTATTTTATCCACTCCGTCCATCCATCTTAACAGAGAAGTACTTTAGGGCTGCAACAAAAAAATTAAGCATATGAAAAGCTCAAGTGGACCACACCATAGAAAAAGTGTAAACTTAATGTTTACCATTGAAAAATTTTTAGGGGCCACAGAGGTTTTGGGTCAAGTTGATATTTGAGTTTTCCCTTCATCCATGTCCATGTGATCTTATGAACTGGTTCGATGAGAAATAAACATCATTGTCGGGCCTGGGAAGGTTTCAACGGTCGAAATCGTTATTTCCACTGTTTTCAGTGGCTTGGTCCACTTGAGATTTGGATATGCTTAAACATTGGGCTCAACCCCTAAGATGAGCTGGAAAAACATATCGACGGTATAGATAAAGCACATACGTTCTAGGTGGGCTCAACAGAGCATACTCCACACGATAACAGCGTGCGGAGTTACTCCGCATGCAATCCGAGTTCAATGATGGGAAGAGGATTGTGTAGTGAGTAACTCCGCACACTAAGCATGAGGAGTAAACACTGTGGGGTAGACCGTTGTTTATGTATTTTATCCACTCCGTCCATTAATCTTAAGAGATAATTTTAGGGCTGGAACAAAAAAATTAAGCATACGAAAACCTCAAGTGGACCACACCATAGAAAAAGTGTAAACTAAATGTTTACCGCTGAAAAAATTTCAAGGGGCCACAGAAGTTTTGATCAAGCTGATATTTGAGTTTTCCCTTCATCCATCTGCATGTGATCTAATGAACAGGTTGCATGATAAGTAAAAATCACAATGGGGCCTATGAAGGTTTCAACTGTCGAAATCATTATCTCCGCTGTTTCTTGTGGCATGGTCCACTTGAGATTTGGATATGCTTAAACGTTGGGCTCAACCCCTAAAATGAGCTGGATAAACATATGGACGGAATAGATAAAGCACATACATTCTAGGTGGGGCCAACAAAGCTTACTCCACACGATAACAGCGTGCAGAGTTACTCCGCATGCAAACCGATTTCATGCAATCCGATTTCATTATGTAAAGAGGATTACGTAGTGAGTAACTTCACACGCTAAGCGTGCGGCGAAAACTCTATGCCACCCACCGTTATTCATGTATTTTATCCACTCCGTCCATCCATCTTAACAGAGAACTTTAGGGCTGCAACAAAAAAATTAAGCATATGAAAAGCTCAAGTGGACCACACCATAGAAAAAGTGTAAACCTAATGTTTACCATTGAAAAATTTTCTGGGGCCACAGAGGTTTTGGGTCAAGCTGATATTTGAGTTTTCCCTTCACCCATGTCCATGTGATCTTAATGAACAGGTTCGATGAGAAATAAACATCATTGTCGGACCTGGGAAGGTTTCAACAGTCGAAATCATTATTTCCACTGTTTGCAGTGTCTTGGTCCACTTGAGATTTGGATATGCTTAAACATTGGGCTCAACCCCTAAGATGAGCCGGAAAAACAAATCGACGGTATAGATAAAGCACATACATTCTAGGTGGGCCCAACAGAGTGTACTCCACACGATAACAGCGTACGGAGTTACTCCGCATGCAATCCGATTTCATGATGGGAAGAGGATTGTGTAGTGAGTAACTCCGCACGCTAAGCATGGGGAGTAAACACTGTGGGGCCGACCGTTATTTATGTATTTTATCCACTCCGTCCATTAGTCTTAAGAGATAATTTTAGGGCTGAAACAAGAAAAATTAAGCATATGAAAAGCTCAAGTGGACCACACCATAGAAAAAGTGTAAACTAAATGTTTACCGTTGAAAAATTTCGTGGGCCACAAAAGTTTTGATCAAGCTGATATTTGAGTTTTCCCTTCATCCATCTCCATGTGATCTAATGAACAGGTTGGATGATAAATAAAATCACTCTGGGGCCTATGAAGGTTTCAACTGTCGAAATCATTTTCTCCACTGTTTCTTGTGGCATGGTCCACTTGAGATTTGGATATGCTTAAATGTTGGGCTCAACCCCTAAAATGAGCTGGAAAAACATATGGATGGAATAGATAAAGCACATACATTCTAGGTGGGCCCAACAAAGCTTACTCCACATGATAATAGCGTGCGGAGTTACTCCGCATGCAATCCGATTTCTTGTTGCGAAGAGGATTGCGTAGTGGGTACTCCGCACTCTAAGCATGGGGAGTAAACTCTGTGGGGCCCACCTGTTATTTATGTCTTTTATCCACTCTGTCCATCCATCTTAACAGAGAATTTTAGGGCTGGAACAAAAAAATTAAGCATATGAAAAGCTCAAGTGGACCACACCATAGAAAAATTGTAAACTTAATGTTTACCATTGTAAAGATTTCAGGGGCCACAGAAGTTTTGGATCAAGCTGATATTTGAGTTTTCCCTTCATCCATGTCCATGTGATCTTATGAACAGGTTCGATGAGAAATAAACATCATTGTCGGGCCTAGGAAGGTTTCAACGGTCGAAATCATTATTTCCACTGTTTGCAGTGGCATGGTCCACTTGAGATTTGGATATGCCAAAACAATGGGCTCAACCCCTAAGATGAGCTGGAAAAACATATCGACGGAATAGATAAAGCACATACATTCTAGGTGGGCCCAACAGAGCTTACTCCACACGATAACATCGTGCAGAGTTACTCCGCATGCAATCCGATTTCATAATGGGAAGACGATTGCGTAGTGAGTAACTCCGCACGCTAAGCATGGGGATTAATCTCTGTGGGGCCCACCGTTAGTTATATGTTTTATCTACTCCGTTCATCCATCTTAACAGATAATTTTGGGGCTGGAACAAAAAAATTAGGCATATGAAAACCTCAAGTGGCCCAAAGCATAGAAAAAGTGTAAACTAAATGTTTACCATTGAAAAAGTTTCAGTGGCCACAGAAGTTTTGGATCAAGCTGATATTTGAGTTTTCCCTACATCCATGTCCATGTGATCTTATGAACAGGTTGGATGATAAATAAACATCACTGTGGGGCCTGGGAAGGTTTCAACGGTCAAAATCATTATTTCCATTGTTTGCAATGGCTTGGTCCACATGAGATTTGGATATGCATAAACAATGGGCTCAACCCCTAAGATGAGCTGGAAAAACATATCGACGGTATAGATAAAGCACATACGTTCTAGGTGGGCCCAACAGAGCATAATCCACACGATAACAGCGTGCGGAGTTACTCCGCACGCAATCCGATTTCATGATGGGAAGATGATTGTGTAGTGAGTAACTCCGCACGCTAAGCATGGCGATTAAACCCTGTGGGGCCCACCGTTATTTATTTATTTTATGCACTCCATCCATTGATCTTAAGAGATAATTTTAGTGTTGGAACAAAAAAATTAAGCATATGAAAAGCTCAAGTGGACCACACCATAGAAAAAATGTAAACTTAATGTTTACCATTGAAAAATTCTTAGGGGCTACAGATGTTTTGGATCAAGCTGATATTTGAGTTTTCCCTTCATCCATGTCCATGTGATCTTATGAACAGGTTCGATGAGAAATAAACATCATTGTCGGGCCTGGGAAGGTTTCAACGGTCGAAATCATTATTTCCACTGTTTGCTGTGGCTTGGTCCACTTGAGATTGGGATATGCTTAAACATTGGGCTCAACCCCTAAGATGAGCCGGAAAAACAAATCGACGGCATAGATAAAGCACATACGTTCTAGGTGGGCCCAACAGAGCATACTCCACACGATAATAGCATGCGGAGTTACTCCGCATGCATTCCGATTTCATGATGGGAAGAGGATTGTGTAGTGCTCCGCACACTAAGCATGGGTAGTAAACTCTGTGGGGCCGACCATTATTTATGTATTTTATGCACTCCGTCCATTAATCTTAAGAGATAATTTTAGGGCTGGAATAAAAAAATTAAGCATATGAAAAGCTCAAGTGGACCACACCATATAAAAAGTGTAAACTAAATGTTTACCATTGAAAAAATTTCAGGGGCCACAGAAGTTTTGGATCAAGCTGATATTTGAGTTTTCCCTTCATCCATGTCCATGTGTTCTTATGAATAGGTTGGATGACAAATAAATATCACTGTGGGGGCTGGGAAGGTTTCAACGGTCGAAATAATTAGTTCCACTGTTTCTTGTGACATGGTCCACTTGAGATTTGGATATGCTTAAACATTGGGCTCAACCCCTAAAATGAGCTGGAAAAACATATGGATGGAATAGATAAAGCACATACATTCTAGGTGGGCCCAACAAAGCTTACTCCACATGAGAATTGTGTGCGGAGTTACTCCGCATGCAATCCGATTTCATGATGGGAAGAGGATTGCGTAGTGAGTAACTACGCACGCTAGGCATGGGGAGTAAACTCTGTGGGGCCCACCGTTATTTATGTATTTTATCCACTCCGTCCATCCATCTTAACAGATAATTTTAAGGCTGGAACCAAAAAATTAAGCATATGAAAAGCTCAAGTGGACCACACCATACAAAAAGCGTAAACTAAATGTTTACCATTGAAAAAATTTCAGGTGCCACCGAAGTTTTGGATCAAGCTGATATTTGAGTTTTCCCTTAATCGAGGTCCATGTGAATTTATGAACAGGTTCGATGAGAAATAAACATCATTGTCGGGTCTGGGAACGTTTCAACGGTCGAAATCATCATTTCCACTGTTTGCAGTGGCATGGTCCACCTGAGATTTGGATATGCTTAAACGTTGGGCTCAACCCCTAAAATGAGCTGGAAAAACATATGGATGGAATAGATAAAGCGCATACATTCTAGGTGGGCCCAACAAAGCTTACTCCACACGATAACTGTGTGTGGAGTTACTCCGCATGCAATCCGATTTCATGATGGGAAGAGGATTGTGTAGTGAGTAACTCCGCACGCTAAGCATGGGGAGTAAACTCTGTGGGGCTGACCGTTATTTATGTATTTTATCCACTCCTTCCATAAATCTTAACAGATAATTTTAGGGCTGGAAAAAAAAAATTAAGCATATGAAAAGCTCAAGTGGACTACACCATAGAAAAAGTGTAAACTTAATGTTTACCATTGAAAAAATTTCAGGGGCCATAGAAGTTTTGGATCAAGCTGATATTTGAGTTTTCCCTTCATCCATCTCCATGTGATCTTATGAACAGGTTGGATGATAAGTAAAAATCACTGTGGGGCCTATGAAGGTTTCAATGGTCGAAATCATTATTTCCACTGTTTCTTGTGGCATGGTCCACTTGAGATTTGGATATGCTTAAACATTGGGCTCAACCCCTACGATGAGCTGGAAAAACATATGGGCGGAATAGATAAAGCACATACATTCTAGGTGGGCCCAACGGAGCTTACTCCACACGATAACAGCGTGCGGAGTTACTCTGCATGTAATCCGATTTGATGATGGGAAGAGGATTGCGTAGTGAGTAACTCCGCACGCTAAGCATGGGGAGTAAACTCTATGGGGCCCACCGTTATTTATGTGTTTTATCCACTCTGTCCATCCATCTTAACTGATAATTTTAGGGCTGGAATAAAAAAGTTTAGCATACGAAAAGCTCAAGTGGCCCACACCATAGAAAAAGTGTAAACTAAATGTTTACCAATGAAAAATTTTCAGGGGCCGAAGAAGTTTTGGATCAAGATGATATTTGAGTTGTCCCTTCATCCATGTCCATGTGATCTTATGAACAGGTTGGACGACAAATAAACATCACTGTGGGGCCTGGGAAGGTTACAACTGTAAGAACCCACATTCATGTTAGCAAGTAGACATACTTGTATGCCCTCAAACGTTATATTCATAAATCATGTAAGACACTCTAGGGAAAATATCTTTATTAGTTAGTTTAGTAGGTGGATCGAATTTCGAGGACGAAATTCTGTGCAAGGGTGGTAGAATGTAATACCCCGAAAATTTAGTACGCGAGTAGGTACACGAGTGTTACAGTTCACAAGTTAGAATTTAAATTTTAGGACGCGTCGTTCATACGCATACACACACGTCACACTTTTTATACGTAATCTGACACATTTCAGACCTCTGAAAAACTTGGCGTACTTAGTTAAGTCAATAGACTGTCTATTAAAATGATTTATCGTTGCTAGATTAAATGATCTAACCATCCACTTCGATTTCGAATTCTACGATCAATATAAATTCGCCGTACGATCTTCACACCGTCCTATACACATGTCTGTCCATAAATCTGATTCAAATATCTTGACCGTCACCAAGTATTTTCTTAGATCATTGATTTTTCAACCCTATGAAACTCATCAGGCATGTTTATAAAACTCTAGAATTTTAGAATCATTTAAGTTATAATTTAGTTAATTATTTAATAAATTAAATAACTTTAATATTAGTAAATTAATATTAAATAATCCGTATGGAATTTTAGTATGGTCCCTTTATTAAAATTGCTCAAAATAAACCCTGTAATAGTGTAGAAATGTTAGATTCCACAAAACTTTCAAATTTACAATAATTACGAAAATGCCATCAGTCAAACTTAAGTTACACCTCCGTTTTTAAGTATTATAATTTCTAACGTTCACTTTCACACGAAACTTCATACACTAGTTCTAGTACATAATTTAACCATACACGTCGAATTTCATCCATCCAATAATCCTACAAATGTCCTAATTAGAAATCGAGCCATAAGTGGCCCACCTTAATTCGGATCCATTCCACCTTTCACATCAACGGCTAAATATAGGTTGCTGGCCTGTTGAACGGATCGGGTGGTCCCGATCCACCTGAAATGGACCCCACTTGTGAAGGAAGCGGTAGTCAAGGTGTTTACGGGCGTCGCACGTAATATAAGAAAAAAAGGAAGAAGTCTTCTTGCGCAGCGTCCGTTACTGACGATCCATGCAGCTCACACTATCCATTTTTTTGAACCCCACCTTGCTGATCCAAGCTGTCCATCCATCTTCTCCTCCTCATAAACTTATTAATTTTAAACCTTGGTCCTAAAAGTTGATCTTATGATCCACTTCAATCAACCGTTTAAAACCAAGAACGCCAAGATCCACATCATGCACATCTCCACCTCAACTCGGATCTGCCTCATTTTCTCATCGACGGTTAACTTTATGTTGGTCATTAGTTGGACGGAGGAAACTAGCTAAATTCACTACAAGTGGACCCCCACTTACAAGTGGAGCATAAAAAGTCTATTACACGTGCACGTAAAATAAAAATAAAAATAAAGAAGAAGAATCCAAGCACGATTCTTCTTCATCATCTTCTACGTAACAACGTCCACCCGTTGCCCTTGTTGGTGGCCTTCAAGCCATCCATCAACATGATCCCACACCCAATCTATTCCATCCATTACATCCAAGCTCATTCTAAACCTTGTCCGACCAAGTTTGGTTTCGCTTCATTAATAGTTCAGCCCATTCCAAACCACCGTCCAAACACAAGGAAATCAAGATCCCACTCGTCGTTTTGCATGGACGGTCCAAACCTCTCCCAAAACACCATGTGGACCCCACCTAACTTCTCAACGATTTATTTTGTATAATAATGCCGAGTCACTATTCTTTTACATCTCCCACTCGAACCGGGAAATTAACTTTCGTCCGCACCACGTTTTTCCACCCACTGAGGTGAGTTATAAAACCGTCCATCCGTTTCCCTCCCCTCCTTCATAGATCAATCAGAGAAAGAGGAAGAAAGAAAGAGAAGAAGAAGAAAAGAAGAAAGAGAAAGGAAGAAAAAGAAAAGAAGAAGAAAGAAGAAGAAACTTCTTCTCTAAACCGAGTCGACTCGCTCAGCCAACTCAGATTCAAGTTTGGGCTTGTTTGGAGCCTAGAGATCGTCATATCAGTGAGTGATTCATCATAGAAATTTCTAGTTAATGTTTCTTCTATTTAATTTATTTTCTTCCCAAGTATGATGTCCAATTTTCATGTTATCGTTCAACATGGTTCGTAGGTAACGATCCATCCATCGATCTCTTTTTAACTTTAACGTAAAGTCATAAACTTGATCCTAGGTAAGGGATCCATCCACCTCTGATTTATATCCTTAAATTTCACCTGCCAATTATCCTTTTCTTATTGAATTAATTTTATCAAGTTTTCCTTTTTAATGCACATGTCAGAATTCCACGACAATTCAATGTAGGATTTCATACAGGTGATGTCGCCAACATGTACCCCTAGATACACGTAGTATTCTCAAGATTCCACGTGACATTATTTTTAAACTTCTTAATCGACAACAACTTAAGTTTAGATAATGTACAATACATAACTCTTAGAACAACCTTAGTTATTCGTAACACTAAACCTTACGCGATGATCTTCTTAAATTCCTCGATTGACAATAACTAAATTGAGTCAAAGAATTACTTGAATAAAGTAAACACATGCATGGCGTGATTGGACTTGAATTTTGATACGCATTGTATGCTTGATGACTGCTTCCATAAATACATACATGTGCATACATTTATACACTGCGACAGAACAGGAGCATGGTTGATTTGACTCCTGGCGTGCATGGTTGATTTGCCGCCTCGCTATACCAGTTAGGTGAGCATGGTTGATTTGCGACAGGTTCCTAATGTTCAGTGGCAGCGAGTTCTGGTCGTTTCACTTATTGAGTATGGTTGATTTGCTCGGTTGGATCAGTGGTGCATGGTTGATTTGCCCACTGGCGTGCATGGTTGATTTGCCGCCTCGTTGTACCGGTTAGGTGAGCATGGTTGATTTGCGACAGGTTCCTAATGTTCAGTGGCAACGAGTTCCTAGACGTTTGTTGCTCTCACACGTATCATGACGTACATGACATCATATTCCATTCATAATAAAACATCAGTATATTAATCACAACCTTATTCTCGTATATTTCATACAATTCTATCCGTTGATGATTTCCGTCCTATCTTCTATTAACTGGAATATTACCTGTGATGGAAATGACCTCACTGGGCTTTTAGCTCACCAAAATCACCACAGTTCTTGCAGGTTTTCAAGAAGGAAAAGACGTAGACAGAGTAGAGTATTCAGATGGGCACGTGTTACTCAAACGCCAATTGTATTTAATTTATTTTATCTTATAAAATTCAATGTAATAAGATATTAGTGGAAAAGAAGCGTTATACTTGGGATTTATTTTAGTTATACGATGTGTGGAATGGAATTTTAAGGAATCTGTGCTCGAATTTTAAAATTCACACCCTGGAACTCGGGCTTTGGGTTATTGTAATCGGGTTCCGAATTTCAGGGCGTGACAGTTTGGTATCAGAGAGAGATTTTGAGAATTCCAAAGTGCCTAGGGTAGGGCTAGCACCTAATGAAATTCAAGTAGGGTCTATAGATGAACGTAGGTAAGTGATATAGAGAACATAAATAAGCTAGTTTGTAGACAAGTGGACACGTCTAAGAATGGATGCGCTATGTATGATTGTTTTGCTGTTGTACTTAATGTCTGTTTTTTTTGTTTATATTGATGTTTGTTTTTGTTGTAAGGTTGTCAAATTGCTTGCTTTTATATGAGGGCGTTATTGTACTGTGACCGTTGTTTTGCTAGCGACGTTGCTTGTAAGGTCATGTCTGTGATGTTGAAGTTAGGGTGTCTGTTGGTCTTGTTTGTGATGCTTCTTTTGTTTGGACTGTTTGTTTTGCTTGTTTTATTGTTAGTATTGTGATTGATTGTCTTGTTTGTGACGTTGCTTCTGTTGGGGTGTTATTGTTGACTTTCTTTTTCTTTTTCTTTTTTTTTTTATAGCGTACGCTTAGGCACATCAGAGTGCGTAGCGGAAGCTTGGTTGCGGGTATGGTTGAATCTCGAGGACGAGATTCCTGTAAGGAGGGTAGATTGTAAGAACCCACATTCTTGTTAGCAAGTAGACATACTTGTATGCCCTCAAACGTTATATTCATAAATCATGTAATACACTCTAGGGAAAATATCTTTATTAGTTAGTTTAGTAGGTGGATCGAATTTCGAGGACGAAATTCTGTGCAAGGGTGGTAGAATGTAATACCCCGAAAATTTAGTACGCGAGTAGGTACACGAGTGTTACAGTTCACAAGTAAGAATTTAAATTTTAGGACACGTCGTTCATACGCATACACACACGTCACACTTTTTATACGTAATCTGACACATTTCAGACCTCTGAAAAACTTGGCGTACTTAGTTAAGTCAATAGACTGTCTATTAAAATGATTTATCGTTGCTAGATTGAATGATCTAACCATCCACTTCGATTTCGAATTCTACGATAAATATAAATTCGCCGTACGATCTTCACACCGTCCTATACACATGTCTGTCCATAAATCTGATTCAAATATCTTGACCGTCACCAAGTATTTTCTTAGATCATTGATTTTTCAACCCTATGAAACTCATCAGGCAAGTTTATAAAACTCTAGAATTTTAGAATCATTTAAGTTATAATTTAGTTAATTATTTAATAAATTAAATAACTTTAATATTAGTAAATTAATATTAAATAATCCGTATGGAATTTTAGTATGGTCCCTTTATTAAAATTGCTCAAAATAAACCCTGTAATAGTGTAGAAATGTTAGATTCCACAAAACTTGCAAATTTACAATAATTACGAAAATGCCATCAGTCAAACTTAAGTTACACCTCCGTTTTTAAGTATTATAATTTCTAACGTTCACTTTCACACGAAACTTCATACACTAGTTCTAGTACATAATTTAACCATACACGTCGAATTTCATCCATCCAATAATCCTACAAATGTCCTAATTAGAAATCGAGCCATAAGTGGCCCACCTTAATTCGGATCCATTCCACCTTTCACGTCAACGGCTAAATATAGGTTGCTGGCCTGTTGAACGGATCGGGTAGTCCCGATCCACCTGAAATGGACCCCACTTGTGAAGGAAGCGGTAGTCAAGGTGTTTACGTGCGACGCCGTAATATAAGAAAAAAAGGAAGAAGTCTTATTGCACAGCGTCCGTTACTGACGATCCATGCAGCTCACACTATCCATTTTTTTGAACCCCACCTTGCTGATCCAAGCTGTCCATCCATCTTCTCCTCCTCATAAACTTATTAATTTTAAACCTTGGTCCTAAAAGTTGATCTTATGATCCACTTCAATCAACCGTTTAAAACCAAGAACGCCAAGATCCACATCATGCACATCTCCACCTCAACTCGGATCTGCCTCATTTTTCTCATCGACGGTTAACTTTATGTTGGTCATTAGTTGGACGGAGGAAACTAGCTAAATTCACTACAAGTGGACCCCCACTTACAAGTGGAGCATAAAAAGTCTATTACACGTGCACGTAAAATAAAAATAAAAATAAAGAAGAAGAATCCAAGCACGATTCTTCTTCATCATCTTCTACGTAACAACGTCCGCCCGCTGCCCTTGTTGGTGGCCTCCAAGCCATCCATCAACATGATCCCACACCCAATCTATTCCGTCCATTACATCAAAGCCCATTCTAAACCTTGTCCGACCAAGTTTGGTTTCGCTTCATTAATAGTTCAGCCCATTCCAAACCACCGTCCAAACACAAGGAAATCAAGATCCCACTCGTCGTTTTGCATGGACGGTCCAAACCTCTCCCAAAACACCATGTAAACCCCACCTAACTTCTCAACGGTTTATTTTGTATAATAATGCCGAGTCACTATTCTTTTACATCTCCCACTCGAACCGGGAAATTAACTTTCGTCCGCACCACGTTTTTCCACCCACTGAGGTGAGTTATAAAACCGTCCATCCGTTTCCCTCCCCTCCTTCATAGATCAATCAGAGAAAGAGGAAGAAAGAAAGAGAAGAAGAAGAAAAGAAGAAAGAGAAAGGAAGAAAAAGAAAAGAAGAAGAAAGAAGAAGAAACTTCTTCTCTAAACCGAGTCGACTCGCTCAGCCAACTCAGATTCAAGTTTGGGCTTGTTTGGAGCCTAGAGATCGTCATATCAGTGAGTGATTCATCATAGAAATTTCTAGTTAATGTTTCTTCTATTTAATTTATTTTCTTCCCAAGTATGATGTCCAATTTTCATGTTATCCTTCAACATGGTTCGTAGGTAACGATCCATCCATCGATCTCTTTTTAACTTTAACGTAAAGTCATAAACTTGATCCTAGGTAAGGGATCCATCCACCTCTGATTTATATCCTTAAATTTCACCTGCCAATTATCCTTTTCTTATTGAATTAATTTTATCAAGTTTTCCTTTTTAATGCACATGTCAGAATTCCACGACAATTCAATGTAGGATTTCATACAGGTGATGTCGCCAACATATACCCCTAGATACACGTAGTATTCTCAAGATTCCACGTGACATTATTTTTAAACTTCTTAATCGACAACAACTTAAGTTTAGATAATATACAATACATAACTCTTAGAACAACCTTAGTTATTCGTAACACTAAACCTTACGCGATGATCTTCTTAAATTCCTCGATTGACAATAACTAAATTGAGTCAAAGAATTACTTGAATAAAGTAAACACATGCATGGCGTGATTGGACTTGAATTTTGATACGCATTGTATGCTTGATGACTGCTTCCATAAATACATACATGTGCATACATTTATACACTGCGACAGAACAGGAGCATGGTTGATTTGACTCCTGGCGTGCATGGTTGATTTGCCGCCTCGCTGTACCGGTTAGGTGAGCATGGTTGATTTGCGACAGGTTCCTAATGTTCAGTGGCAGCGAGTTCTGGTCGTTTCACTTATTGAGCATGGTTGATTTGCTCGGTTGGATCAGTGGTGCATGGTTGATTTGCCCACTGGCGTGCATGGTTGATTTGCCGCCTCGTTGTACCGGTTAGGTGAGCATGGTTGATTTGCGACAGGTTCCTAATGTTCAGTGGCAACGAGTTCCTAGACGTTTGTTGCTCTCACACGTATCATGACATACATGACATCATATTCCATTCATAATAAAACATCAGTATATTAATCACAACCTTATTCTCGTATATTTCATACAATTCTATCCGTTGATGATTTCCGTCCTATCTTCTATTAACTGGAATATTACCTGTGATGGAAATGACCTCACTGGGCTTTTAGCTCACCAAAATCACCACAGTTCTTGCAGGTTTTCAAGAAGGAAAAGACGTAGACAGAGTAGAGTATTCAGATGGGCACGTGTTACTCAAACGCCAATTGTATTTAATTTATTTTATCTTATAAAATTCAATGTAATAAGATATTAGTGGAAAAGAAGCGTTATACTTGGGATTTATTTTAGTTATACGATGTGTGGAATGGAATTTCAAGGAATCTGTGCTCGAATTTTAAAATTCACACCCTGGAACTTGGGCTTTGGGTTATTGTACTCGGGTTCCAAATTTCAGGGCATGACAACAACAGTCGAAATCATTATTTCCACTGTTTGCTGAGGCATGGTCCACTTGAGATTTCGGTATACTTAAACATTGGGCTCAATCCCTAAAATGAGCTGGAAAAACATATTGATGGAATAGATAAAGCACATAAATTCTTGGTGGGCACAACAAAGCTTACTCCACACGATAACAGCGTGCGGAGTTACTCCGCATGCAATCCGATTTCCTGATGCGAAGAGGATCTCACATGCACATGACGTGGGCCTGAGATCAAGGTGATTGTCCTTAGGTTCCCAAAAAATATGCTCATACATGGGATACCCACCCTTAGTTTTTATTATGGGCCCATTGTGATGCGCGTGTGAGATCCACTTTGACCACGAGATGTATAATTCCATGTTACTCAAAGGATAAGAAAAAGGGTTGATATGTGATCTAGGTGGGCCACACCAAAGGAAAGAATTGGGAGAGAGGTATCCATTGTCAATTTTTACAAGGACTGCTGTAATGATTATATGAAATCCACTCCAACCGTTAGACTCCGCATCAAAATATATAGCCATGGGGCGTAAAAGTCAAGCCCATATGTGATTTAGGTGGACTAGACCAATGGAAATTGTTTTAGAGGATTGGTGCCCTATACACAGACCCCAATTGCCCATCACAAGGTCTTATGCTCAGAAGCTATGTGGGGCCACTATGATGTTTATGAGAAATTCACCCCATCCATTCGTTTTGCCAGCTTATATTAGTCCATGAGCCCAAAAGTGAGGTAGATTCAAAACTCAAGTGGGCACACTAGAGGAAAAGGTGGATAGGGAAATGCCAATCGTTGAAACCTCTCTGGTGCCCACCATGGTGTTAATATGCCATCCACACTGTTCATAAGGACATTCCTACTAATTTAAACTGGAAACAAAAAAAAAATATATAAGCCTCATCCAAAACTTCTGCAGCAAAATGAATGTTTCAACCATGGATGTTCAATCCTCCCTATTTCCTGTGGTGTGGCCCACTTGATTTTTGGATCTGCCTCATTTTTGGCTCATGTGCTAACATGAGCTGGCAAAAGAGATGGACAAAGGTAGATTTCTCACAAATATTATGGTGGCACCACCTAGCTTTGGAGTGCAATAACTTCACGTACAGGATATATGGTCCCTTTCCAATCGTATTATCCACCTGAATCACACAGATGGGGATAATTTTTCAGCATTGGTCCTAACATGTGTGACACACTTGTTGGTCAGGGTAGATAACACATAAACATTACAGTGGGGCTCACTTGAGCAGCCACACCTTTGCTGACATGGCCACTGTTGTGAAGAAATCTAAGGAAGGTACTCTTAACGATGATTACTTAAAATACTGAAGATGAGGGCATCGAACCTGATAAGCGGAAGATGCGGTACCGAAAATGAAACCAGAAGGGAAGCTGCTCCGATTCACCGGAGCCAGGGTGTCACGTGCTAGAGCCTCTCCAGCACGTGACAGGGAAGGGATCAGAAAAAAGAGGCCTAACAGGAAAAATACACTCTAAGAGCCATAGCAGTACCGTTCTGCTTCTCCATCCATCCATTTTTTCATATCATATTTAGAACATTAGCCCAAAAATTAACTATATCCAAATCTCAGGTGGAGTATACTTAAACAATGGTAATTAAACACTTCTTAGGGCCCACCGTAATGTTTATTTTCCATCCAACCTTTTGATAAGATTACAAAATCATGGAGAATTGGAATATATATATATATATATATATATATATATATATATATATATATATATATATATATATATATATTTGTCACCCACAAGAAGTTTTTAATGGTCAATCAAAACTTTTTCTTTTAGTATGGTCCACCTGTCGTTTGGATCTGCTTCTTATTTGGTCTCATGCCCTAAAATCGTCCGGAAAAAAAGGTTGGACCGGGTGGATATAGAATACATACATCAATGTGGTCGGTAAGGGCTGCACAATCTTGGGTGAGGCCCAGCCTCGCCCATCTAATCTGCTCTGGCAGGGACTTGGCTATGGTAGGACCGTTGGTGTTTTTAGGCTCGTATAAGAATTTCCTCTTTTTAGGCACGTACAAGATTTTCCTTAGGTAATGCTTGGCTTCATATGACAAAGAAGTGCAAAATGAGTGGACAGGATTGCACCCTACCTCTCCAAGTAGGGCTGTCCACGGGCCGGGCCCGGGGTAGGCCTCAGCCTGGATTTTGCACTGTTTCGGGCCAGGCCGTCAGGCCGACCCTATTCAAAATTTTGATTTTCAGGGTCAAGCCCGGCCCATCGACAACCCTACCTCCAAGATGGACTTGGTCATTACAAGGGCTTTGCGTGGCCTACCGTGATGTATTTGTTTTATCCATGCCATCCATCCATTTTAACATATCATTTTAAAGCATGAAATTAAAAAGGAGGACAATCTTGTAGTGTGGGCCCACTTGAGCCTTGGATTTTCGAGGAAAATCGTTGAAAACTTTTTGGGAGACACGGAAGTTTTAAATCAAGCTGATGTTCATGTTTTCCCTTCAACCTAATCTATGTGACCTTAATAATAGCTTGGATGGCAAATAAACGTCATAATGGACACTGTTTCACCAGTGGCGTCATTATCACCACTGCTTCCTATGGTGTGGCCCACTTCAGCCTTAGATCTGCTTCCTTTTTGTGCTCGTGGCTTAAAATTATCTATTAAAACAGATGGACAGAGTGGATAAAACCCATATCTCATAGTAGGCCCCACAGAGCCCTACCAGGACCGACTCGGTCATGGACAAATATCAAGTCGTGACAGACGAGATTTGGATTAGGCAGTGACCGCTCCGAGGCTGGCACTGGTACTCCATGCTATGGGCCCAAAATTATGTGTGTTTGTCATCCATCCATTTTATCAGCTCATTATAGGAAATTATCCCAAAAACGAGGCAAATCCAAATCTCAGGTGGACCACACCACAGAAAAAGTGGTCGCTTACCATTAAAAGTTTCTTGGGGACCACAAAAGTTTTGGATCATATTAGCTGTATTTGTGTTTTCCCCTTCATCCCGGTCTGCCTGACCTAATGGATAGGCTGGATGGCAAATAAACATTACAAGGGCCCTCAGGAAATTTTTTTTATGGTGGGGCATTCAATTACCATTGTTTCCCACCTTCAACATAGGCCATTCATAATGCAGCCCACCTTTTATGTTCATGATCCATCATGTGGGTCCCACCTTTGATGTGAACCATCCATCAATTGGGGCCCACTTAATGTAAATGGTCCATAATACAGGCCACACTTTGATGTGGATCATCCATCATTTGGGGCCTACCTTAAGATGGACTATTCATCATGTGGGACTCTACCTTTAATATGGGTCATTCATCGTGCGAGCCCTCCTTTCATGTCCACAATCCATCATGTGGGGCCCACCTTTGATGTGGACAGTCCATCATGTGGGGCCACACTTTGATCTGGGTCATCCATCACATCAAGCATACCTTTTTCACATGTGAATTATGCATTATGTGGGCCCACCTTGATGTGAACCATTTATCATATGAGTCCTACCTTTGATGTAGATCATCCATCATGTGGCCCCCACTTGATGTGGATAATCCATCATGTAGAGCTACATTTTGATGTAGGGCATCCATCACGTGAGTCCCACATTAGATGTGAACTATGCATTATGTGGACCTATCTTGATGTTGACCCTACATTACATGGGGCCCAACCTTCAATATGGGTCATCCATCATGTGGACCCGCTTTAGCCAAATAAGCTCTTAAAAAGAAGCGATCTCACCATCACTTATTTTTAAGAGCTTCTTTGCTAGCTTTTAAAAATTAAGCGGTAAAACTAAAACTTTACAAAACCATCCACTTTCAAAGTAAGAGCTTACTTCAGCTAGTAAACAAATGGGGAAGAGAAGATAGAGATGAGGGAGAGCATCCACTCACACCTTGATTTTTAAGGAGACCCACCATGATGCTTACATGAAATCAACTCCAACCACTATCTGTGTCAACCCACATTAGGCTCACATGATAAAAAGAAAGAAGAAGTAAAGCTAATTTATAATTAGGTGGGCCACACCAAAGGAGACAGCTGGGAGAGAGACATCCACCATTGATTTTTTTTATAGGACCCATTGGAATGATTATGTGAAATCCATTTTAATCATTAGATGGCACACTAAAATTTAGGCATGGCACCAAAAAATCACGCTGGTTACTAATTCATGTGGGCCAAACCAAGGGAAACTGTTTTAAGGGCGGGTGTCACCTTGTACACTATTTCTAATTGCGCAATCCACCTGAGTTACCCATAGGGCTGGTTTTCAAGCCCTAGGCATAAATTCTTATCATGCACCTGGTGGCTGGAGCGAATTTGGGAAATACATCATGGTGTGGCACATCCTATCAAGGTGACCCCTTTGCTCTTGGATGCCGATTGACATTGTTCTGTGGGCCCCATGATGATGTACATGTTTCATCCACACTGTCCTTCCATCTTATATCATTATTGTAGGGCATGAGCCAAAAAATGAGGCTGAAGCAAATCTTAGGTAGACCAAACCATAGGAAAACAATAGTGCAATAACACCATCATTAAAAAAACTCCTAGGGCCCACTTCAATGCTCATTTGCCATCCAACCTGATGAAGGGAAACACAAATATCAGCGTGATCCAAAACTTTCATGCATGTTCAATCACCACTTTTCATGTGGTGTGGTTTGCCAGAGATTTAAATCTACCTTGTTTTTGGGATCAGGCCCTAAAATGAGCTAATTACAAAATGGATGGTCAGCGTGAATAAAACAATAAAGTCACTAATGGGGCCTTTGGATTATGAGTTATTTTATATGAGCTACTTATGCCTCAAATAATTTATCTTGGTTTCTACTTATTCAGTAGATAAGCATGTTTAATATATAAACAACATACTTATTAACCAAAAGGTAGAAGAGTATGTTTGGTTTCTAATATCACAAAGTACTTATCCCTCAAGTTTGTTCAATCCACCCTTAATAACCATCGTCCATCATGTGGGCCCAACCTTTGATGTGGACCGTTATTATTTTGGGCTCGCCTTGGCCCAATCTTCAATGTGAATTGTTTAATGTGTGCAGCCTACCTTCAATATGGACCATCCACCTTGCAAGGCCCAAATTCGATGTGGGCTATCTTGCAGGGCTCACCTTAGATGTGGGCCATTCATCATGTAGGCCCACCTTTAATGTGGACTATCCATCATGTAGGGCCCAACTTCGAAGTAAGTCATCCATCAAGTGGGGCCCGCCTCGGATGTGGGTCATTTATCATTTCGGGTCGACCTTCGATGTGAATTGTCCTCGTGTACGGGCCACCTTGATGTGAGTAATCTATCATATGGGATCGACCTTAATATGAGTCATCTATCATGTGGGGCCCACTTTTAATATCCACCGCCCATCACGTAGTTCTAGCCCACTTTTAATGTGGACCGTCCATCATGCAGGACCCACCTTAGATGTGGGCCACTCATCATCGACACCTTTGATATGGATTGCGCAATATATGGGCCCACCTTGATGTGGGTCATCCATCATCTGAGGCCCACCATCAAAATAAATTGTTCATCATGTAGGGCCCACCTTCAATGTCCACTGCTCGTCACGTGGAGCCCACCTTTTATGTGGATTGTACATCACCTTGATGTGGGTCATCCATCATCTGGGGTCCATCAAAATAAATTGTTCATCATGTGGGGCCCACCTTGAATGTCCACCGCCCATCATGTGGAGCTGACCTTTGATGTGGACTGTCCATCATGTGGGTGCCACTTCAATGTGGGTTGTTGATCATGAAGGTACCACCTTGGATGTGAGTCATTCATCATTAGGGGTCAACCTTTGATGTAGGTTGTCTATTATGTGGGGTCCACTTTGATGTGAGTCATCCATCATGAGGGGCTCACCTTTAATATTATTGTCCATCACATGGGGCCACCATCAATATCTACCACCCCTCATATGGATCCCAACTTTGATATTGACTATCCATTGTGTGGGCCCCACCTTCAGTGTGTATTGTCCATCATGAGGGGCCCGCTTTAGATGTGGGCCATTGATCATTAGGGGCCTACCTTTGTTGTGGACAATCCATTGTGTGGGCTCACCTTGATGTCGGTCATTATAACGTGGGGCCCACCTTTGATGTGGACCCTCCATCATGTGGACCCACCTTTGATGTGAACCGCGCCCATCATGTGGGGCTTCCTTTATATAAACCATCTATCACATGGAGTGAGAAAGATAAGTAGAAAAGAAAGAAAAAAAACTCACGAAGAAAAGTGCCTTTTATCACGTGAGTTATGTTTTTATTAGTGCTTACTAAACTTGCTAACTTATTAGAAAGGTAAGCTATCAACTTAACATGTTAAAATGTTATATGGGTGGTATCCAAACGGGCCTTAAAAGTGTAAGTAGAGGTGGGCAACGATCCGGGCCGAGTCGAGTTAGCCCTAGTTTGGTTAATTTGGTTTATTTTTGTACCACCGCAGTTTGTGGATCGATTTGGTTTGGGTTTCGGGCCGACCCATGCGGCCCGAGTTTGGTTTGCTCCAGAAAAATCTGGTTCGAGCCGGGATCGGCTTGGTTGAAAATTTCGAATCGAGCCGGGCCGAGTTCAAACAAACAGTCGCTCTTTTTTTCCTTATTCATTTAAATAGAAAAGAATTTAAAAACTTAGAAAAAAAAGTACAAACATATCTTACTATATGATGTTTAACATCCTTCAAAAGAGTGCAACTTCAAAATAGACATGTAAGAGTATTTTCCAAACAAAAGTACACAAGCATAATCTTACAAGTGCAAGGAAACAGTGTGTATTCATGTAAATGTATTATGTATTATCCATGTCATCATGTATATGTATTATCCATGTTATTCATATGTTTTACGTATCATTTTAGGACATGATCCCAAAATGGAATCATATCCAAAGCTCAAATGGATCACATCACAGGAAACAGTGTGCTTATAATCTACAAGCTGAATCAAACCGAGCTGAATCAAATCGAGCTTCGAGTCGAGCCGAGCCGAAACTTCCCTAGTTTGAGTTTGGTTTATTTTTTCAAACGAGCTTGACTCGGAGTCTTGGTTTGGTTTGAACTTCCATTCAAACCAATCCAAGCCGAGCTTTTTCGAACCAATCCGAGCCGAGCTTTCGAGCTGGCTTGGTTTGTGCCCACCTCTAAGTGTAAGCATGCAATACATGTTATCATTTTTGGAATAGATTGGAAAAAAAAAAAAATATATACTACTTTATTGGTAACAGGTTCAAGATAGATGTGTATGTAATTAAGGGTCATTCCCACGTTTATCAGCTCTATACGATGAAAGAACAAATATCAGTTCACCTTATTTTTGAAGTGGTCCATTCCCACGTTTATCAGCTCTGTATGTGAAACAAATATTCACCTTTATTTTTGAAGTGGTCCATTCCCACGTTTATCAGTTCTGTATGTGAAACAAAAAATATCATCTCACCATATTTTTTAAGTGGCCTACCGTGATGTGTATGTGCTATGGGCGGAGGCACGAACCCCTATTTTTTTTCAATGAAGTCACATTGTTTTATGAGTTGTGGTCCACTAGAGCTTTGGATCTAAATGATGTTTGAGTTCATGCCGCATGTAACTCGTCCGCGGACACGCACTTTTAAATAACAAGGCGCACAGGACGCAGCCCAAGCCTTCTGTGGGAATTCATGCCTGGAACTTAGGTGGGTCCTACCGTGATGTTTGTGAGAAATCCACCCAGTCCATACGTTTTGTGATTTCATTTTAGGATATGAGAATAGAAATGAGCTAGATCCAAGACTTAAGTGGACCGCACTAGAGAAAAAAGTGGGTAGAAAAATTTATACCATTGAAACCTCCCTCAGTCAACAGTGATGTTTATATGCCATCCATACGGTTCCTAACATCATTCCGTCTTGGATGAACTGAAAACAAAAATATTAGCCCAATTCAATACTTTTGTGGCCCACTAATATTTTAATTATGGACGTTCAATCCTCTCATTTTCGACCCACTTGAGTCTTTGATCTGGCTCATTTTTTCTCTCATGTCCTAAAATGAGCTCCCAAAATGAATGGATGTGGTGGATTTCTCATTAATATCACAGTGGACCCCACCCAAGTTCCTAGCGCGGGGCTTTAGTACGAAATCCGCATCTGGGGATTGGATACTACACCCACCAGAACGAGAGAGCGGATTAGGTGAGACCCTGGACTCACCAAGACCGTGCAGCCCTTATTGTGGAGCCCACATTGATGTATATATTATGTATCCACGCCGTCCATCTGTTTTTCTAGATCATTTTAAGACATAATCCGAAAAATGAAATAGATCCAATTATCTGTTGGACCATACCATAGGAAACAGTATTTATTGACCATTAATGGGCAATAGAAGTTTTGGATCAAGATGATATTTGGTTTTTCCCTTCATTCAGGCTTATGTGAACTTATCAACATATTGGATGGTAAATAAACACTACGGAAACATGAAGGTGAGTCCTAAGAAGTTTTTAATGGTAGGATGGTCAATCATCACTGTTTCTTATGGTATGGTCCACCTGATAATTGGGTCTGATTTATTTTTTGGGATAATGTCTTTAACTGATCTGAAAAAATGGCATGGACGGCATGGATACATAATACATACATCAAGGTGGCCCCCACTGCAACCCTAAGGTAAGGGCTGCACTCTTATGTGAGGCAATCCAGCCCCACCAGGCTCAAACGTTGCCCCCTCGGAAGAAAATCCTGGCACCGCCCCTGGTTCGTACCATGACATTATAAATTTAGGGCCCGTTTGGATACTACCAGGATACTACCAAATAAGTTACTTTTTCTAAGTAGATAAGTAACTTATTTGAGATAAGTAAGTTTGGTTTATGATTAATAATAAGTAACTTTTCCACTTAAAATAACATAATCACTTCAGCTAAAAAATTTAGCATTTTTACTTTTTATAAGTGCTTGATACACTGTAAGTGGGACAGCCCCGGGCTAATTCTAGGCCAGTGAGGCCCACATGCAGAGATGGTCCCGTAAGTGGAACCTCCATCTTTTTAGCACTACCAATAATAAGCTATGGCCCACTAGTCAGGTTTCAAGGATGATGCATACCTTCAAATTTTAATAACACAATCTACCCATTTGATCAAGGGGGCCACACACGCACAATGAAATAGACATTCTACTAGAATGCAAAAAATGGTCGAATTGAAGATGAATCAATTGATTGGAATGTCATATTTGTGAGACATGATCAATTTGCATATAAAGTTAGGTCAGGATGGGCTGGACCAGATTTTAGGTCAATATAAAATCACTTGCGCCCACCTGAAAGCCTAGCCCATGGACCAAAGCGAAGAGATCATAAGGTTTTAAAGACATCCTATCAAGAAGATTTTTTAGCATGGCTGTATGGCAAGTAAAGATCAAGGCTAGCCCCACATGAATGGACAGTGTGGGTGTGCATGATGGGTCCACATGATGGGCAGTGGATATTGAAGGTGGCCCCCCACATGATGGATAATAACATTGATAGTGGGCCCTACTTGATAGATGACCAACATCAAAGGCGGGCCCTACATAAAGAATGGTGCACGTCAAAGGTTAGGCCATAATGATGAATTGCCCACATCCAAGGTGGGCCCTGCATTATGGACGGCCCACACAATGAATGGTCCATATCAAAGATTGGCTCCACATTGAAGGTGGGGCCCACATGATGGACAGTCCACATCAAAGGTGGACTCCACGTGATGGGCAATTAATAATGGTAGGCTCCACATGATGGATGATCCACAACAAGATGGGCCTCACATGATGGACGGTCCACATCAAAGGTCGGGCTAATGAGAATGGCCCATATTTAAGGCGGGCCCTGCATGATGGACGTCCCACATGGGATGTGGGCCCACATGATGGATGGTCCACATCAAAGGTGGGCACCACATGATGGGTGGTGGATATTGAAGATGGGCCCCACATGATGGACAATAACATTGATGGTGGGCCCCACATGATGGATGACCAACATCAAAGGTGGGCCCTACCTAATGAATAGTGCACATTAAAGATCGGACCCTAATGCTAAATGGCCCACATCCAAGGTGGGCCCCACATGATCAATGAACGATCCACATCAAAGGTTGGCCCCACATAATGGACAATGGATGTGAAGGGAACCAAGTAGACTTGAGGGATGATTACTTATGATGTTGGAAACCAAATATACCTTTTTACTTTTTAAATGATCAGTATGTTGTTTACCAAACATGTTTATTGGCTGATTAAGTAGAAACCAAGATAAGTTACTTATTTGATAAGTAGGTTATATTGAGTAATTTACGATCCCAACGGGCCCTTAGTGGTCTGGAAAGGATCTCACGTGCACGTGGCACCCATTCAAAAATCAAGATGAGCATTGGTCATGCATTTCCAATAAAATAACAGTTATTGTTTCCAACCTCTTCCAACAACAACATTTAACACCACCTGTCACTCCTCGCTTGTGGTGGTGCTATGTGGAACCCACATCATGATGTATGCTTTTATCCATGCCATTCGTCTATTTTGTCAGCTCATTTTAGGGCACGATTCTAAAAACGAGGCAGATCCAAATCTTAGGTGGACCATACCACCGGAAAAATTGGTGACTGAACACCTATCATTAAAACCTTCTTGCGGCCTACTTGAGTTTTGAATCAGCCTCATTTTTCTGGCCCATGTCCTAACATGATCTGAAAAAAATGGATAGACGGGGTGGATTTCTCACAAACATCATGGCAGGCCCACTAAGCTTCCTGTCACACGAAATTCCTTATTGGCACCTGGAGGGCCACTTGGCTGCGACCCCAGAACCAGCAATGTGGGTGAGGCCCTTACCGATGTATGCATTATATCCATGATGTTCATCTGTTTTTCCAGCTTACTTTAGGCCATGACCCCAAAACTGAAGCAGATACAAATTTCAGGTGGACCACACCATATATAGGAAACAATGGTTAATGACCATTAAAACCCTTTTGTGAGCCACAAAAGTTTTGGATAAAGCTGATATTTGTTTTTTTCTATTCATCCTGGTCTGTGTGACCTTATCAACAGGTTAGATGGTTAATAAACATTATGGTGGACGTTAAGAAGATTTTAAGGGTGGGCGCTTAGTGACCACTATTTCTTGTGGTGTGGTCCACCTGAAAATTTTCTCAGGTTCATTTTTAGGACCATATCTTAAAATAATATGGAAAAACAGATAGACAGCATGGATATACAATGAATACATCAAGGTGGGTCCTACATTTAGGGTCTCAACCACATTGCCGGTTCTGGGGTCACAGCGAAGTGGCCTTCGATGTGGTTCTTGGATCACAGCAGGTCACGCTCATCACTGTTTCCAAGGTTGCAACCAAGTCATGCTGCGACCCAAGAACCAGCTATGTGGGTGAGACCCTGAACATAGGGCCCACCTTGATGAATTTTTCCAGATTATTTTAGGCCATAGCCCCAAAATTGAAGCAGATGCAAATTTTTGAGTGGACCACACTATAGGAAACAGTGGTTATTGACCATTAAAAACCTTTTTTGTGGCCCACAAGTTTTGGATCATATTTGTTTTTCCTGGTCATCCAGGCCTGTGTGACCTTATCAACTGGTTGGATGACTGACAATCTCAACCACACGTCCAAACATGATGAATGGAAATCTATTTACAGGATATAAAGATCCAAAATAGGAATTTATTTCTTAAAAATTGGGAGGGTTTTTCCATGACTCACCAACCTAACATGAAGTCAATAGCTCTTTGAGCTGCATCATCGTTCGGCCTTAGATGTTGAGAAGGAGATCATCCAGTTGGAATTTAGTGTTATTTGTTGGAGAGCCTTCAAACATCGTGCATGAGTTGGGTGCTCAGATTGGTTGGGTGACCGGTCTGCGTGTTGCAGCGCAGATGCATGGAAGGCTGGTGGACTGAATCTGTGTGGCCCTAGACCAGTCGGCCGACCGGTCTTGAGGGGGTTCCAACTGGTCGGTAGTGAGGCAGCAACGTGGAATTTCTCCCTGGACAGTTTTTTGTGTTGGGTGACCAGTCAGCTGACCGATCGAGCGCCAACGCGGTTTCTTGCGCACCACGCGAGATTGTGTAAGATGTTGCTATTTTCGGTTTTCTACCTATTTAAGTAGGTTGTAAACATGTTTAGCTTGTATCCTAAGGTGTCCAAGGTTTCCTAATCGTATTAGGAAGAGGGGAGAGAGTTGTGAGAGAGAAAACTTGAGGTTTTCTCTGTTTTTCTTTACTTGTGGGCTGTCAATCTCTGTAATCTTCTGTTTATTCATAGTGGATCGCTTTGTGCCGTGGTTTTTTACCCGTTGAGGAGTTTTTCCACGTAAATTCGGAGTCTCCTGTGGTGAATGCTTGTGTGTGGCTTGATTGCATCTTGTTTACTCGTTTGATCTCGAATTGCTCCACACGTTTCGGCTTCTGCTTCTGCTACCGGTTTTCCTAACAAGTGGTATCAGAGATATCGTTGGGGTAGAGTTGAATTCGGATCTGGGACGAGAAGATGGGATCAGGCGTAAGATTCGAGATAGAGAAGTTCTCCAGAAAAAATAACTTTGAGCTATGGAAGGTGAATGTTGAATTCTGTTAGTGCACTTTTTCTATGACATACTAGTGCACCTTGTTTGTCAATTACTTAGGTTAGTGAGTCTAGTGTCGGTTGAGCTTAATGAAGACGAAGACCGAAGACTCAAGACAGATTGACTACATCAAGAAAGAAGAAACAGGTAAAAGTGATGCCTTGTGAGCCCGAACCTAGTACCTACCCAAAACCATAAACCTCTAAATGACCATGACCCAATTAGCATACCATTAAGTCATCTTAGATTGGCCTTAGGTGTCCCAAAAGTCCACCGAAAGAAAGGCCAAGAGGTTGTATGTTTTGTTGAAAACAACAAAAATTCATGCCTGTCCGGGCGCCCAACCTAGTGTCCACCGGGCGCCCGATCGCAGAGGAATCCGCCCATGTGAGTTGACCTTAAAGCCAAAGGGTCACCGGGCGCCCGACTAAAACCTATCCGGGTGCCCGACCAATGCAAAAAACTCCTAGCAGCACAAGACCCGTCTGAGGATTGAATTTTGGGCGCCCGACCTGTGAAAAAATGGACACCGGGCGCCCAACCACAACTCGTCCGGGCGCCCGACCAGTGAAAGAAAGGCCATCGGGCGCCCGACCAAAACTTATCCGGGCGCCCGACCAGTTCAAAAACAGTCCAGTGTTTAATGGACCGGATTCCGGGCTTCCGACCCAATCTGTCCGGGCGCTCGACCTTACGCGAATCTACCCGTTATTTGACCGTTGGGAGAAACTTTATAAAAGCGGGGGATTTGATTTTAGAGCTAAGAGAGGGGATTTTGAGGAGATAGAAGCCACCATTGCTAGAGACCATCAGAGGCTCTATCCCAAACACAAAGCAAGTCATTCTCCTTATGTTTTCATCACAAGCTTGAGCCATTCAATGGCATCTTGAGAATGGACTTGTTCCCTCTTGATTCCTAAGGTTTAGACACCTTGATGATAGTTAAATCCTTTGTCTAAACACCATCTAGGAGTCCAAATACGTGTATTCCTCTAGGAAATCCATTTCATACAATTTGTAGAGGTTTCACCATTCCCTAGCACATTGGGCATCTCCAATGGAGCATTACATGTAAGGTAACTGATTTTGGAGCTGAAGCTTTGGCAAAGCATCGGTGTCAAAGATCGGGGGAGCACAAGGGGAGCTGATTCAAGCATGGGAGAGCGAGAAGAAGCAACCCAAAGTGGCGCTACACTGGGGCTCAATTCGACAAGTAAGGTTGTCTTGTTAAGAGTCTATCCACTTAATTCCCTGTGGGAGTTAAGTGTAAAGTTTGTTTGACAAACTTGAACTAGGGTCGTTAGCCGATCCTTGGCCTGTTAGTCGGCCTAAAATTTAGGGACGTTAGCCGTTCCTTGGCCTGTTTGTCAGCCTAAAGACCAGGGGTTGTTCAGCACTCATTAGCTCGTTTGTCGGGCCTAAATTTAGGGACGTTAGCCGTTCCTTGGCGCGTTAGTCGGCCTAAACAAAGTCTCCAAGGGGGAGCCACCAACACGGGTGTGAACGTGTAGGTTGGGAGGAACCTGTAAACTCCTCGGTTGGGTGGATTCGAGTTAAAACACCTTGGTTAGGAGGAACCAGATTTAAACTCCCCAGTGAATGCCGGTGTGCTCAAAGGGGTTGAGTACTTGAACCGGGAGTGGAGTAGATAAGTAGTCGAACCACTATACATGCTTGTATTTGTGATTGTACTTGAGCACATTTCTCTTTATGCATTGCGTTTAATTTATTAATTATGAATGCTTAGTTAGGAATGTATGCTAGGCACTTGATAGGCACTTTCACACACACAAGATGTACTTTCACTCCTCATGTAGACTTGAGCTTTTGTTGATCCACCCTCTATAGTTCACATGTGTTTATTAGACTAGGTTGCTGATTGCATATATCTTTCGTTAGTCTTCTGATTGGACCCACTAAGGCTTGGAAGCCGAAGTGTTAATCGCTTACGTAGTTTAATTTGCTAAATTTGTTAAGTAGGCGAAAATAATTTAAAAAGGTCCTAATCACCCCCCATTCTAGAACTTAGCCATAATTCTAGTTGCTCCTTAAGCTTCCGCACGTATATGCATAGGGTGTAGTGTTCGACTACCAGACGTAATTTCAAATCCTTCTAGTTCAGCAAGGGCTTGATGAAGCTCTTGGAAAACGATCTGAAGCTATGAAAGATGATGAGTGGATAAGGCTCGACAAGAAGGCTAGAACATCAATCCTGTTAAACTTTACGAATGATGTTCTCTATCATGTTATGAAGGAGAAGACTGCGGCTGAAACTATGGCGAAGCTAGAGGAGGTTTATCCCAAGAAGTCTCTATAGAATCGCATGTACATGTTGATGTAGTTGTTCACCTTGAGGATGGCTAAGGGAATGGAGGTAGAGGACCACTTGAGCACATTCAATAGGCTGGTTTGCAAGTTGGTGGGGATTGATGAACCCATGAAGGATGAATATCAAGCATACATCCTGTTGAATTCTCTTCCAGATTCATATGAGTCGTTTAGGGACTCTGTGTGCACAGAGAAGAAAACCATAAACGTTGAGACCGTTATCTCAGCCCTCCAGTCGAAGGCAATGAGAAAGAAAAGCGGTGACGTGGCTTCCCGCTATTCCTTAGAGGCATTGGTTATAAGGGGAAGAAGTTCTGAGCATAAAGGATGTTCAAAATCGGGATCTAAGGCCAAGGGCAAAGGGAAGGCTAAGGTGAAGTGTTGTAATTGTGGTCAGGAGGGCCACATGAGAGGGGATTGTCAGAATCCCAGATTGAAGCAAGAGAGGTATGAAAATTCTTCTGGAAAGGGAGTCAATACCGTAGAGGATGGTGGCGAGCTGTGTGAAGTTCTAATTGTATTTGGCAAGGGATCTCAAGGTAGTGAGTGGATCCTAGATTCAGGGGCTTCATGTCACGTTTGTCCTGACCGGAGTTCATTTACGACATACAGGGAGTATGGTGGTGAATCGGTGTTTGTGGGCGATAGGCTACGCTCATAAGGTGGTGGGTATTGATACGGTGCGCATCAGGATGTTCAATGGGATTGAAAGAGTCCTGGAAGATGTGAAGCATGTTCTCAAGATGAAGATGAATGTGATTTCTCTTAGTGCACTCGAGGCGAAAGGGTGCGTGTTTATCGGTCGCGATTGTTGTTGTGAAGTATTGAAAGGGGCACACGTGTGTATGAAGGCACGGAGGTGTGGCCATCTTTACAAGTTGATCGGGAGCACAATTCATGGTGGAGCTGCGAGATCCACGGTTGCTCGTATGTGACAAGTGCCCAAGAGCCACACAAGAAAAGTGGTAAAAGGCGTGGATGTGCAAAGTTAGGGTTGATGGTGGCACAAGAAGCGGTGGAGCTATGATTGAAGATGAGATGGAGTTGCGAGGATGATATTGATTCAACGTTTAAAGCCTCGATGGAGGTTGTTGGAGAGCCTTCAAATATCGTGCGCGAGTTGGGTGCTCAGACCGGTTAGGAGATCGGTCTGTGTGTTGCAGCCCAGATGCATGGAAGGCTGGTGGACTGAATCTTTATGGCCCTAGACCGGTCGTCCGACCGGTCTGAAGGGGGCTCCGAGTGATCGGGCGACCGGTCGACAATGAGGCAGCAACGTGGAATTTCTCCCTGGACATTTTTTTGTGTTGGGTGACCAGTCGGCCGACCGGTCGAGCGCCAACACGGTTTCTTGCGCACCACGCGGGATTGTGTAAGATGTTGTTATTTTCGATTTTCTACCTATTTAAGTAGATTGTAAACGTGTTTAGCTTGTATCTTAAGGTGTCCTAGGTTTCCTAATCATATTAGGAAGAGGGGAGAGAGTTGTGAGAGAGAGAACTTGGGGTTTTCTCTATTTTTCCTTGCTTGTGGGCTGTCAACTCTGTAATCTTCTATTTATTCATAGTGGATCGCTTTGTGCCGTGGTTTTTTACCCGTTGAGGGGTTTTTCCACTGAAATTCGGAGTCCCTTGTGGTGAATGCTTGTGCGTGGCTTGATTGCATCTTGTTTACTCGTTTGATCTCGGATTACTCCGCGTGTTTCAACTTTTGCTTCCACTGCTGATTTTCTCAACATTATTCCTATCTTTTCCTTTTGAGATACCTATCCGGATGTATAGTTTAATCCTAACCATTCATATCTGTGACCCAATAATGGTACTATTGAGAAAGGGAAGGCTGCGATGACACGCATGTCAGACAAGTCATCCGATGGCTAGTGATTCACATATAAACTTGGGGTGGTAATGTTCCTGTTTCAGGTCCGAGTAGCTGATGCCCGTTTATGCACCACACTAGCTCAATGGATCTAGTGATTGGGCCTTAAGTAGGACCATTGATGGGAAAGTTGTCATCCATGCAGTATGACCAGCCTAGTGTCGGGTGCGTTTCATAAAACCTTAGGATCTCACCCCTTGAACTACTAGAATTATATGTTATGATAAAGCAATAAACTAAATCAAATCATCAACCACATGACACAAGAGATTTTTACGTGAAAAACACTCAAAGAGGTAAAAACCACAGGACCTCATCTAGATCAACAATTCACTATGAAGTAGAACCGTTACAACCTCAATCACAAGTACACACCGCTTAGATCAAACGTTCTACACCCACGCAGGGATGGATAACAATAAAAGGACTAGAAACTAAGAGATCTCATCTGAGCACGAGGACGTTAAAGAGCCGAGATGTAGTTACACCGTGAATCACCTTCGTGAGCAAAACCTCCTCTTCCAACAAGCTTCCTCTCCCTCTTTCTCTTCCTCTCTCTCTCTCTCTCTCTCTCTCTCTCTCTCTCTCTCTCTCTCAACTTGGAAGTGTAATACACTTCATGGGATACCTAAATTCCGAATTAGAGCCCTTCTTATAGAGTTTAGTAAGAGTCCTAACCCAATTTGAAAACTGCAGTAGCAGTCCACGCACACCTCCGGCCAGCTGGATTCACTAAATCATGTCCAGAGAGTTTGTTGTGAGAAAACCAACATGCCCGACCTGTTTGCCGACCGGTCGGCCAGGACCTTCGACCGGCTGGATGACCAGTTGTCCTTCACAAAAACTGCTCCAGCGATTTTGGTATTTGTAGTCAGTTTGTCCGGCCGACCGGCCAGGGGCACCGGCCGGTCGGACCTCAAAAAACTCATCTCTCCTCTGTACAACTGAGGAGGAAAACTCCAACAATTCTCCCCCTTTCCGACTTAGGAGGAGTTCACCGTCTTCAAGCCAGCCCGGCTTTTACAAGCTTCAAATTTGCCATTGAGCAAAGCCTTGGTCATCATATCTGACCCGTTATCGTCCGTGTCAATCTTCTCAAGCTGTAACACCTTCTGTTCCAAAGTATCTCTGATCCAGTGATACCGAATCTCTATGTGCTTCGACTTGAAATGGTGAGTTGGATTCTTGCTCAAGTGTATCGCACTCTGGCTATCACAATAGACCACATGCTTCTCCTACTTCAGGCTAAGTTCTTGTAGGAACCTCTACATCCAAAGCATCTCCTTGCATGCTTCTGTGACTGCAATGTACTTGGCCTCTGTCATGGACAACGTTACGACCTTCTGTAGCTTGCTCTGCTAAAAGACCGCTCCCCCAGCAAACGTGAACATGAACCCCGATGTAGACTTTCTGGAGTCTATGTCACCTGTCATATCTGCATCCGTATAACTCTCTAACATAGGTTTTCCGTCACCATAGCATAGGCTCAACCAGGATGAGCCTCTTAGATACCATAGTATCCACTTCATCGCTGCCCAATGTTCTTTGCCAGGATTGACAAGATATCGATTGACAACACCAACCGCATATACTATGTCTGGGCATGTACACACCATAGCATACATCAAACTTCCTACTGCCGAGGTGTAAGGTATCTTCTGCATCTCTTCCACCTCTGCCTTCGTCTTGGGACACTGCTTGTCGCTCAATTTGAAGTGACCATCCAGTGGAGTACTAACCAGCTTCGCTGCATTCATATTAAACCGCTCTAGGACTTTCTCAATATACCTCTCTTGTGACAACTAAAGCCTTCTGCTGCTTCTGTTACGGGTTATTTTCATTCATAGGATCTGTTTAGCCAGGCCCAAGTCTTTCATCGCAAATGACTTGCCCAACTCCTATTTCGACCTGTCAATCTTCTTGATGCCTTTTCCCATGATGAGCATGTCATCAACGTACAATAGTAAAATTAAGAAATCACCATCTAAGAACCTGCAACTGAACACATAATGGTCCGACTCCAGTTCTATCATACCCATGTTTCAACATGAACGAGTCGAACTTCTTGTACCATTGACTCGAAGCTTGTTTCAGCCCATACAAGCTCTTTCCAAGCCTACACACCATCTGCTCCCTGCCCTTGACTTTGAACCCCTCTGGTTGGCGCATATAGATCTCTTCTTCCAGGTCACCATAGAGGAAAGCAGTTTTAACATCTAACTACTCTATCTCTAGATCCATGGTAGCCGCCAACCCAAGCAACATCCGTATGGAAATCATCTTCATCATTGGTGAGAATATCTCATCGAAGTCTATACCTTTCCTCTGACCAAAACCTTTCACCACAAGTCTAGCCTTAAACCTTGTCTGTGAATTATTCTGCTCATTTTTCTTTCTGAACACCCACTTGTTACTCAGAGCTTTCTTGCCCTTAGGCAATTTCACTATATCATAGGTGTGGTTCTTATGCAAGGATTCTATCTCCTCTTGTATATCTTTCAACCACTCCTCCTTATGCTCGTCGGCTAGGGCATATAATAATCTTCTGGCTCTCCCCCATCAGTAAGCATAATGTACTCATGCGGCTAGTACTTCTTGGACGGGTTTCTATCCCTAGATGTCCTCCTCACCTATGACTTAACAGGTAGATCTAGTGGGGGCTGCTCCCCCGGTCCATTTTCTGTTGGAACTCCCACATCCTTTGCACCTTGTTGTACTCCCCCGTCATCAGGCACCACGGAAGGAGTAATAGGATCCATATCTTCCAGCTCATCTGAACTGGGCTGGATCTTCTCTAGCTTTCCAATGTCTTCTATACACTGATCTTCAAAGAAAATCACATCTCTGCTCCTGACGAGCTTCTTCTTGGTCGAATCCTACAACCTGAAGCTAAATTTCTCATCACCGTACCCCAAAAACACACACTACCTGATCTTCATATCGAGCTTGGACCTCTCATCCTTTGGTACATGAATGGATGCCCTGCATCCAAACACCATGAGATGAATGTACGAAGGATCACGTCCAATCCACACCTTCTCAGGTACTTCTCTATTAAAAGTGGCTGATGGAGACCTGTTTATCAAATACACTGCCGTTTGTATTACTTCTCCCAAGAACATCTTGGGCAACTTTGCATGGGATAACATGCATTTGATTCTCTCTACAATGGTACGATTCATACGCTCAGATACACCATTGTGCTAGGGAGTTTTGGGTACCATCTATTCATGCCGTATACCTAAAGACTTACAATACTCATGGAAGTCACCAATGTATTCACTTCCATTGTCATTGCGGATGCACTTCAGCGATCTACTTGTCTTTCTTTCGACCATAGCGTAAAACGTTTTAAACACACCAAAGATCTCGTCCTTGGATTTCAAAGCATAAACCCAAAACCTCCTAGATGCATCATCTATAAATGTGACGAAATACAATGCCCTATCCAAGGTTTTTATCCTCATAGGACCATAAACATCAGAATAAACCAAATCTAATGCATGCATTTTCTTAACATAAGAAGCAGTCTTTACAATAAAATTCTATGTTGTTTCCCTAATAAACAATCAATACAGGTTTTAAGAGGTGTACTTGCCAACTCTGGAAAGGTGCTTCTTCGCTAGTAACTGAAGCCCTTTCTCACTCATGTGGTCGAGCCGTCTGTGCCACATGTTTGTCACTGAATCTTCTGTTGCGTTCAACTCACCCTTGCATATATCGACACATGTCTTATATAGGGTGCAACACATCTTCCCTCTTACTGCGATCATCGAACCCTTGGTGAGCTTCTAGTGCCCACCAACAAACCAACTCTCATAGCCGGCTACATCCAACCTTCTCGTCGATATCAAGTTGAGATGAAGGTCTGGAATGTCTCACATCTTTTAGAACCAATGTACAACATACATTGGTCCTCACACAAATATTACCAACTCCCACAATCTGGGATACTCTAGAGTTCCCCATCTTCACTATACCATAGTTGTCATGCTTGTAACTTGTGAAAAAATCACTTCGTGGAGTTGCATGAAATGACGCTCTTGAATCGATTACCCAATCGGTGTCCTGATTTGCAGCCATGAGACAAACATCATGATCCGCTGAGAGAATGACCACAACGTCGCCATCGGAGGCGACCGCAGTAGAATCTTATTCGTCATCTTTTTTCCTTTCCTTTTCCTTTCTGATCCTTTTTCTTGTGACATTCACTGTTGTAATGGCCTTTCTTACCACAATTCCAACATTCAACATCTCTCCTGATATTAGACTTGCCTCTAGATTTATCTCGGGCCTTTTCACCATTTCTGTTCTTTCTTCTCCCCCGATCTTGTGTTACAAGGGCCTCTTGCTGAGTAGACCCTTAAGACTTCCTCCTTGTCTCCTTCTTAAAGAGACAACTTATTATCTGTTCCATGGATATCTTTCCACCTAGCGCGGAGTTACTTAGAGACACCACCAATGTCAGCTAACTATCAGGCAATGAGCTAAGCAATAGCAGAACCTGTAGTTCATCGTCCAAGACCATCTTCATAGTGGAGAGTTAGTTCAGAATGTTGCTGACTTCATTCATATGTTCAGCCACAGAGCCATTATCATTGAACTTGAGATTTATAAGTCTTCTAATTAGGAATATCTTGTTACCAGCTATCCTCCTCTTAGACAACCCTTGTAATTTTTGCCATAAGCCAGTGGCTGAGGTCTCCGTAGACACATGGTGGAATACAGAATCGTCCAACCATTGTCTAATAAACCCCACCGCCTTTCAGTCCAATTTCTTCTAATCATCATCTGACATATCTTTTATCTTCGCTGATATGCTTAAGATTAGAGCATACAAGTCCTTGCAATAAAGCAAGTTCTCCATCTTAGCCTTTCATACGGTCCAATTGGATTCATTGAGACTAATCATCCTTGATGAGCCACCTTCCATAATTCAGAACCGATCCAACTTCCTGTTTAATTAACCTGAACTCTCTGATACCACTTTTGTTAGGTGCGTTTCACAAAACCTTAAGATCTCACCCCCCAAACTACTAGAATTATGGGTTATGATAAAGCAATAAACCAAATCAAATCATCAACCAGACGACGCAAGAGATTTTTACGTGGAAAACCTAAAAAGAGGTAAAAACCACGGGACCTCGTCCAAATCAACAATTCACTATGAAGTAGAACCGTTACAACCTCAATCATAAGCACACACCGCTTGGATCAAACCTTCTTCACCCATGCATGGATGGATAACAATAAAAAGACTAGAAACTGAGAGATCTCACCCGAGCACGAGGACGCTGAAGAGCCGAGACGTCGTTGCACCGTGAATCACCTTCACGAGCAAAGCCTCCTCTTCCAACAAGCTTCCTCTCCCTCTTTCTCTTCCTCTTTTTTTTTTTTTTTTTTTTTTTTTTCCTCTCTTTCTCTCTCTCACCTTGGACATGTAATACACTTCATGAGATACCTAAATCTCGAATTAGAGTCCTTCTTATAAAGTTTAGCAAGAGTCCTAACCCAATTTGGAAACTGCAGTAGTAGTCCCGCACACCTTCGGCCGGCCAGATGCACCAAATCATGTCCAGAGAGTTTGCTGTAAGAAAACCAACATGCCCGACCTGTCTGCCAACCGGTCGGCTAGGACCTCCGACCGGCCGGACGACCAGTCGGCCTTTACAAAAATGCTCCAGGGATTTTGCTATTTATAGCCAGTTTGTCCGGCCAGCCGGCCAGGGGGCACCGGCCTGATAGGACCTCAAAATACTCATCTCTCCTCTGTACAACTGGGGAGTAAAACTCCAACACCTAGCCCACTTCCGGCACACGTACATGCTCTTTATCGTTGGGCACAGCATCTCACATGCTCCTGCCCAAAAGTTGGGCTAGTCTACTCATCAGGCCTATTGTGATCATTTATCCATCACGAACCAAGTGAACCTACTTACGAGTAGACTAGCCTGATTCTTCGGAAGATGCCCCACTTGATAAACGGTTCAGATTTGCAAACGTGTGCTGTGAAGTGGATCCTGCCGATAGTCTTCGCATATGGGTCCCGTACACATGAACACTTTAATGGGCCTTACCTGATACTTGTCCTTGTATAGTTTCACGGCTGCCGCATGGGCCGAAAACAGGTGATGGGCCACAGTGTAAGGATCAGTCCCTGGATTCTTCCCTCTGCAATTCCTGGCGTCTCCCGGAGAACACTGGCCGGATGCTACGCGCTGGAGCTGAGACTCCATGGCTCGTTTAAGGTGATCTAGTTCCTCACTCGGTCTCCAAATTCTCTAAAACAGATATTAACGTAGTCGCGGAAATCAGCCCTGTAAAGGATCCTCATTAGATACAATCATGCACTTTCACGTAGAGGACAATATTCATGAATTGCAATAGGAGTGGCCCAGTTTTTTTACCAAAGGAGATTTAAGAGCCGTGCTATCAGTGGGCCAAGTTTCGTTGAGACCAGCCCATTTACCATTTGGGCCTGGTTCAGTCAGTTGGTCTTGATACTAATTAGGGAAAGCCATCGACCAGAGTCTCACTGGTTTAGGATGGCCCTGGCCCAGCCCTGTAGGAACCTTTCACCAGTGCTTTGGTTATCCTGGCCCACTACTTGCCCGCCAAGTCAGGTTTGGGTGGCAACGGATCAGGTTTGGGTGGAGTCAACCCAAGCACAACCCAGGGCTAATAATTCCAGTGAGAACCCAACCTGGCCCTTCAACCCATTTACTTAAAAAGCACTACATTTCTAGCCCAAGCCCAACCCACTACCCATTTAGCTTCGCCCAACCCTGCACTAGAAATGGGTCAGGTCGGTTGGCCCATGGGTTTCGACCGGTCTTGGACCTAATAGTTTGGACCATGAACCGGCCTTGGGCCTTGCATGAACGGCCAGATCAATTTTGCTCATGAGCTTGCGCTCAAGTCATTTTAGCCCGACCCTGACTTACGTGTTATATCCTACAATTAATATGCTTATTCCAATCTTTGATTAAGCAACCCACGCATCTTGAACGTAGATCGTATGTATTCCATTCCTCTAAATGCTTCTTTCTTTTGTTCATGCATGGCCCACTTGATCAAGGGATCTCATCGATTTTCAAGCGGGCCTACACCCAACAAAATTCTCGCAGTGTCAGGCTTGGGCGACTATGAAAGGCCCATTCGGATCTTGCCTGGGACCGGGGGCTTTCAGTCTGGGCCGTGTCGCGAACCCGACCTATTGCCACAGCTACCCGCAGTTGGGGAGGATGTATGTATTACTTACACGATCTTGGAGCAAGAAACCGCCATACTCGTCTTGGAGAGCTTGAGGAGAATCCCAATGAAATAGGGCTACGAACGGCTGCAAACCTACGCACAGGAGAGAGATATATACCGTGCGATGGTCTAAATAATGACCGTTGGATGTTGAAGAGACCAAGAGCTATTATGAATAATGACCGTTGGATAGGAGCTCGTTGATGAGGTTGTTGTAGTATCTGATTCCTTCTTCGTTTACTCCCCCACTTATATTTCCACCTGCAAGTTTTTTAGAGAATACAAGAAAAGTAAAACAAATTCAACCACCTGATCTTGAAGCTTTCTAAGCTCACGTGCGAGTATGGCACTGCTAGGGGTGTCAATGGGCCGGGCTCGGGCCTAAAAAAACAGAATTTTACAGGACCAGGCCCGAAATAGTTCATATTCGGGTTGAGACCTACCCCAGGCCCGACCCTATTGAAAGCCCTAGGCACTGCCCATACATACACCACACAGATGCCAAAATGGCTTTCACACGTAGGAGATCTGTAATTTCAATCTGGGCAGGCCACACTTCTAGATCTTCGTGCCGTTTCCCTCCTAAAGTGAGCCAACAATGAATTGGCTAGAAAAGTGTCATGGACAGTGGCCCATCTTAGGAGTTACACAACTAATTTTTAGGTCAAGTGGTCCACCTTTTGGATAGTTTGATCTGCGTGTTGGGACACGTGTTGGCTTGGAGTTTCTTTTTTTTCTTTTTCTTTTTTTTTTTTGGTGGGGGGGACCGTTTAAACCTTTTGAGTTGTGTGGGGCCCACCATTTTTTTTTTCTTTTTGGTTTCCATCCGATCCATTCATAGGATCAGCCTCACTGATCTCTTTTCGAGTATGGTCAATCCAAAACTCCGGTGGCCGCTTCGCATAAGTTTAATAGTTTTAGGTATGATTTTAAATGGTTCGGCACCCTTGAGTTTTGGACCAGCTGAATTTTGGCTTTGAGGGGGCTACGAGGGTTCCCACATGATGGACAGAGCAGATGCCATGCACGCATGATGGTGAACCCCAAAGACAAAGTTGCAATAGTGGGTTCAACTATTTACTCGGTGTATTCTGAGTGCCTGCGTATAGGGCTAGTCATGAGCCGAGTCAGCTCGAGAAACTCGATCGACTCGACTCAAAAAAAAACTCTCCTCGACTCAGTGGGGCAAGTCAGGCCAAGCTTCATTTAGGAGCTCGAGTCAAGTTTGAGCATTGGGTCACTCAACTTGACTCAACTGGGTGGGCGATCGATCGCATGCTCCAATCGCATACTCGCAAAACAATCCAGAGAGGTCCAGAGGTATTTTGTGATATTCGGGAATTTGGGCGATCAATCGACCAAGGATGGGCGATTGATTGACGGATGCAATTTTAGTCCAGTGAACTCTATGGACTATGTCCAGCATGAGCGATCGATCAATCTGGCTCTGTCGTCTCTGAAAATTGTCTTCTCATGACATCTTTTTTCCGATGTTTTTGTCAATCCATCCTTATGATGTAGGTTTCAGCGATCCCCTCTACATCACTTTACAACCTTAAAAACCCTGAGCATACACTCCTAAGGCATTTAATTGGAAGATGATATCATCATCATACACTTTCGGTGATTCAATGTATTGATATGTTATTCTTAGCTCTGGTCTTAAAAAAAAAAACTCTTAGATTGGATGATCCTGGCCGTCCATAGTGTTCTTGACTGTTCACTTAAGGCCTAGAAGTTAAAAGGCAATGATATTCCAACTAAAGATACCTTTGAGGCGTTGCCAATCCAAGGTGGGTTCCAACTGACCTACGGTTAGAGCTGTACACAAATTGAGCTAGCTCGAAAAACTCGCTTGGCTCAGCTCGAAAAAGCTCGATTCGACTTGATTCAAAGGGCGTATCAAGCCAAGCTAAGCCGAATATGTGGGCTCGTTAGAAATTCGAGCCAAGCCCGAGCTTGACTTGAGCTCGGTTCGGCTCGGCTCGAAATCAGGCTCAGCTCAGCTCGTAAAAGGCTTGGTGTATATATATATATATATATATATATATATATATATATATATATATATATATATATATATATATATATATATATATATATATATATATACATGCTCGCCCTAATTCTTTTCTTCCAACGCCCTTTCGTACTCACCCGCCCACCCCTAAAAATCTAAAAAACAAAACCCCCTCCCCTCCGGCGGAATCGACCTTGCCTAGCGGCCCCGGCCTGACTAGCGACTCCCTCTGGCCGTCGGCCTCACCTCCTCCCTCTCCGGCTCTCCCTCATCTCTGATTTCTCTCCCCCGTTGCCCGGCCTCACCTCCTCCCTCTCCAGCTCTCCCTCATCTTTGCGGCTTTGGCCAATGCCCAACTTCTCAGCTCGAATTCAAGCTTGAAAGCTTGAAGCTCGGACAGGGTTGAACATGCTCGAATTCGGCTCGAAAGCTCGTCCAAACCAAGCCATGCCCACCACCTGGGCTCGAGGACCAAGCCGAGCCAAGCTCGAGCCTAGGTCGCCCGCTGACCAAATCAAGCCGAACTGGTTAAAGCTTGGTTCGGCTCGGCTCGTGTACACCTCTACCTATGGTCATGATCAATGAATGATAAGGTGTGAGGCCAAAAAGTCATACCCAACTTAGCAAACTGGGCCTGACTGACAACCCAATGCCATAACTAAAGCCCAACCCATTTACCAGAGATAAAATGATACAGTAGTCTCATTAATTTTAAGTTACAAGGCTTCTAGTTGCATCCAGTTACTTGGACCATCCAAACGATTGATCTGAACTGTCCATTAGGTCCAAACCAAACTTTGTAGGCTATCTTGAAAAAACCACAAAGGGTGGACCTGGTTAGGGTTCATTTAATTTTAATTTAACAATTCAAAGTAAACAGTAGGGCTTGCAGATCAAGTGTCATATGCACATAGAATACCAAGTAAACCATTTGATACATAACCTTTAATATCGACAATCAATTTTATTTATTAAGGTCAATTCATCATTGGTCCATATGTGGGCCCACCAAATGGATATTTTAAAGACATTTGTGAGCAGTTTTGAGTACCATATGCGTATTTTAAAGACCAGTTTCACGTGAGATCATACAACAATAGAACTTATTTTTAATGCCCAATTTTTTTTCTTAATTTAAGATTATTTCTTACCCTTGATCATTTAAATCTTATTATTATAGGGCTGGCCTGCTCTAAAGGGCCAGGGCTAGGAACCAGGCCTTTCCAGTCCGATTAAGGCCCAGGTTAAGCTAAGGCTAGGGCTTAGGAGACTAGGGCTTGACCATGGCCAACCATCATCTCCTCCCAATGCCACCCCTAAGTGCATGTGGGGTTAACTAGTAAGGCCCGAGCCTAGACCGTGATGATTATTTATGGTGTGTCCAAACCCCAACCCAGCCACCCTCTTTCTAGAAGATATAGGCTAGTTGTTGATGGGGTTTTTCCTCCTCATGAGTTGAGGAGAGAGTGTAGCCCGAGGTGGTCGGGCAACCGAAATTCACCTCGAAAGGTCCAGAAGTTATTGGATAATTTTTGCGTTGGTCGGGTGCCCTATTAAGTTTGGTCAGGAGTCCAAAATTAGGATGTTTTCCTTTTTAACTCTCTGGACAGTTTTGGCTTTGGTCGGGCCCCTACCATGTACTGGTTGGGCACCCTACCACACGCGGACTGCAATTCCGTAGTTTTCTAATTTGAGTCTAACTCTTGCATGAGGCTATATATTGGCTTCCAATTCGAGGCCTAAGCATCCAAATAGGAAATTTACATGTCCAATGTAAGAGAGAGAGAGAGAGAGAGAGAGAGAGAGAGAGAGAGAGAGAGAGATTTCTGTTTGTTGGATATGATCCGCAGTGCAGATGACATATCAGGGTCTTCTACGTCTTGTGCTCAATGAGATCTCACAATTTCGTTTTCTTTAATTGTTTATCCATCTCTACATGGGTGAAGAAGGTTGGATCCAAGCAGATTGTGCTTGTGATCAATTGTAAATTGTTCTCTATTCATAATGGATTGTTTGTCTGGACAAGGTCCCGTGGTTTTTACCTTTTGAAGGTTTTTCATAGAAAAACTCTCGTGTCGTGTGGTTTGATCGTTTGCTTACGTTTTCGCATTGCTTTATCCCATAATTCAAGTAGTTGGGGGATGAGATCCTAGGGTTTTTTGTGCAACACACCCAACAATTGTTACGTGTAATAAATCATGCTTGGTGTTGACAAAGATACCCTTGAAACCTAAAAGCGGGAGGATGAGTTTAATGGGTTTGTAGACAGCCTGAAGCTGGCCACATTAATAAGTGGGCTTAAATTTTAGGCCTTGGTCCAACCGTCGGTCCTAATCAATCAGCCCAAAACTGGACCAGAGCGGCCCATCCCAGCCCATTGACAACCCACATGCACTATTTCCTGAGAGTTATTTGATACACTGGCAAAGCATGATAGGTGATACACAGGCATTCAAATCGTACATGTACAATGCAACAACTCATTATAAACCGTCCAGATTGAGGGACCCACTGTAGATTGGTAATTGCCCCACAATCAGATGGATTGAACAATCCTAGATTTAGATCAATGGACATTAGACAAATTGGCAAACGTGGTGGGACATTGGAGCTGTCCACGAAGTGGGTTTCCACGGTTAAGACAACCTAATAAAAAATCATGCCAATTCATTTTATTAGGATATCCGGATCCGGATCTGGATCCGTTAAGTACTACAGTTTGGCAAGTTACAATGCAGTAGTTGCACACATCATCTTGGTGCAATGTGGAAGATAGAGTACGTACGTATGTCTACCCTTTGAGAAAGTTACGAAACCAAAGGGCAGATTGCTTTGGATATCTCTTCAGTCCATCTTTGTAGTCCACGTAATTAAGGCCGAATCGAACTGTGTAGCCATCTCCCCATTCAAAGTTATCCAACAGTGACCATGCAAAGTAGCCTCTCACATCTACACCGTCCATCCTGTAATCAACTCACCGATCAAAGACGATCAGTCTCTCTCTCTCTCACTCAAGTCCACACATGTGTGGACTTATAGCAAAGCTCGTGTATTGCAAAATGCAAATGTATAGGAAATAGAGGAACAGACCTGATGGCTCTTTCAAGGAAAGAGAGATGTTTATTGTAGTAGTCGATTCTCATCTTGTCTTCTAATGCATCTTGGAGCGTTAACGTCTCGTCATTGAACTCGTCCACCCCTTCAACAATACCAACAACAAATCTCATGATGAAAACTGTATGTTATAAGCATGATTAAAAGACTTGGTGACTCGGATCATGAGTCCAGATGCTGCGACTCACCAGCTGAATTGGCTACCTGGGTTATCGAACCAGACCAGTTACTACCAAATCTGAGTTGACTCAGAAGAGTCATGCATATAGGTAGGGTGGAAAATGGGCTGGTCCAGTTTGAAGGGTGCCAAGTCTATCTTATTAGCTAAGGTCCCAGGTACAGCCCCCCAGGAAAGGCCATGACCTAAGGAATTGGATTCAGGTTAGCCTGGCTGGAACCTTTCTCTTTTGGGCTTTAGGTAGATGCAAGATCAGGTTCGCCACAACTAGTTAACAGGCCGAAAATATCAGAGAAGTGTCAAACCCGTGGTCCACGTATGGCATGGTTCATCCTCACTGCTCTTGCATTTTGGCTTTCCCATTGTGCCTAGCCAGAGAGTGATCCAACCCATTCATCTAGCAGGTCCCAATGTAGATGTCCCATGTGAGAAAAATCCCACTGTTCCAAGATTTTCAACAGTCTACATATCGACATCTGATGTAGAACGGGTCGCTGACTATTTCATGGCTCAGATGGAGCAAAAGAAGATCGGTCGGGGTCAAAAGTGATCCGGACCGTTAGGACCGTAAATCGGTCGTATCTCACAATCCGGAATGAGTTACGGGACGTATAATATATCAATTTGGGGTAGCTCGAGCTACTTTAGCCAACCAACCCGCTACGCCGGGTTGCCCAAGCCGGAATCGCGAGAATCGACCGTATCGACGGTCATTAGGCTAGTTTATTTTCAGTTTTACTATTTATAGTAAGTTTTAATTCGATCATAACTTTGCATCCGTATGGTTTTAGAGTTAGTGTCCAACATGAAAAGTGCTTAGAATATTTAGTAGAACAACGTGGTTGAGGATTGGCCGAAAACCAAGAGTTCTAGTAGGATTGAACGACTTCTATAAATAGTAAGTTTACTATTTATAATAAGTTGCGTTTTCTAGGAGTTTAAGTTGGAGTTGGATTCTGATACTTTACCTAGGGTTTAGTTTCCTATTTATATGCATTGTCATTTCGTTATTATTCATTCAATCTTCAATAAACAATTATTTGGAATTAAATTCCTCTTTTTTTTATCTTTTTTTTCTTCTCGTGGATTCGAGAAACTATCGGTTAGGGAGACGGTGATCGACCTACTACGTCCTCCCAGCGTCAACATCTTTCCCATGTGGCCCATCGACAGTAGGACCAACTACATGAACAGCTTGTATCAGCAACTTGAGCAAGTAACAAGTTCACAGTAGGAGAGAAATTACCAATCTTACCATTCTCAGTAATGTAAATAATGGGGTTGTTGTATTTTTGCTTTACGTAGACCAACAGATCTCGTATGCCTCGTGGGTACACAAACAACCATGTGGAAGCAGCCTGTAATGCAGAAACTTGTGAGTACAAACGGCTCATGTGTACAAAAATGATTTAATGCACTTTCCATCGTGGGTTTCGCAAAGCTCACGAGAGTGCAAAATCCAAGCCTTCCACCAATGAGACAAGGGTTAGATCTTCTGACTTATATGCTCCTATTTTGGCCTACCTGAGTTAAATGACCTGACTTTTTAGGAAAGCTTGGATCTCGCACGTGTGCCATATTGCACATGCCTAGGTAGCATGTGGATCCGGGTCTATATATACCCACACTTGGGATCTATCCGTTCAGAACTTGATCAGGTCCTAGGATCCGACAGCTAATCCGCTTGGATTCAGGTCAGTCCTGATCTCCTTAGAATCCGACTCTCTAGGGCATCAATGACTCTGTGAGTCTAACGACCCGGCCTCGGTCTGGACCTACATTCGGGTCCAAAGTGGCTAATCGCTGTACAGCCTTGGGTCCGGATAGTAGTTGGGAATTGGGACAGATCCAGAGAGACTGTAACCCGACCCGGATACCACTCATTTACATTCTACATACATCAATGAGTATCACGGTCAGATCATGGAACTGAGCGGCTCCACCACTTTCGAGGAAGGCCTATGAGATGGAACTGACGAAAGGGTCCACCACTTTCGTAGTAGAAACACCACCATCAGATGGAACTGGCGAATCAAGAGTCGGGTCGGTCCACCACATTTCAAGATTCATGCATACACCACCATAGTCAAAAAAAAAGAAAAAAAAAAGAAGAAAAAAAAGAAGGAAAAAACTCCGCTCACCTGATTCAACTCATCCCGACCAGATTTCACCGACTCCGGAAAACTCAATCTTATCAGGACTCAGTCAAAATTCAAGAACAACTCAACTCAGCTCATGAAAAACTCGGAAGACCTCGATAAAACCCAACATGACGCAACATTATTTACACTTTTAAAGATTAAGCATCACTAAAAGGATTAATTAAAAAAAAAAAAAAGAAGAAAAAAAAACTCGTCTAAATTAAATGGTCATACCTTGGGGCCGATTGGAATCCCATTACGCTCCGCTGTTACAGAAAGCACACATTTAGGGCCCGTTTGGATACCACCAAATAAGTTACTTTTTCTACCAGTAGATAAGTAACTTAATTGAGATAAGTTTGGTTTATGATCAATTATAAGTAGCTTTTTTTATTTTATTTAAAGTTACTTAATCACTTCAGTTTAATAACTAGAAATCAAGATAAGCTACTTAAGTCATAAGTAGCTTACCTAAGTAACTTAAGATCCAAACGCCCGTAGGGACGTACAAAAGAAAAAGAAAAAAAAGAAATAACTAAGTGCCTAAAGAAGGAAAGAAAAAAGAGAAAAAGAAATAACTAAGTGCCTAAAGAAGTAAAGAAAAAAGAGAAACTGGGATGCAATGGCGTTTGTCAGAATTTACTTGTGAGATTACAATGCGCATCGGTGTTGTAGCTGGCTGGAACGTTATTTGATTGAGGATTATGATGTGCGTAATTGGCTGTATAGTAATTCATTCCAATGAAATCAAACGATCCTTTCACCATCTTAGATTGCTTTTTGGTGAATTTTGGGAGCCGATTTCCGACGTTGGATCTCATGCTATGTGGATAATCACCGTACGTTAAAGGATGCAAAAACCTGAATACATACCAACCACAGTAGAAAACTAGTTCATCTCATAATGTTGCATTTTTCTACTAGTATAGTAAATGTGAGTTTTTTCCATGACTCACCATCCCAACATGAAGTCGATAGCTCTTTGAGCTGCATCATCGTTCACCTTAGATGCAGAGAAGGGGACCATCCAGTGGGAAACCAGTGTTATTCCTATCTTGCCCTTTTGAGATACCTGCCCCCACAGTTCAATCTCAACCATTCAGATGATCTGGGACCCAGTAATACTACTATTGAGAAAGAGAAAGGTGTCATGCCACGTGGATGGGCCAGCCACTTCACAAGATCTTCAGCTGATTCACATATTGATTTGGGTGTGTGGTAATGTTCATGCACCACACCAGCTCAACTGGCCTAGTGATTGGGACTTAAGCAGGACCATTGATGGGAAGCCCGGCCCATTTCCGGCACACGTGCAGGATCTGGGCTTTTTATCATTGGGCACAGCATCTCACATGCCCCTGCCCAAAAGTTAGGCTACTCTATTAGGCCGACTGATGAGTAGACCAGTCCAATTCTTCCCAAGATGCATACACAATATGCCCCCACTTGATAAACGGCCCAGATATTGCACGCGTGTGCAGAAAAGTGGTTCCTGGATCCTCTTCACATGGGTCCCATCACTTTAGTGGACCTTACCTGATACTTCTCCTTGTATAGTTTCACAGCAGCTGCATGGGCCAACAACAGATGATGACCCACAATGTAAGGATCACTCCCTGAATTCCCTGTGCTGCAATTCCTGGCGTCCCCCGAAGAACACCGCCCGGGTGCTAAAAAACCAATCGCATATCCACCGACACTGTAACTCCATGGCTCGTTTAAGGTGATCCAGTGCTTCACCCGATCTCCAAATTCTCTAAAACAGATATTAACGTAGTCACGGAAATCAGCCCTGTAAAGAAATCCTCATTACATACATTCATACACTTTCACAAAGATGATAATATGCGTGAGATGGATTGCAATAGATGTGGCCCATTCAAAAGGAGTGGCCAGTTTTTTTGACGCAAAGGAGATTTTGGAGCAGCATTCTAAGTCAGCCAAGTTTTGTTGAGACCGGCCCATTTACCTTTTTGGCCTGGTTCAGTAGTGTAGACCTGAACTTAAGGAAAGCCATAGATCAGAGCGTCAGTGGGCCTTAGTAGGAAGACCATGACTCAGCCCTGTAGGAAACATCATTCTTTTGTGCATGTGTAGCCCACTTGATCAATGGATCTTATAAATTTTCATGCGGGCCTACATTCAACCAAGTTTTTGCAGGCTCGGGCCGGGTCTTGGGCTTTTGGAATGGGCCGGGCGTAGCTTGCCAGCCCATTGCCGCCCCCACCTCGAGTTAGGGAGGATGTATTACTTACACGATTTTGAAGCCCAAGAAGCCGCCATACTCGTCTTCGAGGGTTTGGGGAGAATCCCAATGAAAGAGGGTTACGAACGGCTGCAAACCTACGCACAGGAGAGAGATACTGTGAGATGCTCCAAATATTGACCGTTGGATGTTGAAGAGACCAAGAGCGGTTCTGAATAATGACCGTTGGATATAAGCTCGTTGATAAGGTTGTTGTAGTATCTGATTCCTTCATTGTTTACTCCCCCACGTAGATTCCCATCTGCAAGTTTTAAGAGAATTCAAGAAAAATATATCAAAATTCAACCAGCTGTTCTTGGAGCTCTCTCTATGCCCACGTGTGAGTTTGGCACTGCACATACACCAAACATGCCAAAATATCTTTCACACGTAGGAGATCCGTACTTTCAACCTGGGTGGGCCACACTTTTAGATCTTCGGGCATAAAAATAAAATTCATGCCGTTTCACTCTTTAAGTGAGCCACCAATGTAGAAAACGAATGAAGTGGCTCAAAAAAGTGTTTGGACAATGTCCTATCTTAGGAGTTACTCGACTAATTTTTAGGCAAGTGGTACACCTAATGGACAGCTCTGATCTGCGTGTGGGGGGAGGCGTGTCAGCTCGGGGTTCTTTTTTCCCGACTAAATTCTTTCGTGATAAGATTCCACTGCCGGCTCTTTCCCAAAGGGGTAATTTTATAGAAAGAAGTTGGTCCTTCTACAACATTTGTAGAATAAGCTTATCCGACAACTACGTTTGTGGGCCCCCCATTCACACAGGTGGGGCACACCACAGGGACGATTGAGTTGGGAATTTGTGATGACACCCACCATTAGAACATTTTAAATTGGGTGTGGGGCACATCAATTTTTTTTTTATTTTCCATTCAATCCATTCGTAGGAGTAGCCGAACGGACCTTTTTATAAAAAATGATCATTCCAAAACTCGGGTGGCCACACCACGTGATTTTACTGACTTTTGGCATGATTTTACATGGTGCAGCACCCCTTAGTTTTGGACCGGCCTGATATTTGGCCTCTAATGAGAACATGACGGTTCGCACATGATGGACATGGTGAGCCCCAAAGACATAGTTGCAACACTGGGTTCAACTATTTACTCGGTGTAATTTGAGTTCTTAGTGCCTGTGTATCAAGTTTCATAATCTGTCAGAGCATCAAATAATTCCATATAATTCAAAGCGTGAGATTTCTTTTTCTTTTTCTCTTACGTGGTAATATCCGGGTCCAAGAGATGGAGAATCTGTAAGCGTCCATTCCCATATCCTTCATCATCTTCACATCTTCCTGCAGCTTTTCCCAATCACTCAAAAGAGAGGAGGGAGGAAGGGAGGGAGGGAGGGAGAGAGAGAGAGAGGGACAACTGACCTTATACCGGTGATAGGAATCCACAGCTACAACTCCATTGCTCCGGTCCCTAATCCTTTCTGCATCCACAAACCATGTTTCATTCATCCAAACCGTTGATATGATTACCCCCTATATGTAGAGGTGCATGGCAAAGGGTCGGGTCGGGTCGGGTCAGGTCGGGTCGGGTTCGAATCAAGTCAAGTTCGGGTCAAGTTGTTTCCACCTCAACCCTAACCCGACCCAAATTGAATTCGGATTAGATTTTCCCAACCCTTACTCAATCCAAATTAAATAGGGTCAAGTCAGGTTGACCTGCATTTTAATAATCAACTAAACAATTATTACGTACATAAGCATCTACACATTATATCAATTGGGTTCTAGTTAAAAATTATACTAAAAACTAATGATAGACAATTTGGATCGAGCCAAGGTAGGCCACATTGGTCTCAGTGGTTAGGTTTTGAAGGGCCTAAAAATACAAAATTAGCTTAGTTACCCACTCTCATCTATTGACTTCTAACTTCTAACTTTAGTATCACTGGTGGACGGTGTAGATACAACACATACATCACGGTGAGGCCCACAGGACTTGGTGACGTAACTTCAGTAGCGAGTCCCGCTACTGCTAGGTTCAGTTGCTAATCTACGTCCCTGGATTTGGGAGGTGATATGGTTAGGGCTGTAAATGGTCGTGTCTGGGTGAGTTTAGCCAAAACCAGACCCACCCATTTACTAAATAGGTTTGGATCCAAATTTTAGATCAAACCCTTTTATTAAATGGATGGGTGTAGGTCGAGTCCTAGTCAACCAATGGGTCTACGTCTAATAGAGGGAGATCTACCTAAACCCATTTATAAATGGGTCAAGTCTAGTATGCAAGCATTTTTACAAGGCTTAAAATCAGGTCTAGATGGGTCTGAGTTGGATGGATCCCTTGAAACATAGCCCAAACACGTACACTTACTAAATGGATATGGGTCATATCAGGTCAGGTCAAGCTTAATATAAAGGAAACCAGATCCAGATGCATTTAGCAACTGAATCTATTCTTGGACCTAGACCAGTAACATTTAACAAATGGGTCAGGTCTAAACAGGTTGGGTCTCGGGTTAGCTTACCCATTTACAGCCCTAGATATCGTAGAGCGGGAAGAACCGGTCCATGTTAGAGTCAAAACGGATTGTGTCCTGCCCTGGTACAACAGGGCTCTTGTGGGGCCTACCGTGATGTATGGGAGTTATCTACGCATTTGTTTATAATATGAGCTCAAAATTGAGGCAGATCCAACGCTCAAGTGGACTACACCAAAGGAAGGAGTGGTGATAATGACGCCCACCCTTGAAACCATCAAGGGTCATCCCACAGGCCATCGTGATGTTTATTTGCCATCCAAACTGTTCATAAGGTCGCATCGACTTGGATGAAGGGAAGGATACCCATCAGCTTGATCAAAACTTCCGTTGATGTCAAGAAATTTTTAACGGTGGGCATTCAATACGCTTTGGATCTGCCTATTTTTTGGGCCCATAAGATCTGAAAAATTGTATGGACGGTGTGGATAGAACCCATACATGAGTCAGTCCATAAGGGCGGGGGAAAGACGCAATCCGCTTCCTCTCCACAGGACATATGGCAGGTGGTGTATCGATCGGTCCCCCCATATATCGGATACTAGCAGCAGGCCGCGGACAGCATATGAATCGGTCAGCAACTTTTCTGCAGTTCATCCACCGCGTATTTGACAGCTAATTGTTTTTTTACCGTCCTTTTATTTGCCACAAATCAGGTGGATTGGATCACCTATGGGTATTATTTTAGACATAAAAAATCCATGCTAGGGCTCTGCATATGGACGGACATGATTTACACAAAACCTTGCCACGTGTACTGCAGAGAGATGGCACTACCATATTCCACTTCCACCGCGTCACCGCCCTTGGAATTTCTCAATTTCCAGTTTTCCACTGAAAAAAAAAATTTGATACTCTGGCGGAGTATGATAGTCTATATGCTTAGATTCGTACATTGTACACGAGTTACATGCAACTCCAATCAAAATCATCTGAATCGTGGGACCCACTGTAGACGATCATAAAAAATAAAAAATAAAGAATAAAGAATAAAATAAAATACACTGAAAATGACCGATTGGGATGAGAAAGGTCATATGTCCAAATTCAACAAACGAATGTTCATTAACCAGATATTACGATCCCTCATTAAGATTTTGAGCTCATGATCTATTCACAGTGGGTCCCACAATTTGAAAGGTTTGCTTCTGCGAGATAGTTATTTCCACATGGAATCCGGATCTGAGGATCTTTATGGGCTCAAGCAGGATTTGATTGGTCCACATCAACCATGTCACACATCCTTAGTACAACTTGATCACACTTACAAGATAGTTTCGAAGTAAGGATTTAGAGGATCCGTACTCACATGATGCGTTTTGTGGGCCACGCCTGACCTGTTCCAAGCTCCAATCCAAAACTCTCGAGTAACAGATGTCCAGTGAAAGAAAAGACACTCCCATGACGTATACGCAAAATGTGGTCCATCCAGTGGGTCACACGAAAAGGAGCAAAACGAATAAAAACCAAGAAGGAGATAAAACTCGAATGACTTTTTGCTTTTATGGATACGGACGGTTTGTCAATTCTGTTCTTACTTGTTCAAGGTACAGACAGCCGTTCCGACGGCTAAGATTGCCTCAGTGGAAATGGCTATTGTAATAGCGCCGTTGTTCAATGCTATTCAAATGAATTGCCTTGCATGCATCGTGGAGCCCATGTACCAGATTATCAAGTTATACAAATGGTCCATCTGAAAGATACCATCGTGAATGGTCTAAAGACACATGGACCATTGATAAGTTACATCTAGACCATCATTTGTACGGGAATCGGATCATTGGGATCATTGGTGGACTTGGCTTTAGGCCTGTAGCCGATCCGCGAAATCTCGCTCAAGATGGATGGTTCAGATCACCAGAACATACACCCACGTAGGTCCAATCTAACAACAGATGTAGGATGGGGCGGGGCATCACTCCCATGAGGACCCAAATCGTCTACCATGCCTAGCCGCAGGGAACACTCTCGCTCCGTGGAGCCCACCATGTTTATATGTAAATCTACTCCATCCATCAGGTCAGAAACCGTAGGTGCAAAAAATCAGACCAATAAAAATCTCTGCTGGGCCACAAAATAGGATCAATGTAAAAATGCTCCTAAACTCTCTAGTTTACACGGTGTGGCCCCGCCTGATCTATGGATTGGGATGGTTTTTGTGAGAGTGGATTAGGTGAGACCCCGCCCTCACACAAGACGGTGCGGGCCCTACTAAGGAGTTGATGTGGGGCCCACCTTGAATTATGTTTTATGTATTCATGTTGTTCATCTATTTTTCCATATCATTTTGGGGCATTATACTAAAAATAGGAAGAAAATCCAATTATCAGGTGGACCATACCATAAGAAACAGTGGTGATTGACCGTCTTATCATTAAAAGCTTCTTAGAGCGCACCTTCTTGTTTCTATAGTGTTTATTTACAATCCAATATGGCGATAATGTAACGTAAGCATGGATGAAGAGAATAAACGGATGTCATCTTGATCCAAAACTTTTGTGGCCTCATTAATGGTCAATTACCACTGTTTATTGTGGTATGACCCACCTAATAGTTGAATATGTTTTATTTTTTGTATAATGCCATAAAATGACATGGAAAATAGGATGGACTGCGTGGATACATAATACATAAGTCAAGGTGGCCCCACGGTAGCCCCATGGTAGGGGCCGCACCTTCTTGGGTGAGCCCGGGGTCTCACCTAATCTGATCTCGGTTTTTGTACCTGAACTTCAACCTGATGAGCTGCGTCCGATTAGCAGGTTTGATGAAAGATGTTGGTCCCACTCATAAACCATTGGTTGGCATCCCATCCCCATTGTTTCTTGTTGTGTGGCCTACCTTGTCTGTGGATCTCGGTGATTTTTCTCCATTTCCTAAAGTCAAGAATATGATCTGATGGACGGAGTGGATTTTATATTTACAACATAGTGGGCTCCACAAGCTTGGGTGTGTTTTACGCACTGCGTAAATCGTGCCAGTGTCTGTCGCGAATCACTAGGCCGAAACACTAAATAGTCCAATGATCTGAACCGTTCATCTCACGGAATCTATTCCATAAGAGCCACCTGAAGAAGCTTACCTTGAATCGATTGCTGCGACCATCACAGCATGCAGATGAATTTAAAAGAACGAAAAGAAAATTTTCAACGGCCAGCACTCAACTCTAAAAATCAAAGGTCAAGATCATCAGTGAAGCCTTATTATGGGATAATAGGCTAGCTTATGTATAGAATTCACCAGAGTATGGAGGCAAAACGAACTCATTTTCTTGCAGTAATTACCATCAATTGTAAATAATGAACTGATAGCAACATATATCCTAATAAAATTAAATTAAATAATTATTATTTCAATTGTTTTCTCTTCCCAATAAAATCTCGTGACGGGAAAACCGTTTTTTAAGGCCTTTCACGCGTGGACGTGCTAACGTACGCTAAACCGAACTCGCTAACTTACGCCCAGAGAGAGAGGGAGAGAGGTACCTGGATGCTTGTGAGTGTAAGTATCCCAAATGCTTGGGCCTCTACCACCTTCCTTAACTGCCCCTTCATACTGTAAAAATGACCAAAGTTGCCCATGTAAGCATAGCTGTCCGTATTACCTACTAGAAACTTCTAGAAGAAGAAGAAGAAGAAGAAGAAGAGACGTGTGTGACGAACCTGATAAGAGGCAGATGCAGTACCGAAAATGAAACCAGGAGGAAAGCTGGTCCTGTTCAGCGGAGCTGGGTTGTCACGTGACAGAGACCCTCCGGCATGTGACAGAGAAGCTATCAGAAAAAAGAGGCCGAATAGGAGAGACCTTCCAATCGCCATAGCTCTCTCCTGCTTCTCTCTCGACTTCTCTATGAATTGAGAAGACGGGAGGAGTTGGCCTTTTTAAGGAGAGAGATTTCCGAAACTGCCCTTGATTTTGCTGAATGATTACGAAAAATGCCACGTGTACGACTGTCGATCCGAGGGTGTATGCACTCCTCCCGTTGGGGTTTTCGGTTTGTATCAATGGGCGCAGTTGTTGGCTGATCTAGACCGTTGGTTTTGTTGGGCCCCACCATGGATTGGCCTAAAGAAAAAGAAATACATCAACACTTCATTTCATTTGACAAAGAAATGAAAAATCGGTGGCTAGGCCAGCAGGTTGTGACTGAGCAATGGTCTCAACCACTGATCGGTGGGACCCATTTACGGACTCGGAGTGCGTGGTGACCCCACCACGAGGTAGTGTCGGGACGTGGCGTATTTGATTGGATTGCGAGAAACGGCTCACATTGTAAGAAATGGGTGTTACCCCTACCGTATGGCACACATTGATCATATTTTGTATATCCACGCCGTCCATCCTTTCCTACGGACCATTTTAGAATGAGGTTCCAAAAAATTATGCACATCTAAATCTCAAGTGTACCGTACCATTAGAAACAGTGTGATTGAGTGCTCCACCATTAAAAATTCTAAAGAGCCCATCATATGGTTTTGGTAATGTTTAGTTTCAATCTAATCTCTTGATAATCCCATCATACTGCGCACGGACTGCAATTCCACAGTTTCTTAATTTGGGTCTAACTTTTGTATAGGGCTATATATTGGCTTCCAATTCGTGACCTAAGCATCTAAATAAAAAGTTTACACGTCCAAAGTGAGAGAGAGAGAAAGAGGAAGAGAGAGAGAGAGAGAGAGAGAGAGAGAGAGAGAGAGAGAGAGCTTATTAGAATGGGAGATTTATGTTTGTTGGATGTGATCTGTAGTGTAGACGACATCTCAGGTTCTTCTACGTCCTCGCGCTCGGTGAGATCTCTCAGTTTCGTTTCCTTTTATTATTTATCCATGTCTGCATAGGTGAAGAAGATTGGATCCAAGCAGATTGTGCTTGTGATCGATTGTAAATGGTTCTCTATTCATAATGGATTGTTTCCCTGGACAAGGTCCCGTGGTTTTTACTTCTTTGAAGGTTTTCCACAGAAAAATTCTCTTGTGTCATGTGGTTTGATTGTTTGTTTGCGTTTTCACATTGCTTTATCCCATAATTCAAGTAGTTGGAGGGTGAGATCCTAAGATTTTTTGTGCAATCGCACCCAACAGTTGTTACATGTACTAAATCATGCTTGGTGTTGACAAAGATACCCTTGAAACCTTAAACGGGAGGGTGAGTTTAATGGGTTTATAGACAGCCCGAAAGCTGGCCACATTAATAAGTGGGCTTAAATTTTTGGCCTTGGTCCAACCCTCGGTCCTAATCAATCAGCCCAAACCTGGGCCAGAGCGGCCCATACCAGCCCATTGACAAACCACATCCACTATTTCCTGAGAGTTATTTGATACACTGACAAAGCATGATAGTTGATACACAGGCATTCAAATAGTACATGTGCAATGCACCAACTCAATATAAACCGTCCAGATTAAGGGACCCACTGTAGATAGGTAATTCCCCCACAATCAGATGGATTGAACAATCCTAGATTTAGATCAATGGACATGGACAAATTGGCAAAGGTGGTGGGACATTGGAGCTGTCCACGACGTGGGGTTTCACGGTTAAGACAACCTAATAAAAAATCATGCCAATTCATTTTATTTGGATATCCAAATCTTGATCTGGATCCGTTAAGTACTACAGTTTGGCAAGTTACAATGCAGTAGTTGCACACATCATCTTAGTGCAATGTGGAAGATAAGAGTATATATGTCTACCCTGTTGGAACGTCCAAACCAAATGGACGGTTCAAATACTCCAGCAACCTCTGGAAGATTTCATGGCATCTGAAAAGCTATATGTTATGGCTATTGGAATTTCCACATGTTGTGGCTGGTGGATTTCCATACGTTAGAAGCTAATGCATTAAAAGTAGTTAATGGTATAGATTATTCTAAAATGAGGGCATATTACGTATTTCACATAGTAGCAAGTCACTATATAAAGGGGTGTGGTGTTGTACGTTCATAGCAAGCAAAAATCAAGCTAGAAAGCTATTTTCAATACAGAGAGTTTTTTATTCCCTTCTTATGTAGGTGTTTGAATTATCTCCCAAGGCTTTGTAAAGCCAACAAAGTGGTATCAGAGCCACCGATCCTAAGTGCCAATTCCATAGTCTAGTGAAGATGGCCACCACTATTCAACCCCAAATTCCGAGGTTGTCAAAAGACAACTATGAGAATTGGTGCATCCAGATGAAGGCATTGTTCGGGTCACAAGATCTATGGGAGATCGTTACTGATGGGTATGTAGAACCCACTATGGAGCAAAAGGCCGCCTACTCCGCTGATTAAAAACCGGTCCTCAAAGATCAAAGAAAGAAGGACAAGAAGGCTCTGTTTCTTGTCTATCAAGGGTTGGATGAGTCCACCTTTGAACGGATTGCTGAAGCAACAACATGCAAGCAAGCATGGGAGATTCTTAGTACCATCTTCAAAGGAGTTGATCGTGTGAAGAAAGTTCGTCTCCAAACCTTTAGAGCCGAGTTCGAGACCTCTCACATGAAGAAAGGTGAGTCCATTTCGAATTATTTTTCAAAGTTGCTTGTCATTGTTAACAACTTGAAAAGAAATGGTGAAAAGATTGAGGATGTGAGGGTGGTCGAAAAAATACTACGATCCCTTAAACCCAAATTTGAGCATGTTGTTATGGCCATAGAAGAATCAAAAGACTTGGAAAAACTGTCCATTGAAGAACTGATGGGATCATTGCAAGTGCATGAGCAATTAATGCAAAAAAAATGTTGGACCGATGCTTGAACATGCCTTGGAGTCCAAGTTGATTCTAAATGAACAAAAGAATGGCCATACACAAAGAGGGGGCAGTAGCACTAGCAATCATGCAAGAGGTAGAGGGTGTGGATATCATCCAAGCCATCAACAAAATCAACAGAAGTTTACTAATTTTCATGGAAGAGAAAATGGTAGAGGCCGATCCATGCGTAGTCGTGGAAATACAAAAAATATTCAATGTTACAACTGCAACAAGTTCGGTCATTATGCTTCAGACTGCTGGAGCAAACTAGTAGATCAAGATGAGCATTCTAATTATGCAGAAGCATCAAATCATGAAAAGGAAGACTCTATACTTCTTCTTGCACAAAAAGAAGCATGTGATCAACATAACGTGTGGTATCTTGACTTTGGTGCGAGTAACCATATGTGTGGAAAGAAGGAGCTATTTGTGGAACTGGCAGACGATGTTCGTAGCAACGTGAGTCTAAAAGACTCATCAAAAGTTCCAGTGAAAGGTAAAGAAAAAGTTAAAATCTATCAGAAGAATGGTGTGCCAAATTTTATCTCCAATGTGTATTACGTACCAAACATGAAAAGTAATATCTTAGTATTGGCCAACTCTTTGAGAAGGGGTATGTCATACACATGGAAAACTATTCTCTCTCTATAAGAGATGCACATGGGAGACTTGTGGCTCAAGTTCAAATGGTGAAGAATCGCATGTTTTCGCTCTAGAAAGCCAAGAAGTGTCTCTATGGAATTGTGAAAAATGATTCATAGAGATGGCATCTTCGCTTTGAGCATCTCCATTTCAGCGGCTTAAAGTTATTGTCTTCATCAAGCATGGTGCATGGTTTGCTGGCGATTGAAGTTTCAGAATATGTGTGAGGCGTGCACACTATGCAAACAGCAAAAGAACTCCTTTCCAAGTGGAGTGTCCATACGAGCAAATGAACCATTGCAGTTAGTTCACACTGATATTTGCGGACCATTTGAAACACACTCTCTTGGAGGTAATAAATATTTTATGATGATTTCAGCAGAAGGCTTTGGATATATTGCATCAAAGAAAATCGGCTGCTTTCTCTGTCTTTAAAATTTTCAAAGCTCGTGTTTAAGTTGAAAGTGGTTACAAAATTAAAGTACTCAGATCTGACAGAGGTGGAGAGTACACCTCAAATGTATTTCAAGATTATTGCAGGGAACAAGGCATCAAGTAGCAGCACACTGCAGTCTACACGCCACAACAGAATGGTATTGCAGAACGAAAGAACCGTACTATCCTCGACATGACAAGAACCATGCTAAAAGAGAAAGGCTTGCCAAAGAACTTCTGGGCAGAGTCAGTTGCATGTACTGCCTACTTGCTCAATCAGTGTCCAACCAAGAGCGTCAGAAACATGACACCGCAGAAAGCATGGAGTGGATACAAACCGAGCATGGCGCACCTAAGGATCTTTGGGTGTATTGCCTATGCTCAAGTTCCAGAGGCAAGAAGAAGGAAGCTTGATGATTGTGGTGAGAAGTGCATCTTCATCGGCTATAATAAAGAATCTAAAGCCTACAAACTCTACAATCCACTAACTAATAAAGTAGTGGTGAGTAAAGATGTGATCTTTAATGAAGAAGAAGCCTAGAAATGGAACGATAAAGAATCAATCAAAGATATTCAATTCGAAACAGAAGAACAGGAAGAAAGGCATGACCATCAAGAGCAAACGCCCACAACACCTTCTTCGGTTGCATCATCAATTCACAGAAGCTCTGAAAGTACTCCATCAAATCAAAATTAGGCCAGCTCGTCCTCACCCATGGCACCCATCAAAATGAGAAGCTTAAGTGACATCTATGAGCAAACTGAAGAAGTTAATCTTTTCTGCCTGTATGCAGATCATGAGCCTCTAACATTTTAGGAGGCTATAAAAGAAGAATGTTGGAGAATAGCTATGAAAGAAGAAATCCATGCCATTGAAAAGAATGATACATGGGAGCTGACTATGCTTTCTAATGGTCATAAAGCTATCGGCGTCAAGTGGGTGTACAAGATCAAGCGAAATACTGATGGTGAGATCGATCGTTACAAGGCAAGGCTCGTAGCAAAGGGATACAAATAGAAGTACGGGGTAGACTATGAAGAAGTCTTCGCTCCTATTGCTCGTCTTGACACTGTGAGGATGATTATCTCCCTTGTAGCACATTACAGTTGGATGATCTACCAACTTGATGTGAAATTTGCATTCCTGAATGGAATTCTGGAAGAAGAGATCTATGTTGACCAACCTGAAGGGTTTGTTATGCAAGGGGAGGAACATAAGGTGTATCGGCTAAAGAAAGCCCTCTATGGGTTGAAGCAAGCTCCACGTGCTTGGAATACACATATCGACAACTATCTTCAAGTGAACGGCTTCGCCTAATGTCCATATGAGCATACGGTCTACATCAAGAAAAATGCTCACGGTGATATGCTCATAGCATGCTTGTATGTTGATGATTTGCTGTTTATAGGGAACAGCCAGTCGTTGTTTGATGACTTTAAAAGGGTCATGTTTAAGGAGTTCGAGATGACCGACGAAGGTCTGATGTCTTTCTTTCTAGGCATCGAAGTAAAGCAACAACATGGTGACATCTATATATCTAAAAAAAAGTATGCCAATGAATTACTTGAAAAGTTCAAGATGGTCGATTGCAATGCCGTGAACACACCTGTAGCAACGGGCCTGAAGCTGACAAAAGAAGGAAAAGGAAGAAGTGTGGACTCGACTCTGTTCAAGAATCTGATTGGAAGCCTAAGGTACCTCACAATCACAAGGTCGGATATCGTCTATAGTGTTGAGCTTCTAAGCAGATACATTGAAGTGCCAAAAGAATCACATTGGCAAGCTGCAAAAAGAATCCTTAGGTACGTCAAAGGAACAATGGAATTCGGTCTTTTCTATCCATACGATGATGAAGTGATGCTGTATGGATACTCAGACAGTGATTGGGGAGGTGACTAAGATAAAAGAAAGAGTACCACTGGGTATGTATTCTATCTCGGAATGACTGCTTTCACATGGAATTCAAAGAAGCAGAGTATGGTCACTCTGTCCACATGTGAAGCAAAGTATGTAGCAGCATCGTCTACAGTTTGTGAAGCGATTTAGTTGAGAAATCTACTAAAGGAACTGAAACATTCGCAAGAAGGATCCACAGTCATATATGCGGATAACAAGTCAGCAATCGAGCTCTCCAAAAATCTGGTACAGCATGGAAGGAGCAAGCACATCGATACTCGATACCATTTTCTTAGAGATCAAGTGAAGCAGAAAGTGGTAAAATTGGAATACTATCACATTACTAAACAGGTCGCAGACTTATTCACCAAGGCATTACCGATTGATACATTCAGACGACTTCTATGCTTGGAATGAAACCGATTTTGGTTTGAAAGAGAGTGTTGGAAAGTCTGAACCAAATGGACGGTTCAGATACTCCAGCAACCTCTGGAAGATTTTATGGCATCTGAAAAGCTATACGTTATAGCTATTGGAATTTCCACGTGTTGTGGCTGGTGGATTTGCATACATTAGAAGCTGATGCATTAAAGGTAGTTAATGGTATAGATTATTTTAGAATGAGGGCATATTAGGTATTTCACATAGTAGCAAGTCACTATATAAAGGGGTGTGGTGCTGTACGTTCATAGTAAGCAAAAATCAAGCTAGAAAGCTATTTTCAATACAGAGAGTTTTTTATTCCCTTCTTGTGTAGGTGTTTGAATTATCTCCTAAGGCTTTGTAAAACCAACATACCCTTTGAGAAAGTTACGAAACCAAAGGGCAAATTGCTTTGGGTATCTCTTCAGCCCATCTTTGTAGTCCACGTAATTAAGGCTGAATCGAACGGTGTAGCCATCTCCCCATTCAAAGTTATCCAACAGTGACCATGCAAAGTAGCCTCTCACATCTTACACCGTCCATCCTGTCATCAACTCACCAATCAATGACAATCAGTCTCTCTCTCTTTCTCTCTCTCTCTCTCTCTCAAGTCCACACATGTGTGGACTTATAGCAAAGCTCGTGTATTGCAAAATGCAAATGTATAGGAAATAGAGAAACAGACCTGATGGCTCTTTTAAGGAAAGAGAGATGTTTATTGTAGTAGCCGATTCTCATATTGTCTTTTAATTAGGGCTGTAAATGGGTCAGCAGACTCGATGGGGTACCCGGACCCAACCCATTTAGACCTAACCCATTTGTTAAATGGTACGGGTCTGGGTCCAAGAACAGACCTAGTTGCTAAACGGGTTTGGGTCTAGTTTCCTTTATATTAGGCTCGACCTGACCCAACCCGAACCCATTTAGTAAGTGGGCTGGTTTGGTCTATGTGTCAAGGGACCCATCCAGTCCAGACCCGATTTTAAGCCTTATAAAATGCTTGCATACTTGATCCAGACCCGGACCCATTAGACCCGACCCATTTATAAATGGGTCTGGGTGGATCTCTCTCTACCAGACTCCGACCCATTTATAAATGGGTTTGATGGGTTGACTCGGACTCGACCCGGACCCGCCCATTTAATAAAAGGGTCTGGGTCTAAAATTTGGACCCAGACCCGTTTAGTAAATGGGCGGGTCTGGTTTTGGCTAAACCCGCCCCGAACCCGAACATTTACAGCCCTACTTGTAATGCTTCTTGGAGTGTTAACGTCTCGTTATTGAACGCGTCCACCCCTTCAACAAATACCAACAACAATTCTCATGATGAAAACTGTATGTTATAAGCATGATTAAAAGACTCCGTGACTCGGATCATGAGTCCAGATGCTGCGACTCACCAGCTGAATTGGCTACCTGAGTTATCGAACCAGACCAGTTACTACCGAATCTGAGTTGAGTCAGAAGAGTGATGCATATAGGTAGGGTGGAAAATGGGGTGGGCCGGGTTGAAGCATGCCAAGTCTATCTGATTAGCTAAGGAACCAGCTACAGCCCCCCAGAAAAGGCCATGACCTAAGGAATTGGATTCAGGTTAGCCTGGCTGGACCTTTCTCTTTTGGGCTTTAGGTAGATGCAAGATCAGGTTCACCACAACTAGTTAACGGCCGAAAATATCAGAGAAGTGTCAAACACGTGGTCCACGTATGGCATGGTTCACCCTCACTGCTCCCGCATGCTTGCTTTCCCTATGTGCCTAGCCAGACAGTGATCCAACCCGTTCATCTAGCAGGTCCCAATGTAGATGTCCCATGTGAGAAAAATCCCACTGATCCAAGATTTTCAACAGTCTACATATCAACATCTTTCCCATGTGGCCCATCGAAAATAGGACCAACTACATGAACGGTTTGGATCAGCAACTTGAACAAGTAACAAGTTCACAGTAGGAGAGAAATTAGCAATCTTACCATTCTCAGTAATGTAAATAACGGGGTTGTTGTATTTTTGCTTTACAGATCTCGTATACCGCGTGGGAACACAAACAACCATGTGGAAGGAGCCTGTAATGTAGAAACTAGTGAGTACAAACGGCTCATGTGTACAAAAATGATTTAAAACATTTTCCATGGGTTTCATGTGTACGGGTTTCGCAAAGCTCACACGAGTGCAAAATCCAAGCCTTCCACCAATGAGACAAAGGTTGGATCTTCTGAGTTATATGCTCCTATTTTGGCCTACCTGAGTTAAATGACCTGACTTTTTAGGAAAGCTCGATCCCGCACGTGTGCCATGTTGCACATGCTTAGGTAGCATGTAGATCTGGGTCTATATCCACACTTGGGATCTATCCGTTCAGAACTTGATCAGGTCCTAGGATCCGACAGCTAATCCACTTGGATTCAGGTCAGTCATGATCTCCTTAGAATCCAACCCTCTATGGTATCAATGACTCTGTGAGTCTAACGACTCGGCCTCAGTCTGGACCTTCATTCGGGTCCAAAGTGGCTAATCCCTGTACAGACTTGGGTCCGGATAGTAGGTGGGACAGGTCCAGAGAGACTGTAACCCGACCCGGATACCACTCATTTACATTCTACATCAATGAGTATCACGGTCAGATCATGGAACTGGGCGGCTGCCACCACTTTTGAAGAAGGCCTCCATGAGATGGAACTGATGAAGGGGGTCCACCACTTTCGTAGTAGAAACACCACCATCAGATGGAACTGGCGAATCAAGAGTCGGGTCGGTCCACCACATTTCAAGATTCATGCATACATTATTTACACTTTTAAAGATTAAAGATCACTAAAAAGATTAATTTAAAAAAAAAAAAGGAAGAAAAAAAAAACTCGTCTAAATTAAATGGTCATACCTTGGGGCCGATTGGAATCCCATTACGCTCCGCTGTTACAGAAAACACACATTTAGGGCCCGTTTGGATACCACCAAATAAGTTACTTTTTCTACCGGTACTAGATAAGTAACTTAATTGAGATAAGTAAGTTTGGTTTATGATCAATTATAAGTAGCTTTTTTTTATTTTATTTGAAGTTACTTAATCAATTCAGTCTAATAACTAGAGATCAAGATAAGCTACTTAAGGCATAAGTAGCTTATCTTAAGTAACTTAAGATTCAAACGCCCCTTAGGGACATAAAAAAAAAAAAAAAAGGAAAAAACGAAATAACTAAGTGCCTAAAGAAGGAAAGAAAAAAGAGAAACTGGTATGTAATGGTTCATCGGAATTTACTTGTGAGATTACAGTGCGCATCGGTGTTGTAGCTGGCTGGAACGTTATTTGATTAATGATTATGATGTGCTTAATTCGCTGTATAGTAATTCATTCTAATGAAATCAAACGATCCTTTCACCATCTTATATTAGGGCTGAAAGTTGGGCGGGTTCAACCTGACCGACCGTGACCGACCCGACATTGGGTTGGGCTTGGACAAGAAATATCGAGCCCGATCTCGAGCTTGGGCTATGCAAACACCAATCCGATAAAGCTTGGGTTGGGCTTGGGTTGAGGTCTTGGGTCGCCCGACCCAACCCGAACCCGATCTATATACAAGTTACTTATAATTTTATTATACTTGAGTAAACTTATTAGTTTATATTACTTTAGTAAGTAAACTTATAACGTTTGAAATTTGATATACTTTTAGTATTAAAGGAGTAGTTATCCAAGCTAATTTGTTTGTTATTCATAATAAATAACTACATACATAATTAATAAAGTCATAGGTACGAAAAATAAGACATGTATTGAAACATAATAGGCTAATGTAATAACGAAGATATTAGCATTTATCAACCCGACCAACCCGATCAACCCGACCGAGCCCGCTTGGGTTGGGCTTGGGTTGAGAATTCCCAACCCGATGTTGGGTTAGGGTTGAGGTATAGGAACCTTGGGTTGGGTTAGGGTTGAGCACCAACTCGACCCAACCCGCCCGACTTTCAGCCCTATCTTATATTGCTTTTTGGTGAATTTTGGGAGCTGATTTCTAACGTTGGATCTCATGCTATGTGGATAATCACCGTACGTTAAAGGATGCAAAAACCTGAATACATACCAACCACAGTAGAAAACTAGCTCATCTCGTAATGTTGCATTTTTCTACAAGTATAGTAAATGTGAGGATTTTTCCATGACTCACCATCCCAACATGAAGTCGATAGCTCTTTGAGCTGCATCATCGTTCACATTAGATGCGAAGAAGGGGACCATCCAGTGGGAAACCAGTGTTATTCCTATCTTGCCCTTTTGAGATACCTACCCCCACAGTTCAATCTCAACCATTCAGATGATCTGGGACCCAGTAATGCTACTATTGAGAAAGAGAAAGGTATCATGCCACGTGGATGGGCCAGCCACTTCACAAGATCTGCAGCTGATTGAGTGTGGTAATGTTCATGCACCACACTAGCTCAACGGGCATTTGGACTTAAGCAGGACCATTAATGGGAAGCCCGGCCCACTTCCGGCACACGTGCAGGATCTGGGCTCTTTATCATTGCGCATAGCATCTCACATGCTCCTGCCCAAAAGTAGGCTACTCTTGTTGGAAGTAACAAACCAAAAGGCAACTGTTACAGCAGCAACCTTTGGTTTCTCAACAGTTGCATAATCAATTTCCCATCAGTTTCAGCAAATTACAGCAAGAAATGACCAAGCAGTTTTCAGCAACCTTTGATATTCTCAAGGGTCTCACGGAAAGAGTTGTAACATGTGACCTTTAGGAGAATGAAGAGTCTTGTAACAGCCCATGAGTTATGTCTATCTAAGAGTCTATAAATAGGTGAAATGTGTAGTCATTTGAATAACTCAATAAAAAATTCAGCAATAGAGCAATAGAGTACTTTGTTTTTTTCTTCCTACTTGTTTTAGAATTTCTCCCAAGGCTTTGTAAAGCAAAGTGGTATCAGAGCATCGATGTGCTTGCTTCTTTCATGTTGTACTGGATTTTTGGAGAGCTCGATTGCTGACTGTTATCCACATATATGACTATGGATTCTTCTTGCAGATGCTTCAGTTCCTTTAGCATATTTCTCAACCAAATCGCTTCACAGACTGTAGACGATGCTGCTACATACTCTGCTTCACATGTGGACAGGGCGACGACACTCTGCTTTTTCCTCATTAAAGACCACATCTCTACTTACCACTATTTTATTGGTTAGTGTATTGTAGAGCTTGTAGGCTTTAAATTCTTCACTATAGCCGATGAAGATGCACTTCTCACCACGATCATCAAGCTTCCTTCTTCTTGCCTCTGGAACTTAAGCGTAGGCGACACACCCAAAGATCCTTAGGTGCGTCACACTTAGTTTGTAGCCACTCCATGCCTCCTGTGGTGTCATGTTTCTGACGCTCTTAGTTGGACACCGATTGAGCAAGTAGGCAGTACATGCAACTGCCTTTGCCCAGAAGTCTTTGGTAGGCCTTTCTCTTTTAGCATTGTTCTCGTCATGTCGAGGATGGTGTGGTTCTTTCATTCTGCAATACCATTCTGCTGTGGCGTGTAGGCTGCAATGTGCTGCTGCTTGATGCCTTGTTCCCTGCAACAATCTCGAAATGCATTTGAGATGTACTCTCCACCTCTGTCAGATCTGAGTACTTTAATTTTGTGACCATTTTCAATTTTAACACGAGCTTTAAAAATTTTAAAGATAGTGAAACCAGAAGATTTTTCTTTGATATAATACACCCAAAGTCTTCTGCTGAAATCATCAATGAAGGTAATAAAGTATTTATTACCTCCAAGAGAGGGTGTTTCAAGTGGTCCACAAATATCAGTATGAACCAATTGAAGTGGTTCCTTTGCTCTTCTGGACACTCCACTTGGAAAGGAGTTCCTTTGTTGCTTACCGAGTGGGCACGCCTCACACACATGTTCTGGAACTTCAATCGCCGGCAAACCATGCACCATGCTTGATGAAGACAATAACTTTAAGCCGCTGAAATGGAGATGCCCAAAGCGAAGATGCCATCTCCATGAATCATTTTTCACGTTTTCATAGAGACACTTCTCAATTTTTGTGTTGATTTGGAGCAGAAACATGCGATTCTTTGCCATTTGGACTTGAGCTACGAGTCTCCCGTGTGCATCTCTTATAGAGAGAGAATAGTTTTCCATGTGTATGACATACCCCTTCTCAAGGAGTTGGCCAATACTGAGGATATTATTTTTCATGTTTGGTACATAATACACATTGGAGATAAAATTTGCCATACTATTCTTCTGCTAGATTTTAACTTTTCCTTTACCTTTCACGAAAACTTTTGATGAGTCTCTTAGACTCATGTTGCCACGAGCATCGTCTGCCAGTTCCACGAACAGCTCATTCTTTCCACACATGTGGTTACTCGCACCAGAGTCGAGATACCACACATCATGTTGATCACATGCTTCTTCTTGTGCAAGAAGAAGTATGGAGTCTTCCTTTTCATGATTTGATGCTTCCTAATGGCTAGAAAGCTATCGGCGTCAAATGGGTGTATAAGATCAAGCGAAATGCTGATGGTGAGATCGATCGCTACAAGGCAAGGCTTGTAGCAAAGGGATACAAACAGAAGTACGGGGTAGACTATAAAGAAGTCTTCGCTCCTGTTGCTCGCCTTGACATTGTGAGGATGATTATCTCCCTTGCTGCACATCACAGTTGGATGATCTACCAACTTGATGTGAAATCTGTATTCCTGAATGGAATTCTGGAAGAAAATGTCTATGTTGACCAACCTGAAGGGTTTGTTATGCAAGGGGAGGAACACAAGGTGTATCAGCTGAAGAAAGCCCTCTATGGGTTGGAGCAAGCTCCACGTGCTTGGAATGCACGTATCGACAACTATCTTCAAGAGAACGGCTTCGCCCAATGTCCATATGAGCATGCAGTCTTCATCAAGAAAAATGGCCGAGGCGATATGCTCATAGCATGCCTGTATGTTGATGATTTGCTGTTTACAGGGAACAGCCAGTCGATGTTTGATGAATTCAAAAAGGCCATGTTTAAGGAGTTTGAGATGACCGATGGAGGTCTGATGTCTTTCTTTCTAGGCATCGAAGTGAAACAACAACATGGTGGCATCTATATATCTCAAAAAAAGTATGCCAAGGAATTACTTGAAAAGTTCAAGATGACCGATTGCAATGCCATGAACACACCTGCAGCAACGGGCCTGAAGCTGACAAAAGAACGAGAAGGAAGAAGCGTGGACTCGACTCTGTTCAAGAGTTTGATTGGAAGCCTAAGGTACCTCACAATCACAAGGCCAGATATCGTCTACAGTGTTGAGCTTCTAAGTAGATACATGGAAACACCAAAAGAATCACATTGGCTAGCTGCAAAAAGAATCCTCAGGTACGTCAAAGGAACAATGGAATTTGGTCTTTTCTATCTATACGATGATGAAGCGATGCTGTATGGATACTCAGACAGTGATTAGGGAGGTGACCAAGATGAAAGAAAGAGTACCACTGGTATGTATTCTATCTCGGAATGACTGCTTTCACATGGAATTCGAAGAAGCAGAGTGTGGTCGCCCTGTCCACATGTGAAGCAGAGTATGTAGCAGCATCGTCTACAGTTTGTGAAGCGATTTGGTCTGCAAACTTAAGAAGTCCATTTATGGGTTGAAACAGGCATCACGACAGTGGTACCTAAAGTTTCATGAAATTGTTTCCTCATATGGTTTCATTGAAAACACTGCGGATGAGTGCATATATGTGAAAATCAGTGGGAGTAAGTTTATCATTTTGGTCTTGTATGTTGACGACATTTTATTGACCAGTAGTAATATTGGATTGTTGCGTGATACTAAGAAATTTCTATCTCAAAATTTTGAGATGAAAGATCTTGGTGATGCTTCCTTTGTCATCGGCATTCAGATTAGCCGGGACAGATCACGTGGATTACTTGGCCTGTCGTAGAGGGCCTATATTGATAGGGTTCTCGAAAGGTTTGGCATGCAAGGTTGTGCTCCTGGCCAAGCACCTACTGTAAAAGGTGACAAGTTTGGTCAATTTCAGTGTCCTAAGAATGACCTAGAAAAGGACAAGATGAAAGCTATTCCGTACGCGTCAGCAGTAGGGAGCATCATGTATGCTCAGGTCTGTACGCGTCCAAATATTGCTTTTGTGGTTAGAATGTTGGGCAGGTACTTTAGCAATTCAGGAATGAATCATTGGATAGTTGTAAAGAAAGTGTTGCGTTACCTGCAAAGGACAAAGGACTTCGAACTCACATACAAGAGATCTGACCATTTGGAGTTGGTAGGATATACAGATGCAGATTTTGCTTGTTGTCTCGACAGCAAGAAGTCCACATCGGGCTATGTATTCATGATGGTTGGTGGAGCCGTATCATGGAAGAGCATGAAACAGTCGATTACGGCATCATCTACCATGGAAGCAGAGTATGTAGCTTGTCATGAAGCCACGAATCAGGCGGTTTGGCTTCAGTGGTTTTTCTCTGGTTTACGAGTTGTGCAGATGATCCCGAAACCATTGAAAATCTATTGTGATAGTTCAGTTATAGTTAACTTCTCCAACAACAACAAGCATTCATCGAGGTCAAAGCACATTGACATCAAATATCTTGTTGTGAAGGAGAGAGTTTAGAATCGTCAAGTGTCTGTGGAACTCATTGGCACAAGGCTGATGATAGCGGATCCTCTCACTAAAGGCCTTCCTATCATGCTCTTTAAGGAGCATGTGATGTCTATGGGAGTTGTTGATCCCAAGGATGTATTTCAGTAGTGGGAGTTTTCATGTATGATCCGATTATGTCCAAACATTATTTAGAGATATCTTTTATGCATTGATAATTCTGTTTTTCAGTTTATATCTTGCTTCTCCTTCAGTGTGCACATTTAGCTTTGAGTAAGCAAGACTTTGGTTTGTGTCTTGGAGACACATTCAGTAGGACCACTTGAAGATAAACACGTATGATCACATAAGACGTGTAATCTTCATACCACACCCCATATCATTGATCCATGTCGTTAAGGCTATTGGTATATGTGATTGTGATTCGTCACACTTCGAAAATATTAAATGTTGTGTTGACTACCACAATTTAGTATCAGCGGTCTTGATGGACCGGATCTGATAAGCGTTGCTCATAATTATCCAACGGTATTGTTTTGAAATCAGTAGGGCGCCCATTAGGAACTTTTAAAACAAACATGTTTTATAAAATTATTTTTTTTACAAAATAAAATAAAATGTTTTGTCTTCTTTCAGAGATCAGTGTAGCCCAAGTGGGAGAATGTAAGACTCCATTAAGTGGGCCACACATGATCATCGGTTTAGATCATGACCGTTGGATTATTCAGATTGAGCGATTCAGTGGCCCGCACTATAGTTGTGATCATTGCAAATAGGTTTGGGGCGGGACGCTTGAACTGTGTTCCCTATACGCGGTTATTAAGCCAGATATGGAAACCTATGGTGTGGAGACCTTAGAGGAGAGAAGTGTGATGGGTAAGCTTCTCTAGCCCTTTTTCCTATAAATATATGTCTTGGTCCCCTCACCAACATATAAGAGAAAACCCTAATCCCCATTGAGTGGTTCTCCTAAAGATGTAAGGTGCGGAAGACCAAGAGTTCTTCTCGGCAACACGACGTTATCGGGAATGTCTTCCCAATCAGGTATGGCTTTAAGATTACTATATGGAATCTCCATTATTAATGCATAGACGATCCGATTATTCTGCATTATGTTTAAGATTCACAACACATGCACTTATAAATGGTACACATGGCTTATATTAACCAAATTATATATGGAACCCACTTCCATTAATTTGCAATATAAAAATTAAGTAGGTTGAACAACAGTGGCCTTTGATTCATCGACATTTGGTTTTCGAAGTAAGATAATAAGATATATTCATTTTAAAATTGTCCAGCAATCTAAATGTTTCAATAATTAAATAAGATTGTTTCTTGTTTCATGATACATCTAAACTTGTGGCCAAAATTTGTAAGGTTTATTTTGAATTATTTGTATACCATGTAAGCAATTTTTTAATAATTTCTAATGGCTTGTGTATCATCCATCACACTTTGACAGAGTATCCACCATTTTATATATGGTGCGACACTGACATAGGTGTCTAATTATTGACTGAGTTTCCCGTATGCGCAGAACATGAATCGATCTCTAGCACGGAGTTTATACACTTGGGGGCCTATGGTTACTTCATCAAAGCGACCTGATGGCCTGCATCATGGATGGACCATGCATCTCAAATCTCCCAAATTGGAAGATCTTAGCTATCTAATCTTTAGTCTTTTTTCAATATTGAATGTGGACTGTTGTTGCATTTAGGGGGGGGGGGGGGGGGGGGGGGGGGGGGGGGGGATGGTACATCCAGGATGGAAGCTTCGGATCAAACACAAAATTAAACTTTAGGCGTGTCGTAATTTTATGTTAACCAAACACTGCAAAAAGTTAATTAGTCTTGTTTACTCTTAATTACATTAGAAATGGTTTGAGAGAGGGTAAAGCCAGTCATGGTTTGGGAGAAGAGATGTTAAGGTTGGGGTTTGTGGGGTTTACTGGAGGGGTAATATTGTTATGTTTAAAACGGAAAGGTGTTATTTAAAAAAAATGCACTAGGAAAGGCCGAGTTAACCAGGGCTCAAGTGATTGGGCTATGGCCAAGCATCGTGCCCTCCCCCCTCCACGTTCAAACCCAAGGTGCACGTGGGACTAGGGCTGTAAATGGTCGTGTCTAGGGCGGGTTTGGCCAAAATTAGACCCGCTCATTAACTAAATGAGTTTGGGTCCAAATTTTAGATCCCCATTTTACTAAATGGGCGGGTCTAGGTCGAGTCAGAGTCAACCCCATCAGACCCATTTATAAATGGGTCTGGGTTTGGGTCTAGTAGAGGGAGATCCACCTAGACCCATTTATAAATGGGTCTGGGTTTGAATTTGGTATGCAAGCATTTTTGCTAGGTTAAAAATCGGGTTTGGACAGGTCCGGGCCTAGATGATTCCCTTGCAACATAGACCAAACCCACCCATTTACTAAATGGGTTCGGGTCGAGTCGGGTCGGGCCTAATATAAAGGAAACCAGATCCAGACCCATTTAACAATTGGGTCTGTTCTTGGACCCAAACCCGTACCATTTAACAAACGGGTCGGATCTACGTCGGGTCTAAATCGGTTGGGTCTGGGTAACCCATCAGGTCTGTTGACCCATTTTCAGCCATCCATTTGTTTCGTAAATTGTGGACGAACCTGAGAAGTAAATTAAATTACTCGTTGGTGGAATGTAGTCACCAATTGTGCCATCAACCTGGAGGCTCGGCCACGGTAGATGTCAGGTCAGAATCTCACCAAGTGCAAAAAGAGAGATATTTACCAAAAGATGCTGGCCCTTTATTTATGCCAATTTATTTTACTAGGATATCCGGATCCGGATCATGACCCGAATCCGTTAAGTACTACAGTTTGGCATGTTACAATACAGAAATTGCACACATAGTCTTGGTACAATGTGGAAGCTAGATATATGCGACGTATGTCTCCCCTTTGAGGAAGTTTTGAAACCAAGTGGCAGACTGCTTCGGGTATCTCTTCAGCCCATCGTTGTAGTCCACGTAAATAAGGCCGAATCGAACAGTGTAGCCTGCTGCCCATTCAAAGTTATCCAACAGTGACCATGGAAAGAACCCTCTCACATCTACACCGTCCATCCTGTCATCATGTAACCAATCAAAGACATGCAATCTCTCTCTCTCTCTCTCTCTCTCTCTCTCTCTCTCTCTCAAGTTTGGGGATCCTGAATAGTAGAATGACCTACGTGCCATGCTGGCACATGCATGGCATGTACATGAGCTGTTATGTACACACTTGTGGACTTAGCAAAGCTCATGTATGGCTATATATATTAGTTCATCTCAAAATTGCCCCACGTTGAGTAGATGAACTTAAACATGGCGTGAACACATGAAGAATGCATGTGTAGCAAATAGAGAAACAGACCTGATGGCTTTTTCAAGGAAAGAGAGATGTTCTTTGTAGTAGTCGACTCTTATGTTGTCACCTAATGCTGGTGGAAGCGATAAAGTCTCATTGTTCAACTCGTCCACCCCTTCAACAACACCAACACGCATGGTTAAACGACTCAGTAACTTGGATCATGAGTCGAGAACTGTGACTCACGGACAGGTTACCACCGAATCTGAGTTGACTCAGATCTGACTCATCAAAGTATTAAAACCTTAGATCTTGATAGGGTGAAAAATGGGCCAGGTTGAAGCATGCCAAGTCCATCTGATTAGCTAAGGACCCAAGGACAGACCCCCTAAAGGCCGCGAGCTAAGGAATTGGACTCAGGTTGGGCTGGCTGGAACCTCTCTCTTTGGGATTTAGGTAGATGAAAGATCAGGTTCACCACTGGGCCTAAAACTTAAGTCCAAATAAAAAACATGGGCCTCAGGTTCAGCCCAAACCAGGCCCAACTCGTGCAACCCTTTTGCCACTCTGGTTATGCATGTTTCCAAGGGCTCTTCCTTCTTTTATTCATTTTGACCATGGAGGGTTGTTCACATGCCATTGTTCACCCTCATTGCTCTCCCATTCTTGCTTTCCCTATGTGCCTAGCCAGACAGTGATCTAGCCCATTCATCTAGCAGGTCCCAATGCAGATGCCCCATGTGAGCACAATTCCACTAATCCAAGATTTTCAATGGTCCACATATCGACGCCCTTGTTTAGACAGCTATGATCTTCAATCCATGGGATCTTTCCCATGTGGCCCATCGACAATGGGACCAACTACATGAACCATTCGGATAAACAACTTGTACAAGTAACATGTTCACATTAGGAGAGAAATTAGCATCTTACCACACTCAGTAATGTAAACAACGGGGTTGTCGTATCTTTTCTTTAAGTAGACCGTCAGATTATGTATGCCTGGTGGGTATACATACAACCATGTTGAAGCAGCCTGTAATGTAGAAACTAGTGAGTACACATACATTTCAACGGCTCCTGTAAGTGTTGGTCCATATGCTCCTGATCTACTACCCAGATATGCTCCGGGTCTCACCGGCCATGTGTACTCATTGAGGTCCACATGCCAAGATGGTTGGAAGATTCTAAAATGGTCAATAAAACTTTTTAAAACATAGAAAACTCAACATTATTTATATATTATTTATACTTTTTAAATAAACATCACTGGAAAAAAAAAAAAAAAAGAAACACCTCGTCTACGTTTTTGAGTTGTCTCAAATTTTTTAAGTCTAGTCCGGTTTTCATGCTTTTAGACCATAAATACACTGCCAAACAGAGGATGACACCCTTTGGCTTTCTCTTCTTTCCTTTTATTTTTAGTGCTCAATGAGTTAATTAAATAGTCATACCATAGGGCCGATTGGAATCCCATTACGCTCCGCTGTTACAGAAAATACACATTTAGGGACGTATAAAACCAAGAGAGAAATTACGCATACTTGCACCAAATATCATAAAATTCCATAATTTTACTTGGTGCAACCAAACACACCATTGAAGAAAGAAAGAGAGAAAAAGAGAAATAGGGATGCAATGGCATAGAATTTACTTGTTAGATTATAATGCCCGTCGGTATTATAGTCGGTGCTGTTACTTAATTGAGGATTGTCAAGTACGTATCTCGATGTATAATAATTGATTCCAACAAAATTGTACGATCCTTTCAACATCTTAGATTGCTCTTCGGTGAAATTTGGGAGCCGATTTCCAACGTTGGCTATCATGCTAGATGGATAGTCACCGTACGTTACAGGATGCAAAAACCTGAATATACCAAACCAAAGAAGAAAATTAATTCTGATGTTGCATCTCTCGCGAAGTATCATTTACATCCGAGCTGTGTAAAATGATGGGATGCATCACAATGATCATCCGAGTGGAATGGTCTAATTTTCCTTCATCATTTGGAAATAGTTTTCAACCAGCAATAAACCTCAGTTTTAAGGAGAAAGTTGTCCAAGAGGTGTTTGCTGAACGCAAAGCAGTAATTTCAACAGACGGTCTTGTCCACACCTCCAAACATGATGAATGGGAATTCATTTACATGATTTAAAAGAAAAAGAAAAAAATATATATATAAAATGAGAACCTACTTCTTAAAAATTAGATGTGATGGTTTCCATGACTCACCATCCCAACATGAAGTCAAGAGCTCTTTCAGCTGCATCATCGTCGGCCTTAGAGTCTGAGTAGGGGATCATCCAGAAGGAATTTAGTGCTATTCCTATCTCGCCCTTTTGAGATACCTGTTCAAATAGTTCAATCCCAACCATTTAAATCTGGGCACCAGTAATGCTACTATTGAGAAAGGAAAGTTAGGATAGTCTACTCATCAGGTCTATTCTCATCATTCATCCATCACCAACTAAGTGGACCCACTTACGAGTAGAATGTCCCAATTCAGCTTCGAAGTAGATCAGAGATCTTCTTCACATGGGTCCCATCCACATGAACGCTTTTAATGGACCTTACCTGATACGTATCTCTGTATAGTTTCACAGCCATCGCATGGGCCAGCAACAGATGATGGGCCACAGTGTAAGGAGCAGTCTCTGGATTGCATTTGCAGGTGCTTCTTGAAGAACAGAGGGTGGAAAAATACAAGCCACCGGCAGCATACTTGCTGCTGAAACTCTGTGGCTCATTTAAGGTGATCCAGTGCTTCACCCGGTCTCCGAATTCGTTAAAACAGACGTTAGCGAAGTGGGTGAAATCATCCCTGTAAAAATCCTCATTAGATACATTCATACTTTTTCACAAAGAGGGTAATATGCATGAGATGAATTGTTAGTAGAGTGGCCCAGTTTTTAACCCAAGGGAGATTTGGGAGCAGCACTATCAGTGGGCTAATTGTTGAGATTGGCCCATTTACCTTTTGGCCCTGGTTCGGTACCCTGGGCCTGAACTTAAGGAAAGCCATGGAGAAGAGAGTCAGTGGGCCTTGATAGGAAGGCCCTGACCCATACATGTAGGAACCATTCATTGGGGCTTTGGTTTGCCTGGACCACTACTAGCCCGCTCAGTTGAGGATAGGGGTGGTAATGTTGAAAAAGTTTGTTTTGAAAACAATTTTAAAAGAAAAAAAGGAGTTTTGTTTTTTGTCCCATATCGGATGGGAGAAAGATTTTTTACCTCTTTATAAGTTGGGTGCTGTGCACCTTACTTATTTATGGTGGAAGAGAGGGAGAATGGTGGCTTGCGTGTTCCAGTGCGAACCAGGCACGGGCATGGGCTCGGGCTCGGGCTAGGTGCGAGGACGTGGGCACGTGAGGCAGTGTGGCTGTAGAGGCGCTAGTGGCGTACTTGGTTCGGAACAAATGAGGTGTTGTGGGTGGGAAGTCTGACAGAGAGACATCTCTGCTTTTTATAGAGAGCTGCAGGGCTAATTAGAGGGACCTGTGTAACTGCTCATGCAGTAACGGTCCATACCATGCAGTAACAGCTGCATGTGGCTAGCCCAACAGTCAGAAATGGCTAGCCATTGAGTCTAAATAGCCAGCATGCAGGTGCATAACTCCCATATGCACAACAGTCAGAAACTGCCATAAACGGCTAGTTTCTCACAGCAGCCAGAAAACGCCTAATGCCATTATGGCTCTGGACCAAAACTGCCAGCCACCCTTGCCTATATAAACCGGACAGGTCTGGTTCATTCCAACACAACAACAGCAAGCACAACCATCACTATTGAACCAGCACCCATATGAAACTATTAGCCTCTCGGTTTGGTTAATTCAAACCAAGCCACTTAGACCAACGTAGTGGTCTACTGCTACAAGAAGAAGACCTCCATTCTTGTTCTCTCTTTCTTTTCTTCATCTGCCAGAGTGGGTTACTGAGTTCCATAGTGGTTCCTTCATTTTTTGTTGAACGCAGAACCACATAAGGCTCGTCGTACCCTGAAAGCAATCCGCCTGCAACCTATTAGCAAACTCAAAATAATTTGAGTAGGGGCGAATTGTGCTTTAAGGACAGCGTGTTTTTCACGTGCTTCAGCCTGTCCTTATTTCTCGGTTTTTCAATTTATTTATTTTTTAAAGATCAGAAATTTCTCAACAGGTAACAGGTAGGGTAGAGTCAACCCAAACACAACCTGTTAGCTTGAACCTAATAGCTTGGCCCATGGACCGGGCTTGGACCTGGCATGCATGGCCATATCAATTTTCTCACCGAGCTTGAGCTTAAGTACTCATTTTTGCCCAAACTTGCTTAACCTGACTTCATATGTGTTATATCCTAATATGCCATTCCAATCTTCAATTAAGCAAACCAAGCATGTTGAATGTAGATCACTGTGTTTTGTTCCTATAAATTTCTTTTTTCTTTTGTGCATGCGTGACCCACTTGATCACTGGATCTTATCAATTTTCATGTAGGTCTAGAGCCAACCAAGTTTTTTTTTGCAAAATTAGACTTGGGCTAGTATGTTAGGCCTATGCCGGTCTTTCTTGGGATCAGGCCTTGGGCTTTTGGGCTGGGCCAATTGTAAATCTAACCCATTGCCACCCCAACCCCCACTTAGGGAGGATGTATTACTTACACGATTTTGGGGCTCATAAAACCGCAATACTCGTCTTGGAGGGCTTGAGAAAGATCCCAATGAAAGATGGTTGCGAACGGCGTCAAACCTACGCATAGGAGAGAGATACTGTAAGATGTTCTAAATAACAACTGTTGGAAGTTTAAAAGACCAAGAGCTGCTATAAGTAATGACCGTTGGATAGTAGCTCGTTGATGAGATCGTTGTAGTATCTGATGCCTTCCTCGTTTACACTTAGATTCCCATCTGCAAGTTTTGAGAGAATTCAATAAAAATATATCAAAATTCAACCAGCTGTTCTCCAAGCTTTCTAACCCCACGTGTAGCACTTCCCATAAACCACACGCATGCCAAAATGACTTTCAAATGTTGGAGATCTGGCTCAGGTGGGCCGCTTGACATAATTTTACTAGTTTAAGGCATGATTTTACATGGTGCAGCACCCCTAAGTTCTAGCCTTAAGGAGGATATGATGGACAGAACGGATTTCAAGCACCCATGATGGTGAACCCTAAAGACTTAGTTTCAACAGTAGGTTCAACCATTTACTCGGTGTAATTTGAGTTCTTATTCTTAGCGCCTGCGTGTCAAGCATCATGCTCTTCCAGAGTATCAAATAATTTCACAACACCCAAGTTTGAGATTTGTTCCTCTTACACGGCAATATCCGGGGCCAAGAGATGGAGAATCTGAAAGCGTCCATTCCCATGTCCTTCATAATCTTCACATCTTCCTGCAACTTTTCCCAATCACTCAAGGGGAGGGGAAGGGGAAAGGGGAGGGGGAGATGGTTGGGGACCAAAAAGGAAGAACTGACCTTATAACGATGGTAGAAATCTACAGCTACATCTCCGTTGCTGTTGTCCTTTATCATGTCTGCATGCACCCACAAAAGCATCTTCTCTTGTCAATGGCCCACTGATAAAATGACTTTCATGTACAGCCACGTTTCCCCACTACAGTGTTATAGACATCTGAACCGTTTAAAGGACTAGCCACGCCATTCATATCACTTGCCCATCTAATTAATCACCAGATTAGTTTTATTTTTGCCGAGGGTAGTCCTCATGGTCTGGCCTATCCTTTGCACGGTTCAGACTGTGTAGGGCGTCCGACGGGGTCTGGGCGGGAGCCCGATATTCCATCGGATTTATGCTGGAACTCACCAGACATATTTTGGATTTGTTGGGCCCGACGGTGCGCAAATTATTAAGTCGGTGGCATGGAATTTGTTTCTAATTCTGATTTTTTTCCTATTTAAAGGGGTGTAATGCGTGATTATAGTTGCCGCCAAAGGGGTCAGGTATCCTAGAGGGATTGAGAGAGTTCTAGGGCAAGATAAAGAGCTAGGTAAGGGTTGGAGTTACCGGGGATGAGGGAAATGACTGGGTTTGTCCTTCTCATGTGAGAATTAGCTTTGTTAGCTTAAGATTTCTCTTGTAGGTTTGAGAAAGAGTTTGAGAGGAAGTGCTGCGTTGGTTTTTTTCTGAGAAAGCTTGAATTTTTTTGTGTGGGCTGTGATCCGGGTAAGGATTCTTCTGTAATCTCTTGTAACTTCTGATTCATAGTAGATTATTTGCTTTGTGTCATGGTTTTTTACCCGTGAGGGGTTTTTCCACAAAAAATTCAAATAGACTTCTTATGTGTGTTGATTTTCTTGATCATTGTGATTATCTCGTGTGATATCTCTCACTTCCACTGCGGGACGGTTGGTTTATTCACAACATACATCCAGGTAGGCCCAATCTAACAGCACATGTAAAACACCCAAGCTCCGTAGACCAACCATGTTTTATAGAAAATCTACTCCATCCATCAGATGAGAAATGCCATTTTAACTGTACATACAAAAGATCAAGACAGATAAAAAGCACTAATGGACCACATAGACAGGAACAATGTAAAAATTCTAATAAACCCCTTAAGTTCACACGGCGTGGCCCCACCAGATATTTAGATCAGGATGGTTTTTGTATTCTAACTTCATCCTAATGAGCTACACCCGATTAACGAGTTTGATGAAGGATACGCACCATGTAAACCCTACGCACAAACTTGTGATTGGCATCCCATCCCAATTGTTTCTTTCACGTGGCCCACCTGACTTGTGAATCTCACTGATTGTTTGTCCCCGATTGCTAGAGTCGAGGATAGAATCTGATGGACGGAGTGGATTTTATCTATACAATAGAGTGGGCTCCACAAGCCTGGGCGTAAAAAGGGTGCTGAGACCTTACGGACGCGGATTGGCTGGCTGTTGGAAAAGCTCCGTTGCCCCTCTCAGTAGCCAGCTAGCTGTGTGGGCCTACCATGATGTGTTTGTTTTATCCACTCCTTTCATCCATTTTTCCAGCTTATTTTAGGCGTGAGCCCTAAATAAATGGACCTAAAGCTCAAACGGACCATACCACAGGGAATAGTGGGGATTGAACGCCTACTGTCTAAAACTTCTTGGGCTACAGAAGTTTTGGATCAAGCTCATATTTGAGGTTTTCCCTGTCCAGAGTCATGTGACTTTATGAAAAGGTTGGATGACAAATAAACATTAGGGTGAGGGCCAAGAAAGTTTTCAATGGTGTGCATTCAATCTCCACTGTTTCCTGTGGTGTGGTCCACTTAGGCTTTGGATCTTCCTCAATAAGACATATACATCATGGTGGAGCCCACATAGCTTTTCCACTATCAAGCTGGCTGGTGTAGGGATCACTTGCCCCCTGGCTAGTGTAACACGATTCTGTCACTCTCGCGGCCATCAGTAGGAGGAAAGACTGAATAGTCCTCCAATCTGAACCGTTCATCTCACAGAATCTATGCCATACGAGCCAACTGAAGAAGGTGTGACCATCACCGTATGTAGATGAATTTTGAACAACGAAAAGAAAACTTTCAATGGCTCACCCTCAATTGTAAAAATCTAAGGTCAGGATCATCAGTGAAGCCTGATTATGGAATAATAGCTTATTTATAGAGACAAAAAGAACTCATTTTCTCTCAGTAATTACCATGAATTATTAAAAAAAAATGAAATGATATGCAACATATGTCCTAATAAAACAATTATCATTTCAATTTTTTTTCTCTAGCCAAAAAACATCCGTGGCCACGAGTGGGGATAAAAACATTTTTTTTTCTTTTTTCTTTTTAGGGTTTTCTTCCACCATGGACATGCTAACGTATGCTAAACTGAACTCGCTAGCCTAAACCGAGGGAGAAAGATATACCTGGGTATTCGTGAGTGATAGTATCCCAAATGCTAGGGCGTCTGCCACCCTCCTTAACCTGCCCCTTCGTACTGTAAAAATTTATAAATTTAACACAAAAAAATACCTACTTATAATAGAATTTAAGTTATTATCATTTCCCTCCATAAGATTTTTTGATGGATGGGGTTTGCCTTTTGTGTTGGGGCCCGAGTGGACCTCTTTGTGTTGTATATGTGAAATTTACCTCAACCACCAAGTGTGTCACCCTAAATTAGGACAATGGCTGTAAAACTCAACTTCATTCATGCGATTGGAAATGTGTGTAGGATAATGATCATCCTCCAAACGGCTTGCCTTGGTCTGGCCCAACTAAATCATGGATGGGCCTGATTTTAGGCCCTAAGCCAAAGTCTTGGTATGGAATCTAATGGTTAGAGTGGATTTCTTATAATCATCACCGTAGGCCTACTAAAAATCAATGGTGGACATTGATCTCTCCTCCAACTGTTGGCCATGGATTACACCACTCGGAGTAGATATCACATACACATCAAGGTAGTCCCCTAGATTATCCTTGCTAATTGTTGCCAAAGAGTCTGCTCATACATTGCATACCCACCATTGATTGTTTTACGCACCCATTGTGATGCATGTGTGAGATCCACTTGGATCATGAGATATAGGGGGAAAATCAGGCTAACGTGTAATTCAAGTGGGCGGCAGAGAGACGTCCACCCTTAATTTTTACAAGGGCCGTTGTAATGATTATATGAAAATACATTCCAACTATTAGACTTCACACCAAAACTGAACGTTGACATCTAAAAATCAGGTCCTTCTATGGTTTAGGTAGGCTTGACCAAGGCAAATAGTTTGGAAGGTGATCGCTGCCTTGTACACAAATGTGCGGGTTACTTACTATGGACGGACGCGGTTTGGCTGGTGACCCGAACACCCGCCAGCTAGCTGGTGTTAAAGCTCCGTGGGCCCCACTATGATGTATGTGCTTTATCTATGACATCCATCCATATTTCGAGCTCAGTTTACGGCATGAGCCAAAAACTGAGGCAGATTCAAGTATCAAGTGGACCACACCATAGGAAACAGAGGGGGAGAATGATGTCTGCCGTTGAAACCTTCCTAGGGCCAACAGTGATGTTTATTCTTTATCCAACCTGTTGGTAAGGTCATGCAGACTTGGATGAAGGGGAAACACAAAGATTATTTTGATCCAAAGCATTCGTGGTCCCAAGAAGTTTTCAACAGTAAGTATTCAAGTCCTGTGGTGTGGTCCACCTGAGATTTGCATCTGCCTCATATTTTGGCTCATGCCATATAATGAGTTGGCAAAATGGATGGTTGACATGGAAAAAACACATACATCATGGCTGGGGCCACAGAGCTTTGACAGTAGCTAGCTGGTTGGTGTTGGGGTCACCAGCCAAACCATCTCTGTTTACAATGGCCTAAGGCCTATCATAGGACATTCCTCCGCTCATAAGCTATGTGGGGAAAACCAGTCCATCCATTTGTTTTGTCAGCTCAAGCTAGTACATGAGCCAAAAAATGAAGTAGATCCAAAACCCAAGTGGGCTGCACTAAGGAAATGCCTACCATTGAAACCTCCATGGGTCCACAATAATGTTTATATGCTATCCATACCATTCATAAGGTTATTCCTACTGGTATGAACTGAAAACATAAAAATATAAGCCTGATCCAAAACTTTTATGGCCCAACAATTGTTTCAGAGATTAATGTTCAATCCTCCCCATTTCCTGTCGTGTGGCCCACTTGAATTTTGGATCTGCCTCATTTTTCAGCTCATGTGGCAAAACCGATAAACATGGTAAATTTCTCACAAACATCATAGTCGCCCCACCAAGCTTCTGAGTGCAGGAACTTCACGTCCCTTTACAGTGGGGTCCACTCGAGCCACCACACCTTTGCTCGCATGGTCACGGTTGTGAAGAAATCTAAGGTACTCTAACGTTAATTACTAAAATTAATACTGAAAACATCTTGAAAAGGAATTGGAGTTTATATCTTGTCTCCATTGCCTACTTAGAGACTTCTAGAGGAAGAAAGAGTGCTGGGCGCGTAGAACCTGATAAGCGGCAGATGAGGTACCGAAAATGAAACCAGAAGGGAAGAACCTCCGATCCAGTGGGTCTGGGGTGCCATGTGCTAGAGCATCTCCGGCACGTGACAGGGAAGGGATCAGGAAAAAGAGGCCGAAGAGGAAATACACTCTAAGAGCCATAGCAGTGTCTGCTTCTTCCTCCACCCTCCACTTCCCTATAAATAGAGAGGAGTTTGCTTTTCGAGGAGAGATTTTCGGTAGGGTCCTCCGTTGATGTGTGCCTTTTCCTCGTTTTCCAGCACCTTTAAGGGGTGGTTGGATCGTAAGTTACTTTGGATATGTTATTCATGCCCTAAGTAACCTAACTTGGTTCCTACTTACTCAACAATATGCAATATGTTTGGTAGCCAACAAGGCTTTTTTTTTTTTTTTTTTTTCACACGCACTCAAATCTATTTGATTCCCCTCAGATTCACCATCCATCACATGGGGCCAACCTTTGATGTAGACCATTCATTGTATGGGCCCCACCTTTGATGTGGGCCGTCCCTATACGGGGCCCACTTTGGATATGGGCCATTCACCATTATGGCCCGACCTTTAATGTGCACCATTCATTATGTAGGGCCCACGTTCGATGTTGGTCATCCATCAAGTGGGGCACACCATCAATGTTATTATCCATCATGTTGGGCCCACCTTCAATATCCACTGTCCATCATGTGGGCCCCACCTTTGATGTGGGTTGTCCATCATGCAGGGCTCGCCTTGGATATGGGCCATTCATCATTAGGGCCAACCTTTGATGTGGACCATCCATCATGTGGGACCCACCTTAATGTGGATCATCCGTCATGTGGAGCCCGCCTTTGATGTGGACTATCCACATGTGGACCCACCTTCAATGTGGGTTGCCCATCATGTAGGGCTCGCCTTGGATGTGAGTCATTCATCATTAGGGGCTGACCTTTGATGTGGACCATCCATCATGTGTGGCTAGCGCAACATGGGCCATCCATCATGTGGGGCTTGGCTTCAATGTCCACTACCCATCATGTGGACCATCCATCATGTTGGCCCCACCTTTGAATTGGATCGTACATCATACCAGACCTTTGATGTAGACCATCTTTATGTGGGCCCCACCTTTGAAGTGGGTCGTCCATTATACCAAACCTTTGAATGTGGACCATTTATATGTCGGCCCACATTAATATGGGGTCATCCATTATGTGGCCCACCTTTTAAGTGGACTGTCCACCATGTGAGCCCTAACTTCAATGTGGGCAGTCCACCACATGGGACCTCCTTTGACATGGACGTACGGTGAGAAAGAGCCTCCTTTGACATGTAACATGGGAGAGAAGTAGAAAAGCCATAAGTTAAAAAGCTAAAATAATCTACTTATTAAGATAAGTAGATTTTGACACACAAGGTAATTTTACAATCATGCTTACCAAACCAACTTAAAGTGAATAAAGTATCTTAATTATTTAAAATAAGTTAAAAAATAACTTGTTTGGAGGCATCCAAATGGGCCCTTAGGGGATGAGCTCAAACTTGGGGCATATCCAAAGCTCAAGTGGGCCACACCACAAAAAAAGCGGGGATTACAGATCCATCGTGGAAACCTTTGTATGGCCTACAACGATGTTTATTTGTCATCCAACATGTTCATAACATCACACAGACCTGCTAGCCTAGCTGGAAGATTCCTTGGCGTTTCTAACCGGGTGGGTGCGTTGCATGACTAACGAAAAAAAAAAAAAGGTCATGCAAACGTGGATGAAGGGGAACACAAATATGAGCTTATCCAAAACTGCAGGGCCGGCTGTAAGACTCCATTAGGTGGGCCACACATGATCATCGGTTTAGATCATGACCGTTGGATTATTCAAATTGAGCGATTTAGTGGGCCCCACTATCGTTGTGGTCATTACAAATAGGTTTGGAGCGGGACGCTTGAACCGTGGTCCCAATTCGCGATTATTAAGCCAGATATGGAAACCTACGGTGTGGAGACTCTAGAGAAGAGAAGTGTGATGGGTAAGCTTCTCTTGCCCTCTTTCCTCTTGGTTCCCTCACCAACAAAAGAGAGAAAACTCTAGTCCTATTGAGAGGTTCTCCTAAAGGTATAAGGTGCGAAAGACCAAGAGTTCTTCTGGGCAACACGAGGGCATCGGGAATGTCTTCCCAATCAGGTATGACTTTAAGATTATAGTATTGAATCTCCATTATTTGATGCATATACAATCCGATTATTCCGTAATATCCAGATTAACAGTTGGTATCAGAGCACCTATGTATTAATCTTGGAGATTATTCGGAATTCCAAGATTTTAATTTATTCAGTTGATGTTGCCATTGTCGGCATCGAATTTCATTGTGGCGTGGCCCAGATTTCCACATGAGAGATGGAAACTCCTGCAATTCTGTCTATTCTCAGTTTTTATCTTGGCTACAGCTAATTAGGGGTAGCAAACCCTAGTCACTTTTTTTTCATCAAGGGTTTCTAAAACCCTAGATCTATTGGAACCGTCAAAGCTAACTTGAAATCCCAGCCATCCAAGGAGATCAAACAACCATGGAGATCGACAGCAACAATCACTGGCCATGGCTATTGGCTACTTCCAGAAATTAAGATTTAAAAAAAAAAAAAAAAAAAACCCAAATCTGTTTTGGCGATCCATGGTAGCTGTAGGTGGAGACGATGTTGCAGTCGTCGATGGCCACACATAATCTGGCAGCAACTGTCATCGCCGGCCAACCATCACCTTATAGCTATTATCATCCCCAGCCACACAATACACCAGTCATTGTCGCTAGATTTGGGTATGACAACGGTGGTGGGAATGAAGGTGGTTGTGGTTGAAGTCCGGCGGTTGTGAATGGCTGAGATCCACCAATCGGACGGTGGTGGAGAATGGATGTCTGAACACCCGCAACCCTGTTGTTGTCCGTCCTCATGAAGTGTGGTCGCTTCCCTGGTTCTAGTCGTGGTAGCCTTTGTTCGTGATCGACGGCCATCGATCATCTAGGTCCGATTCAAACAATCAGCCCCTGCCGTGAGACAGCCAGATTCAGCAGCTTTTAGGGTTGGCAGTCACCATCTTCCTCTCCGACGGTGGTTGATGGTGAGTGCGTCTAGGGTTTCGATTGGCCGTAGATGAGGGTGATGTGTTGCAGGCTAGGGTTTCAGAATGTTTGGGTTTTGTTTTTTGGGCAAAAATAGCAGTTTAGGGCCTGTGGTGCTATGGGTGGGCGTGGACAAGTGTATTTGGCCTTTATATATATATATATATATATATATATATATATATATATATATATATATATATATATATATATATATATATATATATATATATATATATATATAGGCCTGCACTGGGTCCATTTCTAAGCAGGAAATGGGCCTATCTTTGGGCTCTACTTCAGGTGCATTTTGATGACATTTTTGGGCCCATTTGCTGAATGCTTTTGAGCCTTGTTTTAGGCCCAGGCCCTGCTAAATCTAGCCCATTTTATGGCCAATTAGATGCTTGTTTGAGCCCAATCTCTAGGCATATTGTCCATTCATTCTTTGGACCTTGTGTGGCCTGCTTTAATTTTACTTAGGCCATCAATTTAAGTAAAACCTAAATAAAGTAATTAGTGGTTGGTAGGTTTTATAAGGCAGCCCTAGTAATTCAGTAAATGTGGATTATATATTATTCTGATCTGACTTGAAATAAGACCATTAGCCATGTGTTTGAGGTTAATATTAAGTAAATGACCATTAAGAGTTAAATCCAACCATTGCTTTAGAATATGCTTGAGCCTACGGGCGGTCAATATCAGTCGTATTTTAAGCCGAATAAGAACTTATGCAGTATGGTTCGTTGTGGGCATGACCATGTGACAATCCTTGAGTCTGGAAGTGGGGATTGGAACTAGTTGTGTTAGCCACCAAAGTAACCTCAATTTGTGAAGATCTTTACTTCTAGACTTCACTATATGGAATTCAGTGACCCTCCATTATAGGATTGCATTCAATTACGTTCACATTCAGGCAGGCAGTGGTCAGAACAAAAAAATATCATCATTTAGCTGAATGTGAGCGGGATGGAGTGATTGGTGATATAAGTTTAAGAGACTTATTTCATCCAAAGATGATGGTCGTCTTAGATTTATTTAACTAGCATTGATTAACTTCATGTTCAATAGAGCCTCCTGTATGTTATAATTTCGTTCAAATGAGGAATCGTGATGATACGCTGGGCTCTTGCCAGATTTTGATGATTATGGCCCATCATCATTCTAGGTCATTTGATTGAAGGCCCAAATCAATCGAATGTATTTACATGCATAATGTTTGTGGTTTATATTCATGCATTGTTAGATGGGACTTGTTTATTAATGTGAGTTTTATGCTTTGAATGTCCAACTATGACTATTTCCAATATTCCAACCCAATTCAATTCTATACCTCTGCTTACTGGGTCTAACTACTCAAAATGGAAGTCGTACGATGAAATAGTCATAGATTGCATGGACTTGGACTTGGCCCTAGAGGAAGTAGAGCCACCCATTCCATCTGACTCCAGTTCGAAATCAGAGAAGGCTCACTACAAGGCCTGGACCAAGTTAAATAAGATGTGTCTCAAGATCATAAAGAACTCGATTTCTGAGACCATGTAGGGTGTTATGCCCGACAACGAAAAAGCTAAAGATTTCTTGACTGAAATAGGAAAACGATTTGAAAAATCGGATAAAGCTGAGCTGAGTTCACTTCTACATAAGCTGACTCAAGCCACCTATAACAGTCAAGGAAATATCAGGGAGTACATTGGTGAATTGTCTGATGTGGTGGCTAAAATTCGCACATTAGGCCTTAAGATTGAGGATAAACTCTTAATTTTCTTGGTTCTGAACTCCCTCCCTCCACAGTTTGGTCAATTCCAAATCAGCTATAACACTCAAAAGAAAAAGTGGACATTAAACGAATTGATATCTCAGTGCGTTCAGGAGGAAGAGAGACTTAGGAGGTCGAGTAAGACACAAAGTGCGCACTTAGTGACATCTGGTCAAGGACGAAAAGGTAATAAGAAAAGGAAACACACTTCAGAAAAATGTTCTACGAGTCCTGCGGGTGGCAATCAGCCTAACTTTGGAAGAATATTTAAGAAGAAAAAGAAGGGTCCTAATGATGACTGCTTCTTCTACAATAAGCCTGGGTCATCAGAAGAAGGATTGTGAAGAATTTAAAGTATGGCTTATTTCTAAGGATAAAAATCATATTTTAGTCTATTTTGAATCAAATTTAGCTGATGTGCATGTCCACAGAATCCTGGTGGATAGATTTTGGTGCAACTATTCACATATGTAATTTCATGCAGGATATGTTCCAAAGCTGGATGCCAACTGATGCAGAAAAATCAGTCTATATGGGGAACGACATTAGAGTAAACGTGGAAGCTATTTGAGTTGTAGGCTTAGGTTATCGTCAGGACACTTTCTTGATCTAGTAGATACAGTTTGTCTGCCTTCTACAAGGCGCAATTTGATTTTCATTTCTCGTTTAGAAAAATATGGTTATGAGTTTAAATTTGTAAGTGAACAATTAAGTATTTACTATGATTTGACTGTGATTGGTTATGGTATTTTAGTTAATAACCTTTATCAGTTAGATTTGGATGTTTCACATGTATACAGCATTAACTCCTCACATGAAAATACTAAAGGCATCAAACAAAGTTTAGACTGTGAAAATTTCTCCATGCTATGGCACAGGCGATTAGGCTACATTTCTCGTGAGAGATTGGAAAGGCTTGTGCGTGAAGGAATTCTGCACTCCTTGGACTTCTTAGACTTTATGATTTATATTGATTGCATTAAAGGTTAAAGGTAAACAGACTAGAATAAGGAAAAAGGGTGCCACTAGGAGCGTAGGACTCTTAGAAGTGATTCATACAGACATCTGTAGACCATTCCCTACAGCATCCTAGAATGGACAGAAGTATTTTATCACTTTTATAGATGACTACTCTCGTTATGGGTACGTATACCTTATTTACGAAAAATTAAATGCCCTAGATACATTTAAGATCTATAAGGTTGAAGTCGAGAATCAACTCGACAGAAAGATCAAAGTCGTTAAATTCGACCGTGGTGGTGGGTACTACGGAATGTATGACGAATTTAGGTATAATCTAGGTCCATTCGCTAGATACCTACAAGATTGTGACATCATCGCCCAGTACACCATGTCTGGTACTCCAGAGCAGAATAGTGTAATAGAGAGACATAATCGCACTCTAAAGGACATGGTGCGATCCATGATTAGTAATTCAACATTGCTAGAATCTTTATGGGGTAATGCGTTGAAAACAGCTGTGTATATCCTTAATAGGATCCCAAATAAGGCTGTAATGAAAACTCCATATGAAATATGGACAGGGTGAAAGCCTAGTATACGATATTTTCATGTATGGGGTTGTCCTGCAAAAGTCAAACCGTACAACCCGCATGAAAGAAAGCTTGACCCTAGAACTATCAGTTGCTTCTTTATTAGATACCCAGAAAGATCAAAAGGATTCAGATTTTATTGTCCATCATATTTCATGAGATTCATTAAGACTTCGAATGCTAGGTTTATTGAGAACACTGAAGATAGTGGGAGCACGAACTTAAGAAATATTGTATTTGAGGAAGAGCAAATTGTGATTCCCACCGCAATCATTCAGAGTAGTGTGATTATCCGTCCAGCAGTGGACACTAAGATCCCAATGGATGGCCATGTAGAGCCTCAAATACAACCCACTGATGAAGAAATGAAAAACCCAATTCAAAATAATGAGCCATTAAGACGATCACATAGAGAGAGAAGATCTGCAATACTAGATGAGTACATCGTCTATTTGCAGGATCATGAGTTTGATATTAGGGTTGAAAAGGATCATGTGTCCCTTTCACAGGTCGAACAAAGTGCGAATTCTTCTCATTGGTTCAATGCCATGAAAGATGAATTGAAATCCATGAAGGACAACAAAGTCTGGGACTCTGTTGAATTGCTTGAAGGGATTAGGCCGATTGGTTGTAAGTGGGTATTTAAAACCAAACGGGACTCTAAGGGCAATATCGAAAGGTATAAAGCCAAGCTAGTTACAAAGGATTTCACTCAGCGTGAGGGCATTAACCTTAAGGAGACTTTCTCACCTGTATCTAAGAAAGACTCATTTAGGATCATTATGGATCTGGAGCTACATCATATGGACGTGAAAACTGCATTCCTCAATGGGGATCTAATAGAGAACGTACATATGTTGCAGCCAAAAGGTTTTAAAGCCAAATGCTCAGAACATCTGATCTACAAAGTTAAGAAGTCCATTTATGGGTTGAAACAAGCATCACGACAGTGGTACCTAAAGTTTCATGAAGTTGTTTACTCATGTGGTTTCATTGAAAACACTATGGATGAGTGCATATATGTGAAAATCAGTGGGAGTAAATTTATCATTTTGGTCTTGTATGTTGACAACATTTTATTGGTCAGTAGTGATATTAGATTGTTATGTGAGACTAAGATATTTCTATCTCAAAATTTTGAGATGAAAGATATTGGTGATGCATCCTTTGTCATCGGCTTTCAGATTAGCCGGGACAGATCACTATGGATTACTTGGCCTGTTGTAGATGGCCTATATTGATAGGGTTCTTGAAACGTTTGGCATGCAAGGTTATACTCTTAGCCAAGCACCTATTATAAAAGGTGACAAGTTTGGTCAATTTCAGTGTCCTAGGAATGACCTAGAAAAGGATAAGATGAAAGATATTCCGTATGCATCAGCAGTAGGAAGCATCATGTATGTTCAGGTCTGTACGCGTCCAGATATTGCTTTTGTGGTTGGAATGTTGGGCCTGGTACCTTAGCAATCCAAGAATGAATCATTGGATAGCTGTAAAAAACGTATTGCGCTACCTGCAAAGGACAAATGACTTCGAACTCAAATACAGAAGATTCGACCATTTGGAGTTGGTAGGATATACAGATGCAGATTTTGCTGGCTGTCTCGACAGTAAGAAGTCCACCTTGGGCTATGTATTCATGATGGTTGGTGGAGTCGTATCGTGGAAGAGCATGAATCAGTCGATTACGGTATCATCTACCATGGAAGCAGAGTATGTAGCTTGTCATGAAGCCACGAATTAGGCGATCTGGCTTCAGAGTTTTTTCTCTGGTTTACGGGTTGTGCAGACGATTTCGAAACCATGAAAAATCTATTGTGATAGTTCAACTATAGTTAGCTTCTCCAACAATAACGAGCATTCATCGAGGTCAAAGAACATTGATATTAAATACCTTGTTGTGAATGAGAGAGTTCAGAATCATCAAGTGTCTGAGTAACTCATCGGCACAAGGCAATGATAGCGGATCCTCTCACTAAAGCCCTTCCTATCATGCTCTTTAAGAAGCATGTAACATCTATGGGAGTTGTTGATCCCAATGATGCATTTTAGTAGCAGGAGTTTTCATATTTAATCCGATTATGTACAGACATTTTAGAGATCTCTTTTATGCATTGATGATTCTGTTTTTCAATTTATATCTTACTTCTCCTTTAGTGTGCAGATTCGGTTTTGACTAAGTAAGACTTTGGTTTGGTCTTTGAGACACGTTCAGTAGGACCACTTGAAGATAAGCAAGTATGATCACATAAGACGTGTAATCTTTATACCACATGTAATACCCCGAAAATTTAGTACGCGAGTAGGTACACGAGTGTTACAGTTCACAAGTAAGAATTTAAATTTTAGGACGCGTCGTTCATACGCATACACACACGTCACACTTTTTATACGTAATCTGACACATTTCAGACCTCTGAAAAACTTGGCGTACTTAGTTAAGTCAATAGACTGTCTATTAAAATGATTTATCGTTGCTAGATTGAATGATCTAACCATCCACTTCGATTTTGAATTCTACGATCAATATAAATTCGCCGTACGATCTTCACACCGTCCTATACACATGTCTGTCCATAAATCTGATTCAAATATCTTGACCGTCACCAAGTATTTTCTTAGATCATTGATTTTTCAACCCTATGAAACTCATCAGGCATGTTTATAAAACTCTAGAATTTTAGAATCATTTAAGTTATAATTTAGTTAATTATTTAATAAATTAAATAACTTTAATATTAGTAAATTAATATTAAATAATCCGTATGGAATTTTAGTATGGTCCCTTTATTAAAGTTGCTCAAAATAAACCCTGTAATAGTGTAGAAATGTTAGATTCCACAAAACTTACAAATTTACAATAATTACGAAAATGCCATCAGTCAAACTTAAGTTACACCTCCGTTTTTAAGTATTATAATTTCTAACGTTCACTTTCACACTAAACTTCATACACTAGTTCTAGTACATAATTTAACCGTACACGTCGAATTTCATCCATCCAATCATCCTACAAATGTCCTAATTAGAAATCGAGCCATAAGTGGCCCACCTTAATTCGAATCCATTCCACCTTTCACGTCAACGGCTAAATATAGGTTGCTGGCCTGTTGAACGGATCGGGTGGTCCCGATCCACCTGAAATGGACGCCACTTGTGAAGGAAGCGGTAGTCAAGGTGTTTACGTGCGACGCACGTAATATAAGAAAAAAAGGAAGAAGTCTTCTTGCGCAGCGTCCGTTACTGACGATCCATGCAGCTCACACTATCCATTTTTTTTAACCCCACCTTGCTGATCCAAGCTGTCCATCCATCTTCTCCTCCTCATAAACTTATTAATTTTAAACCTTGGTCCTAAAAGTTGATCTTATGATCCACTTCAATCAACCGTTTAAAACCAAGAACGCCAAGATCCACATCATGCACATCTCCACCTCAACTCGGATCTGCCTCATTTTTCTCATCGACGGTTAACTTTATGTTGGTCATTAGTTGGACGGAGGAAACTAGCTAAATTCACTACAAGTGGACCCCCACTTACAAGTGGAGCATAAAAAGTCTATTACACGTGCACGTAAAATAAAAATAAAAATAAAGAAGAAGAATCCAAGCACGATTCTTCTTCATCATCTTCTACGTAACAACGTCCGCCCGTTGCCCTTGTTGGTGGCCTTCAAGCCATCCATCAACATGATCCCACACCCAATCTATTTCGTCCATTACATCCAAGCCCATTCTAAACCTTGTCCGACCAAGTTTGGTTTCGCTTCATTAATAGTTCAGCCCATTCCAAACCACCGTCCAAACACAAGGAAATCAAGATCCCACTCGTCGTTTTGCATGGACGGTCCAAACCTCTCCCAAAACACCATGTGGACCCCACCTAACTTCTCAACGGTTTATTTTGTATAATAATGCCGAGTCACTATTCTTTTACATCTCCCACTCGAACCGGGAAATTAACTTTCGTCCGCACCACGTTTTTCCACCCACTGAGGTGAGTTATAAAACCGTCCATCCGTTTCCCTCCCCTCCTTCATAGATCAATCAGAGAAAGAGGAAGAAAGAAAGAGAAGAAGAAGAAAAGAAGAAAGAGAAAGGAAGAAAAAGAAAAGAAGAAGAAAGAAGAAGAAACTTCTTCTCTAAACCGAGTCGACTCGCTGAGCCAACTCAGATTCAAGTTTGGGCTTGTTTGGAGCCTAGAGATCGTCATATCAGTGAGTGATTCATCATAGAAATTTCTAGTTAATGTTTCTTCTATTCAATTTATTTTCTTCCCAAGTATGATGTCCAATTTTCATGTTATCCTTCAACATGGTTCGTAGGTAACGATCCATCCATCGATCTCTTTTTAACTTTAACGTAAAGTCATAAACTTGATCCTAGGTAAGGGATCCATCCACCTCCGATTTATATCCTTAAATTTCACCTGCCAATTATCCTTTTCTTATTGAATTAATTTTATCAAGTTTTCCTTTTTAATGCACATGTCAGAATTCCACGACAATTCAATGTAGGATTTCATACAGGTGATGTCGCCAACATGTACCCCTAGATACACGTAGTATTCTCAAGATTCCACGTGACATTATTTTTAAACTTCTTAATCGACAACAACTTAAGTTTAGATAATGTACAATACATAACTCTTAGAACAACCTTAGTTATTCGTAACACTAAACCTTACGCGATGATCTTCTTAAATTCCTCGATTGACAATAACTAAATTGAGTCAAAGAATTACTTGAATAAAGTAAACACATGCATGGCGTGATTGGACTTAAATTTTGATACGCATTGTATGCTTGATGACTGCTTCCATAAATACATACATGTGCATACATTTATACACTGCGACAGAATAGGAGCATGGTTGATTTGACTCCTGGCGTGCATGGTTGATTTGCCGCCTCGCTGTACCGGTTAGGTGAGCATGGTTGATTTGCGACAGGTTCCTAATGTTCAGTGGCAGCGAGTTCTGGTCGTTTCACTTATTGAGCATGGTTGATTTGCTCGGTTGGATCAGTGGTGCATGGTTGATTTGCCCACTGGCGTGCATGGTTGATTTGCCGCCTCGTTGTACCGGTTAGGTGAGCATGGTTGATTTGCGACAGGTTCCTAATGTTCAGTGGCAACGAGTTCCTAGACGTTTGTTGCTCTCACACGTATCATGACATACATGACATCATATTCCATTCATAATAAAACATCAGTATATTAATCACAACCTTATTCTCGTATATTTCATACAATTCTATCCGTTGATGATTTCCGTCATATCTTCTATTAACTGGAATATTACCTGTGATGGAAATGACCTCACTGGGCTTTTAGCTCACCAAAATCACCACAGTTCTTGCAGGTTTTCAAGAAGGAAAAGACGTAGACAGAGTAGAGTATTCAGATGGGCACGTGTTACTCAAACGCCAATTGTATTTAATTTATTTTATCTTATAAAATTCAATGTAATAAGATATTAGTGGAAAAGAAGCGTTATACTTGGGATTTATTTTAGTTATACGATGTGTGGAATGGAATTTCAAGGAATCTGTGCTCGAATTTTAAAATTCACACCCTGGAACTCGGGCTTTGGGTTATTGTACTCGGGTTCCGAATTTCAGGGCGTGACACACGTTCAGTAGGACCACTTGAAGATAAGCAAGTATGATCACATAAGACGTGTAATTTTTATACCACACCCCGTATCCTTGATTCATGTCATTAAGGCTATTGGTATTTGTGATCGTGATTCGTCACACTTCGAAAAATATTAAATACTGTGTTGACTACCACGATTCAGTATCAATGGTCTTGATGAACCGGATCTGACAAGCATTACTCATAATTATCCAAAGTCATTGTTTTGAAATCAGTAGGGCGCCCACCAGGAACTTTTGAAACAAATGCGTTTTATAAAATATTTTTCACAAAATAAAATATTAAATGTTTTGTTTTCCTTAAGAGATCAGTGTAGCCTAAGTGGGAGAATGTAAGACTCCATTAGGTGGGCCACACATGATCATCGATTTAGATCATGACCGTTGGATTATTCAGATTGAGCGATTCAGTGGGCCCCACTATCGTTGTGGTCATTACAAATAGGTTTGGGGCAGGACGCTTAAACCGTGGTCCCTATTTGCAGTTATTAAGCCAGATATGGAAACCTATGGTGTGGAGACCCTAGAGAAGAGAATTGTGATGAGTAAGCTTCTCTAGCCCTCTTTCCTAGAAATATATGTCTTGGTCCCCTTACCAACAAAAGAGAGAAAACCCTAGTCCCATTGAGAGGTTCTCCTAAAGGTGTAAGGTGCGGAAGACCAAGAGCTCTTCTCGGCAACACGAGGGCATCGGGAATGTCTTCCCAATCAGGTATGCCTTTAAGATTATAGTATGTAATCTCCATTATTTGATGCATAGACGATCTGATTATTCCGCAATATCCAGATTAACACCGGCCCCCAATAAGTTTTCATCGGTAAGAGTTCAATTTATACCTCTATTGCAGGTTCCACTTGAGAGTTGGATATACTTCAATAATGGGCTCATGGCGTAAAATGATATGGTAAAAAGTATGGGGCGTGGATAAAATGTATACATCACGAGAGGGATCCATCGAGTTAAAGCGTACTTTGAGTTACTCAGTTAGTTACCAATAGGCCTTTCGATCACAACTGTTTCTTATGGTATGGTCCACGTGATAACTGGATCTGCTTCATTTTTCGAAATAATGCCCTGCAATGATTTGGAGACGGCATGGATGCATAATACATACATCACGATAGGCCCCACGGTAAGGGCTGCACCATCTTGGGTCTTACCTAATCTGCTCTCCAACCTTACCTAATCTGCTCTCCCTTTCTAGAGTACCTTTCCTCTCGCTAACATAGTTGCATTCTCTTCCGACATTTTCTCTTGGTCGGATTAGGTACACTCCGGCTTCACCCTAAACATTGTTGTCCTTACTATGGGGCCCACCTTTATATAAGTATACCATATCCGAACAGTCTATCCATTTTTTCGTATCATTTTTAGGGCATGAGCCCAAAAGTTAAGCATATCCAAATCTTAGGTGGAGCATACTATAGGAAACAGTGGTAATTGAACATCGTATTGTTGAAAACTTCTCAAGGCCTACCATAATGTTTATTTTCAATCTAAGCTGTTGATAATTAAGATTACAAAATCATTGATGAATTAGAAAAAGAAATATCATCTTGATCCAAAACTTTTGTCGCCCACAAGTTTTTAATGGTCAACGAGCACTGTCTCTTTTAATATGGCCCACCCGTGATTTGGATCTGCTTTTTATTTAGTCTCATGCCCTAAAATCATCTTAAGAAAAGGATGGACTAGGTGGATATAGAATACATATATCAATGTGGGCCCTACAATAAGGGTTGCAATTTAGGGCTCTCAATGGAGCGGGTTAAATCCGAGATCCAATTCATTCCAAATCTGTATAATGCGGATTTAGATCTTAAAATAGGTCTGATTATTTAAATGGAACGGATTTGGATCTTAAAATAGGTCCGATTACTTAAATGGACTGGATTTGGATTCACATAAATATATCCGAGTTCGATCCGAATCCGATCCAGATCTGACTCATTGTCACCTTACTTACTGTATCTGTTATATTCATGCTGGCCATCCGTTTTCCAGATTATTTTAGGCCATGCCTCGAAATTGAGACATGCCACTCTCAGGTCAACCATATCAAAGGAAATAGTGGGATTTGCATCATTTTGCTACTAAATTAAATATATTATATTATATATATTTTTAGATTTGTAATGGGGTGGATTCAGACGTAGATCTGACCCGAATCCGATGGTTATATGGATTTTGGATTGGAAATGGATCTAACTATTTATAAATGGATCGGATATGGATATCACCTTTTGGATCCGAGTTGGATTTCAAATTCGTCTATAGATATTCGGACTTAGAGCTAGATCAAGTATCCAACTGGATCCAATCTAGATCCGACCCATTGAGAGCCTAGTCTTGGGTGAGGCTGAGCTGCATCTAATATGCTCTAGCAGGGACTTGGCTATGGTAGGACCTTTTTTTTTTTTTAAGGCACATTTAAGAATTTCCTTAGATAATGCTTCATTTCATTTAACAAAGAAGTGTAAAATGGGGATTGCATCCTATCCGTCCGAGAGGGACCCGATCATTACAGGGGCTTTCTGGGGCCCACCGTAATGTATGTGTTTTATCCATGCATCCATCCATTTTAACAGGTCATTTTAAAAGCATGAAATAGAAAAAGGAGGAAAATCCAAGGCTCAAGTGGACCACCCTGCAAGAAGTAGTAGGGATTGAACACCTACCATTGAAAACATTTTAGGAGCCAAGAAAGTTTTAAATCAAGCTGATGTTTGTATTTTCCTTCATCCTAGTCTAAGAATATGATGGATGGCAAATAAGCATCACAATGGACACTAGGAAGGTTTCACTGGTGGCATCATTATCACCATTGCTTCCTGTGGTGTGGCCCACTTGAGCCTTGGATCTGCCTCTTTTGTGTGCTCACACCTTAATACTATATATTAAAATGGATGGACAGCATGGATAAAACACATATCTCATAGTGGGCTCCAAGGAGCTACAGACATGTCATGGCAGGACGGCAGGTCATGACAGACAGGCTTGAATTTGGCAGTGACCGCTCTGAGGTTGGCACTTAGGGCTCTCAATGGGTCGGATCTGGATCAGATCCAGTTGGATCCGGCTCCAAATCTGTGTATAGATCTGTACACGGATTTGGATCGGATTCGGATCCAACTCGGATCCAAAAGGTGATATCCATATCCTATCCATTTATAAATTGTTAGATCCATTTCCGATCCAAAATCCATATAACCATCAGATTCGGGTCGGATCTAGGTTCGAATCCAACACCATTACAAATCTTAAAAAATATATAATGTAATATATTTAATTTAGTAGAAAAATGATGCAAAACTCACTATTTACTGTGGTATGGTCAACGAGTGGCATGTCTCAATTTTGAGACATGGGCTAAAATAATATGGAAAACGGATGGCCAGCATGAATATAACATATACAGTAAGGTGACAATGAGTTGTATCTTAATTGGATTCGGATCGAACTAGGAAATGTTCTTGTGAATCCAAATCCAGTCCATTTAAGTTATTTTAAGATCCAAATCCAGTCCATTTAACTAATCGGACCTATTTTAAGATCCAAATCTGCATTACACGGATTCAGAGCGAATTGAATCTCAGATCTGACCCGCTCCATTGAGAGCCCTATTGGCGCTGATCAGTGTTCTGGACCCCAAAATGATGTGTGTTTTATCCATGTCGTCCATCCATTTTGTCAGCTCATTATAGGGGATTATCCCAAAAATGTGGCAGATCCAAATCTCAGGTAGGCCCCATCACAAAAAAAAAAGAAAAAAAAAAAGGCAATTGAATGCTTACCATTAACATTTCTTAGGGGCCACAAAAGTTTTGGATAAGGTGTATTTGTGTTTTCCCTTGGTCCAGTGTCTGCATGACCTAGTCAACAGGTTGGATGGCAAATAAACATTACAGTGGCCCTTAGGAAATTTTTAATGGTGAGCATTCAATTACCATTATTTCCTATGGCATGGTTCACATGAGATTTAGATCTTTGGGCTGATGCCTTATAATGAACTGAAAAATGGATGGACTGCATAGATAAAACACAGAGATCATGATTGGCCCATAAAGCTTTTCCAGAACCAACAGTATTATGGGCCCACCATCATATATGTGTTTTATCCACTCCACCGATCCATTTTACCAGCATGAGCCCGAAAATGAGGCAAATCTAAATATCAGGCGGCTACACTACAGAAAACATAATGGTGATTAAATGCTCACTATTGAAAACTTCCTAAGGCCCACTATAATGTTTATTTGCCATCCAACCTACTGATTAGGTCACCCAGGCTTGGGTGAAGGAAAAATAAACATATGATCCAAAAGTTTTGTGGCCCAAGAGAAGTTTTTAATGGTGGTCATTCAATCACTACTATTTCCTGTGGTGTGGTCCACCGAAGATTTGGATCTACCTCATTTTTTGGGTTCATGCCCTAAAATGAGCTAAGAAGATGGATAAGACAGACATCATGATGGCCCATAGAGCTTTTACAGAATCGACCAATATATAGGGACCTGGGCACTGGAGGAGTCACTACGAATCCGAATCCAGACATAACAACCGCGGTCTCAATCAGTGATACGTAGGGCTCACCCAAGACGGTGAGTACCTTACCCTGGGGCCCACCTTGATGTACGTGTTATGGATCGATGCTGTCCATCAATTTTTTCAGATAAATTTAGAGTATTATCCCGAAAATGAAAGATCCAAGATGCTGTCCATCAATTTTTTCAGATAAATTTAGAGTATTATCCCGAAAATGAAAGATCCAATTATCAGATGGACCATACCATAGGAAACAGTGGTGATTGACCATTAATTGGCCACAAAAGTTTTAGATCAAGTTGGTATTTACTTTTTCCCTTAATTAGGCTCATGCGACGTTATCAAATGATTGGATGGCAAATAAGCATAGGGGAACCAATATGGTGTGTCTTAAGAAGTTTTTAATGGTTGGATGTTCAATCAACAGTACTGTTTCCTATTATATGGTCCACATGATAATTAGATCTCCTCAATTTTTGGCATAATGACCTAAACTGATCTTTAAAAACGGATAAACGGTGTGGATACAGAATATATACATACATCAAGGTGGGCCCCCACGGTGTAGATACAGAATACATATATCAAGGTGGGCCCCATGTTAAGGGTGGTACCGTCCTTGGTAAGGCTGGGCCTCACCTAATCCACAAGATTTTTTGACGTGATTCCCAGAAAAAAGGGCTTGTGTGGGTCCTACTTTGGTGTTGATGCGAAATCTACACCAGCCATAAAGTGTGTCACACGATGTTAGGTGTGAGAGTCTACTCCATTCCTAATTCACGTGGGCAACATAACTGTCGAAAGTACAGTGGACAATGCTCATCATATGAGCTTTTGTAGCTCACCCTCCATGTTGAAATTTCTTATTGACAGAAATATTTTTTTTGTTAGTCATAAAACACAACCACCCTGCTGGGTAAATCTAGGGCAGTAAATGGGTCAGAAATATTTAGTTGTGTTAGTCACAAAGCTTTTCCAGCATTAGTGTGTGTGGTGATCTCCACACTCGAGGGTTCAATTAAAGCTGAGCACAAATTGAGCTGGCTCGGTTAGCTCACTCAATTCGGCTTGATTCAGAGAGAGAATTTGAATAGAGCTGAGCGGATTTTCTTGGCTCATTTCATAGTTCGAGCTGCACACGAGCATGCCCAAGCTCGACTCGATTTGGCTTGAAGCTCAGCTCGTTCGTAGCTCGAATCGGCTCGATATATATATATATATATATATATATATATATATATATATATATATATATATATATATATATATATATATATATATATATATATATATATTGTTAGAACTAGAAAATGCTACAATGACATTTTCTGTGTATTATTGCTTTGGGGTTTTGAGTAATGGAAGCATTCATAGACAATCAAAAGCATTTAAAAAAGCACACACAAGAAAAGATATCGCAAGGTAAAATTTTATTTCAGAGATTCTAAGATCTTGTACATTCCAGGCCGTGATCTGGCACGAGCCTTTAATTACATCAATAGATGATTACCCTCGATTAAAAGGCAAAAGTAAATGAATACGTGCGTCATAGATAAATTAAATAAAACAAATAAAGAAGCAAAAATATGAATCATGCACCCCACAAAGAACGCAAAGATTTTACGTGGAAACCCTTGCGGAAGAAAACCACGGCACAAAGTAACAAAGCTCTACTATGAATGATAATTGTATAATAGATGGAGTATTCAAGAAAATGCCCAGATAGATCGAGTAGGTGACTAAGTCATCAGGGACTATGGTCTTTGAGTTCGCGGTCATAGAGACCGATGTATTTTGGTATGAACTGAGCCATCTTTTGGACTGGTTGGATGCCCATGTCCCATGTTTGGCCAGAAATTCAGGATGAGACTGTTAGGGTTCTTAACTAATGGGTGCGACTCTGGGCCCGCGCCCGTTGCTGGAACAGGTAACTTCGGGAAGACCAATCTACAGTTATTTGTACCTAAGCAACCCAACCAGCGGATGCCGTTTTGGATAGATAGGACATCGACTGGTTTTGACATGACAGTTTATAACAATTGATTTATAGTAATTTGGAACTCTTTGGTCTGGTTTCTAGTGGTGACCATAGTCTCATTTGGTTAGTCATAGAGCCTTAATCTGGGCGAAAACATATTTGAACAATGAATACAACAAATATGAAGTTTCTACAAGCAGTTGTCGAGTCGTGCTGGAGTCTGGTGACTCGTCTTCGAGAGTATTATAGGTTCTATTCACTTGCTGATAGATGATACACAACGAAAGCTTAGTTTAAGGTTTGCTTGTGTACAAGAATGTACAAGACATCACAAATAAGATAAGAGAGTCTTTGGTGATGGAAAATATCACAGAGTGCATGTTAGATTAAGCTAAATTAGGAAGAATGGATGTTGGACTAGGCAAAGTGAATGTTAGATTAGGTGGGATTAAGCGTAATGAATATGTAGTTAAGCCACATCAGGCTAAGTGCATGTGCAAAAGTTAAATTAGGATGGAATTATGTTAGGCACATGTCTAATTAGGCTAAACCCATATAGGTGCATGACCAATTAGGCCAAATCAGATCGAAATCATTCTAGGCGCATTGTAGTTGAGACAAATCGGGCTGAACACATGACTGAATGATGCTGGGCACATGCTCATTGGTTAGGGCGAACCCCCTCTAAGGTGGGACGCATGTTATTGAATGGGAGGCGCGTGCATTTCAGCTAGGGGCGCATATGTTTGGAGGTGTGGATGCATTCCAGCTAGGGACGCAAGCCATATTAGAGGCAGCGCATGCCAATATGGGCATTTATGATCTTGTGGATAAATCAGATTCTCTAAAGCACTACGATGGTGGCCTCTTAGAGGTGACAACCTGTGTGTAAGAGAGTTTGTATGGTTCGAATGGAGATTTTATTAGTAAATCCCTTTTGCAGTTGGTAGGCCCCAAATCTGAGCAGTTCATCAACTTGCGGGCGTCATTCTAAGAGGTGGTCTGAAGTTTGGGGCAAATCTGAGGTTCAAGTGGGCCATACACAAGGAAACGGTTTCATCGCACGGTTATCGTTGAAGCCTCATGTGGAGCCACAGAAGTATTAGATCAAGCTAATATTTATTTATATGACATGTGTGGGCCCATGAGACTCCAGGAATGAATCAGATGGTTCAAAGGATAACCATGGTGGGCCCTACAAAAGGTTTGAACGATCAATGGTTTGGGTTGATGGTTTAATGCACGACATGTTTCTACATGTTTTGGCATTTTCATTAGTGGGTCCCTTTTATAGTGTATGGGTCTAGGATTGAGGCCGTCCATTATCTCTAGAGTGCTATTCTAGGATGTGGTCCCAAGTTTGGAGCAAATCAGATGTTCAGGTGGGCTATACTATAGGAAATAGTGTCACCGTTGTTTTGCTATTGAATGATATTTCGGGGCTACAGAGATATTGGATCGAGTAATCCTTTGATTCTCCTACACATGTGGCCCCTTAGGAAATTCTAGTCGGCCCAGATCTTTGCAAATAACATTGTGGTGGACCACTAGAGAGGTTTAACCGGTGATCACTCCTTTTAGGAGTTACAATGGTGGGCATTGAACTTCTTATGGTGTGTCCCACCTGAGCTTTAGATCTGTTTCATATTCAGTCCCAAGGGTTAAATGACCTGACCAAGCTAATGGACGATCTGGATTACCCTTATGCATCACGATTGGCCCCTTACAGCAACGTCCATGGTAAGCTGGTTAGGTTGTTGCATTTAAACAAACTTGGAAGTTTAAAAGTGTGAGTTTTACATATTTTAATAGGTGTTGTGATCTATGTGAGTATGCTTGTTGTATTGCATGGATGGCACATGTGTTTCATGCATTAGTCTTTGGCATGGACCATGGTTTGTACATGTTGTGCATGCATGCTTGAATGGTTATACAAGCATAATGCTCATGCATGGTGTGCATGTATGTATGTTTGGGATATATGTATGGGTGGATGAGAGTTACATTCATGGGCTTCATACATGTGTAAGATGCATAAGTAGATATGTATGGTGTATGTAGTTATTCATAGTATGTATGAGTTGGTTGCATGCATGTGGTGGCTTGGCTTAACGCCTGCATGTGCTATTATGCGGGTTTTAGGTATGCATGGCCATATGCACTATTTTCTTGCATTAGTTCTTTGTGTATTACATGTATGGAAGGTGTATTATGCTAGTTTGAAATGCATGCATGCATGGTTTATGATATGTATGAATGATGCATGAATGGCTTGGTGTGTGCTTGGGTGTAGTGAATGCATGATGGATGGTTTATACTTGTGGCAGACGGAGGTCATGCTTGTCATTACATATGCGGCCTCAGCCCTAGGTCGCATGCTCAAGACTCTTGTATTGCTTTTGGCCTTTGCTATATTTGTGATATACACTTTTTAGGCCCTAACATATATATATATATTTTTTTAAATTGACTGCGTCTAGTTCTTCAATTAACACTTAGGCGAGCCACCCAAAAAAATTATACCTAAAATCTCTAAATTCGGTGTAGCCCACCTGAATTTTGGAATACTATGATTTTGGGTAATTGTTGCATTCTGACGAGCCACATCACATGAATGGACTAGATAGCATATAAAAACCACGGTGGTCCTACACAGAACCAATGGTGGCCATTCTAGCCCAACTATTTCCCATGCCATGGTCTAAGTTTTGCATTATTATGATTTTTGGGTTGAGTGGTTAATATGAGGCAGCATACCTGATGGAGGGGGTGGATCTCATGAAAGTTTCACCCACTTGGGTTCACCATACCTGATTTTTCAGCCCTCCATTTGTTCCAGACTGTGGACGACCTGAAAAGTACTGCTCTGAATTTTGGGACTTACAAACTGCCGCTCACCTAAAAGGTGATGAACTGATCTGATTTTTGTGGCCCACCTGAAAACAGGAATTAAATTACTCGTTGGTGGGGTACAGTCACCAACCGGGCCATCGACTTGGAGGCCCAGCAACGGTAGATGTCTGGTCAGAATCTCACCAAGTACAAAAGAGAGATATTTGCCAAAGGATGCCAATGTGGCCCTTTATTCATGCCAATTTATTTTACTAGGGTATCCGGATCTGGACCCGGATCCGTTAAGTACTATAGCTTGGCAAGTTACAATACAGTAGTTGCACAGAGTCTTAGTACAATGTGGAAGATAGAAATATGTATGTATACCCTTTGAGGAAGTTTCGAAACCAAAGGGCAGACTGCTTCGGGTATCTCTTCAGCCCATCTTTGTAGTCCACATAAATTAAGCGGAATCGAACGGTGTATCCATCTGCCCATTCAAAGTTATCCAACAGCGACCAAGAAAAATAGCCCCTCACATCCACACCGTCCATCCTGTCATCAACTCACCAATAAAACACAATCAGTTTCTCTCTCTCTCTCTCTCTCTCTCTCTCTCTCTCTCTCTCTCCAAGTTTGGGGACTCTCATGGGGCCTCAAAGCAATAGTCGGGATAACCCAACCATGATTCACTCATAAAGAAATCAGGTCCACTCAACAGGTGGGTCCAATATGGTGGGCGCTAACATCGGAAACAGGTTGACGGGTAAGAAAGTTTCAGCCAAGTTTGGAACACCTGAATAGTAGACCAACCTACGTGCCTGGCACATAAGTGGCATGAACACCTGAATAGTCTATTCTCATGTTGTCATGTAATGCTTCCTCGAGCGTTAACGTCCCGTTGTTGTACTCGTCCACCCCTTCAACAATACCAACCATAATCCTTACATGAAAACTCTATGTTATAAGCATATATAGTTAAAGCACTGGGTCAGTTGGATCATAAGTCAAGATGGGGCGAGTCACCCAAGTGGGAGCTAAATTGCTAACTTGGGGTATCGATTCAGACCGATTACTACCGAATCTGAGTTGACTCAGATGAGTCATGCTTATATGTAGGGTGGAGAATGGGCTGGGCCGCGTTGAAGCATGCCAAGTCCATCTAATTAGCTAAGGTCGCAAGTACAGCCCCAGGTTGGCTGTACTTGGCAGATGCAAGATCGGCCGGGATCACCACTACCAGTTAATGGGCCTAAAATTCAACCTATTTCAAACCCATAGGCCTCAAGGCTCAGCCCAAACCAGCACCAACTGGGGCCAGGCCAGCCTGGCCAAGCCCTTTTGCCACCCTGGCGATACTTGTTTCCAAGGGCTCTTTCTTGTTGTATTCATTTTGACCTAGGGTTGTTCATATGGCATTGTTCACCCTCACAGCTTGCCCGATCTTGCTTGCCGAGTGTGCCTAGCTAGACAGTGATCCAACCTGTTCATCTAACAGGTCCCAATGTGGATGCCCAGTGTGAGCAAAATCCCACTGATCCAAGGTTTTCAATGGCCCCAATATCGACACCCTTGTTTAGACAGCTATGATCTTTGATCCATGGGATCTTTTCCATGTGGCCCATTGACAATGGGACCAACTACATAGCCATTCGGATCAACAACTTGTACAAGTAACATAGTCACTCTAAGAGAGAAATTAGCATCTTACCATTCTCAGTAATGTAAATAATGGGGTTGTTGTATTTTTGCTTTACGTAGACCAAAAGATCTTGTATGCCTCGTGGGTACACATACAACCATGATGAAGCACTTCGTAACGTAGAAACAAGGAAGTGCACATACATTTCAACGGCTCCAAAAAAATACACTTCCACGGCTTCTGTAACAGGTGTTGGCCCATATGCTCCGGATCGACATGAGTTTGTGTCAACCGCGTTGGAACTGAGTGTCCCACCAAGTGTTCTCATAGGGGTCCACATGTTGAGATGGTTGGAAGATTTAACTTCCCGAGTATTCTAAAATGGTTAATAGAACATTTTAAAACTCAGAAAAAACTCAATAAAACTCACTCCACTCAACACAACTCAACATTATTTATATATTAGTTATACGTTTTAAATAAATATGGCTGAAAAACTAATTAAAAAAAAAAAAAAAAACCTTAGAAGTTTTTGAATTGATTTGATTTTGAAGTGAAGTCCAGTTTTCATACTTTTATGTCACACCACTGTACAGGTCATAGATGTATTCACCAAGGCATTGTCAACTGATGCATTCAAATGACTAAGATCAAAGCTTGGAATGAAGTCAGTTTTGGTTTGTAGGGGAGTGCTGGAAGTAGCAAACCAAAAGACAACAGTTGCAGCAACAATGATTCAACAGTTTCAGCAAACAATGACTCAATGGTTTCAACAACTTTTGAATTCTCAAAAGGTCTCATTGAAAGTGTTGTAACAGCTAAACCTTTGGAGAAATGGAGAGTCATTGTAACCTAAAATTTGTCTTGATTTCTGTCAGTTTTCAGTCATGTATAGAGTCCATGTAAGGGTGTGCTATGTAGTCATTTGACCATCACTCAATAAAAAATCAAGCAATAGAGTACTTTGTTTTCTTCCTGCTTGTTTTAGAATTTCTCCCAAGGCTTTGTAAAGCCAACACGGGCTTGGGCCCCTATGTTATGCCCATGCCAGCATTTCCTGAGCTCGGGAGATTTTGGGCTGGGCCGGTTGCAAACCTGACTGATTGCCACCCCGACCCCGCTTAGGGAGGATGCACTACTTAACACAATTTTGGAGCTCAAAAAACCGTCATAGTCGTCTTGGAGGGTTTGGGGAGAATCCCAATGAAAAATTGTTACGAACGGCTGCAAACCTACACACATGAGAGAGATACTGTGAGATGCTCTAATAATGAAGGTTGGATGTTGAAGCGATCAAGAGCTGTTCTGAATAATGACCGTTGGATAGGAGCTCGTTGATGAGTTGTTGTAGTAGCTGATGCCTTCCGTATTTACGCCCCCACTTAGATTCCCATCTGCAAGTTCTAAGAGAATTCAAGAAATATATATCAAAATTCAACCAGCTGTTCTCCAAGCTTTCTGTGTAGCACTGCCCATGCACCACACAAATGCCAAAATGGCTTTCAAACGTAGGAGATCTGTACTACTGGCATAATTGTGTGAGGCACACCAAAACTCAGGTGGGTCGCTTGACATAGTTTTACTAGCCTTAGGCATGATTTTTTTTCATGCACACATGATGATGCATGAACCCCAAAGACATATTTGCAACAGTGGGTTCAACCATTTAGTCGGTGTAATTTGAGTTCTTAGTGCCTGCGTATCAAGCGTACGTCATACTCTGTTAGAGTATCACAAATAATTCTACATAATCCAAAGCTTGAGATTTTTTCATCTTACATGGCAATATCCGGGTCCAAGAGATGAAGAATCCGTAAGCGTCCATTCCCATGTCCTTCATAATCTTCACATCTTCCTGCAGCTTTTCCCAATCACTCAAAAGGAGGAGAGAGAGAGAGAGAGAGAGAGAGAGAGAGAGAGTCCAAAAGGAAGAACTGACCTTATAGCGGTGATAGGAATCTACAGCTACGTCTCCATTGCTGTGATCCTTTATCTTTCCTGCACCCACAAAAGCATCTTCTCTTGTCAATGGCCCACTGATAAAGTGGCCATCTCACCCTTGATGCGGACTTTCATGTGCAGCCATGTCTACCCGCCAAAGTGTTATAAACATCTGAACCGTTTAAAAGAATAGCCGCACTACCATTCAGATCACTTGAGCACCTAATGACTGGATTGGTCCAATTTTTGTGGAGGTTAGTCCTCATGGTCTGGCCAATCTTTTCCAAGGCTCCGACTTCACATTAAAACGTTGACTTGAAAGATCAAGAATAGAAGTACGTTGGATCATTCAGTTTTTACAAGTCAGACCCATTTTTCATTGATCCAAACCGTTGATATGATTCCCCCCATACTGTATGTTCTATGAACCAGAGTTCTCCTTTATTGGAAGGATCTTACTTATGCATCATGTTGCCAAAAATATAATCTGTTGAACTATCACGTACCAGTGTTCGCAGTATCGGTATCGTATTACATTTCGTACCCTTGGGATACAGATACATGTCGCGTATCGCTAGGAATATATCGGTTGTATCGCGCAGTGTATCGTACTTTTTGGAAAACATTGAGAAATTGATTGAATTTTTCAATGAAACTTTAGGAATTGTTAAAATGAACCTTGATACACACATTTAAATTATCATATGTAAAAACAAAAGTCCACATAATGGAATTCCTTTGTAAAAGGATCATAAGCTGATGTAGAACGGGTCGCTGATTATTTCATGGCCCAGATGGAGCAAAAGAAGACCGGCCGGGGTTGAAAGTGATCCGGACCGTCAGGACCGTAAATCGGTCGTATCTCACAATACGGAATGAGTTACGGGACGTATAATATATCAATTTGGGGTAGCTCGAGCTACTTTAGCCAACCAACCCCGCTACGCCGGGTTGCCCAAGCCGGAATCGCAAGAATCGACCGTATCGACGGTCATTAGGCTAGTTTATTTTCAGTTTTACTATTTATAGTAAGTTTTAATTCGATCATAACTTTGCATCCGTATGGTTTTAGAGTTAGTGCCCAACATGAAAAGGGCTTAGAATATTTAGTAGAACAACGTGGTTGAGGCCGTTTGAAAACTTTCTATTTATAGTAATCTATTCGACTAAATATTCTAAGCCCTTTTCATGTTGGGTACTAACTCTAAAACCATACAGATGCAAAGTTATTATCGAATTAAAACTTACTATAAATAGTAAAATTGAAAATAAACTAGCCTAATGACCATCGATACGGTCGATTCTCGCGATTCCGGCTTGGGCAACTCGGCGTAGCGGGTTGGTTGGTTAAAGTAGCTCGAGCTACCCCAAATTGATATATTATACGTCCCATAACTCATTCCGGATTGTGAGATACGACCGATTTACGGTCCTGATGGTCCGGATCACTTTCAACCCCAGCCGGTCTTCTTTTGCTCCATCTGGGCCATGAAATAATCAGCGACCCGTTCTACATCATAAGCTATGTATTGTCTAACCGAACTAATGCATCTATTGTTTAAATTGATTTCATAAGATATATAAACGTAAGAAGACATTAATGAAAACACAACCAATTCATTGACAAAGTAAAACAAGCAAGAGAGTTGAGAAATATACCTATGGATGATGTAATTGACTGAGTATCCTTCAAATGCAATTTTGACTATCCTAGTTCAACGTAATACAAGCTACCCTATATGGCCTACATCTATATGAGGACTCAATAAAATCTAGAAAATAGCTAACTGAACTCAACAAACTATGACACCTACTCAACAAATAAGCCCAACAATTTTTTTTTTTTTTTTTTTTTTTTTTTTTTTTTTTTTTTAGGGAGGAGAAACTAGAAGAAAATCGAACAAAAAATCATTTTTTTCTACAAAATGGGGAACTCTTGTGCGTCTTACCGATACCTGGACGATATCGTCTAGGTATCAACGATATTTGAAATCCGCAATAGAAAAAATGTGATAAATTGACGATATATCGTGCGATATTGATATATTTGCCGATATTATCGATATTGCACAATATATCGTACGATGCACAAGAATCAGGCAACTGGCCTATTATTACTGGGCCAGTGTTTATCGTCATTTACCGATATCGATACTGCACATGAAGAAAAAAAAAAGCAATAGATGGTCCATCCGGTGGGGAAGAACGTGCAAGTATTGTTTAGACCGTCCATCGGCCGCATGATCTGCATGGTGTTTACACCCTAGGACACGGATTGCGTCCTGCCCTCACCTGGACGGACTCGGCTAGGCAGGGGTTTTATGTGGCCCACTATGACCTATGTGTTTTATCCACACTGTCCGTCCATTTTGAAAGATCATTTTTGGGTACTTGCCCAGAAATGAGACAAATCCAAGGCTCAAGAATCAATTTGAAGATGTGTCGCCCACCTGGCCCTGGCCCCATTCCGTACATTCCCATATCCTCAAAGTGGGCCACTTGATCAATCATCAGCTAGGTTGGTCCAACTCATCACGCGTAACGTATTCGCATCAAAAGGAGAAAAACGATAAGAAGAAAATAAAATCAAAGATCAGGATCATCAGTGAAGTCTCATCTTGGGATAATAGCTTATTTATAGAATTCACGAAAGCATGGACAGCTCAAATTGTAGGATCCTGAATGGCGACAGAGGCGCAAACGAACTGATCATTTTCTCTCAGTAATTACTATGAATTACTAAAAAAAATCGAAATGAAATGCAACATATATCCTGATAAAATTAAATAAATATAATTATTATTTCGATTGTTTTCTCTTGCCAGGAAACTCCCGTGATGATAAAAACCTTCAGGTTTACTTCCTGCATCGACTTGCCAACGTAGGCTAAACCGAGCACGCTTACTTACAACGAGAGAGAGAGAGAGAGAGAGAGAGAGAGGGTGCTCGTGAGTGTAAGTATCCCAAATGCTGCCACCCTCCTTAACTGCCCCTTCGTACTGTAAAAATTATGAAATTTTACAAAAAAACCTACCTACTTATTGTAGAATTTACATTCTGGTACTCTTTTAAAATGTTTTCAATAAGCTACCTCATTAATAAGTAATTATCATTTCCTTCTGTTGGATTTCTTAATGGTTGGTGTTCGTCTTTTGCATTAGCGGCTCCAATAGACCCACTGTGATGTTTATATGAAATCCATCTCCAAGGCCAAAAAATCACAGGAGGCCCTTCAAAAATCAAGGGCAGGCAATTCGCATTCAACTGTTGGCCACTAAATCACAAGTCGGCTTGGTTTTTTACCTTGGGCCTAATGTAGGATTACACCTCTAGTGGTCAGAGTGGATCTCACATGCACATCACGTGGGCTGAGATCAAGGTGATTGTCCTTACGTTCTCAAAAAATATGCTCATATATGAGATACCCACCCTTGGTTTTTTTTTTTTTTTTTTATGGGCCCATTGTGATGCGTGTGTGAGATCCACTTTGACGACGAGATGTATAACTCCATGTTACTCAAAGGATTAAAAAAAAAGGGGTTGATATGTGATCCACGTGGGCCACACCAAAGGAAACAATTGGGAGAGAGGTATCCATTGTCAATTCCTACAAGGACTGCTGTAATGATTATATGAAATCCACTCCAACCGTTGGACTCCACGTCAAAATATATAAGCATGGGGCTAAAAATCAAGCCCATATGTGATTTAGGTGGACTAGACCAATGGAAATGATTTTGGAGGATGATTGGTGCCCTAGTCACAGACCCCAATTGCCCATCACAAGGTCTTATGCTCAGAAGCTATGTGGGGCCACTATGATGTTTGTGAGAAATTCAACCCATCCATTCATTCTGCCAGCTCATATTAGTCTATGAGCCCAAAAGCGAGGTAGATCCAAAACTCAAGTGGGCACACTATAGGAAAAAGTGGATAGGGAAATGCCAATCGCTGAAACCTCTCTGGTGCCCACCATGGTGTTAATATGCCATCCACACCATTCATAAGGTCTTCCTACAAATTTGCCTCATCCAAAACTTCTGCAGCAAAATGAATGTTTCAACTATGGATGTTCAATCCTCCCTATTTACTGTGGTGCGGCCCACTTGAGTTTTGGATCTGCCTCATTTTTGGGCTCATGTACTAACATGAGCTGGCAAAAGAGATGGACAAAGGTAGATTTCTCACAAACATTATGGTGGCACCACCTTAGTTTTGGAGTGCAATAACTTCACGGACAGGATATATAGTCCCTTTCCGATCATATTGTCCACCTGAATCACGCAGATGGGGATAATTTTTCAGCATTGGTCCTAACATGTGTGACACACCTGTTGGTCGGGGTAGATAACACATAAACTTACAGTGGGGCCCACTCGAGCAGCCACACCTTTGCTCACATGGCCAGGGTTGTGAAGAAATCTAAGGAAGGTATGTTGGAGTTTTCCTCCTCACGTGTGTAGAGGAGAGAGGAACAAATGTTCCTGTCTGACCGGCCGGTGCCCTTGGCCGACCGGCTGGACAAAGTGGCTGGAAACACAAATTTCTCTGGACAGAATTTGTGAAGGCCGACCGGTCATCCGACCGGGCCAGGACCACCGGCCGGTCGGCAGACAGGTCGGTCCATGTGTTCTTTAACACAGTTTCTCTCTGGACTGTTTTTTGGTGGGTCCGACCGGCTGGTGGTTTTGGCTGACCGGTCGGAGGTATGCGCGGACTGGTAGTGCAGTTTCCAAATCAGGCTTGGACTCTTGCAAAACTACATATATGGAGTTCTAATTCGGGATTTGGTGTTCCCACAAGGTGCTCTACACGTCCTAGGTGAAAGAGAGAGAAATAGAGAAAGAGAAGAAGAGAAAGAGGGAGAGGAAGCTTGTTGGTAGAGGAGGCATTGCTCGAGAAGGTGATTCCCGGTGCAACGACGTCTCGGCTCTTCAACGTCCTCGTGCTCGGGTGAGATCTCTCAGTTTTCTTATCCTTTTCATTGTTATCCATCCCTGTGTGGGTGAAGAAGGTTTGATCCAAGCGGTGTGTGCTTGTGATCGGTTGTAATAGTTCTCTGGTATAGTGGATTGTTGATCTGGACTAGGTCCCGTAGTTTTTACCTCTTTCGAGGGTTTTCCACGTAAAAACTCCTTATGTCGTGTGGTTGTTTGTTTATTCTTAATTATTGCTTTATCCTAGTCCATAATTCTAGTGCATTGGGGGGCGAGATCTTCAAGCTTGTGTGAAACGCACCCAAAAAAGTGGTATCAGAGAGTTCAGGTTGTTTGAACGGTGTGGGATTGATTCTGAATTATGGAAGGTGGCTCATCAAGAATGATTAGTCTCAATGATCCAACTGGACCATTTAGAAGGCTAAGATGGAGGACTTGCTTTATTACAAGGACCTGTATGCTCCAATTATAGGCGTATCAGCGAAGACGAAGGATATGTCAGATGATGATTGGAAGAAGTTGGACCGAAAGGCGGTGGGGTTTATTAGACAATGGTTGGACAATTCGTTTTTCACCATGTGTCTACAGAGACCTCAGCCGCTAGCCTATGGCTCAAATTACAAGGGCTGTATGAGAGGAAGACAGCCGGCAACAAGATATTTCTGATTAGAAGACTTGTAAATCTCAAGTTCAAGAATAATGGTTCTGTGGCTGAGCACATGAATGAAGTCAGCAATATGTGAACTAACTCTCCGCTATGAAGATGGTCCTGGACGATGAACTACAGGCTTTGCTACTGCTTAGCTCATTGCCTGATAGTTGGGAGACATTGGTGGTGTCTCTAAGTAACTCCGCGCCAGGCGGAAAGATATCCATGGAACAGGTAACGAGTTGTCTCTTTAATGAGGAGACAAGGAGGAAGTCTCTAGGGTCTACTCAGCAAGAGGCTTTTGTGACACAGGATCGGGGGAGAGGAAAGAACAGAAAGGGCGGAAAAGCCTGAGAGAAATCCAGAGGCAAGTCTAGTGTCAGGAAAGATGCTGAATGTTGGAACTGCGGCAAGAAGGGCCATTACAAAAGTGAATGTCGCAAGAAAAAAGATCAGAAAGGAAAAGGGAAGGAAAAAGATGATGAATCAAATTCTACTGCGGTCGCCTCAGATGGTGACGTTGTAGTCATTCTCTCAGCAGATCATGATGTTTGTCTCACGGCTGCGAATCTGGACACCGATTGGGTGGTCGATTTGGGAGCATCGTTTCATGCAACTCCATGAAGGGATTTCTTCACAAGTTACAAGCAAGGCAGCTATGTTACAGTGAAGATGGGGAACTCTGGAGTGTCCCAGATTGTGGGAGTTGGTGATATTTGTGTAAGGACCAATATAGGCTGTACATTGGTTCTAAAATATGTGAGACATATTCCAGACCTTCGCCTCAACTTGATATCGACGGGAAGGTTGGATGTAGCCGGCTATGAAAGTCGGTTTGTTGGTGGGCACTGGAAGCTCATCAAGGGTTCAATGATCGTAACAAGAGGGAAGATGTGTTGCACCCTATACAAGACATGTGTTAGTATATGCAAGGGTGAGTTGAATGCAGCAGAAGATTCAGCGATAGACATGTGGCACAGACGGCTCGGCCACATGAGTGAGAAAGGGCTTCAGCTACTAGCGAAGAAGCACCTCCTTCTAGAGTTGACAGGTACACCTCTTAAAACCTGTATTGATTGTTTATCAGGGAAACAGAATAGGGTTTCATTTGTAAAAACTGCTTCTCATGTTAAGAAAGTACATCCATTAGATTTGGTTTATTCTGATGTTTGTGGTCCTATGAGGACTAAAACCTTGGGTGGGGCATTGTATTTTGTCACGTTTATAGATGATGCATCTAGAAGGGTTTGGGTCTATGCTTTGAAATCCAAGGACGAGGTCTTTGGTGTGTTTAAAACTTTTCATGCCATGGTCGAGAGGGAGATAGGTAGATCATTGAAGTGCATTCGCACTGACAATGGTGGTGAATACATTGGCGACTTCCATGAGTATTGCAAGTCCCTTGGTATACGGCATGAACAGACGGTACCCAAGACCCCCCAGCAAAATGGTGTCTCTGAGCGTATGAATCGCACCATTGTGAAGAGAATCAGGTGCATGTTATACCATGCGAAGTTGCCCAAGATGTTTTGGGGAGAAGCAATGCACACAGCAGTGTATCTGATAAACAAGTCTCCATCAGCCCCTTTGAATGGAGAAGTACCTGAGAAGGTGTGGACTGGACGTGATCCTTCGTACAGTCATCTCAGGGTATTTGGATGCAGGGCATCCATTCACATACCAAAGGATGAGAGGTCCAAGCTCGATACGAAGATCAGGCAATGTGTGTTCTTGGGGTACAGTAATGAGAAATTTGGCTTCAGGTTGTAGGATCCAACCGAGAAGAAGCTCGTCAGGAGCAGAGATGTGGTTTTCATTGAAGATCAGTGTATAGAAGACATTGGAAAACCAGAGAAGACCCAGTCCAGTTCAGATGAGCTGGAAGATTTGGATCCCACTACTCCTCCCGTGGTGCCTGATGACGGGGGAGTACAGCAAGGTGCAGAGGACGAGGGAGTTCCTACAGGAGATGGACAGGGGGAGCAGCCCCCACTTGATCCACCTTTTGAGCCACAGGTGAGGAGGACATCTAGGGATAGGCACCCGTCTAAGAAGTACTCGCCGCATGAGTACATTATGCTTACTGATGGGGGAGAGCCAGAAGACTATTCTGAGGCCCTAGTCGACGAGCATAAGGGGGAGTGGTTGAAAGCTATGCAAGAGGAGATGGAATCCTTGCATAAGAACCACACATATGACATGGTGAAATTGCCTAAGGGCAAGAAAGCTCTGAGCAACAAGTGGGTATTCAGAAAGAAGACTGAGCAGAAGAACTCACAGACAAGGTACAAGGCCAGACTCGTGGTGAAAGGTTTTGGTCAGAGGAAAGGAATAGACTTCGATGAGATATTCTCACCAGTGGTGAAGATGACATCCATACAGATGTTGCTTGGGTTGGCGGCTAGCATGGATCTGGAGATAGAGCAGTTAGACGTTAAAACTGCTTTCCTCCATGGTGACCTGGAAGAAGAGATCTATATGCGACAACCAGAAGGGTTCGAAGTCAAGGGCAAAGAGCATATGGTGTGTAGGCTTAGGAAGAGCTTGCATGGGCTGAAACAAGCTCCTAGGCAATGGTACAAGAAGTTCTACTCGTTCATGTTGACACATGGGTATAATAGAACGGAGTCGGACCACTGTGTGTTCACTCGCAGGTTCTCAGATGGTGATTTCTTAGTTCTGCTCTTATATGTTGATGACATGCTCATCATGGGAAAGGACATCAAGAAGATTGACAGGCTGAAACAGGAGTTGGGCAAGTCATTTGCAATGAAAGACTTAGGCCCAGCCAGCCAGATCCTAGGAATGAAGATAACTCAGTGACAGAAGCAGCAGAAGGCCTTGGTTGTCACAAGAGAGGTATATTGAGAAAGTCCTAGAGCGGTTCAATATGAATACAGCGAAGCCGGTCAGTACTCCACTGGATGGTCACTTCAAATTGAGCGACAAGCAGTGTTCCAAGACGAAGGCAGAAGTGGAAGAGATGCAGAAGATACCCTACGCCTCGGCTGTAGGAAGCTTGATGTATGCTATGGTGTGTACGCACCCAGACGTAGCATATGCGGTTGGTGTTGTCAGCCGGTATCTTGCCAATCCTGGCAAAGATCATTGGGCAACAGTGAAGTGGATACTACGGTATCTAAGAGGCTCATCCAGGTTGAGCCTATGCTATGGTGACGGGAAGCCTGTGTTAGAAAGTTACACAGATGCAGATATGGCAGGTGACATAGATTTCAGGAAGTCCACATCGGGTTTCATGTTCACGTTTGCTGGGGGAGCGGTTTCTTAGCAGAGCAAGCTACAGAAGGTCGTAGCATTGTCGACGACAGAGGCCGAATACATTGCAGTCACAGAAGCATGCAAGGAGATGCTTTGGATGAAGAGGTTCCTACAGGAACTTAGCCTAAAGCAGGAGAAGCACGTGGTCTATTGTGATAGCCAGAGTGCGATACACTTGAGCAAGAATCCAAGTCAGCATTCCAAGTCGAAGCACATAGAGATACGGTATCACTGGATCAGGGATACTTTGGAACAGAAGGTGTTACAGCTTGAGAAGGTCCACACGGACGATAACGGGTTAGACATAATGACCAAGGCTCTGCTCAAGGGAAAGTTTGAGGCTTGTAGAAGCCGGGCTGGCTTGAAGATGGTGAACTCCTCCTGAGTCGGAAAAGGGGGAGATTTGTTGGAGTTTTCCTCCTCACGTGTGTAGAAGAGAGAGGAACAAATGTTCCTGTCCGACCGGCCGTGCCCTGCGACCGGGACAAAGTGGCTGAAAACACAAATTTCTCTGGACAGAATTTGTGAAGGCCGATCGGTCGTCCGACCGGCCGGTGGTCCTAGCCGACCGGTTGGCAGACAGGTCGGTCCATGTGTTCTTTAACACAGTTTCTCTTTGGACTGTTTTTTGGTGGGTCCGACCGGCCGGTGGTTTTGGCCGACCAGGTCGGAGGTATGCGCGGACTGGTAGTGCAGTTTCCAAATCGGGCTAGGACTCTTGCAAAACTACATATATAGAGTTCTAATTCGGGATTTGGTGTTCCCACAAGGTGCTCTACACGTCCTAAGGTGAAAGAGAGAGAAATAGAGAAAGAGAGGAAGAGAAAGAGGGAGAGGAAGCTTGTTGGTAGAGGAGGCATTGCTCGAGAAGGTGATTCCCGGTGCAACGACGTCTCGGCTCTTCAACGTCCTCGTGCTCGGGTGAGATCTCTCAGTTTTCTTATCCTTTTCATTGTTATCCATCCCTGTGTGGGTGAAGAAGGTTTGATCCAAGCAGTGTGTGCTTGTGATCGATTGTAACAGTTCTCTGGTATAATGGATTGTTGATCTGGACTAGGTCCCGTGGTTTTTACCTCTTTCGAGGGTTTTCCACGTAAAAACTCCTTGTGTCGTGTGGTTGTTTGTTTACTCTTGATTATTGCTTTATCCTAGTCCATAATTCTAGTGCATTGGGGGGGCGAGATCCTCAGGCTTGTGTGAAACGCACCCAACAAGGTACTCTAACGATGATTACTTAAAATACTAAAGATGGGGGCATCGAACCTGATAAGCCGAAGATGTGGTACCGAAAATGAAACCAGAAGGGAAGCTGCTCCGATTCACCGGAGCCAGGGTGTCACATGCTAGAGCCTCTCTGGCACGTGACAGGGAAGGGATCAGAAAAAAGAGGCCGAACAGGAAATACACTCTAAGGGCCATAGCAGTACTCTTCTGCTTCTCCATCCATCCATTTTTTAATATCATATTTAGAACATTAGCCCAAAAATTAACTATATCCAAATCTCAGGTGGAGTATACTATAGTAAACAATGGTAACACGGCATTGTTAAAAACTTCTTAAGGCCCACCGTAATGTTTATTTTCCATCCAACCTGTTGATAAGATTACAAAATCATGGATGAATTGGGAAAAAATATATATATCAGATTGATCCAAAACTTTTGTCGCCCACAAGAAGTTTTTAATGGTCAATCAAAACTGTCTCTTTTAGTATGGTTCACCTGTGATTTGGATCTGCTTCTTATTTGGTCTCATGCCCTACAATCATCTGGAAAAAAAGGTTGGACCGGGTGGATATAAAATACATACATCAATGTGGTCGGTAAGGGCTGCACAATCTTGGGTGAGGCCCAGCCTCACCCATCTAATCTGCTCTGGCAGGGACTTGGCTATGGTAGGACCATTGGTTTTTTTGAGGATCGTATAAGAATTTCCTTTTTTTTAGGCACCTACAAAATTTTCCTTGGGTAATGCTTGGCTTCATATGACAAAGAAGTGCAAAATGAGTGGACGAGATTGCACCCTACCTCTCCAAGTAGGGCTGTCAGCGGGCCGGACTTGGGGTAGGTCTCGGCCTGGATTTTGCACTGTTGTGGGCCAGGCCGTCAGGCCAACCCTATTCAAAATTCTGATTTTCAGGCTCAAGCCCGGGCCATTGACAACCCTACCTCCAAGATGGAGTGGTCATTACAAGGGCTTTGTGGGGCCCACCGTGATGTATTTGTTTTATCCATGCTGTCCATCCATTTTAACATATCATTTTAAAGCATGAAATTAAAAGGGAGGAAAATCTTCTAGTGTGGGCCCACTTGAGCCTTGGATTTTTCTCCTCTTTAGTGAAGGAGGAAAATCGTTGAAAACATTTTGGGAGCCACGGGAAGTTTTAAATCAAGCTGATGTTCGTGTTTTTCCTTCATCCTAATCTATGTGACCTTAAGAATAGCTTGGATGGCAAATAAACGTCATAATGGGCACTAGGAATGCTTCCCCAGTGGCGTCATTATCACCATTGCTTCCTATGGTGTGGCCCACTTCAGCCTTAGATCTGCTTTCCTTTTGTGCTCGTGGCTTAAAATTATCTATTAAAATGGATGAACGGCGTCGATAAAACACCTATCTCATAGTGGGCCTGACAGAGCCCTGCCAAGACCGACTCGGTCATAGCCGGATAGCAGGTCATGACAGACGAGACTTGGATTAGGCAGCGACCACTCCGAGCTTGGCACTGGTCCGTGCTATGGGCCCCAAAAGTATGTGTTTTATCCATGTCATCCATCCATTTTGTCAGCTCATTATGGGAAATTATCCCAAAAATTAGGCAAATCCAAATCTCAGGTGGACCACACAACAGAAAAAGTGGGCGCCTACCATTAAAAGTTTCTTGGGGGCCACAAAAGTTTTGGATCAAGTTGTATTAACTGTATTTGTGTTTTCCCTTCGTCCGGTCTGTGTGACCTAATCAATAGGCTGGATGGAAAATAAACATTACAGGGCCCTTAGGAATTTTTTTTATGGTGAGGCATTCAATTACCATTGTTTCCCACCTTCAATATGGGCCATTCATAATGCAGCCCATCTTTGATGTTCATGATCCATCATGTGGGTCCCACCTTTGATGTGAACCATCCATCAGTTGGGGCCCACTTAATGTAAATGGTCCATCATACAGGCCACACTTTGATGTGGGTCATCCATCATTTGGGGCCTACCTTAAGATGGACCATTCATCATGTGGGGCTCCACCTCTAATGTATGGGTCATTCATCGTGCGAGCCCTCCTTTCATGTCCACAATCCATCATGTGGGTCCCACCTTTGATGTGGACAGTTCATCATGTGGGGCCCACTTGATGTGGATGGTCCATCATGCGGGGCCACACTTTGATCTAGGTCATCCATCACATCAAGCATACCTTTTTCACATGTGAACTATGCATTGTGTGGGCCCACCCTGATGTACTGTACCATTCATCATATGAGTCCCCACCTTCAATATGGGTTGTTCATCATGCAAGCCCACCTTTGATGTCCACCATCCATGTGGGTGCTACCTTTGATGTAGATCATCCATCATGTGGGCCCCACTTGATGTGGATATTATCCATCATGTAGAGCTACATTTTGATGTAGGGCATCCATCACGTGAGTCCCACATTTGATGTGAACTATGCATTATGTGGACCTATCTTGATGTTGACCCTATATTACATGGGGCCCAACCTTCAATATGGGCCGTCCATCATGTGGACCCGCTTTAGCCAAATAAGCTCTTAAAAAGAAGTGATCTCACCATCACTTATTTTTAAAAGCTTTTTTGCTAGTTTTTAAAAATTAAGTGGTAAAACTGAAACTTCACTAAACCATCCACTTTCAAAATGAGAGCTTACTTCAACTAGTAAACAAATGGGGAAGAGAAGATAGAGATGAAAGAGAGCATCCACTCACACCTTGATTTTTAAGGAGACCCACCATGATGCTTACATGAAATCAACTCCAACCACTACATGTGTCAACCCCCCGTTAGGCTCGCACAATAAAATAAAATATATAAAAAAAAAAAAGAAAAAGAAAGTAAAGCTAATTTATGATTAGGTGGGCCACAGCAAAGGAGCCAGTTGGGAGAGAGACATCTACTGTTGATTTTTTTTTTATAGGCCCGTTGGAATGGTTATGTGAAATCCATTTGAATCATTAGATGGCACACCAAAATTTAGGCATGGCACCAAAAAATCACACTGGCCAAACCAAGGGAAACTGTTTTAAGGGTGGGTGTCGCCTTGTACACTATTTCCAATTGTGCAATCCACCTGAGTTACCCATAGGGCTGGTTTTCAAGCCCTAGCCATAAATTCTTATCACGCACCCGGTGGCTGGAGCCAATTTGGGAAATACATCATGGTGTGGCACATCCTATCAAGGTGACCCCTTTGCTCTTGGATGCTGACATTGTTCTGTGGGCCCCATGGTGATGTACATGTTTCATCCACACTGTCCTTCCATCTTATATCGTCATTGTAGGGCATGAGCCAAAAAATGAGGCTGTAGCAAATCTTCGGTAGACCAAACCATAGGAAAGCAATAGTGCAATCACACCGTCATTAAAAATCTCCTAGGGCCCACTTCAATGCTCAATTGCCATACAACCTGTTGATTTGACAAAGACCAGGTTGAAGGGAAAACACTAATATCAGCGTGATCCAAAACTTTTGTGCCTGTTCAATCACCACTTTTTCCTGTGGTGTGGTTTGCCAGAGATTTAAATCTACCTTGTTTTTGGGATCAGGCCCTAAAAACAATAAAGACACAAATGGGGCCTTGGGATTATAAGTTACTTTATATGAGCTACTTATGCCTCAAATAATTTATCTTAGTTTCTCCTTATTCAGTAGGTGAGTATGTTTAATATGTTAACAACATTCTTATCAACCAAAAAGTAGAAGAATATGTTTGGTTTCTAACATCACAAAGTACTTATCCATCAAGTTTGTTCAATCCACCCTTAACATCACAACGTACTTATCCATCGTGCATCATATGGGCCCAACCTTTGATGTGGACCGTTATTATATTGAGCCCACCTTGGCCCAATCTTCGATGTGAATTGTTTAACGTGTGGAGCCTACCTTCAATGTGGCCATCCACCTTGCAAGGCCCAAATTCGATGTGGGCTATCTTGCAGGGCCCACCTTAGATGTGGACCATTCATCATGCAGGCCTACCTTTAATGTGGACTATCCATCATATAGGGCCCAACTTCAAAGTAAGTCATCCATCAAGTGGGGCCCGCCTTGGATGTGGGTCATTCATCATTTCGGGTCGACCTTCTATGTGAATCGTCCTCATGTAGGGGCCACCTTGATGTGAGTCATCTATCATATGGGATCCTCCTTAATATGAGTCATCTATCATGTGGGGCCCACTTTTAATATCCACCGCCCATCATGTAGAGCTAGCCCACTTTTAATGTGGATCGTCCATCATGCAGGACCCACCTTAGATGTGGGCCACTCATCATCGACACCTTTGATATGGATTGCGCAATATGTGGGCCCACCTTGATGTGGGTCATTCATCATCTGAGGCCCACCATCAAAATAAATTGTTCGTCATGTGGGGCCCACCTTCAATGTCCACTGCCCATCATGTGGATCCCACCTTTGATGTGGATTGTCCATCACCTTGATGTGGGTCATCCATCATCTGGGGTCCATCAAAATAAATAGTTCGTCATGTGGGGCCCACCTTGAATGTCCATCACCCATCATTTGGAGCTGACCTATGATGTGAACCGTCCATCATGTGGGCTCCACTTCAATATAAACGGTCATCCTTTATGCGATGTTTGTGAGGCCACCGTGATGAGGCCACCGTCCATCATGGTGAGGCCACCGTTATGTTTGTGAGAAATCCACCCTGTCCATCCTTTATGCGATGACATTTAGGAAGTGAGGCAAAAAACAAGTCCGATTCAAGGCTCAAGTGGGCCGCACTAGAGGAAAAGGTGGGTAGGGAAATTCCTACCGTTGAAACATCCCTGGTCAGTGATGTTTATATACCATCGATACCGTTCATAATGTCATTCCTATTGGGGTGAACTGAAAACACAAATGTTAGCCTAATTCAAAACTTATGTGGCCCCACGAATATTTCAACTGTAGACATTTAATACTCACGTTAACAACCCACTTGAGTCTTGGATCCGGCTCATTTTTTGTCGCACATCCTAAAATGAGCTCACAAAACAGATAAACGGGTGGATTTCTCACAAGCATTATGGTGGGCCCCACCTAAGTTCTCAGCACAAGAACTTCCTGCCAAAGACCTCGGCAAAAAATCCACGTCCGGTGCTTGCAAATAGGTACGCTTGCTTTTATTGTATTGAGTAAACTCAGTTGGGTCCACTGTGAATGTATGTGGTTTATCCATACCATCCATCCATTTCTCCTGCTCATTTTAGGGGTCATGCCCAAACTTGAAACATATCCAAAGCTCAAGTGGACCATACCACTAGAAACATTGGGAATAATGATTCCACCATTGAAACATTCCTAGGGCCCACAATGATGTTTATTTGTCATACAACCGTTCATAACATCACAAAGACATGGATTAATGGAAAAAAGAAATATCAGCTTGATCCAAAACTTCTATGGCCTCCATGATTTTCTCAGTGGGTGTGGTCCACTTGAGCTTTGGATATGCTTCATTTTTGGGCTCAAGGGTTAAAATTATCTGTCAAAATGGAGGGACGAAGTGGATAAAATAAATAAATCATGGTGGGCCCCACAAGGTTTACTTAATCTCCGTTCATATGAGTGGGGTCCAGATACAGTGATCCAAACCATTGATATGGTTCAGATATCTCTTGGTTGAATTTTAACGGTTAACCTATTTTTTCCTTAACCGTCTATTTCTTAGCCACCTATGGAATGGTTAAGGTCATTCCAATCCACTGATCATTTGGTGCAAGGGTCACCCACAGTAAGGAACATCATTTCATAAGTTTGGATTACTGAACAACGAACCCTAGCATTCTCATCAATGATTTTCAAAAATTAAATGAGTGATGATCATCTACAATCAATTGTAGTTTAGCATACAAACCCATCCATCTGCCAACGTCTCTAGTGTGCACGGCATCTCAGCCATGAGAAATGTGGGCCTCATCCTGAAAAAGACCGTCCAATCTTCAGGCAAACCACCCTGTACAGAAACAAAGGACCGTTCAACCAACACTTTCATCCAGGGTACGTACAAATGCGGCCCCACCTCATAATCGTATTGGCCTGATCTAACCAGTGCACCCGACATCTTGCATGTCGCATATGCCACGTACACATTAACATATATGAGTAGGAGAAAATTCAATAGTAGGAATTTCACTACCCACCTTTTCCTCTAGTGCGGCCCACTTGAGCCGTGAATTGGGCACATTTTTTGTCTCACATCCTAAATGTCATCATATAAATTGTGATGAGCAGGGTGGATTTCTCACAAACATCACGGTGGCCCCACCTTTGTTCCCATGCAGTAACTTCATGCCAAAGGCTTCCGCATCTCAAAAGAGAGAAATGAGGAGAGGCTCCCTTTGAGATTCCAAACTCTACCTGCGGCTGGGGTTTGCGTGTACGTAGCGTACACGAGCCATGGTTGTAGTAAAAATTTTCTCCCATTCATCTATTTTGTTAGCTCAGTTTAGGGCATGAGCCAGAAAACAAGGCAGATCCAAATTTTAGGTAGACCATATCACTGGAAACGTTGGTGACTGAACACCTATCACCGGAAACATGTTCGAATTCGGCTCAAAAGCTCGTCCAAACCAAGCCAAGCCCACCACCTCGGCTCGAGGACCAAGCCGAGCCAAGCTCGAGCCTAGGTTGCCCGCTCACCAAACCAAGCCGAACTGGTTAAAGCTCGGTTGGGCTCGGCTCGTGTACACCTCTACCTACGGTCATGAGCAATGAATGATAATGCATGAGGCCAAAAAGTCATACCCAACTTAGCAAACTGGGCCTGACTGACAGCCCAATGCCATAACCAAAGCCCAACTCATTTACCAGAGATAAAATGATACAATAGTCTCATTAATTTTAAGTTATAAGGCTTCTAGTTGCATCCAGTTACTTGGACCATCCAAATGATTGATCTGAATTGTCAAGTGAACGCTCATGGTGTGCGGCAAGTGATGAACTTGCCCACCCCCTCGGACGGATCCGAGGTTGGTGCCCTTTCTTTCTTTATGCAAATAACTAGAGATTTTTCTCCATTTCTTTCTGTTCGTTTTTCTTATAGTCACTGCTTATAGTTACTGAAAAGGAGTTTAAGTGTAGTGTAGCGAGTGCTTCCTTTCCGAAGCACGAGTGAAACGTCTTGTACTGAGTCAACTTGGATATTTTAAGTCCAAACCAAACTTTGTAGGCCATCTTGAAAAAACCACAAAGGGTACCCGGTTAGGGTTCATTTAATTTTAATTTAATAATTCAAAGTAAACAGTAGGGCCTTTATATCAAGTGTCATATGCACATAGAATACCAAGTAAACCATTTGATACAGAACCTTTAATATAGACAATCAATTTTATTTATTAAGGTCAATTCATCATTGGTCCATGTGTGGGCCCACCAAATGGATATTTTAAAGACATTTGTGAGCAGTTTTGGGTACCATATCCGTCGTTTAAAGACCAATTTCACGTGAGATAGTACTTATTTTTAATGCCCAAAATTTTTTCTTAAGTTGAGATTATTTCTTACCCTTGATCATTTAAATCTTATTATTACAGGGCTGGCCTGCTCTAAAGGGCCAGGGCTAGGAACCAGGCCTTTCCAGTCCAATTAAGGCCTAGGTTAGGCTAAGGCTAGGGCTTAGGAGACTAGGGCCTGACCATGGCCAACCGTCATCCCCTTCCAATGCCACCCCTAAGTGCATGTGGGGTTAACTAGTAAGGCTAGAGCCCGAACCATGATGATTATGCATGGTGTGTCTAAACCCCAGCCTAGCCACCCTCTTTCTAGAAGATCTAGGCCAGTTTTTTATGGGGTTTTTCCTCCTCATGAGTTGAGGAGAGAGTGTAGCTCGAGGTGGTCGAGCGACCGAAATTCACCTCGAAAGGTCCATAAGTCACTGGACAGTTTTTACGGTGGTCAGGAGCCCTATCAAGTTTGGTTGGGGGTCCAAAATTCGGATGTTTTCCTTTTTAACTCTCTAAACAGTTTTGGCTTTGGTCGGGCCCCTACTATGTATGGTCGGGCGCCCTACTGCGCACGGACTACAATTTCGCAGTTTCTTAATTTGAGTTTAACTCTTGCATGAGGCTATATATTAGCTTCCAATTCGAGACCTAAGCATCCAAACAGAAAGTTTACATGTCCAATGTGAGAGAGAGAAAGAGAAAGAGAGAGAGAGAGAGAGAGAGAAAGAGAGAGAGAGAGATTTGTTTGTTGGATGTGATCCGCAGTGCAGATGATATCTCAGGTTCTTCTACGTCTCGTGCTCAATGAGATCTCTCAATTTTGTTTTCTTTTAGTATTTATCCATCTCTGCGTGGGTGAAGAAGGTTGGATCCAAGCAGATTGTGCTTGTGATCGATTGTAATTGTTCTCTATTCATAATGGATTGTTTGTCTGGACAAGGTCCCGTGGTTTTTACCTTTTAAAGGTTTTCCATAGAAAAATTCTCTTGTGTCGTGTGGTTTGATCATTTGCTTACGTTTATGCATTGCTTTATCCCATAATTCAAGTAGTTGGAGGATGAGATCCTAAGGTTTTTTGTGCAACGCACCCAACAATTGTTAAGTGTACTAAATCATGCTTGGTGTTAACAAAGATACCCTTGAAACCTTAAACCGGAGGGTGAGTTTAGTGGGTTTGTAGACAGCCCGAAGCTGGCCACATTAATAAGTGGGCTTAAATTTTAGGCCTTGGTCCAACCCTCGGTCCTAATCAATCAGCCCAAACCTGGGCCAGAACGGCCCAGCCCAGCCCATTGACAACCCACATGCACTATTTCCAGAGAGTTATTTGATACACTGGCAAAGCATGATAGTTGATACACAAGCATTCAAATCGTACATGTACAATGCACCAACTCATTATAAACCGTCCAGATTGAGGGACCCACTGTAGATCGGTAATTGCCCCATAATCAGATGGATTGAACAATCCTAGATTTAGATCAACCGACATTAGACAAATTGGCAAACGTGGTGGGACATGGGAGCTGTCCATGAAGTGGGTTTCCACGGCTAAGACAACCTAATAAAAAATCATGCCAATTCATTTTATTAGGATATCCGGATCCGGATCTGGATCCGTTAAGTACTACAGTTTGGCAAGTTACAATGCAGTAGTTGCACACATTATCTTGGTGCAATGTGGAAGATAGAGTACTTACGTATGTCTACCTTTTGAGAAAGTTACGAAACCAAAGGGCAGATTGCTTTGGGTATCTCTTCAGTCCATCTTTGTAGTCCACGTAATTAAGGCCGAATCGAACGGTGTAGCCGTCTCCCCATTCAAAGTTATCCAACAGTGACCACGCAAAGTAGCCTCTCACATCTACGCTGTCCATCCTGTAATCAACTCACCAATCAAAGACAATAAGTCTCTCTCTCTCACTCAAATGCACACATGTGTAGATTTAGCGAAGCTCGTGTATTGCAAAATGCAAATGTAAAGGAAATAGAGAAACAGACCTGATGGCTCTTTCAAGGAAAGAGAGATGCTTATTGTAGTAGTCGATTCTCATCTTGTCTTCTAATGCTTCTTGGAGCGTTAACGTCTCGTTATTGAACTCGTCCACCCCTTCAACAATACCAACAACAATGCTCATTATGAAAACTGTATGTTATAAGCATGATTAAAAGACTCGGTGACTCGGATCATGAGTCCAGATGCTGTGACTCACCAGCTGAATTGGCTACCTGGGTTATCGAACCAGACCAGTTACTACCGAATCTGAGTTGACTCAGAAGAGTCATGCATATAGGTAGGGTGGAAAATGGGCTGGTCCGGTTTGAAGGATGCCAAGTCTATCTGATTAGCTAAGGACCCAGGTACAGCCCCCAGGAAAGGCCATGACCTAAGGTTAGCCTGGCTGGAACCTTTCTCTTTTGGGCTTTAGGTAGATGCAAGATCAGGTTCACCACAACAAGTTAACGGCCGAAAATATCAGAGTAGGATCAAACCCGTGGTCCACGTATGGCATGGTTCACCCTCACTGCTCTCGCATTCTTACTTTCCCTATGTGCCTAGTCAGACAGTGATCCAACCCATTCATCTAGCAGGTCCCAATGTAGATGTCCCATGTGAGAAAAATCCCACTGATCCAAGATTTTCAACAGTCCACATATCGACAATAGGACCAACTACATGAACGGTTTGGATCAGCAACTTGAACAAGTAACAAATTCACAGTAGGAGAGAAATTAGCAATCTTACCATTCTCAGTAATGTAAATAACGGGGTTGTTGTATTTTTCCTTTACGTAGACCAACAGATCTCGTATACCACGTGGGTACACAAACAACCATGTGGAAGCAGCCTGTAATGTAGAAACTAGTGAGTACAAACGGCTCATGTGTACAAAAATTATTTACATGCATTTTCCATCGTGGGTTTCGCAAAGCTCACACAAGTGCAAAATCCAAGCCTTCCACAAATGAGACAAAGGTTAGATCTTCTGAGTCATATGCTCCTATTTTGGCCTACCTGAGTCATATTGCACATGCTTAGGTAGCATGTGGATCCGGGTCTATACCCACACTTGGGATCTATCCGTTCAGAACTTGATCATGTCCTAGGATCCGACAGCTAATCCGCTTGGATTGAGGTCAGTCCTGATCTCCTTAGAATCCAACCCTCTAGGGCATCAATGACTCTGTGAGTCTAACGACCCGGCCTCGGTCTGGACCTACATTCAGGTCCAAAAGTGGTTAATCGCTGTACAGACTAGGGTCCGGATAGTAGTTGGGAGTTGGGACAGATCCAGAGAGACTGTAACCCGACCCGGATACCACTCATTTACATTCTACACACATCAATGAGTATCACGGTCAGATCATAGAACTGAGCGGCTCCACCACTTTCGAGGAAGGCCTCCATGAGATGGAACTGACGAAGGGGTCCACCACTTTCGTAGTAGAAACACCACCATCAGATGGAACTGGCGAATCAAGAGTCGGGCGGTCCACCACATTTCAAGATTCATGCATACACCACCATAGTTTAAAAACTAGAAAAAAAAAAAAAAAAAAAAAAAAAAAAAAACTAGACTCACCTGATTTAACTCATTTCGACCAGATTTCACCGGACTCCGGAAACCTCAATCTTATCAGGACTCGGTCAAAATTCAAGAACAACTCGATTCAACTCATGAAAAACTCGGAAGAACTCAATAAAACGCAACACGACGCAACTTTATTTACACTTTTGAAGATTAAATATCACTAAAAAGATTAATTAAAAAAAACAAAGAAAAAATAAACTTGTCTAAATTAAATGGTCATACCTTGGGGCCGATTGGAATCCCATTACGCTCCACTGTTACAGAAAACTCACATTTAGGGCCCGTTTGGTTACCACCAAATAAGTTACTTTTTCTACCTGTACTAGATAAGTAACTTAATTGTGATAAGTAAGTTTGGTTTATGATCAATTATAAGTTGCTTTTTTTGTTATTATTTAAAGTTACTTAATCACTTCAGTTTAATAACTAGAAATCAAGATAAGCTACTTAAGGCATAAGTAGCTTATCTTAAGTAACTAAAGATGGACGTAAAAATAAAAAGAAAAAAAGAATTAACTAAGCGACTAAAGAAGGAAAGAAAAAAGAGAAACTGGGATGTAATGGCATTTATCGGAATTTACTTGTGAGATTACAATGCGCATCGGTGTTGTAGCTGGCTGGAACGTTATTTGATTGAGGATTATGGTGTGCGTAATTAGCTGTATAGTAATTCATTCCAATGAAATCAAACGATCCTTTCACCATCTTCGATTGCTTTTTGGTGAATTTTGGGAGCCGATTTCCAACATTGGATCTCATGCTATGTGGATAATCACCGTACGTTAATGGATGCAAAAACCTGAATACATACCAACCATAGTAGAAAACTAGCTCATCTCATAATGTTGCATTTCTCTACAAGTATAGTAAATGTGAGGATTTTTCCATGACTCACCATCCCAACATGAAGTCGATAGCTCTTTGAGCTGCATCATCGTTCACCTTAGATGCAGAGAAGGGGACCATCCAGTGGCAAATCAGTGTTATTCCTATCTTGCCCTTTTGAGATACCTGTCCCGACAGTTCAATCTCAACCATTCAGATGATCTGTGACCCAGTAATGCTACTATTGAGAAAGAGAAAGGTGTCATGCCACGTGGATGGGCCAGCCACTTCCCAAGATCTGCAGCTGATTGAGTGTGGTAATGTTCATGCACCACACCAGCTCAACGGGGATTGGGACTTAAGCAGCACCATTGATGGGAAGCCCGGCCCACTTATGGCACACGTGCAGGATCTGGGCTCTTTATCATTGGGCACAGCATCTCACATGCTCCTGCCCAAAAGGTAGGCTATTCTATCAGGCCCAATGATGAGTAGACCGCCCCAATTCTTCCCAAGATGCATACACAATATGCCCCACTTGATAAACGGCCCAGATATTGCACACGTGTGCAGCAAAGTGGATATCCTGGATCCTCTTCACATGGGTCCCATCACTTTAGTGGACCTTACCTGATACTTCTCCCTGTATAGTTTCACAGCAGCTGCATGGGCCAACAACAGATGATGGCTCACAATGTAAGGATCACTCCCTGAATTCCCTGTGCTGCAATTCCCAGCGTCCCCTGAAGAACACCGCCCGGGTGCTAAATTGCCAATCGCGTATCCACCGACGCTGTAACTCCATGGCTCGTTTAAGGTGATCCAGTGCTTCACCCGATCTCCGAATTCTCTAAAACAGATATTAACGTAGTCGCGGAAATCAGCCCTGTAAAGAAATCCTCATTACATACATTCATACACTTTCACAAAGATGATCATATGCATGAGATGGATTGCAATAGATGTGGCCCATTCAAAACGAGTGGCCCAGTTTTTTTGACGCAAAGGAGATTTTGGAGAAGCATTGTAAGTCAGCCTGGTTCAGTAGTGTAGACCTGAACTTAAGGAAAGCCATAGACCAGAGAGTCAGTGGGCCTTAGTAGGAAGACCCTGACTCAGCCCTGTAGGAACCATCATTCTTTTGTGCATGTGTGGCCCACTTGATCAATGGATCTTATTAATTTTCATGCGGGCCTACATTCAACCAAGTTTTTGCAGGCTCGAGCACAGGCTCGGGCTCGGGCCTTGGGCTTTTGGAATGGGCCGGGCGTAGCCTGCCAGCCCATTGCTGCCCCTACCTCGAGTTAGGGAGGATGTATTACTTACACGATTTTGAAGCCCAAGAAGCCGCCATACTCGTCTTCAAGGGTTTGGGGAGAATCCCAATGAAAGAGGGTTACGAACGGCTGCAAACCTACGCACAGGAGAGAGATACTGTGAGGTGCTCTAAATATTGACCGTTGGATGTTGAAGAGACCAAGAGCTGTTCTGAATAATGACCGTTGGATATGAGCTCGTTGATAAGGTTGTTGTAGTATCTGATTCCTTCCTTGTTTACTCCCCCACGTAGATTCCCATCTGCAAGTTTTAAGAGAATTCAAGAAAAATATATCAAAATTCAACCAGCCTTGCTCCACCTCAAGCATAGCCACATACACCACACATGGCAAAATGTCTTTCACACATAGGAGATCTGTACTTTCAATCTGGGTGTGCCACACTTTTAGATCTTCGGCATATATAAAATTCATGCCGTTTCCCTCTTTAAGTGAGCCCACCAATATAGAAAACGAATGAAGTGGCTCAAAAAGGTGTTTTGGACAATGGCCCATCTTAGGAGTCACACAACTAAGTGATCCACCTAATGGACAGCTCTGATCTGCGTGTGTGGGGAGGCGTGTCAGCTCGGGGGTTCTTTTTTCCCAACCAAATTCTTTCGAGATATGATTCCAATGCCGGCTCTTTACCAAAGGGGTAATTTTATAGAAAGAGGCTGGTTCCTCTACAACAATTGTAGAATAAGCTTACCGGACAACTACATTTGTGGGCACACCACGACACGGCCCCCATTCACACAGGTGGGGCACACCACAGGGCCGATCGAGTTGGGAATTTGTGATGACACCCACCAATATTAGAACATTTTAAATTGTGTGTGGGGCACATCAATTTTTTTAATTATTTTCCATTCAATCCATTCGTAGCAGTAGCCGAACGGACCTTCTCTTTTAAAAAATGATCATTCCAAAACTCGGGTGGACCACACCACGTGATTTTACTGACTTTTGGCATGATTTTACATGGTGCAGCACCCCTGAGTTTTGGACCGGTGATGTAGGACGGGTCGCTGACTATTTCATGGGCCAGATGGACCAAAAGAAGACCGGACGGGGCCGAAAGTGATCCGGACCGTCAGGACCGTGAATCGGTCATATCTCACAATCCGGAATGAGTTACGGGACGTATAATATATCAATTTGGGGTAGCTCGAGCTACTTTAGCCAACCAACCCCGCTACGCCGGGTTGCCCAATCCGGAATCGCGAGAATCGACCGTATCGACGGTCATTAGGCTAGTTTATTTTCGTTTTTACTATTTATAGTAAGTTTTAATTCGATCATAACTTTGCATCCGTATGGTTTTAGAGTTAGTGCCCAACATGAAAAGGGCTTAGAATATTTCGTAGAACAGCGTGGTTGAGGCCGTTTGAAAACTTTCTATTTTTGGCCGAAAACCAAGAGTTCTAGTAGGATTGAACGACTTCTATAAATAGTAAGTTTACTATTTATAGTAAGTTGCGTTTTCTAGGAGTTTTAGTTGGAGTTGGATTTTGATACTTTACCTAGGGTTTAGTTTCCTATTTATATGCATTGTAATTCCGTTTTTATTCATTCAATTATTCAATTATTCGGAATTTATTTCCTCTTTTTATCTTTTATTTCTTCTCGTGGATTCGAGAAACTATCGGTTAGGGAGACGGTGATCGACCTACCACGTCCTCCCTGCGTCATTGGTATCAGAGAGAGGTTTCTTCCTCAGGACGATGGCCTCTAATGAAGGGTTGGATTCTCATCCTAAGGACGGTGCTCCAAGGGACTATCTAACGGCGACAGCCTTCGAGGCAGCATTCGAAGCAGCACGACGGGAGAACCGGTTGATCCTGCAAGGTATACAGGCGACCCTCGACCAGATTGCAGCATCGCTAGCTCCTCTTCGAGCCCAAGGCGACCAACAACCACCAACAGTTGTTATACGGGACAATCCTGTTGTCCGTAGAACACCCCAGGTGGATAACCGTAGGGTTACGGCAGACGATTCAGAACCAAGCGATGACGAGGTCGAAGACCTGTTCGTACGACGACCGGCGCTAGGGAATGAGCGTGTGGAACGAGCAGAACGAGATTATCGGGGCAAAGCTGATCTTCCCAGCTTTAATGGCCTACTTCGAATAGAGGAGTTCCTCGACTGGCTGGCAGAGGTCGAGCGATACTTCGACTATATGGACGTACCGGACGACAAGAAGGTAAAACTAGTTGCATATAAGTTTAAATCCGGTGCTTCAGCATGGTGGGAAAACCTACAGGTTTCCCGCACCCGTCAGAATAAGACACCCATCCGAACATGGCCTCGGATGAGACAGCTTCTTAGAGCTCGATTCCTCCCTAACGACTATGAACAAATTTTGTTCCAACAATACCAAAATTGTCGTCAGGGAAATAGAACCGTAGCCGAATATCTTGAAGAATTCCAACGATTGGCTACACGGAATAATTTATCGGAATCAGAGGCACAACAAGTATCACGATTCATTGGTGGGTTGCGATTTGCAATCCAGGATCGAGTCCAGATGCATCCTGTTTGGACGTTGAGTGAGGCCAACCAATTGGCCACTCGAGCAGAAACACAGTTGTCACGGCCCCCTGCTCGACCCTATCCGGCAACACGAAATCCCAACACCGGACCCACTCAAGATACAACGTTGGCCAAAGGCAAGGAACCTATAGGAGGGCGTCCTCAACCTCCTACGGTCACGAACCGGGACTGGGGAAGCGGTTCCTCAAGACCTCAACGTACAGCTCCCACTACAGCGGGTTCCAGCAGGATCCCTAATCCATATGGTCGGCCAAGACCAGACCATTGTCTCCGTTGTGGCCAACCAGGTCACTGGTCGAACGCTTGCCCTCAACGCCCTGCAGCACACTTAACTACGAATGAAGGCGGCGTGGAAGGTGAGCCAACAGAAGATAATCCTGAATTGGAACAGGCCGAAGAGGGGGACACAGAAGATGTCGATTGGCTGACTGAAGATCATGGGGAATCGCTAGTAGTAAGACGACTACTTTACGCCCCCAGGAAGGAAGTGCACCCACAACGACATAATATTTTTCGCACAAAGTGCACCGTGCAGGGCAAAGTCTGTGACGTGATCATAGACAGTGGGAGTAGCGAAAATATTGTCTCGAGAATTATGGTGGATAAGTTACATCTGCCTATGACGAAGCACCCTACCCCTTACTCTATCGGCTGGATCAAGAAGGTGAACGAAACCAAGGTAACTCATCAATGCATTATTTCGTTTTCCATTGGTAAAAGCTATAAGGACGAGGTCCTGTGTGATGTGGTTGACATGGAAGCCTGCCACATGTTACTTGGGCGGCCATGGCAATCGGATCGAGATGTGACCCACAGTGGACGGAAAAACATATACATGTTCACCAAGGATGGTCGGAAAATTGTTTTGGCCCCTATGACACCAGACAAACACCCTGAAGCTTCTAAAGTGGAGGGGAACTCTCTCCTTACCATTCGCGAGTTTGTTAAGGAATCAAAGGAAACGGGCGAGATTTATGCGGTTATGGTAAAAGGCGAGGAGCCAGGATCCTCTAATATTCCTCAACGCCTTAAACCGCTGCTAGAAGAATTTCGAAGTACTTGGCCTGCAGAGTTACCAGATGAGTTGCCTCCCATGCGAGACATACAACATCACATCGACCTTATCCCAGGGTCCAGTCTACCCAACCGACCGCACTATCGGATGAGTCCAAAAGAGTGTGAAATTCTACAGGGACAGGTGGAGGAACTGATCCTTAAGGGTCTTATTAAAGAGAGCATGAGCCCGTGTGCCGTTCCGGCACTCCTTACCCCAAAGAAGGACGGAACATGGCGTATGTGCATCGATAGCCGCGCGATCAATAAAATAACAGTTAAATATCGATTTCCAATACCGCGGTTGGATGACATGCTGGACATGCTCGAGGGCTCCAAGGTGTTCTCGAAACTGGACTTACGGAGTGGATACCATCAAATCCGTATTAGGCCAGGTGACGAGTGGAAAACGGCCTTCAAGACTAAGGAAGGGCTATATGAGTGGCTGGTTATGCCCTTCGGTTTGACCAACGCACCAAGCACCTTCATGCGTTTAATGAACCAAGTGTTGAAGCCGTTCATTGGCCGTTTCGTTGTCGTTTACTTTGACGACATTCTAATATACAGTCAGGATGAAACGGAGCACATGACCCACATCAGAAAAGTGCTACAAGTGTTGGCCGACAACAAGCTATACTTAAATCTGAAAAAGTGTAGCTTCTTAACTGATCAATTATTGTTTCTGGGGTTCATCGTGTCGTCCACGGGTATCCGAGTTGACGAAGAAAAGGTACGAGCTATTCGGGATTGGCCGACTCCGACAAACATTCATGAGGTACGAAGTTTTCATGGGTTGGCGACCTTCTATCGTCGATTTGTGCGGAACTTCAGCAGTATCGTCGCGCCGATTACCGACTGTATGAAGAAGGGTCCGTTTCAATGGACCGAAGGGGCTAAGAAGAGCTTTGCAGAAATTAAACATCGGTTGTCCACTACCCCGGTTCTGGTACTCCCTAATTTCGACAAGCTATTTGAGGTAGAATGCGACGCATCTATTGTCGGCATTGGGGGAGTCCTTTCTCAGGAGGGCAGGCCGGTTGCCTTTTACAGTGAGAAACTCAGCGACGCACGACAGAAGTGGTCGACCTATGAACTTGAATTATATGCAGTGGTTCAAGCATTGCGCCATTGGCGCCATTATCTTATTCAAAGGGAATTTATACTGTACACTGATCATCAGGCCTTAAAATTTATCAATACTCAGACTAACGTGAATCGTATGCATGCTAGATGGATTTCGTTTTTACAGGAATTCACGTTCGTTCTGAAACACAAATCAGGGCAGCAGAACAAGGTGGCAGATACACTAAGCCGACGTGCATCCCTTCTTATTACAGTAAGCAGTGAGGTGATCGGGTTCGACTGCCTCAAGGAACTTTATGCCGACGACGAGGATTTTGCAGATGCATGGAAAAAGTGCCAAGAGGGTCACCCGAGTGATCTCCTAATTCAAGATGGTTTCCTCTTCAAAGGAAATCGACTTTGCATTCCGCAGAGTTCATTACGGGACAAGATTATTATCGAGCTGCATGGCGGTGGCCTCGGCGGTCATCTAGGACGAGATAAGACTCGAGCGATGGTGGAAGAGCGGTATTACTGGCCGCAACTTGCTCGTGATGTTGGCAGGGCGGTACAACGATGTCATATTTGTCAAACCGCTAAGGGACAATCTCAAAATACAGGTCTTTACACGCCATTACCCGTGCCAGATGCCCCTTGGGAGGATTTATCTATGGATTTTATATTAGGGCTCCCACGAACACAACGCGGCATGGACTCAGTGTTCGTGGTGGTAGACCGATTCTCCAAGATGGCACACTTCATTCCGTGCAAGAAGACCGTCGATGCGATACATGTTGCGAACCTTTTCTTCAGAGAGGTTGTGCGACTACATGGTATTCCTAAGACGATCACTTCAGACCGGGACACAAAGTTCGTTAGCCACTTTTGGCGAGCCTTGTGGAATCGGTTCGGTACACGACTTCACTTCAGCAGTGCTTATCATCCACAAACAGATGGACAGACTGAGGTCGTCAACCGCACATTGGGAAATCTCATCCGTTGCCTTTCAGGTGACAAACCGAAGCAGTGGGACATGGCCCTGGCTCAAGCAGAGTTTGCATTCAACAACATGGTAAACCGATCGACAGGAAAGTCTCCATTCCAGATTGTTTATGGGTGCGTGCCTCGTCACACACTCGATTTGGTTCCCCTGCCCAAGCTTCCGGGCATGAGCGTTACAGCTGAACATATGGCAGACCGAATCATGGACATACATGCAGACGTGCGCAACAAATTACAGGCTTCGAACGAGAAGTACAAAGAAGCGGCCGACAAGCATCGGCGCGCCAAAGTGTTCGAAATAGGTGATCAGGTGATGGTCCACCTACGTAAAGAGCGATTTCCTACCGGGACCTACAACAAGTTGAAACACAAGAAGATTGGACCGGTACCGATCATTCGCAAGATCAATGACAATGCCTACGTTGTTGATCTTCCAGATGACATGGAGATTTCAAGGACTTTCAACGTGGCAGATCTGTACGAATATCATGAACCAAAGCTGGATGAGAACTCGGGGTCGAGTTCTTTCGAAGTGGAGGAGACTGATGTAGGACGGGTCGCTGACTATTTCATGGGCCAGATGGACCAAAAGAAGACCGGACGGGGCCGAAAGTGATCCGGACCGTCAGGACCGTGAATCGGTCATATCTCACAATCCGGAATGAGTTACGGGACGTATAATATATCAATTTGGGGTAGCTCGAGCTACTTTAGCCAACCAACCCCGCTACGCCGGGTTGCCCAATCCGGAATCGCGAGAATCGACCGTATCGACGGTCATTAGGCTAGTTTATTTTCGTTTTTACTATTTATAGTAAGTTTTAATTCGATCATAACTTTGCATCCGTATGGTTTTAGAGTTAGTGCCCAACATGAAAAGGGCTTAGAATATTTCGTAGAACAGCGTGGTTGAGGCCGTTTGAAAACTTTCTATTTTTGGCCGAAAACCAAGAGTTCTAGTAGGATTGAACGACTTCTATAAATAGTAAGTTTACTATTTATAGTAAGTTGCGTTTTCTAGGAGTTTTAGTTGGAGTTGGATTTTGATACTTTACCTAGGGTTTAGTTTCCTATTTATATGCATTGTAATTCCGTTTTTATTCATTCAATTATCAATTATTCAATTATTCAGAATTTATTTCCTCTTTTTATCTTTTATTTCTTCTCGTGGATTCGAGAAACTATCGGTTAGGGAGACGGTGATCGACCTACCACGTCCTCCCTGCGTCAACCGGCCTGATATTTGGCCTCTAACGAGAACATGAGGGTTCGCACATGATGGACATGGTGAGCCCCAAAGACAGTTGCAACACTGGGTTCAACTATTTACTTGGTGTAAGTTGAGTTCTTAGTGCCTGCGTATCAAGTTTCATAATATGCCAGAGCACCAAATAATTCCATATAATCCAAAGCGTGAGATTTCTTTTTCTTTTTCTCTTACGTGGTAATATCCGGGTCCAAGAGATGGAGAATCTGTAAGCGTCCATTCCCATATCCTTCATAATCTTCACATCTTCCTGCAGATTTTCCCAATCACTCAGAAGAGAGGAGGGAGGGAGAGAGAAAGAGAGACGAAGGGACAACTGACCTTATACCGGTGATAGGAATCCACAGCTACATCTCCATTGCTCCGGTCCTTTATCCTTTCTGCATCCACAAACCATGTTTCATTCATCCAGACCGTTGATATGATTACCCCCTGTATGTAGAGGTGCATGGCAATGGGTCGGGTTAGGTCGAGTCAGGTTGAGTTTGAATCAAGTCAAGTTCGGGTTGTTTCTACCTCAACCCTAACCCAACCCAAATTAAATTCGGATTAGATTTTCGCAACCCTTACCCAATCCAAATTAAATAGGGTCGGGTCAGGTTGACCCGCATTTTAATAATTAACTAAACAATGATTACACACATGAGCATCTACACCTTATATCAATTGGGTTTAGTTAAAAATTATACTAGAAACTGATAGACAATTTGGATCGAGCCAAGGTGGGCCACATTAGTCTCAGTAGTTAGGTTTTGAAGGGCCCAGAAACACAAAATCAATTTAGTTACCCACTAGTCATCTTTGACTTGTAATTGTGTACACTATATAACAATACATTTAATGCAAATACTTGGGGATTCATAGACTTCCCATCTTTGAACCATATGAACGTATTGGATGAGCCGAATTGTTGTTCGAAAGTGGGCCGCACGGTCTTGAGAACGGACCTGCATTTATTTGAGACGTTTCAACAGAAACGAGAGAAAGAAAAATTTCTCTTGATTTTGGTTTTGATCGGGTCATCTGATGTTGATCAATCCACCCAATCCAGTGTACAACATATGCACTAACTGGTAGTGCATACTCACCAACAAAAATGGGGCACACTTTCATCAGAAGTGAAATCCATTACGTTCATCATCCAACAGGGTGTGTGAGAAAAAAAAATATTTGTTTTATTGAACTAATACGAAAATCAATATAAAATAGTCTACTTAACCCCTGTATGATCATATGATTTAGGTTGGGTCGGGTCGGGTCAGGTCGGGTCACCTTTAACCCTAACCAGACCCATAAAACCCTGGGTTAGGGTTGGGTCAACCCAAAAATTGAATTCAGGTCAAATTTTCCGACCCTAAATTGGAAAAAAAAACCAAGTTGGGTCAGGGTCAAGTTAGCGGGACGGGTTGAATTTTGCCAGGTCTGCCTGTATGTTCTATGACCCAAAACTATTGGAAGGATCTTGAGTATATAGATCATGTGGCCAAAAATATAGATCCTTTATTGGAACTATCAGGTACACACAAGTAAAAGCAATGGACGGTCCATCCGGTGGGGAACAACGTGCAAATATTTTTTAGACCGTCCATTACGTTGCCTCCCCCAGACAATTGATCTTTAGAATTCTTGGCCGCATGATCTGCATGGTTTTTACAGCCTGCAACATGGCTCAGATGCTGTACAATAAGGCACGTATAGCAAATGTAGCCGCATGTGGGGCTGGAAATTTTCAAAATAAAGAACCGATGCGTATTAGCTAAAATCCACGCGCTTTGAGAGCTGCGCACCCACACGCAGGCACAAGTGCCAATATAGAATACATGCCCTAGATCTGAACTTTCCATCTAAATCAGTATGTTTAATTCCGCCGGTGGGCCACAGTTCATTATCTAGTTGCGGTACATCTTCAATGATGGCCACAAACATGGAAATTTTGAATCTTGCCCGTTGGGACCCACCCGTCCCATCCTACCAATAGAAAAGCGCATGATGCTCCTACCTTTTACCTTCCAACCCAGCCGATCAATGTTGGCATCAACACTTCCCTTGCATGATTCGAAAATGAACTTTCTATGTCCCACCGGACTCGGATTCGGTAGGAGGCGGATTTCATGCGAAATTCACATAAAGTTCCTCCCACTGGGAAGCTCGAGAAATCCAGCGACATGGGACAAGAAAAAATGAGGCACATCCACATCTAGAAGTTCCAGTACCACCACGTTGATACGGGAAAAGCCCTGTTGGCCCACCGGCTCCATGCCGTCCATCTATTCTGCTTGTAAGGCATGAACCCAAAAATAGGCACATCCAATTCTCAGGTGTACCACACCACAAGAAACAGTGGTGATTGAATACACACCATTAAAAACTTCCTGAGGCCTGCTGTAATGTTTATTTTACATCCAATCAGACAGCATATGACTTGATCCAAATTTTTGTGGCCATGAGAAGTTTTTAATGGTGGTTGTTCAATCACCACTGTTTCCAATGGTGTGGTCCACCTGAGATTTGGATCTGCCTCGTTTTTTTTACCTCATACTCTAAAATCAGCTGAGAAAATGAATGGACGGCATGGATAAGAAATATACATCATGGAGGGGCCCATATAGCTTTTCCAACTCCAGCTAGTACAGTCTGGAAGGGTCACTACCGAATCCAAGTCCTGTCCCAGCATGTTCACTTATATGAAGCCGCTGAATTAAATAAAATATCTTATTTTGGACGATCAAAAGGCTATGAGTAATGGTCTGGAAAAGAGTTCCCATTGATTGGATGGCAAGAATTGATTCAAAGATGGATTTGTCGTTCACCCAGCCGTGCCCTGGCCCTTCACCTGGGGCCATTCCCTACATTCCCATATCCTCAAAGTGGGCCACTTATCAATCATTGGCTAGTTTGGTCCAACTCACCACGATTAGCTCGGATTAGCAGCTGTTTACATGCCGCAAATAAGGCAACGGTGGAATGATACTGGTCCTATCATGATGTATGTGTTTTATCCACACTGTCCATCCATTTGAAGAGATTATTTCACGGCATGAATCAAAGAATGAGGAAGATCCAAAGCTCAAGTAGACCCCACACAGAAAACAGTGGAGGTTGAACGCCTACTATTAAAAAACTCTTAAGGGCCACATAAATTTACCATCGACCTGAAATTTGACTCTTCCCTACGTCGATATCTTTTTTAACTTATAAACAACTTGGATCTCAAATAAACATCATGGTGGGCCCTAGGATGGTTTCAACGGTGGGCATCACTATCTACACTGTTTTCTGTGGTGGGGTCCACTTGATCTTTGGATCTGCCTCATTCTTTGGGTCATGCCCTAAAATTCTGTGAGGCCCACAAAACTAGGTGACGTCACCTCAGTATTGGCTTGCGCTACTGTCGGGTTTAGGGTTGTAAATGGTCGGGTTCGGGGCGGGTTTAGCCAAAACCAGACCCGCCCATTTACTAAACGGGTCTGAGTCCAAATTTTAGACTCAGACCCTTTTACTAAATGGGCAGGTCCGAGTCGGGTCCGAGTCAACCCATCAGACGATTCAGACCCATTTATAAATGGGTCCGGGTCTAGTAGAGGGAGATCCACCCAGACCCATTTATACATGGGCCAGGTCTAATGGGTCCGGGTTTAGATCAAGTATGCAAGCATTTTACAAGGCTTAAAACCGTGTCTGGACGGGTCCCTTGTAACATAGACAAACCCGCCCACTTACTAAATGGGTTTGGGTCGTGGTCGGGTCGGGCCTAATATAAAGGAAACCAGACTCAAATCCGTTTAACAAATGGGTCTATTCTTGGACCTAGACCCGTACCATTTAACAAATGGGTCGAGTCTGGGTCGGGTCTAAATGGGTTGGGTCCGGGTACCCCATTGGGTCCACTGACCCATTTACAGCCCTAGTCGGGTTCAGTAGCTAATCCCGCGTCCCTGGATTTGGGTGGTGATATTGTAGAGCGAGAAGAACCGGGAAATGTTAGAGCCGAAATGGATTTCGTCCTCCCCTCTGTCCAGTTATCCACCCCGTGCATCCATTTTTTAAGATTTGTTTATAATCTGAGCTCAAAATTAAGGCAAATCCAAGGCTCAAGTAGACTACACCAAAGGATAGAGTGGTGATAAAGACACCGACCGTTGAAACCGTCCTAGGGCCATCCTACGGGCCATTGTGATGGTTATTTGCCATCCAACCTGTTCATAAGGTCGCATCGACTTGGATGAAGGGAAAACATACATATCAGCTTGATCAAAACTTCCGTGGCTGTCAAGAAATTTTTAACGGTGGGCGTTCAATAAGCTTTGGATCTGCCTATTTTTTGGGCCATACGATCTGAAAAATTGGATGGACGGTGTGTATAGAACCCATACATGAGTCATGCAGTTTATCCACCGCGTATTTGACGGCTAACTGTTTTTTTTTTTTACAGTCCTTTTATTTGCCATAAATCAGGTGTATTGCATTACCAAAGGGTGTTATTTTACAGATATAAAAAATCCATGCAAGGGCTCTGCATATGGACGGATATGATTTACACAAAACCCTGCCACGCGTACTGCAGAGACATGGCACTACCATATTCCAGTTATTCCAGTTCCACCGCGTCACCGCCCCTTGGAATTTCTCAATTTCCACTGAAAAAAAAAAAAAATTTAATACTCTGGCATGGAGTCGGACATTGTACACGAGTTACATGAAACTCCAATCAAAATCATCTGAAACATGGAACCCCTATAGACAATCATTAAAAAAAAAAAAAAAAAACACTGAAAATAACCGATTGGAGTGAGAAAGGTCATCTGTCCAAATTCAACAAACGAATGTTCATTAACCAGAGATTACGCTCCCTCGTTAGGATTTTGAGCTCATGATCTATTCAAAGTGGGTCCCACAATTACTTTCCAAACGAAACTCTATCTCGGTACAGTGCACATGTTGAACGACGTACGCTACTTGGTATCATGAGAACGCTCTACCAGATTATTGCGGGATAAAGGTGCACCTTAGGCCTAGAGATAACCGAGGTTCGTCCTAAAATAATCGGCTACAGTTTATACAGTGTAGGAATCGTGTTGAACTACTGTACTACGTCACACTACACCTTGGTACTTCATACAAAATACATAAGTACTACATAATAATAAAAAAGGTAATATAAAATCCCGTAATATATTTTCTTTTTTAACTTCTTTTAGGTTAATAATCCACTTGGTATGGGATCCTTTGTTACCACTCACTGGTAAGAAGGTAACTTTTGTAGAATCTCGCGTAGAATTACAAAGATATCACAAATAAATGCGAGGTTAGACAGTTATTCCATTGTATTCGTACCTACTTCCCTTATACCTATAGTAGAACTAGGTTTTGAAAACACCGGAGTAATTACCAGTTAGTGGTGACATTATTATGGTATGGGCCCACGTATAATAGTTGGATATGTTTTATTTTTTGTATAATGCCATAAAATAATATGGAAAATAGGATGGACGGTGTGGATATATAATACATACGTCAAGGTGGGCTCCACGGTAACCCCACGGTAGGGGCCGCACCTTCTTGGGTGAGCACGGGGTCTCACCTAATCCGCTCTCAGTTTTTGTATCCGAACTTCAACCTGATGAGCTGCGTCTGATTAGCAGGTTTGATGAAAGATGTTGGTCCCCACTCACAAACCATTGGTTGGCATCTCATCCCCATTGTTTCTTGTTGTGTGGCCCATCTGGTTTGTGGATCTCTGTGATTTTTTCCCACTTCCTAAAGTCAGGAATAGGATCTGATGGACAAAGTGGATTTTATATTTACAACATAGTGGGCTCCACAAGCTTGGGTGTGTTTTCCGCACTGGGTAAATCGTGCCAGAGTCTGCAGCGAATCACTAGGCCGAAACACTAAATAGTCCGATGATCTGAACCGTTCATGTCACGGAATCTATTCCATAAGAGCCACCTGAAGAAGCTTACCTTGAATCGATGGCTGCGACCATCACAGCATGCAGATGAATTCAAAAGAACGAAGAGAAAATTTTCAATGGCCCGCACTCAACTCTAAAATCAAAGGTCAAGATCATCAATGAAGCCTTATTATAGGATAATAGGCTAGCTTATGTATAGAATTCGCGAGAGTATGGAGGCAAAACGAACTATTTTCTTGCAGTAATTACCATCAATTATAAATAATGAAATGATAGTCAACATATATCCTAATAAAATTAAATAAAATAATTATTATTTCAATTGTTTTCTCTTCCCAATAAAATCTCGTGACGGGAAAACCGTTTTTTAAGGCCTTGCACGCATGGACGTGCTAACGTACGCTAAACCAAACTCGCTAACTTACGCCCAGAGAGAGAGAGAGAGAGAGGGAGATACAGAGGTACCTGGATGCTTGTGAGTGTAAGTATCCCAATTGCTTGGGCCTCTACCACCTTCCTTAACTGCCCCTTCATACTGTAAAAATTACCAAAGTTGCCCATGTATGCATAGCTGTCCGTATTACCTACTAGAAACTTCTAGAAGAAGAAGAAGAGAGATGTATGACGAACCTGATAAGAGGCAGATGCAGTACCGAAAATGAAACCAGGAGGAAAGCTGCTCCTGTTCAGCGGAGCTGGGTTGTCACGTGACAGAGACCCTCCGGCATGTGACAGAGAAGCTATCAGAAAAAAGAGGCCGAATAGGAGAGACCTTCCAATCGCCATAGCTCTCTCCTGCTTCTCTCTCGACTTCTCTATGAATTGAGAAGACGGAGGAGTTGGCCCTTTTAAGGAGAGAGATTTCCGAAACTGCCCTTGATCTTGCTGAATGATTACGAAAAATGCCACCTGTACGACTGTCGATCCGAGGGTGTATGCACTCCTCCCGTTGGGGTTTTCGGTTTGTATCAATGGGAGCAGTTGTTGGCTGATCTAGACCGTTGGTTTTGTTGGGCCCCACCACGGATGGGCCTAAGAAAAAGAAATACATCAACACTTCATTTCATTTGACAAAGAAATGAAAAATCGGTGGCTAGGCCAGCAGGTTGTGACTGAGCAATGGTCTCAACCACTGATCGGTGGGACCCATTTACGGACTCGGAGTGCGTGGTGACCCCACCACGAGGTAGTGTCGGGACGTGGTGTATTTGATTGGATTGCGAGAAACGGCTCACATTGTAAGAAATAGGTGTTACCCCTACCGTATGGCCCACATTGATGATATTTTGTATATCCACGCCGTCCATCCTTTCCTACAGACCATTTTAGAATGAGGTTCCAAAAAATTATGCAGATCTAAATCTCAAGTGGACCATACCACTAGAAACAGTGTGATTGAGTGCTCCACCATTAAAAATTCTAAAGAGCCCATCGTATGCTTTTGGTAATGTTTATTTTCAATCCAATCTCTTGATAATATCAATAAGGTCTTGATGAAGGGAGAATATAAATATTAGATTGATCCAAAAGTTTTGGAGACCACAGAACATCTTCTTTTAATGTTTTGGATCACATCCTAAAATGATATGAAAAAACAAATAAACTACATCAATGTACGAAAAATACAAATAAACTACGTCAATGTACAAAAAATACATCATGAAGGGCTACAAACAGCTGGGGTAACACCCACTAAGCTGTTCCCAGGGTAACGCCTAAAATGATATGAAAAAACAGAAAGACGGCATCATCGATGTATACAAAATACATCATGAAGAGCCCCACACGGTTAGGGTAACACCCGCTAAGTTGTTCCCACGGTAGCACCTAATTCGCGCCCAACATAATGGCGGGAGCGGAAGCGGATTGCCTCCTCCACCCGCCTGGACCAAAATCCGCCCTGGCAGGGTCTTTGGAGCCCACCTGTGATGTATGAATTTTATCTACGCCGTCCATCCATTTTTACGGATTAGGATATATGAACCCAAAAATGAGGCAGATCCAAGGATCAAGTGGACCCCACATTTGGGATTGAACTCGCACCATTAAAAACTTCTTGTAAGCGGCCAAAGTTTTGGATCAATATGATACTTGTGTTTAACCTTAATCCAGGTCCATATGACCTTATGAACAGGTTGAGTGGAAAATAAACATCATGGTGGCCTATAGGAATGTTTCACCGGTGAGTTTCATTATTGCCGCTGCTACATGTGGTACGGTCCACTAGGGCATTGGACCTGCTTAATTTTTTTGACACACACCCTAAAATAATCTGAAAAATGGATTGACGGCGTGGTTAAAACCCATACATCACCCCACAAATTTCCCGTCTGGATGCATCAAGGCATGACACGATGTGCGTCCAACACAAAGCATGTTAGGAGAGGTAGAGCTGGACACAACTCGACTCAACTCGTTTGGATTGACTCAGATCGACTCAATAAAACTATGTTCAAACACATAGAGTCTGTTCGGAAAAAAATTCGAGTCGGTTTCAATCACAGCCTATTCAACTCGACTCGAATATTGACCGACTCAACTCGACTGGACTCGTTAGACTTGGTTATATATATATATATATATATATATATATATATATATATATATATATATATATATATATATATATACACACACACACACACACACACACACACACGAAGGTTTCAATAGTGGACATCATTCTCTTCATTGTTTCTTGTGGGTGTGGTCCACTTGAGCTTTGTATATGGCTCATTTTTTGTTTAATGTCTCAAAATGAGCTGTACAAATAAATGGACGGAGTGGATAAAATAAATACATCATGGTGGGACCCACAGAGCTTTGAATAGTCAAGGGTTCGCTTCACTCTTCACTCTTCCCTCTCCAGGTGAGCAAAAGTATGAACATTAACTATTTATGTTATAGCTTTTTATTTAGTTAGTTAAAAACTTTAAACCTTGTAATTTGTCATTTGTGATATGTAATTTGTGAATAAATCAATATTTTCAATGTTCAGTAGTAGAAAAAATATTTTCAAATGAAAAAAGCTAAATTGTCCGAAATCGTAAAAATTGTCCGAAATCGATATGTTCGAACATGTTTGAACATGTCTAGGCCAAACCAAATCAAGTTTGAAAAGAGCCACCCTGTTCGAATGTTTGTCAGATAAGTTACTTTTTACTTATTAAGCAGATAAGTATGTTTGGTAAACAACATACTTATTAGCCAATTATTAAATAAGTATGTTTGGTAATAACACATTGATAAGTAACTTTTCTGGTAAGAAAATTTCAAATCTACATGTAATAAGCAACATATTGACATGAAAAGAAAAAGTTAAGCGTTGAGGCAGGAATGAGCTTTTCTAATCCCACGTGTGTGCAATAAAGCTCATGTCTAGCATGGCACGATTGATCCGAGATACATTCCATCCATCAGAATGGGACCACTATATGGATGCCCTGGAACAAGAATCACGTTGATCCACTGGTCAGGTGGACCACAATCTGCAAAACAAATGTACGGCTTTGAAAGACTTGGATGAAGTTTTCTAACCCATTCACTTGTTTCCAATAGTCGATCCACATGGTGAGTGGACTAGAACCATTTTTAGGAAATATGCATGTAGAAGATCAGATCAACTTAATGTTAGTGCACTTTTTTTTAGCATACTAGTGCACCTTGTTTGTCAATCACTTAGGTCAATGAGTCTAGTGTCGGTTGAGCTTAATGAAGATGAAGACCAAAGACTCAAGTGGCCCCGCTGCATCAAGGAAGAAGAAACAGGTAAAAGTGATACCTTGATGTGCCTTAACCTTGACTAAAACCCAACCCTTTAACCTCTTTGATAACCTTGTCCATATTAGGAATTCTTCAGTCATCATAGATTGGCCCTAGGTGTCCCAAAATATTACCCAAAACTAGGCCATTGTGAGTGGGTTATGAATTAGGAGGGTCAGCAAACATTCAAGCTGAACCCAGGCCTGTCCGACCGGTCACGACTGGTCGACTGGACTGGACCAATCGGTCAAGACCGATCGGACAGGCCCAGTCCAAACACAACAAGCAGCAGGCCATTGGGCCGACCGGTCGGCTGGGCTGTTCCGACCGGTCACGAAGGTCGGACAGACCCCCCTCCAGACAGTATGTCCTCTGTCTTGATCTGGCCGTTGGCCGACCGGTTGAAAGGAGCCGTTTTTGCCCATTTTATGACCGTTGGAGCTCCTTTTCTTTAAATATGGAGCTCGATTTTTTGGCACAAGTGAGAGGGTTTTGAGAGCCTATTACCCACACATTATGTACATCATATGGGGCCTCAAAGAGGAGGAGTTTCAAGTCATATCCCCTGTGTTTAATCACAAGTAAGGGCATTCAAATGCAAACATAGAGATGACTTGATTCCTCTCTCAATTCTAGAGGTGAAACACTATACCATATAGTTATATCTTTTGTTCAAGACCTCTAGAAGACCCTCTAGGTGAATCTCCTAGTTAAAACAAGCTACATATCCCATGTAGGAGATTCAACCATACTCCGATTACCTTGGGCATCTCAAAGGTATCACAAGCAAAGTGATTGATCAAGTGTAGCTGAGGCATTGGCGACGCAACGACAACACGATCGTGGGAGCAAGGGAAGCTGATTGAAGCATGGGAGAGCGGAGATCAAGCAACCTGAACCGGCGCTGAATAAAGGGCTCATCTGACAAATAAGGTTGTCTTTATTGAGAGTCAATCCACTCAATTCCCTTTGAATTGAGTGTAGAGTTTATTAGTCAAACTCGATCTAGGGACGTTGGCCGTTCCTTGGCCTATTTGTCGGCCTAAAGACTAGGGGTTGTTTGACACTCCTTGGCCCGTTAGCCGGGCCTAAACAATGTCTCCAAGGGGGAGCCTCCGACACAGGAGTGAACGTGCGTTGGGTTGAGAGTTAGCCTTTGTCCAAAACTCCGGTTATGGTTGAGAGGTGAACCGGTAAAACCTTCGTGTAAAGGTTGAGAGGTGAACCTCATTTAAAACCTCCGATAGTGAATGCCGGTGTGCTCAAAGGAGTTGAGTACTTGAACCGGGAGTAGAGTAGACCCGAATTCGAACCACTATACATGCTTGTGTTTGTGATTGAATTGAGCACATTGTTATCTTTGCATTGAATGCTTAGTTGTTTAATTAAGAATGCTTGATAGGAATGTATGCTAGGCACTAGATAGGCACATCCACACACAAGATGTACTTTCACTAGTTGTGTAGACTTGAGCTCATTGATCCATTCTCATAAGTCTACATAGCTTGCATAGGTTAGGAGCTTGATTAGTTAAATCATTTGTTTACCTATGCATGCTTAGACTAGGTTGTTTATTGCTTAAACCTTATGCTAGTCTTGTGATTGGACCCACTTAGGCTTGGAAGCCGAAGTGTTCTTGCTCACTTAATTTAATTTGTTAAATTGTGTAAGTAGGCGAAGAGAATTTCGAAAGGTCCTAATCACTTCCCTTCTATAGGTCATATCCATAATTCTAGTTGCTCCTTAAGCTTCCGCACGTGTATGCATAGGGTGTCGTATTAGACTACCCGACGCAATTTCACTTGATTGGTGGATTGGATCTTGCACCACTTAATGTAGGGCCCATCTTTAATGTGGGCCATCCACTGTTTGAGCCTCATGACCTTTGATGGGACAGTACGTCACGTGGGGCCTCCTTTGATATGGACGGTATGAGAGAGCAGTAATTAAGTGAACCAAGAGAACTTTGATATGTAGCGTGACCTGAGAGAGATAAGTAGAAAAGCCAAATTGGAGGGTGACTAACCGTGTGGGTGTGTACTTATCCAAAAAAAAAGCGCAAAAGGAGCAAAAGATAGACATGAGAGAGATAAGCAGAAAAGTCAAAAGTCAAAAAGCTAAAAGTAAATACTTATTAAGATGAGTAATTTTTAAGAGATAAGTTACTTTTCAATTATACTTACGAAACGAACTCAAGTGCCAAAAGTAACTTAAACGTCTTAAGTTCAATCGAAAAGTAACTTATTTGGTAGTATTCAAACAGGCCCTTAGTGTGATATGGGTACTAAAGACCTGACCCATTGATGGTAATAGTGCCACTCAGGTCAACTCAAACCTGACTAAATCAGGCTAAATTTAGAGTTGAGTCAGGTTGAGTTAGGGTTGGAAAACTCCAACATAATTTGATATCGATCGAGCTGAGTTCGAGGGAGTGAGTTTGCATAAGGGAAGGTTGGATTGAGAATAATCACATGTAGGGCTGTCAACGGGTCGAATACGGGCCGGATCAATGATGATCCGTATCCGACTCGAATCTGACCTGGATCACAAGTATATGATCCGAACCCGACCCATTTAAATTTTTTGAAATCCGTTTCCAATCTGATTATGATCCGACTCGATATCAGAGAGAGAGAGAGAGAGAGAGAGAGAGAGAGAGAGAGAGATATGCTCGTGCATGGAGAGTAGAGACGAAGGAGACGATTGTTTTTTTTTTTTTTAATCGAGTCGGGTCATTAACGGGCTGGATCAAGGTTGATCCGAATCCGACCCGAATATTAAACGGATCATCTTTAGGTATCCGTATCCAACCCGATTATCCGATTATTGATCTGAATCAAATTAAATCGGAGCAGATTTGGATCGGATAGGGATAATGATCCGTGCCGTTGACAGCCCTAATCACATGTATTTGTTGGGTTAAGTTGGTTGGGTTAGGTTAGTTTAGGATTGAGTAAAGAGGACTTCAAGTTGGTTTGGGTTGGAACTTGGGTGATGTTGGGTTATAGGTCATGTTACAATTGTAACCTTAGATTCCACATGAATCATTGGGCTGAAGGCAAGAGCTTGGGCCATTAAACTTGGCTCAAAGGTTAAGCTTGGGCATGAAATCTAGATTTGGTGTTTGAGGTGGGGTGTGGTCCAAGCTCAATGGTGTATAACTGGGCCTAACTCAACCTATTGGTTACTATATAATATAGGGTATGTAAGTATTACTAATGTAGATAATAGAGCCCTACACTAGTGTATATGAATGGTAACATAAAGAACTTTAATGTAGAGTTAAACTATTTAAATTATGGGACCTAATTTAGATGATGAACTGTTGGTTGATGCAATCATTCAAGTCCATGCAATATGGTGGAGAATTGGTGGGGCATGTGCTTGGCCGATTAATCATCTTATTAATTAACACAGGTGTGTTGTAGATAAAAAATAAAAACAAAAACAAAAAAAAACCTATATACTATAAAAAAAAAAAAAAAAGTACAATGATTCATAAATACACTTGATAATTGTATATATTTAACTTATCTTTAATTTATAGAGTGGGCCTTGGCCCAACTTAATCATTCATGTCCTGTTTCGGCCCTAGACCTGCCCAGGTTTACAGGGAGGGCAAAGTCCAAGCCATCGCTAGCTTGTTGTGGCTTGGGCTTAAGGGCCCAAGGACTAGGACAGGGCCATTGCCACCGCTAATTCAGGATAGCTAGAGTAGGATTCCGATTCAATCATGTTATCTTTTCTGATCACAGTCACTTGGCTCAAGAAATTTAAAGAAAAAAGAAAAAAAATCCCGACTTTGAAAAATATATGGAGATCTTGTGCTGGAGTCATGTCGTTGCGTGCCTCCAGATTATATAACGTACACGTGGAACATGCATCCACTGATCTGAACGACTATCCTGTGGGACCCGTTTTTTCTTAGGCCACTACCGAAAATTACTTTTCACTGGACCATCTTAACCATCTAATAAAATGAATCTTATGTCAATCAAGAATATCTGTCGTTGATTATTGTCTTCTAAGTGTACTTTATGCATGGAACTGATTAAAATGCTAGGGAAATCCAAACAATTTGATATTTTATTCAAAGCCCATTCTATTTTTGGAAATACCAAATGAGTGGTTCAGATCTCATAAATGTATGCCACGTGTACATGAAAAAACCCGGCACGACATGCCATCACCAAAGGGGTATCTTGGTCACTCTGCAGTTCAGGGTCATTTTCACAACAATTGCATTCTGCAATGTTGTGTGCGTGGCCACCAAGATGTATGGTTGGATTTCACCTATTGAAATGTGTTTTTTGGGCTTCTTATTATATAGTCAATTTGATGCCAAGTCATAGCTCAAGTGGTAGAGTGAGTGAAGATAACCTCGTTTCAACACTAAGGTCTTGATATCAATTCCCATGTAGGGATGTCTAACAGTGGGGTGCACTTTGGATGTTCTGGATCAGCATGCATATTGTACCATAGCCCATGGTTAGTAAATAGTAAATACCATAAAATAACAATAAAAAAAAAAAGTAAGGATATTTTAGCTAAACGCCATCAATGGAAGACTTCTTTATATAATGTGTATGGTGACATCTGTCGTATGTGTGGAAAATCAATCTCATGGACACTCATGCATAATGCGTGGACCACCAACTACTGTACAAAACACGCCGCCCATCGCATTTTTATTTTTTCTTCTTTTCTTTTGTTTTTCGGGGGGTGTGTTGAATATTTATAGCTTATGTAACATCCGTCAATCTATTGACTCTTGACTAACAAGATCAGGTGGTGGGCCCCACCGCCAGGTTCCGAGCGACGAGTTTGTGACGTTGGCAATTACAATGGTGCATTGACAGCGGCTATGCATTGCAAGTGGGCCACGTAGGCGCATAGGATGTGAACTGTTAGCAAGTTTTTCTAAGCAGTAGATTCTATTCAAATGCGTGCACGGCATTAGATGAATGAACCAACCTGCCTTGTCGGCATCTTTAATTTGTGGGCCCATAGTGTACGGTTGAGATGTTTCACACACACAATTGCGAGGTTGGTACGTGTGTCCCATGTAGGGATGGCAATCGGCAGGATTTGGACTGGGGCAGGCCCAGGCCTACACTATAGGGCCCAAGGTCTGAGCCTGGCGTGGGCTAGCACAACAGGCCCGAGCCCGAGCCCCAAAAATATTGGTTGGGTCTTGGCCCGACTCGAAAATTGATAAAATCCCTAATTCTAAAAGGTCAATATTCCTAATCCCTTCATCAATGAGGTGGGCCATGGATTCATAAAGAATTAACATTAAGAAAAATGAAAATCAATGGTTTAGCCTTGGATGCAGGCCATTGGTTGGACTCTTTTCCAAACTTGTGGACCTCAGAAGTCTTATCCATTGGGTTGGAACACCTGACCGGTGTGATTGAACGGGAAAGCCTCTTCCAAGGTATGGCCTAACAGATGAAGGGTCCCCCAGTTTCATACAAACTCGATAACACTGTAGTACAACAGAAGATGCATGACTACAATATCCAATTGACAACAAGAAACAAATGCAACAATTCGACAGCTGCAGAACACGAACCAGAAATTAAATTTACAACCGATCTTTACAGATGTACAAAATTAAATAACATAAAGATATCGACCGGGAATCCAAATCGGTCCCACTCAAAAGACGAACATCTACCAGACTCAGATCAGATGCTGCTGCTGCTGCTGCTGCTGCTATCTGAACTATGAAAAGGTAGTTCTAAGTCATGGTAGTCAAGATTCGAAGTGGCTGCAAGGAGTCCTGAAAGGCGTGCCGGTTGAGTCCACCTCAGCCCTGTCCGCCGAACTCTGTCCGGTGTGGCTCGTCCGTTGAATCAGAGAGGCCAGCAATTCCGCAATCTCAGAGATGGGGGGCCTCAGCTCTGGTTCTACCTGTTAAGAATAATCCCCCCACATGCATTAAAACATTGAATAACACGGATCGACGTCCAATTATTTCAAGACTTCAGCAGCCATGCCAAACTGGTCATTTGGAGGAGTGCTAGAAATGGAATCCTTGGGCCCAGGGAAAAGTCCCGCGTTTGGCAACCAGGAAAATATGTAAGATATGGATTCCAGCAAAAGGCCTTTTTTTTTTTTTTTTTTTCAATTCCTGGCCCCAGGTAGCTTGCAAATTCCGGGGGAGTGAATTCCCTCCCGCTTGTCATAATTTTGAATTCGTTATAGAGCCTCACGTGGGCAATAAAGCTCATGTACATGCCACACATGTGACAGCATGGCATGATAGGCCTGAAATCTGATCCATCCATCAGAAAAGCACCACTTCATTGATGCACTAGCCCCATAATCAGGTTGATCTGCTCGTCAGGTGGGCCACAGTTTGCAACGGCTCTGAACAACTTGGCTGAAGTTATCTACCCATCCACCTGTTCCCAACATTGAGATCCACATGCTAAGCGGACCATATGTATTTCTGGGAAAACATGTAGAAGATCGGACCAACCTCTGATGGATGGATTGGATCTTGCACCTATGCAAAATGCTGGCACATGTGTGGCGTGTACATGAGCTTTATTGCACGCTCACTGGGAATGAATTCCAAGTACCCAAGACCCAGATTCGAAATTGGACAGAATTACATTCCTAGTTGCCAGCCATGACCCACAGAATCAGTTTCTCAAAGAATTTGTATCATGGAAATAAATTCTTTTGTAACTTCTAAATTCCAGGTTGCCAAACAATCGCCGAGGACTCAGAATCGGCAGACGAGTTTCTGAGTTGGGATTCAGGACTTCTAACATCAAGCTAAAGAGGACTAATGCAAATGGGCAAAATTAAAGTGACTACTCTACAGAGACTCCTAATGTTATTCATGTGATTGCTCTCGCACACAAGCATAATGCAAATTTTGGATTATTTCTAATGAAAAAATATGCTCGTTTTGAAAAGAACAGTTCTTCATAATTAGCATAAACCGTTTCTTTCTTTCTTTTTTTTTTCATTTTCATTTGCTAGGCGGGAGATAATTCAATCATACCTGAGTACACAGTGTAATGGCTTCAGTGTACCGGGACAGTGCCAAGGCTGAGTAGCTGACTCTAATGGCTGGATCGACCATCTCTTGTAAAGAACCGAAATTGCGCAGCCGCGTTGAAGCCCATTTCATTAGAGACTGCTTCTCTCTTGCCCTTGAACTATTGTAGAAAAGGGAACAAAAGGGAAAAAAAAAAAAAAAAAAATTAAAACACTGTCGGCTAACAGAACTTCATTTACTAGATTCCATATGAGTATCTGTGAAATGCATATACCATAGAAGGGTGAGATGGCAGACCTGTCAAAAGGTCTCAGCCCAGTTAAGAGCTCCAGCAGCAAAACTCCAAAACCATAGACATCACTCTTCGTCTTGTCAATTCCGGGCTTGCCATATTCAGGAGCTTTGTAACCCGCGCCACCAGTAGGCAGTTCAGAATCCTGTTGTCGGGACAAGAAAACAATCAAGTTCGACTAAAGATAATGTAGTAGAGCTTTTCTCAGCCCACACGAACGTGTGTTCACATGCTAATTGTTTGGGTTGTGCTAGTGGTGCATCAGGTGGTGCAACGTCTAACATGACCCAGCCCAAAGATGAGGCATGCCCACTCATGGGATGGGTGCATTGAATCTCGACAAGGGCAATCTTTTTCAAAGCTTCCATTGCTTTCATGTTGGCCCATCTGATCAGTGGACCAGCCTGATATTTAGGCCAGGTCATCCACAATGGTGGGTCAGGCTGGCATGTGTGTATAGGCTTATAGCAAAGCTCATATATGGTCTGTGTTTGCGTGCACAGGTTAAACAACCAGTGAAGATTTCATGATGTTCATTTCAAGTCCCAGCTTAAAAGAAACAATTTGAAATTTGAAGACTCCCCCCTCAAACAAATTGTAAGCAAATTGAAATTTTGCAACATCCACTTCACTGTACTAATAATTGCAATTCAGTTTGTTAGTGCATCCAAACACACGCATGGTATAGCAACAGCATCTGCATTTATATGTTTGTGATTGCAAGAAGGATGTGGGATCCCCTGCTGTGGAACTAGAGAAACCCAAACAAGTACCTTAACCTTGATGTAGGTGAGGGGCCTCAGAACAGCTAATCCACAGTCACAGGTACGAGGCACAAGCTCATCATTGAGCAAGATATTGGCAGCCTTTATGTTGCCATGTGCAATAGGAGGGGAGAACGTACAGTGCAAATACCTGAAGAAAGCACAGAAAGAGAAAATGGCTCAGTTACAGGGATAGATACAACGTCAAAAGGCACAAGACATTTTTATGTAACCATATACATACTCCAAAGACCGGGCTACATCAAGGGCGATCCACACACGAGCATTCCAGGACAGATATCTACCATCATCTCGAGCAAAATGCAGGATGTCTTCGAGTGATACATTCCCGGCATATTCGTACACCAGAAGGTACTGCTGGTGCTCCATACAATAGCCTAAAAGGCTCGAGATGTTTGGATGCCTCAAAAGAGACATGTTCCTGACTAGGTCCAGGAATTCAACTTCTTCATGGAGAGACAGCGGCATCATATTGATTTTCTTCACAGCAAAAATCTGGGAAGCCAAAACCCACATGTATCTTAGGCAGAAATCCAAGGTTCGAAGTCATTTGAATTTTCTGGAGATGAAGTTCGATGAAATGTTATACCTCACCATCAGGGAACACGCCTTTGTAGACGGAACCAAGAGAGCCCTCTCCAAGAAGGTTGTCTTCTGCGAAGCTGTTTGTAGCAGCTTGCAGGTCTGAAACAGTATAAAGCTTAGCAGTCATTGGTGCTCTGCTTCTCCTTGAAAGGCTGCTCATTCTAGAGAGTCTATCCGTTCTGCAATTACGAACAGAGGGTATATGCCTTAGACTGTCCGTAGAAGAAGAACTGACAGACCATTCTTCCGGGCTATCTCTTGGTGCTGCAAAATAAAAGCAAATCACAGAAGGGGAAGAATGGGAAATGTTCAATACTTGTTGATGGAACCATTCATATTCTATATACTGATGCTTCATAAATTGTTTTAAAAAATTTAGACATTTTTCCAGACAGCCATGTACTGAAACATCATGAATTAGATGTACATTTGATCTTCTGCAATGATAGCAACACCGCTCGCATTGTGATTTCTTTCATGAACGAGTGTTGGATGAAGGAAAAAAAAGCCTAAAGAGTGAATCCTATTCAAAGAGAAATTAGTTTCTTATTCAGAAGATAAGAGTTCTGAGGGGGAAAATGATACCTCTGATTGGTGTATTGATCGGAAGACAATGTGAAGTGCGGTGGATAATCTCCAATCTCTTAAGCTTACGTTTATGTGAGATACGGATGTGGATTGAAACAAGGGCCACCACACAGGTTACTACTAGTACTGCTGCACCAACTATAGAAGTTATTCTTCCAGGTCCCAGCCACTTGTTATGGATATCCACTTCGGGAGAGGTATGGTTCTTAAGAGCACTTGACTTGGTTGTTGAGGCATTACTGTCATTCAAACCAACTGATTTATTCCGGTGAGCATTGTAAGGGGAAGGAGAACGCACAATTCCAGTCACAAACACATTTCCCTCAATACTGTTAAGGAATAGAGAGATTAGTAGGCTGTGAAATCCATTGATAACATTCTGTGTGTATAAAATAATATACAGGCAATAGATACCTGAGATTTGGAATGTTTTCAAAATGCTTTGGGACAACACCACTGAAGTGGTTGTTTTGGATGTTACTGACAAATCAGAGTAGTTGAATCAGAACTAGAATAAGATTACAAAAAATAAAACACGTTTAAAGACTTGCTAGGAACACACTTGAGTTTGAGACATACAGTTCAGACAGTGGGAGCTTAGCCAGGAAGATAACCGATCCGGTGAATTGGTTGTTCTGTAAATGACTGTCGAAGCAATTATATAAATATTAACAAAGGAGACAAATGTGGAACAATTACATTATGATTAGAAGAAGTATAGGCCTATTATCATGCTTACAGAATGTTAAGATTCATCAAATTACTGAATGAGACTGGCAAATCTCCACTGAAACTGTTGTAAGATAGATCCCTGAAAAGATATTTAATCAATGAAATTTGGGTCAAATTCAATGGATAAATTCTGATTCAAAGAAAAACGAGTGCTAGAAAATGAGAACCAAACAAATTACACATAGATACGTAAGTTCTCATCTACTTATCTACAAAGCAAAAGTATAGTTTGAAATCTTACAATTGTTTTAGATTCAGCAGATCCGTAAATATGTTTCCAATGGGCCCAGATAGGGAATTGTGGCTAAGATTCCTGCATTCAGATGTAATACATGATTCATGAAAATCTGTCCCGTATTCATAAACCAAAACCTTGAAGTTCTCATTCAACAAGAAACTTACAGAGAGCAGAGATATTTCATAGAAGCAAAGGAGGATGGGATGTTCTGGCTGATTTGATTGAATGCCAAATTTCTGCATTGCAAAAGAAAAGATAAAAAAGTAAAATCCAGAAACAATAACATGACTTAAGTGGAAAAAAAAAAGAAAAAAAAATCAGTAAAAACAAGGTTCTTACATGTGGGTGGCATTGGGGGGTAAATTGAAAGGAATTTCACCATGAATGCTATTGAATCCAGCATCACTGTACAAGGAAAGCAGTTCAAAATGAGTAGGTAGGTAGGTAGGTAGGTATATGGAGAGAGAGAGAGAGAGAGAGAGAGAGAGAGAGAGAGAGTTCCTGAATAATTCACGGTTTTCATGATTCACAAATCATTTGTGAACAACGTACAAATTTTTCACAAACTATTCATTAGTCTTAAGAAACCAAAAGAAAAATCTCTACTCTTGAAGTTCTCCCCAGAATTTTCTCAAGTTAATATGTATCAATGCAATGAAGTTAATTCCATGCATTTTCTATCAGAATCATACTTACAAATATTTCAGTGAGAGGAGGCTGGATAGCTGGAGACCCAATGTTCCGTTGATCCCTAGCCCATCAATCTTACTGCAAGAAGAGAACACAACTTGAGAAAGAATAAGCAGAAAAGACGAGAGAGAGTGTTCAGTCCAAATGGCTCCTTGGATTAAAAAAGAAAGAAAGCAGTAGTTACAATACATGGATTGAACTGAAGTTTGAGAGCATGATATTCCCTTCCAATCTTCCCCACAGGGGTCACCACCCACAGATTTCCATCCAGTTAGTTGTGGTGGGAAGTTCAGAGCACTGTAAAGATCTTGTAGCGCCGTGACTGCAAAAGAGACAGAGGAATCAGCTGATGTGTTCTTGATTGTTTGGAGATTCTCTCCCATGATATGGTTAATGAAGTAAAGAAGAAAGTCCACAAAAAGAATATACTTGCAGTCACACATGCCATCAGACTTGGCGTGTAAATTCAATGGGAAATAGGCCAAAGATTGAAAGGTTTGGGATCTTCCCGTCTGGGATAATTTTTGGGCAATTTCTCCTCCGTGACAAAATCATCAGATCAATAATCTGGATTGACAAACTATGGGTGCCACATGTTTTGAATTCTTCAGGGCTTAGAACCAAATATCTTCCCTCAAAGTTGAGGTCCACCAGATCAACCATCTGTGCATCTTAATGGGCGTCACATGTACAGTGTCATACATTTTTAACAAATTAGATTTACATCCTGTAATTACTCATCTGTGCATCTTAATGGAGATTTCCGGTTTGTCTCCAGTAACAAGTCTTGGTTCATTTCTGCTCGCCACTGCTCATTTACATGGCTGGTGAATCCAGATTGTCCATCCAGTGGGTCCTATATTGATGGCACACAGTATGAAAGCCACACCTAGTGGATGATCCTAATCCTTTTGTTAATGCACTTTTTCCTTTTCAATATAGGCCATTGACTTAAATTTTCACTAATTAGAGATGACATGGAGAGTTAGATTCATGTGGTTTTCTACCCTGGGTCATTGATGGAAAGGCCCCCATATGGATGTTTCTCCATTTTCCAAACATAAAGCCACATTGATCAGTGTAAAGAAATCAATACTGATCACAATGAGCTGACATTTTTCTATCCAAAGCCTGCAGCTAAGTCATTCTGCCATATTAACAATCAGAAGCAGAAGCAGAGAGAGAGGGAGAGAGTTACCATCAAGCAGATTTGTAGTTGCTGAGGTTGCAGAAAACAGTAATGCGTAGTAGAGAAATGCGAGGAGACATCGCATCAGAAGCAGCTTAGCCATCGCTGGGAAAAGCTGAGTGATAGAATGCTTGGAAAAGATCTCTATGATTGCCTAGAAAAAAAAAAAAAAAAACAAAGAATTGATATAATAGTAATCCTAACTCGGCAGTTAATCGAAAAAGAAAAAAGAAAATCCAGATCAAGAAAAAAAAATACAGAGACATGAAGAATCAAAGCAACTGTAAAGAAAGCTGAATTAACAAAGAAGAGAGACAAAATTGAAAAACTTTAATGGAGAAATTCACAGTCAATAGCACAAATCATCTAGTAAATCCATATGCGTTAAAAAAAAAATATCTGTCTTTGCACAAATCATCCAGTAAATCCATATGCGTTAAAAAAAAAAAATCTGTCTTTGCTAGCTGCGTCTGGGACTTCCAAGAACAGTAACTCATACCATACTGGGAATTGTTGAATAAAGCAGAACTATTTATAAAAGGGTTGAAAAGGACAGAATGCAGAGATTACAGAGGTCCAATTCATGATGCTCAAGATAAACTGATTCTACACAGTCAAGAATCAAGTGACAGAAAACCTTTCAAGAACTGCAATTCGATCATTTGAAACTAGGAATCTCTCAAAGAATTCAAAGATCATTCACAAAAATCATCAAAAGAATATCGAATTCGATCAGACAACATCTAAAATCTTTGAAAAGATAAGTACATAAGCCAGAATTTCAAGCTGAAAAAAAAAGAGGTAAGTTTATCTATAGGGGTCAGAACATCAAAAGAACAAGTAAAATTCAAGAAACTGCATTCAATCTAATAGTATTTGAGTTCGAAGTCATCTGAAGAAATGCAAGATTATCTATGGAAGATAAAAAATAAATAAATAAATAAACCAAAAAGAAAAGAAAAACAAAGAGTAAAGAGGTCCGATTCATTGATGCTCAGGATAAACTGATTCTTCACGGTCGAGAATCAAGTGACAGAAAACCTTTCAGGAACTGTGATTCGATCATTTGAAGCCGGGAATCTCTCAAAGAATTTAAATATCATCCACAAGAATCACCAAAAAAAAATATCAAATTCGATCAGATAACATTTAAAATCTTCAAAAAGAGAAGTTCACGAGCCAGAATTTCAGGTTGAAAAAAAAAAAAAAAAAAAAAAACAGACGAGTTATCTATGGGGATCAGAACATCACAACAACAACTAAAATTCAAGAAATTGCATTCAATCTAATAATACTTGATTTCGAAATTATCTGAAGAAATCCACGATGATTCATGGAAGATCATCAAAATAGACTCGAAATGTATTGTATAAACCTCAAAATCTTTGAAATCCGTCAACAAGCCAGAATTTCAGATGAAAGAATCGAAAAGAGGGGAGAATTAGAAAAGAAGACATTGCAGAGATCAGATCATCAGCTGAAATCAGAAAATTACATTCTCGAACTGCAATTCCATGACTATCCATAGAAAATCATCGTAGTAGATTGAAATTAATCGGGAGAGAGAGAGAGAGAGAGAGAGAGAGAGAGAGAGAGAGAGAGAGAGAGAGAGAGAGAGAGAGAGAGAGAGAGAGAGAATCGAAGATGGGAGATTTCTAATCATGAAGAAGATGAAAGAAGAAGAAAGAGGGATGGAAATCGACCTTTTGAGAAGCTTTTACAGATTCCAGAATTCTGAGAGAGAGAGAGAGAGAGAGAGAGAGAGAGAGAGAGAGAGTGGATTTCGTAGAAGCGAGAGAGAGAGTGGATTTATAGAGGCCTCAGGGCGGGAAACTATCCTGACAGCGTTCTTGGACGCGAGCTGTGTGTAACTCCTGTATCATGTAACCCAAAGATCTGTGGGGCCCACTACGACGTCCGTGTGAAATCCAATCCGTACATTAGTTTCACCAGATCATTTTAGTATGTATTTCCAAAAATGAGGTAGATCTAATACTAATATGCGCCATACCACAGAAAACAGTGAAGATGAAACTCTGGCCATTGAAACTTTCCCGAGGCCCGCCGTGATCTTTACATCCCATCTAAACGGTTTCTCAGGTGATTCCAATAGGATAGATGGGAAACGCGAATATCATCCTGATCCAAAGCTTCCGCTGGCCCTAATAAGGTTTCAATGTTGTGCATTCAATACCCAATCTTTTTTTGTGGTGTAGTCCACTTGAGTTTTGTTTCTGCCTAATTTTTTGGATTACCTATTAAAAAAGTCTGATGAAACGTATGAACGGAATGGATGTCATACGGAGATCATAGTGGATGCCACAGATCATTGGGTTACACGGCCTCTACGCAACTCGCATCCTAGGCAGGGGATCTGTGGGGCCCACAATTATGTATTTTGTTTATCCACTCCCTTTATCCATTCTTCTAGATCATTTTAGTTCGTGTACCCAAAAAATGGGCAGATCCAAACCTCAGGTGCACCACACCACGGGAAGCACCGGTGATAATGACACCCACCGTTGAAACCTTCCTAGGGTCCGCTGTGATGCTTATTTTCCATCCAACTTAATGGTGAGTGTTCAAACACCACTATGTGGTCCACTTGAGCCTATAATCTGCATAATATTTTAGATCACACCCTAAAAGGATATTTAAAAATGGATGAACAGATTGGATAAAACTCATACATCACAATCGGCCGCAGATAGCCCTTGCCTGGACCTAGGCTGTCCAGGCGGGGGGCAGGACACATCCGCTTCCTTGAATTTCCTATAACAACCGTCCAACAAGAAACTCTGTGTAGCCACCACTATAATGTGTGTGACATCCACTCCGTCCATTATTTTGGCCAGCTTATGATTTGGAATAAGGCCGATCGAAAAATCAAGTGGGCCACAGCGCGTGGGATACTGGGAGAGGAACGCATAAAATTGAGACCTTCTTTGGCCCACCCTAGTTCTCGATCAGGCTGGTATTTGATTTTTTTCCTTAATCTTGGTGGGACTGGTCTTAGAAACGGGCTAATAGCACATAAACATCATAGCAGGCCCCAAGAAGGTTTGAGTGGTGGGCGTCCTCATCCCACTGTTCCCTCTGATGTGGTCCATTAGAGTTTAGGTTCGGCCTGATTTTAGTCCTGACATTAGCTGGCGCAAATGGACGGTGTGGATCTGTGTATGTCACACACACAAATCACGGTAGGCCAGGGAGCTTTCTGCTACAGGAGATACCTACAATAGCTGTTGCAGAAATACATGGTCCATTTACGATGGGAACGGTTATTTTCCGTTGCAATAAATGATCTATGAATCCCCTCTTCAAACTCCAAATACAAACGCCCATACGTGCCAACTTGGCCCATGCATGTCATATCAGGAACGTACAAATGGTCGTTCAAGAGATGATAATTTCTTACCCAAAAATAATATTGAGCTTACAATCAACGTGCATCTGTCTGATTGTTAGGATAGCATAGTAGATAAGAGAACCGTCTGATGAACGTCCCAGATCCCACAAAAATGGGCTAAATTGGCACATGTGATGCACATGTTCTTGGCGCTTGAAATGGGGCATGGGAAGTAGTGGTCCTTTCCAAATGGATGTATATGGCATGGCAGCCAACCCGTCCATCAGGGTCGTCCCATCATGAATGTAAGACATCCCAAAAAATCAGCCTGATCCAACCATCATGTGACCCACCACTTGAATTTGGAAGTTTTGGGGTGATTGCCTTGCCCATCTTTTCCTATGGTGTGGCCCACATAATGATCGGATAAAACTGATTTTTTCAATATCCTACCATCATGTAATGGCTCACTTGATGCATAGGTTGGATGGTGTACACACAGCCGAAGACAGTTCCTTAGGCCCAATTGACAGCCCCAAGGAGTTTGAAAAATTGCAGTTTGTCGGAGTCCACATTATAATGGCCCGCCCTGGTGACTGTTCATCCGGTATGTCCACTGTGGATGACCCACATTGTGGAAATCCAACCAGTTGGGCAATCAATCCATCGGAACCCACCTGTGGCCTTTCAGATGGACGGTTCAGACTCAAAGTGGAAGAGACAGCAGTTCTCGTTAAACTAGTAAGCCCATTGATGGACGTTTAAGACAGCCTAACTTGGTGTGATTTTTCAACAGTGAACCATCTATTTATAGGACCCTCCTCAATCCGAGGTGGGCTTGATATTTGGCACATTGTACTTCTGCACCATGGCGCAACATTTGGACGGTTTGGATCATGCATAGACATCATCAATCAGCACGTGGGGCAGCATCTTCTCGGGCAGTGTTTGGTTCAAATCCCTGCATCTTCTAAAATGAAAAAAGAAAAAAGAAAAACTTCCATACTCGGGCAGAACAATGGATGAGAAATTACACGAAATTGTATATGTGACATACTAATAAATCAATTTAGCTGTCCAAGTTTTGGTCCGGTTTCGGAAATCGGGTATCTGACATACAAATAATTCAGTCAAACTGTCCAAGTTACTGTCCCACTTTAGGTGTGTCATCAGTTGCGGAGCCACGTAGCTGAGTTTTCAACACTAAGAGTTTAATCCGACTGGTTCATGAGGTGTGGTCCGGTTGAGCCTTAGATCTGCTTACTTTTTGGGCTTAACTTTAAAATTATCTGTTAAGATAGATGGACAGATTGGATAAAACATATAGATCACTGTGGGCCCCATAGATCCCCTAACTGGACTATCTGTCTCAAGCACGTCCTGGTCCACAGGAAATCTGGGACACGGCTTAGGTCTTGCGGACATTAGGATTTCCTTTTGCAGGAAGTTCCTGCCTGGTAACCTAGGTGGGCCCATCTTGATGTTTGTGAGAAACTCACATTGTCCATCCCTTTTTTTAGCTCCTTTAGCAGGAAGTTCCTGCCTGGTAACCTAGGTGGGCCCATTGCTCTCGCGGACATTAGACCGAAAAATGAGCTGGATCAAAGACTCAAGTAGGCTGCACTAAAGGAAAAGATGGGTACGGAGATTCCTACCATTGAAACCTCCTTGGAGTCCACAGTGATATTTATATGCCATCCATACGGTTCATAACATCATTCCTACTGGGATGAACTAAAAACATAAATATTAGCATGATTGAAAACTTCTGTGGCCCCACGAATATTTCAATTGTGGTCGTTCAATCCTCACGTTTTCAGCCCACTTGAGTCTTGGATCTGGCTAATTTTTGGTCTCTTGTCTTAAAATGAGCTCACAAAATGGATGGACGGGGTGGATTTCTCACAAACATCACAGTGGGCCCCACCTTAGTTCCTAGTGATGGAACTTCCTGCAAAAGCAAACTGCTTCCAGCTATGACGGGTTTGGTAGCGATCTCGCAACAGAAGTGACGTGACCAAGTTCTATGGGCCCCACAATGATGTATGTGTTGTATCCACACCGTCCAACCATTAGGATAAAAAAATTTTATGACTTGGAAAAATAAATGGGACAGATTCAAAGCTCAAATGAACCCCACCACAGAAATAGTGAGGACAGTGGCGCCTACCGTTGAAACCTTCCTAGGGCCCACCATGATCCTCGCCTGGTTAGAAGAAAATTCTAGCTTCGCCCTTGTGTGTCATGAACATGTAATTAAAAAATTACATCCAACTGGTGAACATTTATTAAATGGTTAAAAATAAAATAAAAAAGATACTGACCGATCATAATGAAGCAAACATGGGTCCACTAATAAGAGATTAGGATTGCTCAACTAATTTGATTTTGGGACTATGACTTAGCGTCAGTGGGTTTCAAAATGTTATCAGAGTAGTTTGAGATAATGTGTTACCCATGTGCGGTACCTTCTTGCCTACTCATCAATCATACTACTTTTTGAGCTTTTTGGTTTAAAATAAATAAAAAATAAAAAATAAATGTTTGAAACTTTGGTTTCCCTCCCAAACAATGCAAAAAAACCAAGGTAAAATGGATGTTTTGTTTAATACCACATCGGATGGAGATGAGAGAAATCTTTGGTTTATATCTTGGTGCTTTGTAAGTTTACTTACAGGGAGAAAATGAAAAGAGAAATGCTCAGCATGCATGAGAAAGGGCGTGGCGCTAGTTGGCACACTTTGCACGTCGCTCCCTCACGACCTTATGCAAATCATGCAGCTAACATGTAACGGTAATGACCATGCAACAGCAATAGTCAGAAAACGACTGTAAATGGTTATTTTTCCAACAACCAGAAAACGACCATACGAGCCTAGCCATAACCCCAACCCCTGGTGCCTATATAAATAGAGGTCTGTTGGGTTCATTCCACAGTAACAAAAGCATTTAGGACTTTGCTAGAAAAGAAAGAAAGAAAGAAAAAGGAGGTCCTCTTTTTTTACAGGTTAGTAATAGACTTAAACTTACTCAGTTTAGAGTCAATCACCAAGTTTATAAGAGAGTATCAAGTTTATAAGAGACTATCCATTCGTGATGGCTGCACGTAGGACCAAACGAGCTTGTCGTATTCTGAAAGAAATTCGTCTGTAACCCATCAATGATCTTTAGTCTAAAAAGAGGTGGCAAATCACGCTTTAAAATTGTATGTTATTAGTGCTTCAGCCAAATTGATTATTATTATTATTATTATTATTATTATTATTATTATATATTTCAGTGTTCAAATTGTATTTTTCAAAAAAACAGATGGGTTCATGCGCTAAACTGAGCTGGAAAAACAGATGTACGGCATGGATATACTACACACTCATCAAGGTGGAACCATGATCAGGGCAACAGTGTTGAGTGAGGACAGGCCGCACCTAATACCCCCACCACTCCACAGAGCATATGTAGTAACTCCCCTCTCAAATGGGTCGATATCAACTTCAGCTGATCATCAGACTACGGGCGCCAGACAAGGTGCACTCGGTACTCAGATTGCATAGGATAGCAACACCGATCGACTACAGTACTCTGTGCTACTAGAAGATCTGTGAGACCTAATAAACAGGTTGGATGCCAAATAAACATTACAGCAGGCCTTAGGAAGTTTGTAATGATGTGCGTTCATCCACTTCTATTTCCTGTGGTGTGGTCCACCTGAGATTTAGATCTGCCTCATTTTTGCGATCATGCCCTAAAATCATCCAGAAAAAAATGGATGGACAGTGTGGATAAAACTTCTACATCATGCATGGCCGGACTCAAAGAGATTTTCCAGTGGCACACAGATGTCCGTGCTGCGTGCTGCTCTGGGAAGATAGGTGGGCCCTCCGTTTGGTTTAGTACACACACCCCATTGTTCGTACGCTTACCCACCCCCAAACTCTCAAATATTATTCAAAGGAGAGTTAGTTCTGGTCCTGCTATGCATAAGGCTTGATACACATGCACTTATAAATGGTACACATGGCATATATTAACCAAAATTATATATAGAACCCACTTCCATTAATTTGCAATGTAAAAATTACGTAGGTTGAACAACAGTGGCCTTTGATTCATGGACATTTGGTTTTCGAAGTAAGATAATAAGATATATTCATTTTAAAATTGTCCAGCAATCTAAATGTTTCAATAATTAAATAAGATTCTTTCCTGTTTCATGATACATCTAAACTTGTGGCCAAAATTTGTAAGGTTTATTTTGAATTATTTGTATACCATGTAAGCAATTTTTTAATAATTTCTAATGGCTTGTGTATCATCCATCACACTCTGACAGAGTATCCACCATTTTATATATGGTGCGAGACTGACATAGGTGTCTAATTATTGACTGAGTTTCCCCTATGCGCGGAACATGAATCGATCTACAGCACGGAGTTTATACACTTGGGGCCTATGGTTACTTCATCAAAGTGACCTGATGGCCTGCATCATGGATGGACCATGCACCTCAAATCTCCCAAATTGGAAGATCTTAGCTATCTAATCTTTTGTCTTTTTTCAATATTGAATGTGGACTGTTGTTGCATTTTTTTTTTTTCAACCCCGTATTTGCATGACAACAATGGAATGGTTAGAGTTTACCGATTTTTTTTTTTTTTTTTTTTTGGGGGGGGGGGGGGGGGGGGGATGGTACATCCATGATGGAAGCTTCGGATCAAACACAAAATTAACCTTTAGGTGTGTCGTAATTTTATGTTAACCAAACACTGCAAAAAGTTAATTAGTCTCGTTTACTTTGAATTACATTAGAAATTGAAAAACCAAGCAAGCCCTATTTGGGGGTTAGGGTTTGAGAGAGGGTAAAGCCAGTCATGGCTTGGGAGGAGATGTTAAGGCTGGGGTTTGTGGGGTTTACTGGAGGGGTGATATTGTTATGTTTTAAAACGGAAATGTGTTATTTTAAAAAATGCACTAGGAAAGGCCGAGTTAACCAGGGCTCAAGTGATTGGGCTATGGCCAAGCATCGTGCCATCCCCGTTCAAACCCAAGGTGCACATGGGACTAGGGCTGTAAATGGGCATGTCTAGGGCGGGTTTGGCCAAAATTAGACCCGCCCATTAACTAAATGAGTTTGGGTCCAAATTTTAGATCCATACCATTTTACTAAATGGATGGGTCTAAGTCGAGTCAGAGTTAACCCCATTAGACCCATTTATAAATGGGTCTGGGTTTGGGTTTGGGTCTAGTAGAGGGAGATCCACCTAGACCCATTTATAAATGGGTCTGGGTTTGAATTTGGTATGCAAGCATTTTTACTAGGTTAAAAATCGGGTTTGGACGGGTCCGGGCCTAGATGAGTCCCTTGCAACATAGACCAAACCCACCCATTTACTAAATGGGTTCAGGTCGAGTCGGGTCAGGCCTAATATAAAGGAAACCAAATCCAGACCCATTTAGCAACTGGGTCTGTTCTTGGACCCAAACCTGTACCATTTAACAAACGGTACATCCATGATGGAAGCTTCGGATCAAACACAAAATTAACCTTTAGGTGTGTCGTAATTTTATGTTAACCAAACACTGCAAAAAGTTAATTAGTCTCGTTTACTTTGAATTACATTAGAAATTGAAAAACCAAGCAAGCCCTATTTGGGGGTTAGGGTTTGAGAGAGGGTAAAGCCAGTCATGGCTTGGGAGGAGATGTTAAGGCTGGGGTTTGTGGGGTTTACTGGAGGGGTGATATTGTTATGTTTTAAAACGGAAATGTGTTATTTTAAAAAATGCACTAGGAAAGGCCGAGTTAACCAGGGCTCAAGTGATTGGGCTATGGCCAAGCATCGTGCCATCCCCGTTCAAACCCAAGGTGCACATGGGACTAGGGCTGTAAATGGGCATGTCTAGGGCGGGTTTGGCCAAAATTAGACCCGCCCATTAACTAAATGAGTTTGGGTCCAAATTTTAGATCCATACCATTTTACTAAATGGATGGGTCTAAGTCGAGTCAGAGTTAACCCCATTAGACCCATTTATAAATGGGTCTGGGTTTGGGTTTGGGTCTAGTAGAGGGAGATCCACCTAGACCCATTTATAAATGGGTCTAGGTTTGAATTTGGTATGCAAGCATTTTTACTAGGTTAAAAATCGGGTTTGGACGGGTTCGGGCCTAGATGAGTCCCTTGCAACATAGACCAAACCCACCCATTTACTAAATGGGTTCAGGTCGAGTCGGGTCAGGCCTAATATAAAGGAAACCAAATCCAGACCCATTTAGCAACTGGGTCTGTTCTTGGACCCAAACCTGTACCATTTAACAAACGGGTTAGATCTAGGTCAGGTCTAAATCGGTTGGGTCTAGGTAACCCATCAGGTCTGTTGACCCATTTTTCAGCCATCCATTTGTTTCGTAAATTGTGGACGAGCCTGAAAAGTCAATTAAATTACTCGTCGGTAGAATGCAGTCACCAATTGTGCTATCAACCTGGAGGCTCGGCCACGGTAGATGTCAGGTCAGAATCTCACCAAGTGCAAAAAGAGAGATATTTACCAAAGGATGCTGGCCCTTTATTTATGCCAATTTATTTTACTACAGTTTGGCAAGTTACAATACAGAAATTGCACACATAGTCTTGGTACAATGTGGAAGCTAGATATATGCGACGTATGTCTCCCCTTTGAGGAAGTTTTGAAACCAAATGGCAGACTGCTTCGGGTATCTCTTCAGCCCATTGTTGTAGTCCACGTAAATAAGGCCGAATCGAACAGTGTAGCCTGCTGCCCATTCAAAGTTATCCAACAATGACCATGGAAAGAACCCCCTAACATCTACACCGTCCATCCTGTCATCATGTAACCAATCAAAGACATGCAATCTCTCTCTCTCTCTCTCTCTCTCTCTCTCAAGTTTGGGGATCCTGAATAGTAGAATGACCTAAGTGCCATGCTGGCACATGCATGGCATGTACATGAGCTGTTATGTACACACTTGTGGACTTAGCAAAGCTCATGTATGGCTATATATATTAGTTCATCTCAAAATTGCCCCACGTTGATTAGATGAACGTAAACATGGCGTGAACACATGAAGAATGCATGTGTAGCAAATAGAGAAACAGACCTGATGGCTTTTTCAAGGAAAGAGAGATGTTCTTTGTAGTAGTCGATTCTTATGTTGTCACCTAATGCTGGTGGAAGCGATAACGTCTCATTGTTCAACTCGTCCACCCCTTCAACAACACCAACACACATGGTTAAACGACTCGGTAACTTGGATCAGGAGTCGAGAACTGTGACTCATGGACAGGTTACCACCGAATCTGAGTTGACTCAGATCTGACTCATCCAAGTCTTAAAACCTTAGTTCTTGATAGGGTGAAAAAAGGGCCAGGTTGAAGCATGCCAAGTCCATCTAATTAGCTAAGGACCCAAGTACAGACCCCCTAAAGGCCAAGGCCGTGAGCTAAGGAATTGGACTCAGGTTGGGCTGGCTGGAACCTCTCTCTTTGGGATTTAGGTAGATGAAAGATCAGGTTCACCGCTGGGCCTAAAATTCAAGTCCAGATCAAACACATGGGCCTCAAGTTCAGCCCAAATCAGGCCCAACTCGGGCAACCCTTTTGCCGCTCTGGTTATGCATGTTTCCAAGGGCTCTTCCTTCTTTTATTCATCCAGAGACCATGGAGGGTTGTTCACATGCCATTGTTCAGTACCCTCATTGCTCTCCCATTCTTGCTTTCCCTATGTGCCTAGCCAGACAGTGATCTGGCCCGTTCATCTAGCAGGTCCCAATGCAGATGCCCCATGTGAGCAAAATTCCAATAATCCAAGATTTTCAATGGTCCACATATCGACACCCTTGTTTAGACAGCTATGATCTTCAATCCATGGTATCTTTCCCATGTGGCCCATTGACAATGGGACCAACTACATGAACGGTTTGGATCAGCAACTTCAACAAGTAACAAGTTCACATTAGGAGAGAAATTAGCAATCTTACCATTCTCAGTAATGTAAATAACGGGGTTGTTGTATCTTTTCATTAAGTAGACCGTCAGATTATATATGCCTGGTGGGTATATATACAACCATATTGAAGCAGCCTGTAATGTAGAAACTAGTGAGTACACATACATTTCAACGGCTCCTGTAAGTGTTGGTCCATATGCTCCTGATCTACTACCCAGATATGCTCCGGGTCTCACCGGCCATGTGTACTCATTGAGGTCCACATGCCGAGATGGTTGGAAGATTCTAAAATGGTCAATAAAACTTTTTAAAACATAGAAAAATCAACATTATTTATATATTATTTATACTTTTTAAATAAACATCACTGAAAAAAAAAAAAGCCACCTCGTCTACGTTTTTGAGTTGTCTCAAATTTTTTAAGTCTAGTCTGGTTTTCATGGTTTTAGACCATAAATACACTGCCAAACGGATGATGACACCCTTTGGCTTTCTCTTCTTTCCTTTTATTTTTAGTGCTCAATGAGTTAATTAAATAGTCATACCATAGGGCCGATTGGAATCCCATTACGCTCCGCTGTTACAGAAAATACACATTTAGGGACGTATAAAACCAAAAGAGAAATTACGCATACTTGCACCAAATATCATAAAATTCCTTAATTTTACTTGGTGCAACCAAACACACCATTGAAGAAAGAGAGAGAAAAAGAGAAATAGGGATGCAATGGCATAGAATTTACTTGTTAGATTATAATGCCCGTCGGTATTATAGTCGGTGCTGTTACTTAACTGAGGATTGTCAAGTACGTATCTCGATGTATAATAATTGATTCCAACAAAATCGTACGATCCTTTCAACATCTTAGATTGCTCTTCGGTGAAATTTGGGAGCCGATTTCCAACGTTGGATATCATGCTATATGGATAGTCACCGTACGTTACAGGATGCAAAAACCTGAATATACCAAACCAAAGAAGAAAATTAATTCTGATGTTGCATCTCTCATGGCGTGTTTGATTTTCATTTACATGGCGCAAAAGAAAGCAAATGGGTGCAAGTTAGGGCTGTAAATGGGTCAGTGGACCCGATGGGGTACCCAGACCCCCAACCCATTTAGACCCGACCCTGACCCGACCCATTTGTTAAATGGTACGGGTCTGGGTCCAAGAATAGACCCATTTGTTAATCGGGTTTGGGTCTGGTTTCCTTTATATTAGGCCCGACCCGACCCGACCCAAACCCGTTTAGTAAGTGGGCGGGTTTGGTCTATGTTACAAGGGAACCGTCCAGCCCAGACCCGTCCAGACCCGGTTTTAAGCCTTGTAAAATGCTCACATACTTGATCCAGACCCGAACCCATTAGATCCGGCCCATTTATAAATGGGTCTGGGTGGATCTCCCTCTACCAGACCCGGACCCATTTATAAATGGGTCTGATGGGCTGACTCAGACCCGACCCGGACCCGCCCATTTAGTAAAAGGGTTTGGGTCTAAAATTTGGACCCAGACCCGTTTAGTAAATGGGCGAGTCTGGTTTTGGCTAAACCCGCTCCGAAACCGACCATTTACAGCCCTAGTGCAAGTATGTAATTATTACAATTTTTATCTGTTTGGTAAAGAGGGTATTTACTTCTTGTAAATATGTCCAAAGAAGGATGACCATACATTCATGGGGCCCATTGTGATCCCTGTCACATATCCATGCTGTCCATCTGGTTTAAATGTATATTTTAGAGGATGAGCCCAAAAATTAAGTATATCTGAAGTTCACGTGGCCCACACCATAGGAAATCGTGGTCGTAAATTATTTTTTATGGTATATATTCAAACCACTATTTCACGTGGCATGGTCCACTTGAGCTTTGGATTTACCTTGATTTTGGGTACATGCCCTAAAATGACGTTGCAAAATGGATGGACGGTGTGGATAAGTCATGTGTATCATAGTGGCCCCCCAATAAATATGTACCTTCCTTGATTTTAGTGCATAAAAAACAAAATGGTCATTGTCAACAAGTACAAGAATTACATGAAAAGTAATAATTTTCCATTTGCTTGTATTTACCCTGTGTAAATGGAAATCAAACACGCCCTAAGTATCATTTACATCTGAGCTGTGTAAAATGATGGGATGCATCACAATGATCATCCGAGGTGAAAACCATAATGGTCCATTCATGGTTCTGGCTACACTGTCGAAATCAATGGACGACTAATGAGTGGAATGTTCTAATTTCAACCAGCAATAGACCTCAGTTTTAGGGAGAAAGTTGTCCAAGAGGTGTTTGCTGAACGCAAAGCAGTAACTTTAAAAAAAAAAAAAAAAAAAAAAAAAAAAAAAAAAAAAAAAATCTAAAATGAGAATCTATTTCTTAAAAATTAGATGTGATGGTTTCCATGACTCACCATCCCAACATGAAGTCCATAGCTCTTTCAGCTGCATCATCGTCCTTACCTTCTGAGTAGGGGATCATCCAGAAGGAATTTAGTGCTATTCCTATCTTGCCCTTTTGAGATACCTGTTCAAATAGTTCAATCCCAACCATTTAAATCTGGGACCCTTTTTGCACCACACCAGCTCAATGGATATAGTGATTGAGCCTTAAGCAAGACCATTGATGGGAAAGCTGTATTCATATTGCAGTATGACCAGCCCAGCCCACTTCCAGCACACGTGTAGGATATGGGCTCTTTATAGTTGGGCACAGCATCTTACATGCTCCTACCCAAATGTTAGGATAGTCTACTCATCAGGTACTCTATTCTCATCCTTCATCCATCACCAACTAAGTGGACCCACTTACGAGTAGAATGTCCCGATTCAGCTTCGAAGTAGATCGGAGATCTTCTTCACATGGGTCCCATCCACATGAACAGTACTTTTAACGGACCTTACCTGATACTTATCTCTGTATAGTTTCACGGCCATCGCATGGGCCAGCAACAGATGATGGGCCACAGTGTAAGGAGCAGTCTCTGGATTGCATTTGGAGGTGTTTCCTGAAGAACAGAGGGTGGATGAAAAAAAGCCGCCGGCAGCATACTTGCTGCTGAAACGCTGTGGCTCATTTAAGGTGATCCAGTGCTTCACCCGGTCTCCGAATTCGTTAAAACAGATATTAGCGAAGTGGGTGAAATCATCCCTGTAAAAATCCTCATTAGATACATTCATACTTTTTCATAAAGAGGGCAATATGCATGAGATGAATTGTTACAAGAGTGGCCCAGTTTTTAACCCAAGGGAGATTTGGGAGCAGCACTATCTGTGGGCTAAGTGTTGAGATTGGCCCATTTACCTTTTGGGCCTGGTTCAGTACCCTGGGCCGGAACTTAAGGAAAGCCATGGAGTAGAGAGTGAGTGGGCCTTGATAGGAAGGCCCTGGCCCATACATGTAGGAACCATTCATTGGGGCTTTGGTTTGCCTGGACCACTACTAGCCCGCCCAGTTGAGGATAGGGGTGGTAACAGGTAGGGTAGAGTCAACCCAAACACAACCTGTTAGCTTGAACCTAATAGCTTGGCCCATGGACTGGGCTTGGACCTGGCATGCATGGCCATATCAATTTTCTCACGAGCTTGAGCTTGAGCTTAAGTACTCATTTTTGCCCAAACCTGCTTAACCTGACTTTATATGTGTTATATCCTAATATGCCATTCCAATCTTCAATTAATCAAACCAAGCATGTTGAATGTAGATCACTGTGTTTTGTTCCTATAAATTTCTTTTTTCTTTTGTGCATGCCTGACCCACTTGATCACTAGATCTTATCGATTTTCATGTAGGTCTAGAGCCAACCAAGTTATTTTTTGCAAAATTTTCTCACGGTCTTTCTTGGGATCAGGCCTTGCGCTTTTACGCTGGGCCGATTGTAAATCTAACCCATTGCCACTCCAACCCCCACTTAGGGAGGATGTATTACTTACACGATTTTGGGGCTCAAAAAACCGCTATACTCGTCTTGGAGGGCTTGAGGAAGATCCCAATGAAAGATGGTTACGAACGGCTTCAAACCTACGAACAGGAGAGAGATACTGTAAGATGTTCTAAATAACAACTGTTGGAAGTTTAAAAGACCAAGAGCTGCTCTAAATAATGACCGTTGGATAGTAGCTCGTTGATGAGATTGTTGTAGAGTCTGATGCCTTCCTTGTTTACACCCCCACTTAGATTCCCATCTGCAAGTTTTAAGAGAATTCAATAAAAATATATCAAAATTCAACCACCTGTTCTCCAAGCTTTCTAACCCCACGTGTAGCACTTCCCATACACCACACGCATGCCAAAATGGCTTTCAAATGTCGGAGATCTGGCTCAGGTGGGCCGCTTGACATAATTTTACTAGTTTAAGGCATGATTTTACATGGTGCAGCACCCCTAAGTTCTAGCCTTAAGAAGGATATGATGGACAGAACGGATTTTACGGACCCATGATGGCAAACCACAAAGACATAGTTTCAACAGTAGGTTCAACCATTTACTCGGTGTAATTTGAGTTCTTATTCTTAGCGCCTGCGTGTCAATCATCATGCTCTTCCAGAGTATCAAATAATTTCACAATACCCAAGTTTGAGATTTGTTCCTCTTACACGGCAATATCCGGGACCAAGAGATGGAGAATCTGAAAGCGTCCATTCCCATGTCCTTCATAATCTTCACATCTCCCTGCAACTTTTCCCAATCACTCAAGGGGAGGAGAAGGGGAAAGGGGAGGGGGAGATGGTTGGGGACCAAAAGGAAGAACTGACCTTATAACGATGGTAGAAATCATCAGCTACATCTCCGGTGCTGTGGTCCTTTATCATGTCTGCATGCACCCACAAAAGCATCTTCTCTTGTCAATGGCCCACTGATAAAATGACTTTCATGTACAGCCACGTTTCCCCACTACTGTGTTATAGACATCTGAACCGTTTAAAGGAATAGCCACACCATTCAGATCACTTGCGCACCTAATTAATGACCAGATTGGTTCCATTTTTGCCGAGGGTAGTCCTCATAGTCTGGCCTATCCTTTGCACGGTTCAGACTCCACGTTAAAACGTTGAATCGAAAGACCAAGAATATATAATTACATTTAATCATTCAGTTTTTACAAGTACGGCCCATGTTTCATTGATCCAAACTGTTGATCTGATTGACCCCACACTGTATGCTCTGTGAACCAAAGTTATCCTTTATTGGAAGGATCTTGCTTATATATCATGTGGCAAAAAATACAGCACGTTGAACTATCATGTACACACGATAAAAAGCAATGGACAGTCCATCCAGTGGTGAAGAATGTGCAAGTAATTTTTTAGACCGTCCATTGGCCGCATGAACTACATGGTGTTTATACCCTGGGAGGTGGATTGCTTCCTGCTCCCTTCTGGACTAACTCGGTCCACCGTGATTTATGTGTTTTATCCACGTTGTCCATCCATTCGGATAGATGATTTTTGGGTACGAGCCCAGAACTGAGGCAGATCATAGACGTACAACGCATATATGGAAGTGGTGACGACTGATCTGATCAGTTCAGCCTCTTTTCCCTTCCCTAGAAAAGGTCGCCTACACCGTTTCCACTAATCTCAATTCCAGTCAATTTAGATTCCAGACAGAATCCTGTTTGGCTGGAATTTACCACCAAACACACAAGTTAAAATCAAATTATGTTGGAATCCAGATTTTAAGCTGGAAATGGGTTTCTATGTGCCAACCAAACAGGCCCTTAAGTATCGATTCAAAGATGTGTGCGCCGTTCACCCAGCAGTGCCCTGGCACCCACCTGGGCCCATTCCCTACATCCCCATATCCTCAAAGTGGGCCACTTAATAAATCATCGGCTAGGTTGGTCCAGCACATCAGGCTTATCATATTCGGGTGGAACATGTGGTCAGCGAAAGACATTATGCTGTCGAAAGGAGAAAAAATAAAATAAGATGGGAAGGAGTTTTTATTCTTATAGATGCTGTTTATAGTTGTTCACTTGCACCCAGCCGTTCCGACGGCTAAGATTGTCCCACTAAATACGGATATTGTAATAGCTCAGTTTTTCAGTGCTATCCAAATGGTTTGCCTTACATCGTGGGGCTCACATATACCAGATGATTGTGTTATTAAAACGGTCCATCTTGAAGACAGCATCGAGGATGGTCTAAATACTCATGTACCATTGATAAGTTATATCTAGACCATCATTTGAATGGGAATCGGCGGTGAGGATCATTGGTTATCCTGGTTTTCAGACCTTTGCCGATTCATGAAATCACCCACAAGATGGATGGTTTAGATCACCTGAACATACTGTTGGGATTTTGTCTTCAATCTTGGACACCAAGGGGTGTCAAGTGTCGGACGGGTTCGGGGTCGGGTGCTTGAGGTCACTCGGACATGGCTTCTAGAATTTAGAATTGCTGATCTGTTTTTTGGGTTGTAGGGTGCCCAACCACTGTTGGTAGGGGGCCTGAAGGGGTCTGGGCAGGCGCCCGATATTCGACTGGATTTATGTTGGAACTCGTTAGACAAATTTTGGATCTGTTGGGTGCCCGACAGTGCGCAGACTGTTAAGTCAGTGGTGCGGGTTTGTGGAAGATTTGTTTCTAATTCCAGTTTTTTCCTATTTAAATAGGTGTAATGCGGGATTAGAGTTGTTGCCAAAGGGGTCAGGTATCCTAGAGGGATTGAGAGAGTTCTAGGGAAAGAGACAAAGAGCTATGGGAAAGCTTGGAGTTCTCATGGATGAGGGAAAGGACTGGGTTTGTCCTTCTCATGTGAGAATTAACTTTGTTAGCTTATGATTTTTTTTATTGGTTTGAGAAAGAGCTCGAGAGGAAGGGCTATGTTGGTCTTTCTCTGAGAAAGCTTGGATTTCTCTATGTGGGTTGTGATTTGGGTAAGGATTCTTCTGTAATCTCTTGTAACTTCTGATTCATAATGGATTGTTCGCTTTGTGCCGTGGTTTTTTACTTGTGATGGGTTTTTCAGGTAAAATTCGAATTGCCTTCTTGTATGTGTTGAATTGCTTGATCATTGTGATTATCTCGTGTGATATCTCTCGCTTCCACTATAAGGCCGATTGGTTGCCTTTTTCCTAACAAGTGGTATCAAAGCTAGGTTGGTAAGTGTTACGCTGATACTAACAAATGGTATCAGAGCAAACGTTGGGAGGTAGATTGAAATCTAAGACAAGATATTAATGAAGTCTAGCATGAGATTCAATCTGAGATGAGGTAACAATGGAATCCACGATTGCTCGTATATAACAAGTGTGCAAAAGTCACATGAGAAGAGCAAATGGATGTGAAAGTGCGAGGATAGAATCGATGGAGACTCGAGAAGCGATGGAACTATAAAGGAGATGAAGTAGAGATGAAGAATGAAGCTTGGGAACAATGAAATGATAGAAGATTGAAGCCATGGTGGAGATTGTTAGAGTTTTTTTTTTTTAATCTTGGACACCAAGGGGTGTTGGGGGCCCGATGGGTTCGGGGTCGAGCGCTCGAGATCACCCGAACATGGCTTTTAGAATCTGGAATTGTTGATCTGTTTTTTGGGCTGTTGGTAGAGCGCCCGATGACTGTGTAGGGCGTCCGACGGGGTCTGGACGGGCGCCCGATATTCCATCGGATTTATGCTGGAACTAACTGGACATATTTTGGATTTGTCGGGCTCGACGGTGTGCAGACTGTTAAGTCGGCGGCGTGGGTTTGTATGGAATTTGTTTCTAATTCTGATTTTTTCCTATTTAAAGGGGTGTAATGCGTGATTAGAGTTGCCGCCAAAGGGGTCAGGTATCCTAGAGGGATTGAGAAAGTTCTAGGGCAAGATAAAGAGCTAAGGAAGAGTTAGAGTTATCGGGGATGAGGGAAATGACTGGGTTTGTCCTTCTCATGTGAGAATTAGCTTTGTTAGCTTAGGATTTCTCTTGTAGGTTTGAGAAAGAGCTTGAGAGGAAGTGCTGCGTTGGTCTTTTTTTGAGAAAGCTTGAATGTTTTTGTGTGAGCTGTGATCCGAGTAAAGATTCTTCTGTAATATCTTGTAACTTCTAATACATAGTAGATTGTTTGCTTTGCGCTATGGTTTTTTACCCGTGAGGGGTTTTTCCACAAAAAAATTCGAATAGACTTCTTATGTGTGCTGATTTTCTTGATCATTGTGATTATCTCGTGTGATATCTTTTACTTCTACTGCGGAGCCGGTCAATTTATTCCCAACATACATCCACATAGGCCCAATCTAACAGCACATGCAAGAGGGGTGTGGGACAACACTCCTATGAGGACCGGAATGTCTACAATACCCACATGTGTAAAACACCCAAGCTCCGTAGACCAACCATGCTTTATAGAAAATCTACTCCATCCATCAGATGAGAAATGCCATTTTAACTGTACATACAAAAGATCAAGACAGATAAAAAGCACTAATGAACCACATAGACAGGAACAATGTAAGAATTCTACTAAACCCCTTAAGTTCACACTGCATGGCCCCACCAGATATTTAGATCAGGATGGTTTTTGTATTCTTACTTCATCCTAATGAGCTACACCCGATTAACGAGTTTGATGAAGGATACTTACTATGTTAACCCTATGCACAAACTTGTGATTGCATCCCATCCCCATTGTTTCTTTCACGTGGCCCACCTGACTTGTGAATCTCACTGATTGTTTGTCCCCGATTGCTAGAGTCGAGGATAGAATCTGATGGACGGAGTGGATTTTATATATACAGTAGAGTAGGCTCCACAAGACGCGGATTGGCTGGCTGTTGATTAAGCTCCGTTGCCCTTCTCAGTAGCCAGCTAGCTGTTGAAAAAGCTCTGTGGGCCCATCATGATGTGTTTGTTTTATCCACTCCTTTCATCCATTTTGACAGCTTATTTTAGGCGTGAGCCCTAAATAAATGGACCTAAAGCTCAAGCGGACCACACCACAAGGAATAGTGGGGATTGAACGCCTACTGTCTAAAACTTCTTGGGCTACAGAAGTTTTGGATCAAGCTCATATTTGAGGTTTTCCCTGTCCAGAGAGTCATGTGACTTTATGAAAAGGTTGGATGACAAATAAACATCAGGGTGGGGGCCAAGAAAGTTTTCAATGGTGTGCATTCAATCTCCACTGTTTCCTGTGGTGTGGTCAACTTAGGCTTTGGATCTTCCTCATATTTTATTTCATCCCCTAAAATGTGCTGGAAAATAGATGGACGGAGTGGATAAGACATATACATCATGGTGGAGCCCACATAGCTTTTCTACTATCTAGCTGGCTGGAGTAGGGATCACTTGCCACCTGGCTAGTGTAATACGATTCCGTCGCTCTCGCGGCCATTTGAAGTTGGAAACCAACCCAATTTTCTCTGAATTCGTTTTGCCTCCGTTGCAATTCAGAATCCAGTGCCTATCGCCCCTCACTATGGAATAATAGCTTATTTATAGAGACAAAAAGAACTCATTTTCTCTCAGTAATTACCATGAATTATTAAAAAAAAAAAAAATGAAATGATATGCAACATATGTCCTAATAAAACAATTATCATTTCAATTTTTTTTCTCTTGCCAAGAAACATCCGTGGGGATAAAAACTTTTTTTTTTCTTTTTTAATTTTGGGGTTTTCTTCTGGACATGCTAACGTACGCTAATCTGAACTCGCTAGCCTAAACCGAGAGAGAAAGATATACCTGGGTATTCTTGAGCGATAGTATCCCAAATGCTCGGGCGTCTGCCACCCTCCTTAACCGCCCCTTCGTACTGTAAAAATTTAGAAATTTAACACAAAAAAATACCTACTTACAATAGAATTTAAGTAATTATCATTTCCCTCCATAAGAATTTTTGATGGACGTTGACGGGGTTTGCCTTTTGTGTTGGGCCCGAGTGGACCTCATTGTGTTGTATATGTGAAATTCACCTCAACCACCAAGTGTGTCGCCCCAAGTTAGGACCAGTGCTGTAAAACTCAACTTCATTCATGTGATTGGAAATGTGTGTAGGATAACGATCATCCTCCAAACTGTTTGCCTTGGTCTGGCCCAACTTAATCATGGATGGGCCTGATTTCAGGCCCTAAGCCAAAGTCTTCGTATGGAATCTAATGGTTAGAGTAGATTTCTTATAATCATCACCGTAGGCCTACTAAAAATCAATGGTGGGCATTGATCTCTCCTCCAACTGTTGGCGGTGGATTACACCTATCGGAGTAGATATCACATACACATCAAGGTAGTCCCCTAGATTATCAAGATGATTGTCCTTGCTAATTGTTGCCAAAGAGTCTGCTCATACATTGCATACCCACCATTGATTGTTTTACGCACCCATTGTGATGCATGTGTGAGATCCACTCCGATCATGAGATATAGGGGGGAAATCAGGCTAACATGTACTTCAAGTGGGTGACAAAGAGACGTCCACCCTTGATTTTTACAAGGACTGCCGTAATGATTATATGAAATACATTCCAATTATTAGACTTCACACCAAAACTGAACGTTGACATCTAAAAATCAGGCCCTTCTATGGTTTAGGTAGGCTTGACCAAGGCAAATAGCTTGGAAGGTGATCGCTGCCTTGTACACAAACGTGCGGGTTACTTAGGATGGACGCGGTTTGGCTGGTGACCCGAACACCCGCCAGCTAGCTGGTGTTAAAGCTTCGTGGGCCCCACTATGATGTATGTGCTTTATCTATGACATCTATCCATATTTCGAGCTCAGTTTACGGCATGAGCCAAAAACTGAGGCAGATTCAAATATCAAGTGGACCACACCATAGGAAACAAAGGGGAGAATGATGTCTGCCGTTGAAACCTTCCTAGGGCTCACAGTGATGTTTATTCTTTATCCAACCTGTTGGTAAGGTCACGCAGACTTGGGTGAAGGGGAAACACAAATATTATTTTGATCCAAAGCTTTCGTGGTCCCAAGAAGTTTTCAACAGTAAGTATTCAAGTCCTGTGGTGTGGTCCACCTGAGATTTGGATCTGCCTCATATTTTTGGCTCATGCCATATAATGAGCTGGCAAAATGGATGGTTGACATGGAAAAAACACATACATCATGGTGGGGCCCACAGAGCTTTGACACTAGCTAGCTGGTTGGTGTTGGGGTCACCAGCCAAACCATCTCTGTTTACAATGGCCTACGGCCTATCATAGGACATTCCCCCACTCATAAGCTATGTGAGGACCACCATTATGTTCGTTCGTGAGAAAACCAGTTCATCCATTTGTTTTGCCAGCTCATGCTAGTACATGAGCCAAAAAATGAAGTAGATCCAAAACCCAAGTGGGCTGCACTAAGGAAATGCCTACCATTGAAACCTCCATGGGTCCACAATAATGTTTATATGCTATCCAAACCATTCATAAGGTTATTCCTACTGGTATGAACTGAAAACATAAAAATATAAGCCTGATCCAAAACTTTTATGGCCCAACAATTGTTTCAGCAATGAATGTTCAATCCTCCCCATTTCCTGTCGTGGCCCACTTGAATTTTGGATCTGCCTCATTTTTCAGCTCATGTGGCAAAACCGATAAACATGGTAAATTTCTCACAAACATCATAGTCACCCCACCTAGCTTCCGAGTGCAGGAACTTCACGTCCCTTTACAGTGGGGTCCACTCCAGCCACCACACCTTTGCTCGCATGGTCACGGTTGTGAAGAAATCTAAGGTACTCTAACATTAATTACTAAAATTAATACTGAAAACATCTTGAAAAGGAATTGGAGTTTATATCTTGTCTCCATTGCCTACTTAGAGACTTCTCGAGGAAGAAAGAGTGCTGGGCGCATAGAACCTGATAAGCGGCAGACGAGGTACCGAAAATGAAACCAGAAGGGAAGAACCTCCGATCCAGTGGGTCTGGGGTGTCATGTACTAGAGCATCTCCGGCACGTGACAGGGAAGGGATCAGCAAAAAGAGGCCGAAGAGGAAATGCACTCTAAGAGCCATAGCAGTGTCTGCTTCTCCCTCCACCCTCCACTTCCCTATAAATAGAGAGGAGTTTGCTTTTCGAGGAGAGATTTTCGGTGGGGTCCTCCGTTGATGTGTGCCTTTTCCTCGTTCTCCAGCACCTTTAAGGGGTGGTTGGTTCGTAAGTGACTTTGGATATGTTATTTATGCCCTAAGTAACTTAACTTGGTTCCTACTTATTCAATAATATGCAATATGTTTGGTAACCAACAAGCTTTTTTTTTTTTCACACGCACTCAAATCTATTTGATTCCCCTCAGATCCACCATCCATCATATGGGGCCAACCTTTGATGTAGACCATTCATTGTATGGGCCCCACCTTTGATGTGGGCCGTCCATTATATGGGGCCCACTTTGGATATGGGCCATTCATCATTATGGCCCGACCTTTAATGTGCACCATTCATTATGTAGGGCCCACCTTCGATGTTGGTCATCCATCAAGTGGGGCACACCATCAATGTTATTATCCATCATGTTGGGCCCACCTTCAATATCCACCGTCCATCATATGGGCCCCACCTTTGATGTGGGTTGTCCATCATGCAGGGCTCGCCTTGGATATGGGCCATTCATCATTAGGGCCGACCTTTGACGTGGACCATCCATCATGTGGATCATCCATCATGTGGAGCACATCATGTGGAAGCCACCTTTGATGTGGACTATCCACATGTGGACCCACCTTCAATGTAGGTTGCCCATCATGCAGGGCTCACCTTGGATGTGAGTCATTCATCATTAGGGGCTGACCTTTGATGTGGACCATCCATCATGTGTGCCTAACGCAATATGGGCCATCCATCATGTGGGGCTTGGCTTCAATGTCCATTACCCATCATGTGGACCATCCATCATGTTGGCCCCACCTTTGAATTGGGTCGTACATCATACCAGACCTTTGATGTAGACCATCTTTATGTGGGCCCCACCTTTGAAGTGGGTCGTCCATTATACCAAACCTTTGATGTGGACCGTCTATATGTCGGCCCACATTAATATGGGGTCATCCATTATGTGGCCCACCTTTTATGTGTGGCCCACCTTTTATGTGGGCTATCCACCATGTGAGCCCTAACTTCAATGTGGACAGTCCACCACATGGGACCTCCTTTGACATGTACGGTGAGAAAGAGCCTCCTTTGACATGTAACATGGGAGAGAAGTAGAAAAGTCATAAGTTAAAAAGCTAAAATAACCTACTTATTAAGATAAGCTTTCGGCACACAGGGTAATTTTACAATCATGCTTACCAAACTAACTTAAAGTGAATAAAGTATCTTAATTATTTAAAATAAGTATAAAAATAACTTGTTCGGAGGCATCCAAATGGGCCCTTAGGGTATGAGCTCAAACTTGGGGCATATCCAAAGCTCAAGTGGGCCACACCACAAAAAAAGCGGGGATTACAGATCCACCGTTGAAACCTACGTATGGCCTACAATGATGTTTATTTGTCATCCAACATGTTCATAGCGTCATGCAGACCTGCTAGCCCAGCTAGAAGTGCCTTAGCGTTTCTAACAGGGTGGGTGCATTGCATGACTAACAAAAAAAAAAGGTCACGCAAACGTGGATGAAGGGGAATACAAATATGAGCTTATCCAAAACTGAAGGGCCGGCTGTAAGACTCCATTAGGTGGGCCACACATGATCATCAGTTTAGATCATGACCGTTGAATTATTTAGATTGAGTGATTCAGTGGGCTCCACTATCATTGTGGTCATTACAAATAGGTTTGAGGCGAGACGCTTGAACCGTGGTCCATATTCATGATTATTAAGCCAGATATGGAAACCTATGGTGTGGAGACTCTAGAGAAGAGAAGTGTGATGGGTAAGCTTCTTTGGCCTCTTTCCTATAAATATATATCTTGGTCCCCTCACTAACAAAAGAGAGAAAACCCTAGTCCAATTGAGAGGTTCTCCTAAAAGTGTAAGGTGCGAAAGACCAAGAGCTCTTCTAGGCAACACGAGGGCATCGGGAATGTCTTCCCAATCAAGTATGGCTCTAAGATTATAGTATAGAATCTCCATTATTTGATGCATAGACAATCCGATTATTCCATAATATCCAGATTAACAGTTGGTATCAGAGCACCTATGTATTAATCTTGGAGATTATTCGGAATTCTAAGATTTTGATTTATTCAGTTGATGTTGCCATTGTCGGCATCGAATTTCGTTGTGGCGTGGCCCAGATTTCCACATGAGAGATGGAAACTCCTGCAGTTCTGTCTATTCTCAGTTTTCATCTTGGCTACGGCTGATTAGGGGTAGCAAACCCCAATCACTTTTTTTTTTCATCAAGGGTTTCTAAAACCCTAGATCTATTGGAACCGTCAAAGCTAACTTGAAATCCCAGCCGTCCAAGGAGATTGAACAGCCATGGAGATCGATAACGGCAATCACCGGCCATGGCTGTTGGCTGCTTCCAAAAATTAAGATTAAAAAAAAAAACCCAAACCTGTTTTGGCAATCCACGGCAGCTGTAGGTGGAGACGATGTTGCAGTCGTCGACAGCCACACAAAATCTAGCAGCAACTGTCATCGCCGGCCAACCATCACCCTATAGCTATTATCATGCCGGCCACGCAATACACCAGTCATTGTCGCTGGATTTGGGTATGACAACGGTGGTGGGAATGAAGGTGGTTGTGGTTGAAGTCCAGCGGTTGTGAATGGCTGAGATCACCAGTCGGACGGTGGTGGAGAATGGATGTCTGAACACCCGCAACCCTGTTGTTGTCCCTCCTCATGAAGCACGCTTGCTGCCCTGGTTCTAGCCGTGGCAGCCATTGTTCGTGATCGACGACCATCGATCATCTAGGCACGATTCAAACAATCAGCCCCTACCGTGAGACAACCAGATTCAGCAACTTTTAGGGCCGGCAGTCGCCATCTTCCTCTCCAATGGTGGTTGATGGTGAGTGCAGCTAGGGTTTCGATTGGCCATAGATGAGGGTGACATGTTGCAGCTAAGGTTTCAGAATGTTTGGGTTTTGTTTTTGGGCAAAAATTGCAGTTTAGGGCCTTTGGTGCTATAGGTGGGCGTGGACAAGTGTATTTGGCTAGCTATGAGTGGGCGTGGACAAGTGTATTTGGCCTTTTTTTTATATAGGCCTGCATTGGGTCCATTTCTAGCAGGAAATGGGCCTATCTTTGGGCTCTACTTCAGGTGCATTTTGATGACATTTTTTAGCCCATTTGCTGAATGCTTTTGAGCCTTGTTTTAAGCCCAGGCCCTGCTAAATCTAGCCCATTTTAGGGCCAATTAGATGCTTGTTTGAGCCCAATCTCTAGGCATATTGTCCATTCATTCTTTGGACCTTGTGTGGCTCGCTTTAATTTTACTTGGGCCATCAATTTAAGTAAAACCTAACTAAAGTAATTGGTGGTTGGTAGGTTTTATAAGGTAGCCATAGTAATTCAGTAAATGTGGATTATATATTATTCTAATCTGACTTGAAATAGGACCATTACCCATGTGTTTGAGGTTGATATTAAGCAAATGACCATTAAGAGTTAAATCCAACCATCACTTTAGAATATGCTTGAGCCTACGGGCGGTCAATATCAGCCGTATTTTAGGCCGAATCAGAACTTCTGCAGTATAGTCCGTTGCGGGCATGACCATATGGCAATCCTTGAGTCTGGAAGTGGGGATTGGAACTAGTTGTGTTAGCCACCAAGGTGACCTCAATTTGTGAATATCTTTACTTCTAGACTTCAGTATATGGAATTCAGTGACCCTCCATTATAGGATTGCATTCAATTACGTTCACATTCAGACAGGCGGTGGTCAGAACAAAAAAGTATCATCGTTTAGCTAAATGTGAGCAGGATGGAGTGATTAATGATATAAGTTTGAGAGACTTATTTCATCCAAAGATGATGGTCGTCTTAGATTTATTTCACTAGCATTAATCAGCTTCATGTTTAGTAGAGCCTCATGTATGTTACAATTTCGTCTAAATGAGGAATCGTGATGATACGCTGGGCTCTTGCCAGATTTTGATGATTATGGCCCATCATCATTCTAGGTGATTTGATTGAAGGCCCAAATCAATCGAATGTATTTACATGCATAATGTTTGTAGTTTATATTCATGCATTGTTATATGGGACTTGTTTATTAATGTGAGTTTTATGCTTTAAATGTCCAGCTATGATTGTTTCCAATATTCCAACCCAATTCAATTCTATATCTCTGCTTACTGGGTCTAACTACTCAAAATGGAAGTCATCCGTTGAAATAATCCTAGGTTGCATGGACTTGAACCTAGCCTTGGAGGAAGTAGAGCCTCCCATTCCATTTGACTCCAGTTCGGAATCAGAGAAGGCTCACTACAAGGCCTGGATCAAGTTAAATAAGATGTGTCTCAAGATCATAAAGAACTCGATTTCTGAGACCATGCATGGTGTTATGCCCGACAGCGAGAAAGCTAAAGATTTCTTGACTAAAATAGGAAAACGATTTGAAAAATCGGATAAAGCTGAGCTAAGTTCACTTCTATATAAGCTGACTCAAGCCACCTATAACGGTCAAGGAAATCTCAGGGAGTACATTGGTGGATTGCCTGATGTGGTGGCTAAAATCCGCGCATTAGGCCTTAAGATTGAGGATAAACTCCTGATTTTCTTAGTTTTGAACTCCCTCCCTCCATAGTTCGGTTAATTCCAAATCAACTATAACACTCAAAAGGAAAAGTGGACATTAAACGAACTGATATCTCAGTGCATTCAAGAAGAAGAGAAACTCAGAAGGTCGAGCAAGACACAAAGTGCGCACCTAGTGACATCTGGTCAAGGACAAAAGGTAATAAGAAAAGGAAGCACACTTCAGAAAAAAACGTTCTATGAGTCATGCGGGTGGCAATCAGCCTAACTCTGGAAGAATATTTAAGAAGAAAAAGAAGGGTCCTAATGATGACTGCTTCTTCTGCAATAAGCCTGGTCATCAGAAGAAGGATTGTAAAGGATTTAAACCATGGCTTGTTTCTAAGGGTAAAAATCATATTTTAGTCTGTTTTGAATCAAATTTAGCTGATGTGTCCACAGACTCCTGGTAGATAGATTTTGGTGCAATTATTCACATATGTAATTTCATGCAGGATATGTTCCAAAGTTGGACGCCAACTGATGTAGAGAAATCAGTCTATATAGGGAACGACATTAGAGTAAACGTGAAAGCTATTGTAGTTTGTAGATTTAGGTTATCGTCATGACACTTTCTTGATCTAGTAGATACAGTTTGTGTGCCTTCTATAAGGCGCAATTTGGTTTTCATTTCTCGTTTAAAAAAATATGGTTATGAGTTTAAATTTGCAAGTGAAAAATTAAGTATTTGTTATAATTCGACTATGATTGGTTCTGGTACTTTAGTTAATAACCTTTATCAGCTAGATTTGGATGTTTCACATGTATACAACATTAACTCCTCACATGAAAACACTAAAGGCATCAAACGAAGTTTAGACTGTGAAAATTTCTCCATGCTATGGCACAAGCGATTAGGCCACATCCCTCGTGAGAGATTGGAAAGGCTTGTGCGTGAAGGAATTCTTCACTCCTTGGACTTCTTAGACTTTGGGATTTATATTTATTACATTAAAAGATAAACAGACTAGAATAAGGAAAAAGGGTGCCACCAGGAGTGTAGGACTCTTAGAAGTGATTCATACAGACATCTGCAGACCATTCCCTACAACATCCTGGAATGGACAGAAGTGTTTTATCACTTTTACAGATGACTACTCACGTTATGAATACTTATACCTTATTAATGAAAAATCAGATGCCCTGGATACATTTAAGATCTATAAGGCTGAAGTCGAGAATCAACTCGACAGAAAGATCAAAGTCATTAGATCCGACCGTGGTGGTGAGTACTGTGGAAGGTATGACAAATCTGGGTGTAATCCAGGTCCATTCGCTAGATACCTACAAGATTATGGCATCGTCGCCCAGTACACCATGCCTGGGACTCCAAAGCAGAATGGTGTAGTGGAGAGGCGTAATCACACTCTAAAGAACATGGTGCGATCTATGATTAGTAATTCAACATTGCCAGAATCTTTGTGGGGGTAATGCGTTAAAAACGGCTGTGCATATCCTTAATAGGGTCCCAAATAAGGCTGTAATGAAAACTCCATATGAATTATGGATAGGACGAAAGCCTAGTCTACAATATTTTCATGTATGGGGTTGTCCTGCAAAAGCCAAATCGTACAACCCGCATGAAAGAAAGCTTGACCCTAGAACCATTAGTTGCTTCTTTATTGGATACCTAGAAAGATAAAAAAAGATTCAGATTTCATTGTACATCATATTCCATGAGATTCATTAAGACTACCAATGCTAGGTTTATTGAAAAAACTGAAGATAGTAGGAGCACGAACTTGAGAAATATTATATTTGAGGAAGAGCGAATTGTGATTCCCACCATAATCATTCAGAGTAGTGTGGTTGTTTGTCCAGCAGTGGACACTAAGATCCTAATGGATGACCATGTAGAGCCTCAAATACAACCCACTGATGAAGAAATGAAAAACTCAATTCAAAATAATGAGTCATTAAGACGATCACATAGAGAGAGAAGATCTGCAATACCAGACGAATACATCGTCTATTTACAGGATCATGAGTTTGACATCGGGGTTGAAAAGGATCATGTGTCCCTTTCACAAGCCGAACAAAGTGCGAATTCTTCTCATTGGTTCGATGCCATGAAAGATGAATTGAAATCTATGAAGAACAACAAAGTCTGGGACCTTGTTGAATTACCTCAAGGAATTAGGCTGATTGGTTGTAAGTGGGTATTTAAAACCAAATGGGACTCTAAGGGCAATATCGAAAGGTATAAAGCCAGGCTAGTTACAAAGGGTTTCACTCAGTGTGAGGGCATTGACCTTAAGGAGACTTTCTCACTTGTATCTAAGAAAGACTCCTTTAAGATTATTATAGCTCTTGTGGCTCATATGGATCTGGAGCTACATCAAATGGACGTGAAAACTGCGTTCCTCAATGGAGATCTAATGGAGAACGTACATGTGTTGCAGCCAAAAGGTTTTAAAGCCAAATGCTCAGAACATCTGGTCTGCGAACTTAAGAAATCCATTTATGGGTTTAAACAAGCATCACGACAGTGGTACCTAAAGTTTCATGAAGTTGTTTCCTCATATGGTTTCATTGAAAACACTGTGGATGAGTGCATATATGTGAAAATTAGTGGGAGTAAGTTTATCATTTTGGTATTATATGTTGCCAACATTTTATTGGCCAGTAGTGATATTAGATTATTGCATGAGACTAAAAAATTTCTATCTCAAAATTTTGAGATGAAAGATCATGGTGATGCATCCTTTGTCATCGACATTTAGATTAACCGAGATAGATCACGTGGATTACTTGGCCTGTCACAGAGGGCCTATATTGATAGGGTTCTCAAAAGGTTTGGCATGCAAGATTATACTCCTAGCCAAGCACCTATTGTAAAAGGTGACAAGTTTGGTCAATTTCAGTGTCCTAAGAATGACCTAGAAAAGGATAAGATGAAAGCTATTTCGTATGCGTCGGCAGTAAGGAGAATCATGTATGCTCAAGTCTGTACGCGTCCAGATATTGCTTTTGTGGTTGGAATATTGGGCAGGTACCTTAGCAATCTAGGAATGAATCATTAGATAAGGGTATGTATAAGACCTTTTTTTTTTTTTTTAAAGTATGTATAAGAATTTTCTTAGATAAGGGACTTGGTTGTGGCAGGACCGTTGGTTTTTTTTTTTTTTTTTTTTTTCAAAGGCACGTTTAAGAATTTCCTTAGATAATGCTTCGTTTCATTTAACAAAGAAGTGTAAAATGGGGATTACATCCTATCCGTCCAAGAGGGACCCGATCATTACAGGGGCTTTCTGGGGCGCGCCCCACCGTAATGTATGTGTTTTATCCATGCATCCATCCATTTTAACAGGTCATTTTGAAAGCATGAAATAGAAAAAGGAGGAAAATCCAAGGCTCAAGTGGACCGCACTGCAAGAAGTAGTAGGGATTGAACACCTACCATTGAAAACATTTTGGGAGCCAAGAAAGTTTTAAATCAAGCTGATGTTTGTATTTTCCTTCATCCTAGTCTATGTCACCTTAAGAATATGATGGATGGAAAATAAGCATCACAATGGCCACTAGGAAGGTTTCACTAGTGGCATCATTATCACCATTGCTTCCTGTGGTGTGGCCCACTTGAGCCTTGGATCTGCCTCTTTTTTGTGCTCACACCTTAAAACTATATATTAAAATGGATGGACAGCATGGATAAAACACATATCTCATAGTGGGCTCCAAGGAGCTACCGACATGTCAAGGCAGGACGGCAGGTCATGACAGACGGGCTTGAATTTGGCAGTGACCGCTCCGAGGTTGGCACTTAGGGCTCTCAATGGGTCGGATCTGGATCAGATCCAGTTGGATCTGGCTCCAAATCTGTGTACAGATCTGTACACGGATTTGGATTGGATTCGGATCCAAAAGGTGATATCCATATCCTATCCATTTATAAATTGTTAGATCCATTTCTGATCCAAAATCCATATAACCATCGAATTCGGGTCGGATCTAGGTTTGAATCCAACCCCATTACAAATCTAAAAATATATATAATGTAATATATTTAATTTAGTAGAAAAATGATGCAAAACCCACTATTTACTGTGGTATGGTCAACCTAAGAGTGGCATGTCTCAATTTTAAGACATGGCCTAAAATAATATGGAAAATGGATGGCCAGCATGAATATAACATATACAGTAAGGTGACAATGAGTTGTATCTTAATTGGATTCGGATCAAACTAGGAAATGTTCTTGTGAATCCAAATCGGGTCCATTTAAGTTATTTTAAGATCCAAATCCGGTCCATTTAACTAATCGGACCTATTTTAAGATCCAAATCCGCATTACACGGATTCGGAGCGACTCGAATCTCAGATCTGACCCGCTCCATTGAGAGCCCTATTGGCACTGATCGGTGTTGTGGACCCCAAAATGATGTGTGTTTTATCCATGTCGTCCATCCATTTTGTCAGCTCATTATCGGGGATCATCCAAAAAATGTGGCAGATCCAAATCTCAGGTAGGCCACATCACAAAAAAAAGAAAGAAAAAAAAAAAAAAAAAAAGGCAATTGAATGCTTACCATTAACATTTCTTAGGGGCCACAAAAGTTTTGGATAAGGTGTATTTGTGTTTTCCCTTGGTTCAGGGTCTGCGTAACCTAGTCAACAGGTTGGATGGCAAATAAACATTACAGTGGCCCTTAGGAAATTTTTAATGGTGAGCATTCAATTACCATTATTTCCTATGGCATGGTTCACATGAGATTTAGATCTTTGGGCTGATGCCTTATAATGAACTGAAAAATGGATGGACTGCATAGATAAAACACAGAGATCATGATTGGTCCATAAAGCTTTTCCAAAACCAACAGTATTACGGGCCCACCATCACATATGTGTTTTATCCACTTCACCGATCCATCTTACAAGCATGAGCCCGAAAATGAGGCAAATCTAAATATCAGGTGGCTACACTACAGAAAACACAATGGTGATTGAATGCTCACTATTGAAAACTTTCTAAGGCCCACTATAATGTTTATTTGCCATCCAACTTACTGATTAGGTCACCCAGGCTTGGGTGAAGGAAAAACAAACATATGATCCAAAAGTTTTGTGGCCCAAGAGAAGTTTTTTATGGTGGCCACTCAATCACTACTATTTCCTGTGGTGTGGTCCACCTAAGATTTGGATCTACCTCATTTTTTGGGTTCATGTCGTGAGACGCCGCCCTCACCCAAGACGGTGCGGCCCCTGCTGAGGAGTTGCTGTGGGGCACACCTTGACATATGTTTGATGTATCCACGCTGTCCATCTATCTTTCCATATCATTCTAGGGCATTATACAAAATAAAAAAATGAAGAAAATCCAATTATCAGGTGGACCATACCATAAGTGACAGTGGTGATTGACCGTTCTACCATTAAAAACATCTTAGAACACATCTTAATGTTTCTGTAGTGTTTATTTACAATCCAATCTGTCAATAAGGTAACATAAGCATGGATGAAGGGAATAAACGGATATCATCTTGATCCAAAGCTTTTGTGGCCTCATTAATGGTCAATCACCCCTGTTTATTGTGGTATGACCCACCTAATAGTTGAATACGTTTTATTTTTTTGTATAATGCCATAAAATGACATGAAAAATAGGATGGACAGCGTGGATACATACTACATACGTCAAGGTGGGCCCCACGGTAATCCCATGGTAGGGGCCGCACCTTCTTGGGTGAGCCCGGGGTCTCACCTAATCCGCTCTCGGTTTTTGTACCTGAACTTCAACCTGATGAGTTGCGTCCGATTAGCAGGTTTGATGAAAGATGTTGGTCCCACTCACAAACCATTGGTTGGCATCCCATCCCCATTGTTTTTTGTTTTGTGGCCCACCTGGTTTGTGGATCTCTGTGATTTTTCCCCATTTCCTAAAGTCAAGAATAGGATTTGATGGACAGAGTGGATTTTATATTTACAACATAGTGGGCCCCACAAGCTTGGGTGTGTTTTACACACTGCGTAAATCTTGCCAGTGTCTGTCGCGCATCACTAGGCCGAAACACTAAATAGTCCGACAATCTGAACCGTTCATCTCACGGAATCTATTCCATAAGAGCCACCTGAACAAGCTGACCTTGAATCGATGGCTGCGACCATCACAGCATGCAGATGAATTTAAAAGAACGAAAAGAAAATTTTCAATGGCCCGCTCTCAACTCTAAAAATCAAAGGTCAAGATCACCAGTGAAGCCTTATTATAGGATAATAGGCTAGCTTATGAATAGAATTCACGAGAGTATGGACGCAAAACGAACTCATTTTCTTGCAGTAATTACCATCAATTATAAATAATGAAATGATAGTCAACATATATCCTAATAAAATTAAATAAAATAACTATTATTTCAATTGTTTTCTCTTCCCAATAAAATCACGTGACGGGAAAACCGTTTTTTAAGGCCTTTCATGCATGGACGTGCTAACGTACGCTTAACCGAACTCGTTAACTTGCGCCCAGAGAGAGACAGAAGATGCTTGTGAGTGTAAGTATCCCAAATGCTTGGGCCTCTACCACCTTCCTTAACTGCCCCTTCATACTGTAAAAATTACCAAAGTTGCCCATGTAAGCATAGCTGTCCGTATTACCTACTAGAAACTTCTAGAAGAAGAAGAAGAAGAAGAAGAAGAAGAAGAAGAGAGGTGTGTGACGAACCTGATAAGAGGCGCGCAGATGCAGTACCGAAAATGAAACCAGGAGGAAAGCTGCTCCTGTTCAGCGGAGCTGGGTTGTCACGTGACAGAGACCCTCCGGCATGTGACAGAGAAACTATCAGAAAAAAGAGGCCGAATAGGAGAGACCTTCCAATCGCCATAGCTCTTATCTGCTTCTCTCTCTACTTCCCTATGAATTGAGAAGACGGAGGAGTTGGCCTTTCTAAGGAGAGAGATTTCCGAAACTGCCCTTGATCTTGCTGAATGATTACGAAAAATGAAACGTGTACGACTGTCGATCCGAGGGTGTATGCACTCCTCATGTTGGGGTTTTCGGTTTGTATCAATGGGCGCAGTTGTTGGCTGATCTAGACCGTTGGTTTTGTTGGGCCCCACCACAGATAGGCCTAAATAAAAAGAAATACATCAACGCTTCATTTCAGCAGGTTGTGACTGAGCAATGGTCTCAACCACTGATCGGTGGGACCCATTTACGGACTCGGAGTGCATGGTGACCCCACCACGAGGTAGTGTCGGGACGTGGCGTATTTGATTGGATTGTGAGAAACGGCTCACATTGTAAGAAATAGGTGTTACCCCTACCGTATGGCACACATTGATCATATTTTGTATATCCACGCCGTCCATCCTTTCCTACAGTCCATTTTAGAATGAGGTTCCAAAAATTATGCAGATCTAAATCTCAAGTGGACGACCATACCATTAGATACAGTGTGATTAAGTGCTCCACCATTAAAAATTCCAAAGAGCCCATCGTATAGTTTTGGTAATGTTTATTTTCAATCCAATCTCTTGATAATATCAATAAAGTCTTGATGAAGGGAAAATATAAATATCAGATTGATCCAAAAGTTTTGAAGACCACATAACATTTTTAATGGTGTTTCATCACTGTTTCTAGTGGTATGATCCACTTGAGATTTGGATCTTCTTTAGGGTTTTGGATCACATTCTAAAATGATATGATAAAACAGATAGACTAAGTCAATGTATAAAAAATACATCAAGAAGGGCTACACACAGTTAGGGTAACACCCACTAAGCTGTTCCCAGGGTAACACCTAAAATGATATGAAAAAAACAGATGGACGGCATCATCGATGTATACAAAATACATCATGAAGGGCCCCACACGGTTAGGGTGACACCCACTAAGCTGTTCCCAAGGTAACACCTAATTCGCGCCCCCACATAATGGCGAGAGCGGAAGCGTAAGCGGATTGCCTCCTACACCCGCCTGGACCAAAATCCGCCCAGGCAGGGTCTTTGGAGCCCACGTGTGATGTATGAATTTTATCTACGCCGTCCATCCATTTTTACGGATCATTTTAGGATATATGAACCCAAAAATGAGGCAGATCCAAGGATCAAGTGGACCCCACAGTTGGGATTGAACTCGCACCATTAAAAACTTCTTGTAAGCGGCCAAAGTTATGGATCAATATGATACTTGTGTTTTCTCTTAATCCAGGTCCATATGGCCTTATGAACAGGTTGAGTGGAAAATAAACATCATGGTGGCCTATAGGAATGTCTCATCGGTGAGTTTCATTATTGCCGCTGCTACATGTGGTACGGTCCACTAGGTAATGCCGCTGCTACATGTGGTACGGTCCACTAGGTAATGCCGCTGCTACATGTGGTACGGTCCACTAGAGCATTGGACCTGCTTAATTTTTTTGACATACCCTAAAATGATCTGAAAAAATGGATTGACGGCGTGGATAAAACCCATACATCACCCCACAAATTTCCCGTCTGGATGCATCAAGGCATGACATGATGTGGACACAACTCGACTCAACTCGTTCAGATTGACTCAAATCGACTCAATAAAACTCTATTCAAATACATAGGGTCTGTTCGAAAAAAAATTCAAGCCGGTTTCAATCACAGCCCTGTTCAACTCGACTCGAATATTGACCGACTCAACTTGACTCGACTCATTCAACTTGGTTATATATATATATATATATATATATATATATATATATATATATATATATATATATATATATATATATATAGAGAGAGAGAGAGAGAGAGAGAGAGAGAGGTTTCAATAGTGAACATCATTCTCTTCATTGTTTCTTGTGGTGTGGTCCACTTGAGCTTTGCATATGACTCATTTTTTGTTTAATGTCTCAAAATGAGCTGTACAAATGAATGGACGGAGTGGATAAAATAAATACATCATGGTGTGACTCATAGAGCTTTGAATAGTCAAGGGTTCGCTTCACTCTTCACTCTTCACTCTTCCCTCTTCAGGTGAGCAAAAGTATGACCATTAACTATTTATGTTATAGTTTTTTATTTAGGAAGTTAAAAACTTTAAACCTTGTGATTTGTCATTTGTGATAGGTAATTTGTGAATAAATCAGTATTTTCACTGTTCAGTAATAGAAAAAATATTTTCAAATGAAAAAAGCTAAATTGTTCTAACTTGTTCAAACTCGTAAAAATTGTCCGAAATCGGTATGTACGAACATGTTTGAACATGTCTAGGCCAAACCAAACCAAGTTTGAAAAGAGCTACCCTGTTCGAATGTTTGTTAGATAAGTTACCTTTTACTTATTAAGCAGATAAGTGTGTTTGGTAAACAACATACTTATCAGCCAATAAGTAAATAAGTATGTTTGGTAATAACACATTGATAAGTAACTTTTTTGGAAAGAAAATTTCAAATCTACATGTAATAAGCAACATATTGACATGAAAAGAAAAAGTTAGGCGTTGAGGCAATTTTCCTACTGAAATGAGCTTTTCTAATCCCACGTGTGTGCAATAAAGCTCATGTCTAGCATGGCATGTTTGATCCGAGATACATTCCATCCATAAGAACGGGACCACTATATGGATGCCCTGGCACAAGAATCAGGTTGATCCACTGGTCAGGTGGACCACAGTCTGCAAAACAAATGTACGGCTTTGAAAGACTTGGATGAAGTTTTCTAACCCATTCACTTATTTCCAATAGTCGGTCCACATGGTGAGTGGACTAGAACCATTTTTAGAAAATATGCATGTAGAAGATCAGATCAACTTGATTAGTGGATTGGATCTTGCACCACTTAATGTAGGGCCCATCTTTGATATGGGCCATCCACTGTTTGAGCCCCACCTTTGATGGGACAGTACATCATGTGGGGCCTCCTTTGATATGGATGGTATGAGAGAGCAGTAATTAAGTGAACCAAGAAAACTTTGATATGTAGCATGACCTGAGAGAGATAAGTAGAAAAGCCAAATTGGAGGTGACTAACCGTATGGGTGTGTACTTATTCAAGGAAAAAAAGCACCAAAGGAGCAAAAGATAGACATGAAAGAGATAAGCAGAAAAGTCAAAGCCAAAAAGCTAAAAGTAAATACTTATTAAGATGAGTAATTTTTAAGAGATAAGTTACTTTCCAATTATACTTACCAAACGAACTCAAGTACCAAAAGTAACTTAAACGTCTTAAGTTCAGTCGAAAAGTAACTTATTTGGTAGTATCCAAACAGGCCCTTAGTGTGATATGGGTACTAAAGACCTGACCCATTGATGGTAATAGTGCCACTCAGGTCAACTCAAACCTGGCTAAATCAGGCTGAATTGAGAATTGAGTCAGGTTTAGTTAGGGTTGGAAAACTCCAACATAATTTGATACCGATCGAGCTGAGTTCAAGGGAGTGAGTTTGTATAAGGGAAGGTTGGATTGAGAATAATCACATGTAGGGATGTCAACGAGCCGGATTAATGATGATCCGTATCCCACCCGATTAAGGATATATCTAACTCGAATCTGACCTGGATCACAAGTATATAATCTGAACCCGACCCATTTAAATTTTTTGAAATCCATTTCCGATCCGATTATGATCCGACCTGATATCCGAGAGAGAGAGAGAAGAGAGAGAGAGAGAGAGAGAGAGAGATGCTCGTGCGTGGAGAGTAGAGACGAAGGAGACGATTGTTTTTTTTTTTTAATCGGGTCGGGTCGTTAACGAGCCGGATCAAGGTTGATCCAAATCCAACCTGAATATTAAATGAATCATCTTTGGGTATCCGTATCCGACCCGATGATCTAATTATTGATCCGAATCCGATTAAATCGGAGCAAATCTGGATCAGACTACAGATAATGATCTGTGCCGTTGACAACCCTAATCACATGTATTTGTTGGGTTAAGTTGGTTGGGTTAGGTTAGTTTAGGATTGAGTAAAGAGGTCTTCAAGTTGGTTTGGGTTGGAACTTGGGTGATGTTGGGTTATAGGTCATGTTACAATTGTAACCTTAGATTCCTCATGAATCATTGGGCTGAAGGCAAGAGCTTGGGCCATTAAACTTGGCTCAAAGGTTAAGCTTGGGCATGAAATCTATATTTGGTGTTTGAGGTGGGGTGTGGTCCAAGCTCAATGGTGTATAGCTGGGCCTAATTCAACCTATTGGTTACTGTATAATATACGGTATGTAAGTATTACTAATGTAGATAATAGAGCCCTACACTAGTGTATATAAATGGTAACATAAAGAACTTTAATGTAGAGTTAAACTATTTAATTTATGGGACCTAATTTAGATGATGAACTGTTGGTTGATGCAATCATTCAAGTCCATGCAATATGGTGGAGAATTGGTGGGGCATGTGCTTGGCCGATTAATCATCTTATTAATTAACATAGGTGTGTTGTAAATAAAAAATAAAATTAAAAATGAAAAAAAAAACAAAACAAAAAAAAACTATGTACTACAACAGAAAAAAAAAAGTACAATTATTCATAAATGTACTTGATAATTGTATGTATTTAACTTATCTTTAACTTAGGGAGTGGCCTTGGCCCAACCTTAATCATTCATGTCCTGTTTCGGCCCTAGACCTGCCCAGGTTTCTAGGGAGGGCGAAGTCCAAGCCATCGCTAGCTTGTCGTGGCTTGGGCTTAGGGCTCCATGATTAGGACAGGGCCATTGCCACCGCTAATTCAGGATAACTAAAGTAGGATTCTGATTCAACCACGTTATCTTTTCTGATCACAATCACTTGGCTCAAGAAATTCAAAGAAAAAAAAAAGAATAAGAAAAAGAAAAAAAAAATCCCGACTTTGAAAAATATATGGAGATCTTGTGCTGGAGTCATGTCGTTGCGTGCCTCCAGATTATATAACGTACACGTGGAACATGCATCCACTGATCTGAACGACTATCCTGTGGGACCCCTTTTTCCTTAGGCCACTATCGAAAATTACTTTTCACTGGACCATCTTAACCATCTAATAAAATGAATCTTATGTCAATCAAGAATATCTGTCGTTGATTATTGTCTTCTAAGTGTACTTTATGCATGGAACTGATTAAAATGCTAGGGAAATCCAAACAATTTGATATTTTATTCAAAGCCCATTCTATTTTTGGAAATACCAAATGAGTGGTTCAGATCTCATAAATGTATGCCACGTGTACACGAAAAAACCCGGCACGACATGCCATCACCAAAGGGGTATCTTGGTCACTCTGCAGTTCAGGGTCATTTTCACAACAATTGCATTCTACAATGTCGTGTACGCCATCAATGGAAGACTTCTTTATATAATGTGTATAGTGACATCTGACGTATGCATAATGCGTGGAGCACCAACTACTGTACAAAACACGCCGCCCATCGCATTTTTATTTGTTGTTCTTTTCTTTTGTTTTTTTGGGGGGTTATGTTGAATATTTATGGCTTATGTAACATCCGTCAATCTATTGACTCTTGACTAACAAGATCAGGTGGTGGGCCCCACCGCCAGGTTCCGGGCGACGAGTTTGTGACGTTGGCAATTACAATGGTGCATTGACAGCGGCTATGCATTGCAAGTGGACCACGTGGGCGCATAGGATGTGAACTGTTAGCAAGTTTTTCTAAGCAGTCGATTCTATTCAATTGTGTGCACGGCATTAGATGAATGAACCAACCTGCCTTGTCGGCATCTTTAATTTGTGGGCCCATAGTGTACGGTTGAGATGTTTCACTCACACAATTGCGAGGTTGGTACGTGTGTTGCATGTAGGGATGGCAATCGGCAGGATTTGGACTGGGGCAGGCCCAGGCCCAGGCCTACACTATAGGGCCCTAGGTCCTGGCGTGGGCTAGCACAACAGGCCGGCCCGAGCCCGAGCCCCAAAAATATTGGTTGGGTCTTGGCCTGACTCGAAAATTGATAAAATCCTTAATTCTAAAAGGTCAATATTCCTAATCCCTCCATCAATGAGGTGGGCCATGGATTCATAAAGAACTAACATTAAGAAAAATGAAAATCAATGGTTTAGCCTTTGATGCAGGCCATTGGTTGGACTCTTTTCCAAACTTGTGGATCTCAGAAGTCTTATCCATTGGCTTGGAACACCTGAACGGTGTGATTTTCCGGGAAAGCCTCTTCCAAGGTATGGCCTAACAGATGAAGGGTCCCCCAGTTTCATACAAACTCGATAACACTGTAGTACTACAGAAGATGCATGACCACAATATCCAATCGACAACAAGAAACAAATGCAACAATTCGACAGCTGCAGAACACGAAACAGAAATTAAATTTACAACCGATCTTTACAGATGTTAAATAATATAAAGATATCGACCAGGAATCCAAATCGGTCCCACTCAAAAGACGAACATCTAGCAGACTCAGATCAGATGCTGCTGCTGCTGCTGCTGCTGCTATGTGAACTATGAAAAGGTAGTCCAAGTCATGGTAGTCAAGATTCGAAGTGACTGCAAGGAGTCCTGAAAGGCGTGCCGGTTGAGTCCACCTCAGCCCTTTCCGCCGAACTCCGTCCGGTGTGGCTCGTCCGTTGAATCAGAGAGGCCAGCAATTCCGCAATCTCAGAGACGGGGGGCCTCAGCTCTGGTTCTACCTGTTAAGAATAATCCCCCCACATGCATTAAAACATGGAATAACACGGATCGACGTCCAATTATTTCAAGACTTCAGCAGCCATGCCAAACTGGTCATTTGGAGGAGTGCTAGAAATGGAATCCTTGGGCCCAGGGAAAAGTCTCGCGTTTGGCAACCAGGAAAATATGTAAGAAATGGATTCCAGCAAAAGGCCTTTTTTTTTTTTTTCAATTCCTGGCCCCAGGTAGCTTGCAAATTCCGGGGGAGTGAATTCCCTCCCGGTTGTCATAATTTTGAATTCGCTATAGAGCCTCACGTGGGCAGTAAAGCTCGTGTACACGCCACACATGTGACAGCATGGCATGATAGGCCTGAAATCTGATCCATCCATCAGAAAAGCACCACTTCATTGATGCACTAGCCCCATAATCAGGTTGATCTGCTCGTCAGGTGGGCCACAGGTTGCAACGGCTCTGAACAACTTGGCTGAAGTTATCTACCCATCCACCTGTTCCCAACATTGAGATCCACATGCTAAGCGGACCATATTTATTTCTGGGAAAACATGTAGAAGATCGGACCAATCTCTGATGGATGGATTGGATCTTGCATCTATGCAAAATGCTGGCACATGTGTGGCGTGTACATGAGCTTTGTTGCACGCTCACTGGGAATGAATTCCAAGTACCCAAGACCCAGATTCGAAATTGGACAGAATTACATTCCTAGTTAGGGCTGCACATCGATTCGATCAATTCAATTTTAGATGAAATTGAAATTGAATTGATCTTAAAATTTTGAAATTGAAATTGAAATTGAATTGATCTTAATTTTGAAATTTTGAATTGAAATTGAATTGACCAAATTTTTTTGGAATTGAATTGAGATTGAATTGATAAATTTTTCGATTCAATTCAATTCGATTTTTCACACATTGCAAATTGAAAACTTATAGGTTTTATAGGTTTGGATTTTATAGTACCTCAAATAGTAATATTAGTAGAAATACTTCCGAAAACATATGCATAATAACTAGTCCATATATGAAAATTAGAAAGATCATATTTGTTATAGTCAAAAGTAGTGGAGATCATCTGATGGAGATAGACCCCGCGAGCACGTCTATCTGACTATTAAGAACGTCTGTTCGCGACTCGTATATTATAATGATGCTCCGACTCCGCGAGCACGTCTATCTGACTATCGAGAACGTCTGCTTCGCGACTCGTATATTCTAATGATGCTCCGACTCCTCGAGCACGTCTATCTGACTATCGAGAACGTATGTTCGCGACTCGCATATTAGGAAAAACGACGCTCGATTACCAAAGCTTCGAGAAGTTGTGATCGATAGTCAAATACTGGAAGGCGAGAGGAGTTGTATTTTTCCTGTGAGCGGACCTTCTCATAAGTCGTTGAAAGGTGTCCGTATCTGTATGAGCGAGCACTTGGACTCGCGACCATCTTCCAACATACGAACAGCTTTTTCTGTAGTGACATCTCTTAGCCCTCAGTACCAGCAGTCCGTATAGGCCGAGATTGGGCTTATCTTCTTCAGTGGTTCCGAGTCTCAAGGGATCGCTATCAAGGAACGAAACTATCGGACGCGTCATTGAATTAGATTTCCCTTTCTATCTGAGGATAAGAATCTTATCCCATGAAATCAGCAGGATCTCGATATCTTACGTAACAGATTGGATAATTTCAGATCTATATAAGGAGAAGACTCCATTAAGATACAGGTACATAATATTCAATCTCTAGCCTCGTTTTGCCTGGTTATTCTTTTTCTTCTTGCTTTGCCTGACTTAAGCATCGGAGGGCTAACGGCTGGACACCAGCCACCCTTAGTTGCTTTCTGTCTTCTTACAGACCCGGCGGAGGAAGTCTCTGTTGGAGAAAAGGTGAACGACCGGAGGATCCTGTTACAGAATTTGACGTTAACAGTATTGATCCAAAGCTTTTGAGGCTCGAAAAATGTTTTTAATGGTTATTCATCACTCTTTCTCTTGGTATGGTCCACTTGAGATTTGATTTTCTTATAATTTTGGATCATGTCCTAAATGAGATGTAAAATTATATGGACGCAATGAATATACAAAAATAACATCAAGGTAAGCCCCACATGGTAGGAGTAACACCCACTAAGTTGTTACTAATGTAACACTTAATTCACTATTGGGCGAACTTTAGAGATTGCGTACTAAGTTACACTTTTGTCGTAATAATTAAACTTAGGCCTATTTTGAATGCATTTGGTTTACCACACCAGTCCGTTCATTTTGCCTGCTCATTTTAGTCGTTGAGCCCAAAATTGAAGCATATTCGAAACTTGGGTGGACCATGCCATATGAAACAATGGGAATAATGATTTCCACCGTTAAAACCTTCCTAGGGCCCACAATAACGTTTATTTGTCATCCAACCTATTCATAAGATCAGGTAGACATGTATGAATGAAAAACACAAATATAAGCCTTGATTTAAAACTTTTGTGGCCTACAATGATTTGTCAATGGTAGAGGTTCAATTCACACTATTTCCTGTTGTGTGTGCCACTTGAGCTTTGTATACGCTTCAATTTTGGGCTTGAGCCATAAAATTATCTTTTAAAGTGGATGTACGAAGAGGATAAAATGAATAAATCATCGTGGGCCCTACAAAGTTTACTCAGTACGCCCTTGGACTCTTGGATGGGCACGGATATGCAGAAGGGTGGTTTCAAAGCTTTGTGAGCCCCACCATGGTATATGTGCTTTATCTAGGCCCTCCATCCATTTTTCCATCTGATTCTAAGACATTATCCCAAAAATGAAACATATCCAAATCTCAAGTGGACCACACCACAAGAAAATAGTGGGGGATCGACGCTTATTGTTGAAAACTTTTTGGGGCCTTAGAAGTTTGGTATCAAGCTAATATTTGTTTTTCCCTTTCCTCTAGGTCTATGTGACCTTATCAACATGTTGGATGGCAAATAAACATTACAATGGCCCCTAAGAAGAATTTAATTGTAGCCGTTCAATCCCCATTGTTTTGTTGTGGTGTGATAATCTGAGATATATATCTTTCTAATTTTTGAAAAAAATTCTTAAATTCAGATGTAAAAATATATGGACGGCATAGATAAAACACACTATGATGTATCTATTTCATCCATACCGCAAATAAACATTACAATGGCCCCTAAGAAGAATTTAATTGTAGACGTTCAATCCCCATTGTTTTGTTGTGGTGTGATAATCTATGATATATATCTTTCTAATTTTTGAAAAAATTTCTTAAATTCAGATGTAAAAATATATGGACGGCGTAGATAAAACACACTATGATGTATCTATCTCATCCATATCTTATAATATATATATATATATATATATATATATATATATATATATATATATATATATATATATATATATATATATATATATATATATATATATATATATATATTCAATTCAATTTGATCAATCGATTCAATTCGATACAGATCAATTCGATTTTCGATTCGATTCGATCGATCGGAACAAAAAATTGAAATTGAATTGAAATTGAATTTTTTTTAAAAAAAAAAAATTGAATTGAATTGATCTTGGGGAACGATTCGATTCGATTCGATTTATTCGATTCGATTCAATCGATAAATTGATCATAAATTGAATTGTGTGCAGCCCTATTCCTAGTTGCCAGCCATGACCCACAGAATGAGTTTCTCAAAGAATTTGTATCATGGAAACAAATTCTTTTGTAACTTCTAAATTCCAAGTTGCCAAACAATCGCCGAGGACTCAGAATCGGCAGACGAGTTTCTGAGTTGGGATTCAGGACTTCTAACATCAAGCTAAAGAGGACTAATGCAAATGGGTAAAATTAAAGTGACTACTCTACAGAGCCTCCTAATGTTATTCATGTGATTGCTCTCACACACAAGCATAATGCAAATTTTGGATTATTTCTAATCAAAAAATCTGCTCGTTTTGAAAAGAACAGTTCATAATTAGCACAAACCGTTTCTTTCTTTTCTTTTTTATTTTTCTTTTTTCTTTTCATTTGCTAGGCGGGAGATAATTCAATCATACCTGAGTACACAGTGTAATGGCTTCAGTGTACCGGGACAGTGCCAAGGCTGAGTAGTTGACTCTAATGGCTGGATCAACCATCTCTTGCAAAGAACCGAAATTGCGCAGCCGTGTTGAAGCCCATTTCATTAGAGACTGCTTCTCTCTTGCCCTTGACCTATTGTAGAAAAGGGAACAAAAGGGAAAAAAAATAAATAAATAAAACACCGTCGGCCAACAGAACTTCATTTACTAGATTCCATATGAGTATCTGTGAAATGCATATACCATACAAGGGTGAGATGGCAGACCTGTCAAAAGGTCTCAGCCCAGTTAAGAGCTCCAGCAGCAAAACTCCAAAACCATAGACATCACTCTTCGTCTTGTCAATTCCGGGCTTGCCATATTCAGGAGCTTTGTAACCCACGCCACCAGTAGGCAGTTCAGAATCCTGTTGTCAGGACAAGAAAACAATCAAGTTCAACTAAAGATAATGTAGTAGAGCTTTTCTCGGCCCACACGAACGTGTGTTCACATGCTAATTGTTTGGGTTGTGCTAGTGGTGCATCAGGTGGGGCAACGTCTAACATGACCCAGCCCAAAGATGAGGCATGCCCACTCATGGGATGGGTGCATTGAATCTCGACAAGGGCAATCTTTTTCAAAGCTTCCATTGCTTTCATGTTGGCCCATCTGATCAGTGGACCAGCCTGATATTTAGGCCAGGTCATCCACAATGGTGGGTCAGGCCGGCATGTGTGTATAGGCTTATAGCAAAGCTCATATATGGTCTGTTTTTGCGTGCACAGGTTAAACAACCAGTGAAGATTTCGTGATGTTCATTTCAAGTCCCAGCTTAAAAGAAACAATTTGAATTTTGAAGACTCGCCCCCTCAAACAAATTGTAAGCAAATTGAAATTTTGCAACATCCACTTCACTGTACTAATAATCGCAATTCAGTTTGTTAGTGCATCCAAACACACGCATGGTATAACAACAGCATCTGCATTTATATGTTTGTGATTGCAAGAAGGATGTGGGATCCCTTGCTGTGGAACTAGAGAAACCCAAACAAGTACCTTAACCTTGATGCAGGTGAGGGGCCTCAGAACAGCTAATCCACAGTCACAGGTACGAGGCACAAGCTCATCATTGAGCAAGATATTGGCAGCCTTTATGTTGCCATGTGCAATAGGAGGGGAGAACGTTGAGTGCAAATACCTGAAGAAAGCACAGAAAGAGAAAATGGTTCAGTTACAGGGATAGATACAAGGTCAAAAGGCACAAGACATTTTTATGCAACCATATACATACTCCAAAGACCGGGCTACATCAAGGGCGATCCACACACGAGCATTCCAGGACAGATATCTACCATCATCTCGAGCAAAATGCAGGATGTCTTCGAGTGATACATTCCCGGCATATTCGTACACCAGAAGGTACTGCTGGTGCTCCATACAATAGCCTAAAAGGCTCGAGATGTTTGGATGCCTCAAAAGAGACATGTTCCTGACTAGGTCCAGGAATTCAACTTCTTCATGGAGAGACAGCGGCATCATATTGATTTTCTTCACAGCAAAAATCTGGGAAGCCAAAACCCACATGTATCTTGGGCAGAAATCCAAGTTTCGAAGTCATTTGAATTTTCTGGAGATGAAGTTAGATGAAACGTTATACCTCACCATCAGGGAACACGCCTTTGTAGACGGAACCAAGAGAGCCCTCTCCAAGAAGGTTGTCTTCTGCGAAGCTGTTTGTAGCAGCTTGCAGGTCTGAAACAGTATAAAGCTTAGCAGTCATTGGTGCTCTGCTTCTCCTCGAAAGGCTGCTCATTCTAGAGTGTCTATCCGTTCTGTAATTACGAACAGAGGGTATATGACTTAGACTGTACGTAGAAGAAGAACTGACAGACCATTCTTCCGGGCTATCTCTTGGTGCTGCAAAATAAAAGCAAATCACAGAAGGGGAAGAATGGGAAATGTTCAATACTTGTTGATGGAACCATTCATATTCTATATACTTATGCTTCATAAATTGTTTAAAAAAATTTAGACATTTTTCCAGACAGCCATGTACTGAAACATGATGAATTAGATGTACATTTGATCTTCTGCAATGATAGCAACACCATTCGCATTGTGATTTCTTTCATGAGCGAGTGTTGGATGAAGGAAAACAAAGCCTAAAGAGTGAATCCTATTCAAAGAGAAATTAGTTTCTTATTCAGAAGATAAGAGTTCTGAGGGGGAAAATGATACCTCTGATTGGTGTATTGATCGGAAGACAATGTGAAGTGCGGTGGATAATCTCCAATCTCTTAAGCTTACGTTTATGTGAGATATGGATGTGGATTGAAACAAGGGCCACCACACAGGTTACTACTAGTACTGCTGCACCGACTATAGAAGTTATTCTTCCAGGTCCCAGCCACTTGTTATGGATATCCACTTCGAGAGAGGTGTGGTTCTTAAGAGCACTTGACTTGGTTGTTGAGGCATTACTTTCATTCAAACCAACTGATTTATTCCGGTGAGCATTGTAAGGGGAAGAAGAACGCACAATTCCATTCACAAACACATTTCCCTCAATACTGTTAAGGAATAGAGAGATTAGTAGGCTGTGAAATTCATTGATAACATTCTGTGTGTATAAAATAATATACAGGCAATAGATACCTGAGATTTGGAATGTTTTCAAAATGCTTTGGGACAACACCACTGAAGTGGTTGTTTTGGATGTTACTGACAAATCAGAGTAGTTGAATCAGAACTAGAATAAGATTACAAAAAATAAAACACGTTTAAAGACTTGCTAGGAACACACTTGAGTTTGAGACATACAGTTCAGACAGTGGGAGCTTAGCCAGGAAGATAACCTATCCGGTGAATTGGTTGTTCTGTAAATGACTGTCGGAGCAATTATAGAAATATTAACAAAGGAGACAAATGTGGAACAATTACATTATGATTAGAAGAAGTATAGGCCCATTATCATGCTTACAGAATGTTAAGATTCATCAAATTACTGAATGAGACAGGCAAATCTCCACTGAAACTGTTGTAAGATAGATCCCTGAAAAGACATTTAATCAATGAAATTTGGGTCAAATTCAATGGATAAATTCTGATTCAAAGAAAAACGAGTGCTAGAAAATGAGAACCAAACAAATTACACATAGATGAATAAGTTCTCATCTACTTACAATTGTTTTAGATTCAGCAGATCTGTAAATATGTTTCCAATGGGCCCAGATAGGGAATTGTGGCTAAGATTCCTGCATTCAGATGTAATTCATGATTCATGAAAATCTGTCCTGTATTCATAAACCAAAACCTTTAAGTTCCCATTCAACAAGAAACTTACAGAGAGCAGAGATATTTCATAGAAGCAAAGGAGGATGGGATGTTCTGGCTGATTTGATTGAATGCCAAATTTCTGCATTGCAAAAGAAAAGATAAAAAAGTAAAATCCAGAAACAATAACATGACTGAAGGGAAAAAAAAATCAGTAAAAACAAGGTTCTTGCATGTGGGTGGCATTGGGGGGTAAATTGAAAGGAATTTCACCATGAATGCTATTGAATCCAGCATCACTGTACAAGGAAAGCAGTTCAAAATGAGTAGGTAGGTAGGTAGGTATATGGAGAGAGAGAGAGAGAGAGAGAGAGAGAGAGAGAGAGAGAGAGAGAGAGAGAGAGAGTTCCTGAATAATTCACAGCTTTCATGATTCACAAATCATTTGTGAACAACGTACAAATTTTTCACAAATTATTCATTAGTCTTAAGAAACCAAAAGAAAAATCTCCACTCTTGAAGTTCTCCCCAGAATTTTCTCAAGTTAATATGTATCAAAGCAATGAAGTTAATTCCATGCATTTTCTATCAGAATCATACTTACAAATATTTCAGTGAGAGGAGGCTGGATAGCTGGAGACCCAATGTTCCGTTGATCCCTAGCCCATCAATCTTACTGCAAGAAGAGAACACGACTTGAGATAGAATAAGCAGAAAAGACGAGAGTGTTCAGTACAAATGGCTCCTTGGATTAAAAAAGAAAGAAAGCAGTAGTTACAATACATGGATTGAACTGAAGTTTGAGAGCATGATATTCCCTTCCAATCTTCCCCACAGGGGTCACCACCCACAGATTTCCATCCAGTTAGTTGTGGTGGGAAGTTCAGAGTGCTGTAAAGATCTTGTAGTGCCGTGACTGCAAAAGAGACAGGAATCAGCTGATGTGTTCTTGATTGTTTGGAGATTCTCTCCCATGATATGGTTAATGAAGTAAAGAAGAAAGTCCACAAAAAGAATATACTTGCAGTCACACATGCCATCAGACTTGGCGTGTAAATTCAATGGGAAATAGGCCAAAGATTGAAGGGTTTGGGATCTTCCCGTCTGGGATAGTTTTTGGGCAATTTCTCCTCCGTGACAAAATCATGAGATCAATAATCTGGATTGACAAACTATGGGTGCCACATGTTTTGAATTCTTCAGGGCTTAGAACTAAATATCTTCCCTGAAAGTTGAGGTCCACCTGATCAACTATCTGTGCATCTTAATGGGTGTCACATGTACAGTGTCATACATTTTTAACAAATTAAATTCACATCCTGTAATTACTCATCTGTGCATCTTAATGGAGATTTCCGGTTTGTCTCCAGTAACAAGTCTTGGTTCATTTCCGTTCGCCACTGCTCATTTACATGGCTGGTGAATCCAGATTGTCCATCCAGTGGGTCCTATATTGATGGCACACAGTATGGAAGCCACACCTAGTGGATGATCCTAATCCTTTTGTTAATGCACTTTTTCCTTTTCAATATAGGCCATTGACTTAAATTTTCACTAATTAGAGATGACATGGAGAGTTAGATTCAAGTGGTTTTCTACCCTGGGTCATTGATGGAAAGGCCCCCATATGGATGTTTCTCCATTTTCCAAACATAAAGCCACATTGATCAGTGTAAAGAAATCAATACTGATCACAATGAGCTGACATTTTTCTATCCAAAGCCTACAGCTAAGTCATTCTGCCATATTAACAATCAGAAGCAGAAGCAGAGAGAGAGAGAGAGAGAGAGAGAGAGAGAGATACCATCGAGCAGATTTGTAGTTGCTGAGGTTGCAGAAAACAGTAATGCGTAGTAGAGAAATGCGAGGAGACATCGCATCAGAAGCAGCTTAGCCATCGCTGGGAAAAGCTGAGTGATAGAATGCTTGGAAAAGATCTCTATGATTGCCTAGAAAAGAAAAACAAAGAATTGATATAATAGTAATCCTAACTCGGCAGTTAATCGAAAAAGAAAAAAGAAAATCCAGATCAAGAAAAAAAAAAATAGAGAGATATGAAGAATCAAAGCAACCGTAAAGAAAGCTGAATTTACAAAGAAGAGAGACAAAATTGAAAACCTTTAATGGAGAAATTCACAGTCAATAGCACAAATCATCTAGTAAATCCATATGCGTTAAAAAAAAAAATCTGCCTTTGCTAGCTGCGTCTGGGACTTCCAAGAACAGTAACTCATACCATACTGGGAATTGTTGAATAAAGCAGAACTACTTATAAAAGAGTTGAAAAGGACAGAATGCAGAGATTACAGAGGTCCAATTCATGATGCTCAAGATAAACTGATTCTACACAGTCAAGAATCAAGTGACAGAAAACCTTTCAAGAACTGCAATTCGATCATTTGAAACTAGGAATCTCTCAAAGAATTCAAAGATCATTCACAAAAATCATCAAAAGAATATCGAATTCGATCAGACAACATCTAAAATCTTTGAAAAGATAAGTACATAAGCCAGAATTTCAAGCGGAAAAAAAAAAAAAAAAAAGAGGTAAGTTTATCTATAGGGGTCAGAACATCAAAAGAACAAGTAAAATTCAAGAAACTGCATTCAATCTAATAGAATTTGAGTTTGAAGTCATCTGAAGAAATGCAAGATTATCTATGGAAGATAAAAAATAAATAAATAAATAAACCAAAAAGAAAAGAAAAACAAAGAGTAAAGAGGTCCGATTCATTGATGCTCAGGATAAACTGATTCTTCACGGTCGAGAATCAAGTGACAGAAAACCTTTCAGGAACTGTGATTCGATCATTTGAAGCCGGGAATCTCTCAAAGAATTTAAAGATCATCCACAAGAATCACCAAAAAAAATATCAAATTCGATCAGATAACATTTAAAATCTTCAAAAAGAGAAGTTCACGAGCCAGAATTTCAGGTTGAAAAAAAAAAAAAAAAAAAAAAAACAGACGAGTTATCTATGGGGATCAGAACATCACAACAACAACTAAAATTCAAGAAATTGCATTCAATCTAATAATACTTGATTTCGAAATTATCTGAAGAAATCCAAGATGATTCATGGAAGATCATCAAAATAGACTCGAAATGTATTGTATAAACCTCGAAATCTTTGAAATCCGTCAACAAGCCAGAAATTCAGATGAAAGAATCGAAAAGAGGGGAGAATTAGAAAAGAAGACATTGTAGAGATCAGATCATCAGCTGAAATCAGAAAATTACATGCACGAACTGCAATTCCATGACTATCCATATAAAATCATCGTAGTAGATTGAAATTAATCGGAAGAGAGAGAGAGAGAGAGAGAGAGAGAGAGAGAGAGAGAGAGATCGATGATGGGAGAGAGAGAGAGAGAGAGAGAGAGAGAGAGAATCGATGATGGGAGATTTCTAATCATGAAGAAGATGAAAGAAGAAGAAAGAGGGATGGAAATCGACCTTTTGAGAAGCTTTTACAGATTCCAGAATTCGGAGAGAGAGAGAGAGAGAGAGAGAGAGAGAGAGAGAGAGAGAGAGAGTGTGTGTGGATTTCGTAGAAGCGAGAGAGAGAGTGGATTTATAGAGGCCTCAGGGCGGGAAACTATCCTGACAGCGTTCTTGGACGCGAGCTGTGTGTAACTCCTGTATCATGTAACCCAAAGATCTGTGGGGCCCACTACGACGTCCGTGTGAAATCCAATCCGTACATTAGTTTCACCAGATCATTTTAGTGTGTATTTCCAAAAATGAGGCAGATCTAAAACTAATATGCCATTGAAACTTTCCCGAGGCTCACCATGATCTTTACATCCCATCCAAACGGTTTCTCAGGTGATTCCAATAGGATAGATGGGAAACGCGAATATCATCCTGATCCAAAGCTTCCGCTGGCCCTAATAAGGTTTCAATGTTGTGCATTCAATACCTAATCTTTTTTTGTGGTGTAGTCCACTTGAGTTTTCTTTCTGCCTATTTTTTTTGGATTACCTATTAAAAAAGTCTGATGAAACGGATGAACGGAATGGATGTCATACGGAGATCATAGTGGATGCCACAGATCATTGGGTTACACGGCCTCTATGCTACTTGCATCCTAGGCAGGGGATCTGTGGGGCCCACAATTATGTATTTTGTTTATCCACTCCCTTCATCCATTTTTCTAGATCATTTTAGTTCGTGTTCCCAAAAAAAAAAGGGGGCAGATCCAAAGCTCAGGTGCACCAAACCACGGGAAGCACCGGTGATAATGACATCCACCGTTGAAACCTTCCTAGGGTCCGCTGTGATGCTTATTTTCCATCCAACTTAATGATGAGTGTTCAAACACCACTATGTGGTCCACTTGAGCCTATAATCTGCATAATATTTTAGATCACACCCTAAAAGGATATTTAAAAATGGATGAACGGATTGGATAAAACTCGTACATAACAATCGGCCCCAGATAGCCCTTGCCTGTACCTAGTCTGTCCAGGCGGGGGACAGGACACATCCGCTTCCTTGAATTTCCTATAACAACCGTCCAACAAGAAACTCTGTGGAGCCACCACCATAATATGTGTGACATCCACTCCGTCCATTATTTTGGCCAGCTTATGATTTGTAATAAGGCCGATCGAAAAATCAAGTGGGTCACAGCGCGTGGGATACTGGGAGAGGAACGCATAAAATTGAGACCTTCTTTGGCCCACCCTAGTTTGGGATCAGGCTGGTATTTGATTTTTTTTTTTTTTCCCTTAATCTTGGTGGGACTGGTCTTAGAAACGGGCTAATAGCACATAAACATCATAGTAGGCCCTAAGAAGGTTTGAGTGGTGGGCGTCCTCATCCCATTGTTCCCTCTGATGTGGTCCATTAGAGTTTAGGTTTGGCCTGATTTTAGTGCTGACATTAGCTGGCTCAAATGGACGGTGTGGATCTGTGTATGTCACACACACAAATCACGGTGGGCCAGGGAGCTTTCTGTTATAGGAGCTACCTACGAAATACATGGTCCATGTACGATGGGAACGGTTATTTTCCGTTGCAATAAATGATCTCTGAATCCCCTCTTGAAACTCCAAATACAAACGCCCATACGTGCCAACTTGGCACATGCATGAACGTACAAATGGCCGTTCAAGAGATGATAATTTCTTATGGCCGTTCAAGAGATGATAATTTCTTACCCAAAAATAATATTGAGCTAAGAGGGGAGAGAGTCGTGAGAGATAGAGAGCTTGGGTTTTCTCTGTATCTATTGCTTGTGGGCTGTCATCTTTATAATTTTCTGTTTAATTTATAGTAAATCGCTTTGTGCCATGGTTTTTTTACCCGTTTTGAAATTTTTCCACGTAAAGTTCAGAATCTCTTGTGGTGGATGCTTTTGTGTAATTGATTGCATCTTGTTACTCGTTTGATACGCATTGCTTCACGTGTTCGGCGTTCCGCTTCCGCTGCCGGCTTTCCCAACAACAATCAATGTGCATCTGCCTGATTGTTAGGATAACATAGTCTATTAAGAGAACCGTCTGATGAACGTCCGAGATCCCACAAAAATGGGTTAAATTGGCACTTGTGATGCACATGTTCTTGGCGCTTGAAATGGGGCATGGGAAGTAGTGGTCCTTTCCAAAGGGATGCTATATGGCATGGCATCCAACCCGTCCATCAGGTCAGGGTCGTCCCCATCATGAAAGTAAGACATCCCAAAAAATCAGCCTGATCCACCCATCATGTGACCCACCACTTGAATTTGGAAGTTTTGGGGTGATTGCCTTGCCCATCTTTTCCTATGGTGTGATTTTTCAACAGTGAACCATCTATTTATAGGACCCTCCTAAATCCGAGGTGGGCTTGATATTTGGCACATTGTACTTCTGCACCATGGCACAACATTTGGACGGTTTGGATCATGCATAGACATCATCAATCAGCACGTGGGGCGGCAAAGGGAGAAAGTACACCTAATAAGTTCTGATAGGCATTGACACCACATGTCGCATCTGTTGGAGAAAAACTCATTAAACACATTTTGGGGTGGCGCCCAAACACGCCTTAATAAAATGGAAGTCATGCAGCTGTAGTTTCTAGCAATCACATTCGAGGGTACTTTCGATTTCACTTTCCAATCGTGTTGATTTCAAGTACGAAAAGAAAGAATTGTAACTGTAATTTGAGGGCTTCCTCTGCATTCCAAATGCTAAGAGATGCAATTCAAAGTTCTGTAATCTCCTCTTGGCTGAACTGGAACTTCGCAATTCAATTCACTTGTGCATCCAAACGTGACCGAACACTGATTTTTTAGATGACATAAAGCAATAACTGAATGGAGGTTCTGTAACTTAAAAAAGTCAGATTTCAGCATTATGAGGGGAAAGTTGTTTCAACACATCTCAAAGAAGATTACAACCATAGAAAGCAAGCAAACACTCTAATCGAATGAGTTTCGGATTCATACCAGGACACCCACCAATGTGCAATTGGTAAATATTCAAGTTCTTGAGAAGCTAATATGATAGATAAGAAGAAAAGTCCACTGAACATGCGGTGAAGAACACAGTTCCTGAGCTCCACTACAGAGGAATTATGGGATCCTGCATGTCAGCATGCAGTTTGCTGGCACCCCCCTAATGGCGTCCATGTGGTGCCCATGGCCCAGCAATTAAGCGCATTGATCTGGTGGGCCTCTCTTGGATGAAGGATGCCCAAAAATCCCCCAGATTGAAGCCTTACTTCCGACCGATTGCCCATGAAACAACAGCTCCCATTCAACCAAGAGGCAGCAATTGACCTTTAGGATCTTCCAATCCAGGAATATTTTTGTCTTTCCCCATCCACAGTGGGGCCCATCAGATCAACAGGATGAATTGCTGAACCATGGAGCACATGCATGGAACTGCGGTATGTTAGCAAACTCTAGCATGCAGGATCCTAGAATTCCTCAAAGAGACCAGTGCATCTGATGGCTTGAAGAGCCATAAGCTCGGGAATGACCCAGGTCTATATGCTGCCGGCCCGCCTGCTGAGCTAACTCGGCCTCACCTGAGAACTGATTGTTAGCAGGCCCCGGAACTTGTCCCAGGCCCAACTCAGCGTGTGATTTCATGCGAACTGCTACCAGCTTCATGACTTCTGAAACTCCAAGCGTTGCTCATGAAATTGCTTGCGATGGCGCCGTGAGCCGGTTGATGAGCGTTTGGAGCCCTTTCATCGTTCATAAAGCTATTTGCTGTGGGACCCAGAGCTCGATTCCTGGGGGCCCATGGTTGGGATGACAGAAGAGCGAGAGCACAGCCGGAGTCCGAGACTCCCACAAATGATTCGGTTGCCGCAAATTCCGGGCCAGGAAAGGATGTCCCGCCAGCAGAACTATGCAGATACAAGTGGGGACCATGAGCGAGGACGTTGGCAGAAGGAACATCTACACTGCCTTGCCAAAGATGCGGAAGATGGCGTCCCGTAGCCGAGGTTTGATGGGTAAGTACCCGATCACCGGCCCTTATGGTGGGCCATACCTCTCTTCCTGGCAGCCTTGGGTATGTGTAGTCCATCAGAAAGCCTCCAACTCTGCTGTTGTCTTCTGCCAATGGAAGGGTTAAAAATCTGAAACAGAGGGGTTAAACAAAAGGAAGCCCTGATAATTGGGCTTGAGCAAGTAAGCCTTCATGGGACTCACTTTTCACATGTGACCCTGTGGCTGCTCATTGGGTGGGCCCTACAGTCTAGATTGAATATACAAGGGTGGACCGACTTATGAGCCAATCGTCCTGATTTTTTCAGGTGAGTGAATCTAAAGGGCAGTGGTGTCCTGCCTAATGAGCAGCTCAGGTCTCCCACACCACATGCATGCTGCATTGCCCTCTGTGAGCCATAAGCCCATGAAAGTGCACTCACAGGCATCCGTTTTGCAGTTCTCCAAAAGAAAAAAAAAAAAAAAATCAAGTAAAAACTTGAAAGCACATGAGATTCATGGGATTGAAGTAAATGTCCTCATGACAGTAAAATGCATGAGCAATGTTGTATTCTACTGATCGAGTCTGACCATGGAAAGATGATGACAACCGTCCATAGGGTGTGGACAAAGACCCTAGTGGTGGCTTCCTTCGACGCTCATTGTGGCCAGCCAGACGTCTACGACAACTGCGTTTTCCTTGGTCGAATTCAGGGAGTTGATGAAATCTGTGATAAGACTATCAAACAAGTTACTGATCTATTTTCAGCAGTGTTTAATTGACATTTCTTGACACTTTGTTGCGGATCTCTAAAGATGTTTAGATGACAGACAATCTATCGCAGAATACTGAATTTTCATGGGTAAAACAAATATATCTTGTAGCTTGGAAGAGTATGAATAAGGGCTGAACACTTTCAGCTTAACCTGAGAATCAATATGGGATTTAACCAGTAAAAGCCTTGTGATCTATGTAACAAGGACCCAACCATCTTTTGAAATTATGCCATCTCAACAGGTGTCCGTGTCCAGGTATCTGAAACTCCAGATAGGGCTCTTATAAAAACTATTTTTTTATGTTCAGTTATTTTATAATTTTAATTATTTTCACAGATGTACTTTTAGGAGCTATTTGGATTCAAGCAAAGTTGCGCCGGCACAAGCTGTTTAGGTCCAACTGTGTTGGCACTGATGTGTGTGTCAGCATATCTAATACTCCTAGACACAGCTCTCTTAAAAACTAATATTTTATGTCCTAATTATTTTATAATTTATATATTTCATGGATGAAGTTTTAAGGGCCATTTGGATTCAAGCAAAATTGTGTCGGCACGAGCTGTCTGGGTCTAGTTGTGTCGGCATAGGCTATCCAAGTCATGCTGTTGGGACTAGTAATTTTATTCCTTATTTGTCAAACATTCTGGAACAGGGAGAAAGATGGACTGTGAAACATGTGGGAGCTTAATAAAAATAGTGGATATGTAGCTATTGAATTTTACTAGAAAAATGCAACAAAATTTAATTGTTTTGAAAATCCAAATTTTAGAATCACCTAAGGATCCTTGTGTAGAATCATCCCATGTTTCTAGAAAATGCAAAAACATACAACTCTAATTCCATACCTCAAAGTAGAAATTTGTTGATTTTTGCCACTAAGATATTTTAATGGAAGAAGTCTCTCCTCGATCTACCTTAGGTGAAGGAGTACAGAGAACATCGTCAAGAACCTCCGGTAGGGGCCAAGGGCTGACCTAGTTGTCTATAGGGTGGACCAACCACTCTCTCACTCTTCAAACTCCACTCTTGGCTCTCTGAGTTGATGCCAAAAGGAGGCTTGGGCTTCCAAGCTCTCTCTGTTTGGTTTTCACTCTCCCTATATATATATATATATATAAAGAAAGAGAAAGAGAGTCTTGCTCTCCTGCGCACCTTCTTAGTTGGGTCGCACACGTGTCATGGGCACAAAATCTGAACCATCCATGTGATGCAACACCCCAAGAAACATCTAGGGACCAAGTTTCAGCCTGATCCAAAACTCTAGTGGGCCATCGCAAAGAGAGTTCCAAATCAAGGAGAGGAAACTAGTTTTCTGTTGCCATGGCCCACCAAAGTTTTGGATCAGGCTTAAACTTGTTGCTGGGGGGTTTCATGAGGAGCCGCATCACATGGACGGTTCAGATTTTGTGCCCAAGACACGTGTACAAAGGTGTGCACAGGTGCTCACCTAAGAAGGTGCGTGTGTGTGTGTGTATATATATATATATATATATATATATATATATATATATATATATATATATATATATATATATATAAAACAGTATTTCAAATAGCGTCCGTAGCATAGCGTGTAGCGTACACTACAATGTGTTTTTTTATTATCTCTCAAAAAAATGTATTTTTTATTTTTATTTTTTTAATTATTGCTTTTTAAAAATGGTGTAAAAGTCACAACATAAAAATAAAAAATAAAATCTGAAAATGTAAAGTTAAAACCAAACCTTTCTATGTTTACTTTCACTTAAAATGGTGGTGATCCTTTGATAAAATTGGTGTGCAATTCACACACTAAAAAACCTTTAAAACTAAAAAGAAAGGGTTTCGAAAGAGGGTTTTTGGAAACCCCTCTTAACCTCCGGGATTTTTATTTCTTTTCATACTTGTGAGTTGTGACTTGTGGTTTCAATTAGACATTATTAATTAAAGTGGTTTGCTTAGAAAGTTGTTGATGCGATAATTATTTGATTATTGATTTTTTTTATAACTTTACATGTGGATTAGCTTTTGATAAATAATAATTTATAACTTGCTGGAACATGCTGAATCATTTGTCAGGCATTTTTATATTTTTTGCTTTGTTCTTAATAATTATCATTTTTTTTTATTTTTAAATTAAAAAATAGAAGTATCATGTAGCTTACGCTACACGCTACAGAGGGTTGAACACTATGCATACGCTACCGCTATTTAAAACACTATATATATATATATATATATATATATATATATATATATATATATATATAATGTCAAGGTTTTGGAAGGTACATCACTTATGGTGATCCACCACCCTATAGACTTCGACGTACCTTATTGTGAATAAAGTTTGGTTATTTGCCTTTTTCTTACACCCTAACCATCCAAATCTCTCCATTTACCTCACCATCTTCAACTAATACTCATGCTAGCCCAAGGAATAGATCAAACAGATCTTAGCCATTAGATGTCCATCAAGAATAATTTAAAACAAATTAACCGTTAAAACTAAAAGTTAACAGTTGAAAATTTACAACTAACCAATTAAAAGCCTTAGAGGTGTTGGCCAACCTTTAAAAGACTTGATGGACGGTCCAAACCAATGTTGTCAAAATCCTATGATTTACGATTTATGATATACCATTTTAGTCAAATCTTAAGCAAAACGATTTGAATCCCATCGTTGAATCCCTTTTTATATGAATCCTACGATTCTATGATTTGAATCCTACAATTTAAGATTCAAATTATAGTTGTTCTCTTCTACTTTAAGCTTCACTTGGCTTTCATTTTATGTTTTTAAATTGGTGGGGCCTTAAGAATTGTTTAGAAAAGGTAAATTGTTTTTAGTTGTTCTTTATAAGAGATTAAATGATATATATTCTCTTTAACATTAAATCACATAGCTTTTTTTTTTTTTTTTTTTTTTTTTTTTTTTGCGATTCCTTCTTAATTGGTAGAAACACCAAATTGATGTATGACCTACTTGTAATGTTTTTATGGATGGTTACGATCAGCATGACTTATATGTATTATGGAATGATGTTTACAAATCAAAATATCTTTTGTTGTCTGTTTATAGTATCAAAGGTCGCTTTCCCACCGTGATTTTACATTCAAGAAAGGTAATAAGAACATACATTATTAAAAGACCCTTGTATGTAAGACAAAAAATAAAGAAATAAGAATTCTTTAATACTATTATGACATGGTATTACTTGGTGCATATTAATGGCAAAAGGAAGATAGATGAGTTGAAAAAAAAAAAAATTCTAATTTGTTTATATTTTTCATATTTTTTCAAAATTTTAAGAAAATTGTCAAAAAATCTCACAATTTACAATACAATTTGCGATCCGATATGATTCAACCCCTACTACGATTTGCGATACAATAACGATTTTGAGAACATTGGTCCAAACCGTAAGATCAGCCCGCTAATCAGGTCCTAGGTAAACCAAGCGGATCCCTTGTTGAATTGTATGTACTTTGAGGACCTTGATGAAGACACCCAATCGCACTCATTTTAAATGGCCATGCGGCAACCTCATAAAGTAAGCCAAAGTATGATTAGTCAAGACCTCTCCATCCACACATCCCCAAGTTTAGGAATTTGACAAAGCTAGTGCATCTGCAAGTCTAGTCTGAGCATGATGGGTCTCCCAATCTAGATACTTGTCGTTGATCCTACTAATGTAAGTGTCCAAAGGCCCCACCTAGGTACCATCCATAGCACACTAACACACTCATGTGGGGTAGGGCTAAGGCACACCAACACTAAGTTGGTCTCCGATGGTGAAGTCTGCCTATCCTGACATCAATTCATTTCTGTCATATAAGATAACTGTATACAGTATATCACATGTTTTAAAACCTATATGGTCATGGCCGGGGCAATGAGATCCATGGAACACAGCTCTACCTTGGCCAACAGTCGTTGTGTCCAATCTCAGGTGCCCAAGGACATCAGAGGAATCCCTCTAAAACCCATATCGTTCCACAAGCATTAACTAAGCCAAAGAATGAACATATCAAATCATTAATTGAGGTCATTTTACATTAGTTTTCTAGGGCACAACCTCAACATTAACATCTACAGCATGTGTGCATATTGACACATGTGGCACATATTGCATGTTAAAGACTAATGGTGGCACATGTTCACATGTGAGGCGCTTGAACTTGGATTGTCACACATTGCGGCATTTGGCACATGTGATGCATCTGCACGGACCATTAGTTTCCCCACGTGCACCAAACAAGGGATAATCTTTTCCCATTGTTATTCCACGTTTTTGCAAAAACATGCAATCCTTGCTAATGGTCATATTTTGGGGACACAATGTACTAATTTTCCTAGGTTCCCATGCATAAATGGGTTTACAAACCACGACAAGCTGTCCATGCCAACACAATTTTGCTTGAATCTAAACAGCCCTTTACAGGCCACTGTTGTCTAGCATCAGCATGTGTTTGTCTCCAAGCTACATAGATTGTTATAATATAAGCTCCATACATACAACTTATGTGCTTCTTGAAAATACAAAGCATATTGAGAAGGATTTTTCATTCTATTAGTATAAAGAAACCATGTGGACTACCAATCAAGATTCTAGGCCGGACAACTACAATAAGAGAGCCAACAATTTTACTGGAAAGCCTAACAGAAGGATAAGCTTGAGTAATCCACAGGTTCCTTTTTTGTTTTTGTTTTAACTCTTTTCGGCCTAAAACATGGTTTTGGACTGTGATTGGCTGGGGGCCGAAACTGTTACACATCATGATTTCTGCCAAAACCAACTAGTCATCTGATGAGTTATCCTGAAACATCCATGTTTTGGGGGTGACTTTGTTCTCCACCAAAACCAAGCAACTCGATTTCAGAGAGCTCTGGCTCTTTGTATAATTGATGGTGCTAGGTTCTTTATCTACTTGGAACATAGATAACTGGTGACCAAAAGTGCAATTACTGTATCTCTAAGAAAATTGTCAGTTCGTTACTCATTTTTCAGCATCAAGCAATAAAGCTAGTGTGTGAATTAGCCCTATCATATCTGGATCTCATTTTTGTTGGAAGGCGTATCGATATACTTTCCAGACATATAAGAATGAACTTCTTTTACAATTCAAAGGAATCTATGAAGTGGCAATCACCAATCTGGGTAAAATGGTCTAGCTGATCAGAAACTTCAACGTTGAAGAAACAGATAAATTTTATATTTCCCCTTTTTTTAAATTGACAATTTTATTCAAAAAAAAAAAAAGTTCAGCAACAAAGAGAAAGCACAACCCATTGCAAGTGACCCTCTCGTCACTCAGCAAAACAGCCAACCATTACGAGAGCAAGAAAACAAAATACAAAGCCCAGACAGAATAGCAATCAGGCAACATACAATTATAAACATCCCCAATCCCCCAAAAGATCTGCCTTAGAGCAATCTCAGAAATACTACCTTGATATCGCCCAATTAGTAATCATGTGGAAGATCCTTCTTTTGATGGCTTCGAAGGACAAAAATGCTAGAATTCCTATCTTCCCACAAACCCCATTGGATCATGAAGAAGCACATCTTCCATAGAATCTTCTTATGGCCCACCAAGACATTCCACCACAACATTTCCAACTGAGATATTAACAGTCCAGGCATCCCCAAAATGAGAAAGGATAAAAACCCACACCTATGTAGCCAACAAGCAGTGCAAGAATAGGTGGTTGACTGATTCTTCTTTGTTCCTACACATGACCGCTTCATTAACTTTCCCTTTTTCTTCCTCGGCAGAAGATCTTTTATTGAATGTCATTAGCATTTGATAAGATTGTTCCGACCTATAGAAATATCAGGTCACAAATATCCTAATTATCCGTGATAGCATACGGATTTTTCTGCCACTTCGGATCACTCAAAATTCCAAAAATTGATTGCATATCTCCAACATCTGTCTTGTTTTGGTTATGACCTTCAAACGGTTTACAACTTACAGGTGCTACAATCACCTTCATTTCTACTTATTTCACAAAGTGGTGAGCTGCAGTCTTTTATAACATAAGATATTCATTAGGAAGTTGCTAGCCCCGGAGGAACCTTTACATGCGGAATGACATGTTCCAGCCTGGCCTTCATGTGGGATGTTCAGTCATACTTAAGGTGGCAGCCACTGGGAGTCTGGGAATGACCTGATATAAAAAATAAAAAAATAAAAAAAAAGGCTAATCTACTAAGGGGTTACAGGGGATTCCTGTAACCGTGGTTGCAGGCAATCCACATTCAGTCACAGTAGGACCACCTTACATATTGCTTGGATGTCCCACACACTTGCCAGATTATCATGCGTGCAGGATGCTAGTTGAGAGGGTGCATGTGGAGCTAGCAAGCCTCTATTTGTTTGACATGCTACCCTTTCAATGATCAAGAATTTCTTATTTTTCGTGATGCTTGACCAATTTCAATAGCATGCTTCATTTGTGTCTATCATTTGCCTCTACATCAGAAGCTACTTCAGGAGTTCTGATTGCCATCTTCTTATCATCTCTCGAACGAATGTAGGATTTGCGGCCATCACAAACTGCAGCATAGCCACATGTATCCTCACAGAATGCATCTTCAAGGGTGAATAAAGGTAAGCATTCTTACAGATATGGTGCATTCCCAAATTTAGTTCTGGGATTTGGTGGGTTCCTAAATTTGAAGTCCTTCGACATTATTCCTACAGCTAATTCCACTAAATTATCCTATGCTCACTATAAAACTTCTTTCTCTATTTGTCGGTTAGCAAACAAATAAGAGGTTTTGTGATACTTAGGGCGTGTTTGATTTTCATTTACATGGTGTAAATGGAGACAAATGTATGCAAGTAGGTAATTATTACAATTTTCCTCTGTTTGATACAAAGAGTATTTACCCCTTGTAAATGCGTGCAAAAAATGATAGTCATACATTCGTAGGGCCCATTGTGATCTCTGTCACATATCCATGCCGTCCATCTAGTTTAACAAAATATTTTAGAGGATGAGCCCAAAAATGAGGTATATCTAAAGTTCAAGTGGCCCACACCATAGGAAATCGTGGTCATAAATGATTTTTTATGGTATATATATAAACCACCATTTCATGTGGCGTGGTCCACTTGAGCTCTAGATTTGCCTCGTTTTTGGGTCCATGCCCTAAAATCACCTTGCCAAATGGATGGACGGTGTGGATAAGCCACATGTATCACAGAGGGCCCCACAAAAAATCTGTACCTTCCTCAATTTTAGTGCACAAAAAACAAAACTGTCATTGTCAACAAGTACAGGAATTACATGGTAGTATATATATAAACCACCATTTCATGTGGCGTGGTCCACTTGAGCTCTGGATTTGCCTCGTTTTTGGGTCCATGCCCTAAAATCACCTTGCCAAATGGATGGACGGTGTGGATAAGCCACATGTATCACAGAGGGCCCCACAAAAAATCTGTACCTTCCTCAATTTTAGTGCACAAAAAACAAAACTGTCATTGTCAACAAGTACAGGAATTACATGGTAGTATATATATAAACCACCATTTCATGTGGCCTGGTCCACTTGAGCTCTGGATTTGCCTCGTTTTTGGGTCCATGCCCTAAAATCACCTTGCCAAATGGATGGACGGTGTGGATAAGCCACATGTATCACAGTGGGCCCCACAAAAAATCTGTACCTTCCTCAATTTTAGTGCACAAAAAACAAAACTGTCATTGTCAACAAGTACAGGAATTACATGATAAGTAATAATTACCCATTTGCTTGTATTTACACCATGTAAATAGAAATCAAACAGGCCCTCAAGGGCCGTTCGGATGGGAGTAAATGGAGGTAAATGGGAGTAAATGGAGGTAAATGGCATTTGTGTATTTGGATGGGAGTAAATCCATGGAAATGAAATGAGATGGGAGTGCATGGGCCTGTGAATGAAATCCTCTCTGTGAGAGAGGATTTGGAAGTAAATGGGGTGAAATGCCTTCTTGAGTTCTCTTGGAGAGTCGCACAACTAAACAAAGGTGCCGCTATGCACATGTACGCCATACACATGACACGCTATTAATGATACTCCGAAACAATCCAATTATCGGCTGCATCAAAAAAATCACACCAATAGAATGATCCAAACCACCCAAAGGTTGGCCATCTAAATGGACAGTTAAAAACCATTGGCAAGTTGCTTGTTTGTAATCCGTACGTTTGTGGCCCACCCGAGGCTTGAAATTTCAATGTGCTTGTTACAAGCCATTCTATTAAATATCAAATATGTACATTAATTTGGGATATTAAAGCTGATTGGGCATATCACGTGTGTTCCTGTGAATATATTGAAAAATTCCGACGCATTCCAATTCCTCCCATTTACTCTCATCTAAACAGAATATTTGGATTCCAAAAACATTTCATTTACTCCCATCCAAACACAACTGAGTAAGCCACTTACTCCTAATTCATTTACCTCCAATTCCATTTCCCCTTTACCTTCATTACAAGCTCCCAGACAGGCCCTTAAAGGCAATTCGCCAAAGGACAGGATGAGAATGGCAACGAGAACAAGAACATGAAATCCTCTCTCTAGACACCAAAAGCACAACAACCAAATCCAATCCATTGATAGAAACAAGCCTCTATGAAAATTAAGACAAAGAAGTTCCTTCCATTGATTAAAATTTCCTCACCATAACCAAGCATACATTAATTTCCAAACACAAAACAAAAACTCTGTTTTGCAAAAAGCAATATACAAGAATTTGCGTGGTTTGTCTTGAGAATTACTGTGTCCCTGGGCAGACGATCAAGGAAATTTTCACTATGACAAAGAGCACAAAGTAAAAGGTTTCTCACACTCACCCAAAACCCACAACCAAACATTACATACGTGTTTCTAAAACCTAACTCAACTAGGAACATACAGAAACACCCCAATCCAGTACAAAGGTTTCACCCAAAAACATATAATTCAAAAGGTTTTTACACGATAAAACTACCCCTATTTTACCCTTTGTGACGCAGGGGCGGGCAGACTTCATCAAGGGTACATCTCCACCTTGGACAATAGGAATATAAGATAGAATTCGAGAAGACTATTTCAGGCCAGCTACCAAAATGAAATTCAGAGAGAGACAAACAAGAATCCAAACCGCAAAATACATAAAACAACAACAGATAAAAATAAAAAAGAAAGCGAATTCGCAAACAAACATAACAGAAACAACCAAAATTGGAAAACCCATCCAAACATCCAAATTCAAAAACATAAACAGAAAAGAAGTACAAAACACAGAATAAAGGAGGGGGGGAAAAACCGACCTGCTGCACTGCTGACAAAACCTCTGTTCCATACCCGCAACAATCACCTTAGGAGACTTTGAATGCATCCCACAGACCTTATGCCTGCAATAGTAAGCCTTTGCACCAGTCAAATCCACCATACAACCTTCAACCTGGCATCTTGGAGGCTGCCCTCCTTGTACCAGCCCCTTCCCCTTCTTCGGCCCCACCGAAGGCGATGACGCTGCCGACGCCTCTGAAGAAGCAGAAAAGCCTCCCGTTTTAGCTGAAACCCCAATACCCACATCCTCAAAATAGATCTTCTTGCCAAATTTCAGCCCATTCAGAGAATCAGATGAACCAGAAGCAGACCCAGATGCTCCACCCAAAGAGCTTGAACCCATCTCCATCCTGCCAGCCTACTTTCCATACATGGGCTTGTTCTGGTGGTTTGGAGGGGCAAAAGGGGGGGGAGTGGGTTTTTGAAGGGAAGATGTTCAAAGGCCTGCTGGAGAAAAGGGTGGAGTTGGGTTTTGCAGCCTACAGCTCTCTGGTCTTTTTGCTGGAGCTGCTGCTGCTGCGGTAGTATAAAGCCGACACCTGCCATTTGGGCCATGCCAGCTTGGGTTACAGTACTCTTGAGAGGGAGGGGGGGAGAGAGAGAGAGAGAGAGAGGACAGTAGTACTTGGTTTTCTTGCAGGAGAGCTTTTGGAGGGTCCTTTTATTTTTGAGTTTTTTTCTTCTTTTTTTTCCTTTTCTTTTATTGCTACCCCTAAAAAGCAAGGTTTATAACTGAATGCATTAGAAAAGTAGCTTTCTTTGTTATAAATCCTTTCATTTGAAGTTTGCTCTTTTTTCCGTCTTGATTGCCGGAGAGAGTTGTTTGGGGGTCGCTTTCTCGAGGCGGACTGCTTGATGAAACTCACTGTGGAAACCTGTGGGGTCCACCGTGATGTATGGGTTTTCTCTACACCGTCCATCCATTTTTCCTTATCATTTTAAGAAAGGCAGATCCAAGGCTCAAGTGGACCACATAGTAGGAATTGAACTCCCACCATTAAAAACTTCTCACCTGTAGGCAAAGTTTTGGATCAATATCATATTTGTGTTTTCCCTTCGCCCTGGGTATATATAAGCGTCCACCTGCTAGCTTAGCCGGAAGACTTTGGAGCTTCAACAGCAGGTCTCAGGTTAAAATGATAAATAGATGCGGTAATTGCACCAGTGCATGGTGTAACTAACAATAAAGGTGCGTTGTGAAGCTAACAAGGTGAGTGCATTGCATGAGTAATAAAAACACAAAAAAAAAAACAAAAAAAAAGTACTTATAACCTTATGCTCAGGTTGGATGGCACAGTAGCATTTAGGAAGGTTTCAATGGTAAATGTCATTATCGCACTGCTGCTTGTGTTGTGGACCACTTGAGCATCATGGATAAAACTCATACATGTCATGGGCCCCACACAAAGCCCTTGCTGGGAGCCATTCAGCATTTGGAGGCAGATTGCTTGCTGCCCTCTTGGGACATTATCATCCAAGCAAGGCACTGTGGGGGCCACCGTGGTGTATGAGTTTTATCCACACCATCCATCTATTTTTCTATGTAATTTTAAGTTATAATCCAAAAAATGAGGTATATCCAACACTCAAGGGGACCACACTATGGGGATTGAACTCCCAACATGAAAAACTTCTTGTGAGCGGCGGAAGTTTTGGATCAATTTGATATTTATATTTCCCTTCATCCAAGTCTATATAACCTTACAAAGAGGTTGGATGGCCAATAAACATCATGATGGCCCATAGAAAGGGTTCAATGGTGAGTTTCATTATCCCCATTGTTAAGTCCACTTTGGACTTGCCTAATTTTTATACTCATAACCCAAAATGATAACGGCAAAAAAAAAAAAAAAAAAAAAAAAAAAAAAAAAAAAAAGATGATATGAATGGACAGATACATCAGGGCAGGCTCCACAAAGATAATGTGTCCAAACAAGGTAGTACGCAGTCTTCTTCCTTTTGGATGCACTTATATTCGTGTGATTGTCACCCCATTTTTTAATGTGGTGGCTCATCCTCCTCACATTTCACTCATGGCACATTATTCAAATTAAATGAGTAATTATAATTAATTATTTTGTAACCAACCTACGTAATAAATTATTAGATAACATTTTATTGTAATTAACCTATATAATAGTCTATTATATATAATGCACTTGTAGGATTCTATGCTCTCATTGTCAATCCCAAATCTATATAGTAGAAGAGGGTTGTGTCAAATTGACAACCGGCATCAGATTGATGCTATGAATTTGAAGAAATTGATTCATTTAGCTCATCATTTAAATTGTGGGTCAAGAGTAGTTGTTGAATTGATAGAGCCTGTCTTGAAAAGAAGATCAAGCTGTCCCAAACATTCATTTGATTGCTGAAGTTAAATGAATGCATAGTCATGTGGAGACCTGACTATTTTTTGACGTGGATGGAGGATTTCCTGTCTTTTGAAACTGAGTCCTGAAGGCTAAAATCCAGGTGGATTCAAAACTCAAGTGGGCTATCATGGTAAATAGTTGAGATGAAAAGTCCCACCATTAAAACCATCTAAATTGTGTGTGAGGTCCACCGTTCAGGATGAATGGATTGTCCCAAAATCAGGACATTCCAAGACTCATGTGGACCACCACATGATCTTTATGTCATGTTTGGCAACAATGGATTTCATTCTGAGTTTCATTTTATGTAATGGATTGAATGATTTGGATAGTAAAGAAAAAAAGTGAATTTCACTAACCAGACATTATATTTTTACATGATTAAGTTCTTGCCCCCCAAAAAAATCAGCATTATAAAAAGATTATGAGATTTCTATTTGCCATCCAAATAAAACTCAATAATGGAATTCACTGGAATTAATCTATGTTTTAATAAGTTTTATAGAAATTGTTATTAAATAAGTGTTTTTTTTTTCTTTCTTTCGCCCTTGGATACCACGTATCCAAACATGCTCTTAGAGTTTTAGGTATGATTTTATGCTATTCTCTGTGGCCCACCAAAGTCTTAGATTGGGCTGATTTTGTACGATTCATAGTGAAAATGTGGTGGCCCATTCTCCTCCAAAGTTTTAGATTGTGATGATTTATGCTATTCTCTGTGGCCCACCAAAGTTTTAGATTGGGCTGATTTTGACTATTCATGGAGAGGGGATCTGCTGCTCATTCTACTCCACGTGGTGCTCATTTAGTTATAAGAACACCGTCTTAGTCATCATAACGCTAGCGCAGTCCAAAGTAAAATAGTGGGTGGTCCAATTTCCCAACTGCATCCGATCAGTGGACATTTTGGATTATGCTCAGTCTGAGATAGAGTCAGAGAAGTGGACGGTCTGGATTATGATAATGCTATGCCATGTCTGCTAGGGAAGAGTCACAGCCACTTTTAAAATTGTGGTGAACTATCATAGATACCTTCCGTCCGGTGACGCAAGCATTTTTAGATTCTTTCTGGGGTTTGGGGTACCGTGGGAAATCTAGCAAACAGATGACAGATTTTGGTGGGGGCGTTTAAGTTCCGGAAATGCCCTTGGTCCTCTATGGAATTACTAGAAATGCGTCTCTTTTGGAAGTGAGCCCAGACCCAAAAGGAATCGACAAGGAATTATACAATATGTGGCCGGCATTTTCACAATATACAAGTATTCCCAAATCCAACAAGTGGGACTCATATTTTGGTAATCCAGACCATTGATCTGTCATTACTCACTGTGGATGGACTATTACTCAAAAATATTATACAGACAAGATAATCAGGACCTTTCAATTTCTGGACCATACATAGACGGTTAAGAAGAGAAATTCAGTAACAGTATAGATTGAGCTGAAAATGGTTCTAATATTGGTTCATTAGATGTTATAATCTAAGAGATTTTTTAGGATAGTGGGACCCAACAGACCGATGACTTAGAATAACATGAGGGTGTCATGAAAAGGTGTGGTCCTTGTATCATATAACATGTGGGAATAAATAGAAGTCGGTTGGCTTGCAGCTGGGATGATTTTAACGAGAGATGGATTTTAAGGGGGTAAATAGCTTATATTCTCTTTCTCGTTTTCTTCCCTTACCCTGAAGATAAGGTGTAATTATTTGGTATTACTTTTCAAATGATGGGCCACTAGATCAATGGTTATGATCGTCCTAGATGAATGACTTGCAATCATCTCTAACATCCTGACCAGCAATCAAATTAGCCTCTCGATGGATTGGAGGATGACTTAAACGTGTATAAGATGCATTAGTTTCCATCCACTTCCCACAGTTGGCAATGGGTTAGGTAGGCCTGCAGGCGAGCTGGCCCAACTGACTTCTTAGATGGGTTCAAGCTAGAATGGGTCATGGGTCGGTGTTAGGCTAAAAAATGGGCCTTGTTGAGTGCGTAAGCAGGTCGGGCTAGGGCTGATCCTGACTTAGCTTAACCTAACCTGCTATAAATTTTTCATAAATAAAAAGAAAGTGCTAATCTCAAAACCAAATGTTACCGAAATTACGCACCTCCCATGTTTTCTTTTCTGATCTTACAGTTTAGATTATGGATCATTTGCTATTTGGGTTGCTATTTTTATTGATCCCACATCATGATTCCATACTCTTTTAAGTATCAATCTATATTAAAAAACATGGAAATTTATACTTTGAATTATGCAATAATGAATGTGCCCATGCACATAATATTGTTGGAACGGACGCCTCAAATCAACAATCATGGATGGTGACCAACTGGTTGAATTTTGGAGATCACAAGATAGAACTCTCTAGATGATTTTTGAGCATTGACGACCAATCACTATTGAGGTGCTATCGGTCAATAGGGGCCCGTGACTGGTCAACTGTTTCCTATTCCTAGTCGGTTTTTTATGCGATTTTGCGCAAGATATTTTTACTAATTTTCTTCCTATTTAAGGGATGTAAGGTGAGATTAGGGTTAATTGCCAAAGGAATTGGATATCCTAGGTGGATTGAGAGAGTTAAAGGTGAGAAAAAAAAGTTTGAGAAAGCTTGAGATTTTTCTATGTGGGGCTTAGGATCCAGGTGTTGCTTCTTCATTCTCTGTAACTTCTGATATCATAGTAGATTCGCTTTTGTGCCGTGGATTCGCTTTTGAGAGAGAGAGAGAGAGAGAGAGAGAGAGAGTGTGTGTGTGTGTGTGTGTGTGTGTGTGTGTGTTGACATGATTAAGAATATATATGAGGGAGCAAATGGCAAATGTGAAGATTATTAGTAGAGAGGTAAGTAATTTATGAATTATTGTATGCTTGCTCTAAAAGTTGGCATTGAGCCTATGCCTTTTCATTTATGGACAAATTAACAAGGCACTTGTAGGAAGATATCTCATTATGTATGTTGTTTACAGATGGTATAGTTTTAATTGACAAGACAAAATGACGTAAACTAAAAGCTAGATTTATGAGGCATGATACTTTGAAATAGAATGGATTTAATATTAGTTGGACTAAAATAGAATATTATATGTAATGTATTTTTAGTAGTAACATAAGTGAAAACTAGTAATTAGTTAATAGTACTAAGAATATTTTTCAAAATGACCACTTTTGATACCTTGGTCCATAATTCATAAGAGTTGAGAGATTGAGAAGGATGTTGTTGCCTATAAAATTCAAGCTGGGTGAAAGAAATAAAAATGTACCTTTGGAGTTTTGTGTGATTGTTGTGCACTATTTAATTTGGAAGAATTTGTTATAAGAAAGCTATAAGACCAAGCATGCTTTAGAAGATAAAATATTAAGCAATTAAAAAACAACACATTCATAAGATAAGTGCAGCTAAAATAAGGACATTGAGATAGATCATGAGGGGCAAAACAAGAAAGAATAAAATTAGAAACAAATGTGTTAAAAAAAACAAACTTAAGAATAACACCAATAAGTAATAAAATAAGAGAAAGTAAAATTGAATTGTTTAGTCACGTACATTGGAGACTGAGAACCATACCAATTAGGAGGGAGTAAATAAAAGTTGAAGGCTTTAAAAGAGGAAGGTGAAGGTCAAAAAGATATACATGAAGGTAATAAGAAAAGACTTGATGAACTATGGTTTAAACGAAGGCCTAACCTTTGATAAATTGAAATGGCAAATTTGGATTTATATAGCCAACTGCAGTTAATTAAGACGAGGCGTAGATGATGATGATGAAGATGATATATAATCTTCTAATAGGGATGTTCATCATTTCATATGTTAAATATAATAGGAAAATATATACCCGGAGTAACCCACCTACCACACCCTACGGTACCACGTGCTGGAGGATGTAAGGTACTGCCCACCAATTCCTGGACGAAGTACCAAAGCAACAAGTGCTGTACATTGTCATTAGGTTTGTTTTTTAGATAGCCAGTAGATATTTTCCTTGTACAACGTGGTTGAACTATATCCATAAATATTGTCGATAAACCTCTTGAGGTCCCATCAAGCTTGGGTTGACCTCAACCAGACCTAACCCACCTGAATTGCACCCCTAGAGGACGAGTATTCAGGTGGGTTTGCTAACCTTCTCTAGAGGATTATGTGATATACATGGCCTGCATGTGTTTGTCATGCATGTTTTTTTTTTTTTTTTTTTTGCTGGCAATCACAAGTGGGACCCATGGAACCGTATTTGAGACCATTCGTCTGTTGAGACCCACTGCAGACGGAGAGTGGCCGAAAATCTCCCAGATTAGAAGATCCCAGCCACCAATATTAGGAATTGTCCATCCACATTGGAATCAATCCAATCAATGGTCTGAATTACTGAACCATGGCACCACTTCTTAGAACTGATAACCTCGAGTTCTGCACGGAGACGTAGGCCGGGTATGGTATGATTCCTCAACAATCTTGGCTAACGAGAAATTGTAGGGTCCCCATAGATGAGATTAATGCGAATGGTGTTCTGGTGTGCCAGTTTGTATATGTCGGGACCATGGCTGGAGATCTGACCATTCCATGAGAATGAAGACTCAAACGGATTGGGTGATGCCAAAAACAAACGGGATAATTTTAGCCGATTTGGTCAGTGGCCTACACAAATAGTAGGGATAAAACACAACAATGGTCCAATATAAGGGTGAGATATGGTATGGAATCTGGAAAAGCTTTCTTACATGCTCAATCCATGAAGGTTTTATCACATCAATGGTCTGGATCATGTAAAACGTAGATACACCCATAAATAGTAGATACCCATGACACTTAGGGGGAGTGAGTTTGGACAGTAAGTTACTTTGGATATGCTATTTATGCTATAAGTAGCTTATCTTGGTTTCTACTTGTTCAGCCTATAAATATGTTTGGTAACCAACATACTTATTGACCATCATCCTAAGTAATTATCTCTAAAGTTTGTTTGATCCCCCTCACATCCACCATCCATCATGTGGGGCCAACCTTTGATGTGGACCATTCATTGTGTGGACCCCACCTTTGATGTGGGTCGTCCATCATACGGGGCCCACCCTAGATGTGGGCCATTCATCACTATAGCCCAACCTTTAATATGCACCATTCATCATGTAGGGCCCACCATCAATGTTATTGTCCATCATGTGGGGCCCACCTTCAATCTCCACCACTCATCATATGGAGCCCACCTTTAATGTGGATCGTCCATCATGTGGGCCCCACCTCTGATGTGGGTTGTCCATCATGCAAGGCCCAATTGGATATGAGCCACTTAGCACCTTTGATGTAGACTGTCCATCATGTGAGGCCTACCTTGATGTGGATCGTCCATCATGTAGGGCCCACCATTATTAATTTCCCACATGTGGATCCCACATTTAATACGGATTGTTCATTATGTGGGCCCTACCTTCAATGTGGGTTGCCCATCATGCAGGGCTTGCCTTGGATGTGGGTTATTCATTATTAGGGGTTGACCTTTAATGTGGATCATCAGACCCACATTAATACGGGGTCATCCATCATGTAGGGAATACCTTTTATGTGGACCGTTCATAGTGTGATCCCCACCTTCAATGTGGACAGTCCACCATGTGGAGCCTCATTCTAGATTGTGATAGAGAAGTAGAAAAGACGTAAGTTAAAAAGCTTTAAAAAATTACTTATTAAGATAAGTTACTTTTGGTACATAATTTACTTTTACAATCATGCTTGCCAAACTATCTTACATGTGAAAAAGTAACTTAATTACTTAACATAAGTTAGAAAGTAACTTATTTGATGGTAGCACCGAGGTAGATAGCTCAAGTGGTAGACTGACTGAAGATAGGCTTGTTTCAACACTGAGGTCATGGTACCAATTTCCATAGTACGGGTGGCTAACATTATGATTTGACTAACAAGGGTGGGTGGGTGTACTAACAATGGTGTGTGCCCCCCTGCCAAAGGTACCCTTACGAGAGAAAGGAGAGAGACAGAGGAAAGGGGTGTAGCTATACACTAGGGCTGTGACTCAGGCTTGGTTCAACCCCAACTTGATTGACCCAACTGAGTTCACGGTTCTTGGGTTGGAAAATGCCTACCCATTTTGAATTTGGGTTGGGTTAGATTGTCAAAAATGCCTACCCAATTTGAATTTGGGTTGGGTTCAAGTTAAACAAATGGAGCTGCCGAGGAAAGGGCCAGACTTGGCCATTTCTCAAGGACAATAGCTAAGAGTCTTGAATAATCAAATGTATTTAGGTTTGGTTGAGGTTAGGTTAGGGTAAGTTAGAGGACTTCAGATTTAGGTTCAAGTTGGGCACCTAAGGTTGGTATTCAAGCCTAGTTGATCCTTGATACAACCCGGATATTATGCACCAAAAAAATCATGTAGGGTCCCAGATATTAACTACAAAATATTTGGCATTTTATTAGTAAAATGGGAAGCATTGTTGTGTTTTCTTTCTCAATGGTCTGTCTGTAGGACACTTTTTTTTTTAAATTAATTAATTAATTTTTTGAAGCTATTTGCTGCAAGAAAGGCCTAAGGCCTGTTCAGTGAATGCCTAAAAAATGAGTTAATCCTAATTATATAGGCTTGTTAGACATCTGAAAATGGGTCAATCTCATTTTATGATTTAATTAAAAATATTCAGTGTTTAGAAATCATAATTCTTTTTTTGGTGATAAAAAATCATTTTGGTTACTTACAAGTCCTGATGATTTTTGTAGAATTCATTTTTAGCATCTGCCAAACATGTCCTTGAGAGTTTTTCAAGTGGGGGGAGTTTTGGGGCATTGACTAATGTGCAATGTTGCCCTGTTAGTAGGGAGTGCCTCAATGTCTACATCTTCCTAACCACTTGGCTTGATAAAAATAAATATAATAATAATAGTAATCTTGATGATTGATACTGAAACATGATTTTTAGAATTGGCGACTTATCAACTCATTCAATCCTATTCCATGAAAATCATCAAACCATTCAACCAACCCTTATGATTTTTTATCATTTTTTTATTATTATTGTCTAAAAGAGATGAAGGATTAAAGAGATTAGAAAAAAAAGAATAAAAAGAAGAGAAGGAAGAAAATGTGAAAAAAAATGAAAAACATGAATACCCTCACACATGCATTGTAACTTAAACAAATACACTTAAAAGAGGAGGTACTATGAGGTCGAGCTCTGTGGGACATCACCACCCTGATGTATGATAAAAATTCACTCCATCAATCAGATGGACCCTTCCATGGTGGTCCACGAGCCTAAAAATGAGGCCAATCCATGACTTAGGTGGACTAAACCATAAACAACAGTTGAAAGTGGATATCCACCCATTGAAATCTTCATGATCATTTATTGTGCCTATTGAGGTGTGGTTTAGAAATCCAGCCCATTCATTGTGTGTGTCCCACTTGGATAAGTTGTCACACCAAGTTTCATCCCTATCCAAAACTCAAGTGGGCCCCAACAGTACTTTTAGATGCTTTAGACATTATTTCAAACAATTTCAGATGGCTTGGCGCCTTGAATTAACCGTAGATGGGGACCACAGAATGCATGGCATGGATGTCCTATAAACATTACGGTGGGGCCCACACAGCTGGACCTCATGGTACGTACCATTTAGAGTTGAATAAAAAGTTACCACATAGAGTACCATTGAAAGTAGGACCAAAATATAAGCAGCTAAGATGAGGGAACATCGAAACCACTTATACGAACTGAAAATATAAGCAGTAAATTACAATCAATCCTGGGGCCAGCATCGTATAATACCTCCAAACATCTATCACCGTCCGTAGACAGTCAGACGAGTGCAATAAAAGCTGCTTCTGCTCCCACCATCTTACTTCTGTAATTAAATCGGACCGTTTATTTCACCCATTAATAAACTGACGGCACCCTTCATCGGTAAAAAAAAAAAAATGAGGGGGGTTGTAAAAGTACAGCAGGCGCATAATAGCACTCTCTCGTATGATATCTACATGCAGAGCCGCAGCAAAAGACAAAAAAATATATATATATATACAGATAATAGATGGTCTGGATTATGACCTGGTAGTGTCCTTTTTTGTCCTCTCCTCGCTTTTGAAGGAGTAAACGACGGATTATACGGAGTTCCGGCAAGCACATGTTGTGCAGTGCTGGTTTGACTTTCAGATTGGAGGACGTGGAGTTAGTGACCCCAACATCAGCCAGCTAGCTTGTTTCAAAGCCCTGTGGGGCCCATCATGATGTATGTGTTTTATCCATGCGTTTATCCATTTTTTTCATCTTATTTTGGGTGATGAGCCCAAAAATGAAGCAGATCTAAATCATAGGTGGACCGCACCACAGGAAACAGTATTGATTGAGTGTCTACCATTAAAATTTTCCTAGGCCTCATTGTAATGTTTATCTTACATCCAACCTGTTGATAAGGTCACACAGACCTTCATCTCATATACTAGTTTGATCCAAAACTTCAATGGCCCACAAAAAATTTTCAATGGTAAGTTTTGAGTCTCCACTTTTTCTTATGGTGTGTTCCACCTGAGATTTGGATTTGCCTCATTTTTTGACCCATGACTTCAAATGATCTGTAAACATAGGTAGCCAGTGTGGATAAAATACATACATCATAGTGGAGCCCACAGAGCTTTCTTGGTGTCACTAGGCAAACTGCATCCCCGCTTGTACACGCAGGGCTCAATTTTCGGTGATCCCAACCGTTTATATTGTGGTCCCCACTATGAGTACTCCATCTATTAAAAATCTTCTCACATCTCATATCACTGGGAGTTCCCTCTAACCCACAGCTCCCTGAGCTCCATTGCAATGTCTGATGACATCCATTCCATCCATCAATTTCGCTAGCTTATGTTAGTAGGTTAGCCTAAAAATGAAACATCAAAAGCTCAAGTGAGCCACAACACAAGATATAGTGGAGATTGAACTACCTTCATTAGAACCTTCTTAGGACCATGGGCTGATATTTGTGTTTTCCCATCATCCCAGTGATCCTAGTGAGAATCACCCCACAAATGGATTGAATGGCATGTAAACATGTCGGTGAGCTCAAGTACAGTTTCAGTGGTGAGTTATCTCCATCCCTATTGTTGTCATATCAAGGTGGGCCCAACAGCTTTGGGTTACAGGAACCCTAGGTTAAGGAAAGTTGCGTCCGGCTTTGTACACAGCTATACTATGTCAGTTTTGCAGCCAAAGGAGGAGTAGTTGGAGTGGCCAACAAAAGCAGATGTTCAATGGATGGACACATTAACAGAAACAATTATTAAAAGGGTACCATAATGGGAGGACCATTTCGGTACTCCCTCCGCCCTGACACCGTAGAAGGACTGAGCTCCCTCCTCCCTGACACATCCGAATTTGATTGGACGGCAAAGGACTTTGATTAGTGACCCCATCCAGACCAGACGGTGCTCTGTGGGCCCACCATGATGTATGTGTTTTATCCATGTCATCCGTCCATTTTGCTGGCTCATTTTAGGGGATTGCTCAAAAGTGAGGCAGAACCAAATCTCACTGGACCACACCACAAGAAAAAGTTAGGATTAAGTTGATATTTATGTTTTCCCTTCATTGAGGGATGCGGATTGCATCCGACCTGCTTAGACTTTTAACCGTTCAAATAGATCTGTACGAGGGCCCACCATAATGTATCAGTTTATCCACGCCGTCCATTCATTTTCGGATATCATGTTAAGGGATGGGTCCAAAACTGAGGCAGATCCAACCTGTGTTATGGACCACACCAGGGACTGACTCTTGCATTTAATGCAACTTGAATTTTGTATCCGTACATTTAATGCAACCAAGCTTACTATTTTGTGTGGTCAACCACAGCATTTGATCTGACTAATTGTTAGGCTCATACCTTAACATGATCTTATAAGAGGGATGGACGGGTTGGATAAACCGATACATCATAGTGGGTCTCCAAATAGTTCTGGTCGGACGCGACGCAATCCAAGTTCTCATCCAGGTCCGTGTGACATTATCACCACATTGGATGGCAAATAAACATTAGAGTGTGCCCTAGTAAGTTTGTAACTATCATAATTCAATTACCATTGTTTTCCGTGGTTTGATGTGGTCCCTTGAGATTTGTATCTACCTCATTTTAGAGCATGTGGATAAAACACATAAATCATGGTGGGTCCCATAGTACTGACCAGGGATTACGACCCAATCTGGTCTCCACCACAGGCCACTATTAGAGATAGGGTCCACACAAAGCATGTTCGAAGGGGATGCAGCCCTATTTATACCAAAAGTTGTAAATAAAATTTGATTGGATGACCAGCTAGTATAAGAGCTTTGCCCACTTAATCGCATATTTGAAAGTTGTTCAATCAAGTAGGTACCACATTTAATTACATTCCGCCACATTGTGACCATCTCGAACGCAGTACAGTACCCAATTCAAGTCTATTTGAAAGTATTCAGCTGAGAGATGTGGGTTGCAGAAAGGAAAGTAGGGCATCCTGTGATGTTTGTGAGAAATCCACCCAAATGGTGGGGATTGAACGTCTATCATTGAAACATCCGTAGGCTATAGGAGTTTTGGATCAAGCTATAATTCGCACAGGTGGAAATGACCTTATAAAGGGTTTGGATGGCATATAAACATCACCTAGGGCTTTGAAAAGGTTTTAACGGCAGGCATTTGCCTCCCCACTTTTTCCCATCGTGTGACATGAGCTGGCAAAACGAATGGACAGGGTGGATTTCTTGTAAACATCACAACAGGTCGTACGTAGCTTTCCATCGGAGAACTCTGTGGCAATCTATACCGTCAGTTAAGTACATACTTGACCGTACCTCACCTTCGACAGCAACCTTTCGTTGATTCAAATTCTACTATATCAGGAGTATAGCATGCTCAGTCCACCCAATGAGCGTCCAGCTAAATGATATCCAAACCCCCACCTTCGATCCATTTGCAGACACCCATTTTCTATTTGGGAATTCAAATACAACCAAACTTATAAAACTTAAAAAAATGGTGGAGGTTTTTCCACTGTACGCCTGGCATAGTTATAGGGCAACCCAGACCGTACAAATTGCTGACCCAACTGTGGATGGAGCACAGCCTAAAAATTTGCATTGAGATGTCCACTCACTGTTTTACTCTTAACCATCCACTTGATTGCCATGAATTGAATGGTTGGGATTGTTTTATTAGTGTGATTTTTAAGATACACGACTTCGCAATGGGACCCACGATTTGGATGGTTTGGATAACTGCAGTGCCACATGACGAGGGTCAGTCACTGCCATTTTTTTAGTAGTGCAAAACTAATAGTCCGCCCCCACCTAGGAACAAGCCTCCAAGATTGTGTTTGGATAGTAGATCAAAACAAACCTGCAAGCATGTGAACAATGAAAGTCTGAATTCCAACAAACAGTCTAATTTTAATTTTTATTATTATTTTTTAACAGTGAAGTTTTCCGCCTTTGCAGATTCTGTAAGGAAATGATGTCCGGGACATTTTGGAGAAACCGGAAACAATCCAGATTTGCCGTCCCCACAAGCAGCAGATTTTCACTGAATTACCAATAACAAAAGCTTGTATGGTTGATTCATTCATTCGAAAGGGTTGCTCCCACTCGTACTGCTAGAATAATAGGGATTGCATAGCAATCCCACCCAGCTCCCAAAATATAAGGGTACTAATTCACACCCAAATGCGATTGCGATGTGTTGGAGTAGTTAGTAGAAGGAAAAACATGATACTAATGCCAGCCAAGACCTGTTTTTGTCGGCTGTTTGGTCCAAAGCAGCATAATATCCAACCCATGAGATGTACACAAAGCAAGTAATACAACTATAGATGTTAATATTAAGTGTAAACATCAAATAAATCAGAAGGCGACGTATGTGCAAACTGTTCCATTGAAAAGGGTCTTGTATCATCATCTCTAATGTCACATTTCAAATGAGTTACACATGACTTGTTCTACAAGAGGGAGATGGAGACTATAGAGGCTTACAGACCATAAAAATGGTCATGTTATTATCGCATTGGCCGTTGCTGCGTTACATAAAGGAAACGGTCTCCCTCTTATTCAAACGCAGGGGTGAGTTGGTTGGTTATGAAGAAAATGGACTCTCTCAGCCCCTATCTGCCAATATAGAGCATGGCGCACTGTCACGAGGCCGACATGGCTGTTGCAGACCAATGCTGCCATTAAAGCCCTACTGTGTAAGTTTCGAAAGTTTATTTATATCAACCATTAAGAAAGTTTAGAGATTAATTTTAAACTAGATCTAGGCCTAATTCGAGGATCAAAATACAAAACTTTTAAGTAGGATTCAATGAACTGAATTGAAATGGACTATTTTGAAAAATTAGGTGAACCATCAATTTTCTTTTCATTTTTCCATCACTTTTGTTGTATTTGTATGTAATGGGCCATAATCCACCAAATTATGTTTGATTTGTGTTCGAGTAGGACATATTTGTCGACTTTCAGCAGGTCAAGCTGACATTGCCCAACAAATAGCAAACTTACAAATAATAGCCTGTGACAAAACTAAATAAGAATACAAATTTGGGATCTTCACATTTTTTAGAATCTTACTAATATTTTTTGAGATTTCCCCTTGCATAGTCCAATTACCATATGTAGTACCTCAAGACCATCCATCTGGACACAAGTTGTATAATCTCTAGTAAATGACATTGAGATGAGACATACCGATTTGACGTGTGGCAATTGCCAGGAACAAAAGAAAGTCTGCCATACGCCATCATTCATCATTGTTGGATGAAGTACAATTACAACTGCAAAATACAGACCTAAAACCTGCATGCTTTACAAACCTGCATGCTTTACAGTTATACGTATGTATGACACATAATGTACCCATACAGGCAATCGTGAATAAAACTAGTACAAAACAGGACTCATACATTTAATATCTTCCAGAAGACATTGGAAAAAATTGAAACTAGGGAGTAAAGAAAAACAAAAAGATCTCCAAGAAGAAATGTTCCTGATGTGCCTAAATGGTTTTTAGGAGTAGGGCCTGTTTGGGTGCCACTTAAAAATTAGTTATAACCGTAATTATGTATTAGAGATCACTTTTTTGGTAGAGATTAAAAATAATCCTGATAACCAACAATAAACTATATTCTTTAAGACATAATTAATATTAACTAGAATGAGAAGAACTCATTTTTAATCGGCAACCAAATATGCCCTTAGCCTCTCTAGGGATGTGGTGAGATTCATCTGGAATCAGAAATACCAAGCATCAAACTCACAACACGAACGGATACTATCCCAAATCCCAAGTGCTAACCTGAATCTGTAAAGAAACTAAACTTTGCCACTTAAATGAACTGAAATGGATCTAAGAAGAGGGTTGGGTTACATTTCCTTCTATGAATTTGAAAGATAGGTTGGAAGGCCTGTAATATGTTGTTATGGGAATAGCTGCTGGGCTCTGATATGAGCTACTCCATCAGTCAAGTCTTACAGAGCCCATGTGATAGCTTGAGACGATCTGCAGATGGCAGAAACCTCCAAATGACCAATCAATCATTAGTTCTTGAAGTAATGACATAGTTGGAGCCATAGTTCTAAAAATCGCTAACTTGACTAAAAAATCAGCCAGCGAGATTTCGAGACAAGTTGCTGGGAAACTTGGTACTAAGCCTGACTCGGCCTGGACTCAAAGAGACACGTCAACTCGACTCGGTGACTCTGCAGACTCTAACCAAACCACTCACTTTATGTGGCATGATTTTATTAAAAAGAAATAAGCTGGGAGTGAGATTCAAACCCCTAACCTTAATCAAGGCAGTCGACGACCTCAATCAGTGAGGCATATGTAATGTTGTTGCTTCGGGTTACTTTCTATATTACTTATGTTAGATCTAACTATTTTAAATATCTGGTACATTCCTAATATTTTCAATTGATAATAAATAAATATTGAGTCAGGTTGGGTCAGATCTTCGAGTCAACCCGACCTGGCCAAACATCGAGTCGAGTTTTTGGTTTTTGAACTATGGTTGGAGCAGGGAAGAAGATGATAATAGCACCCAGATGCACCAAAATGAATAAGAGAATGTGGGTGTGGTAATGGCTTCTAATGAAGAATCAGAATAAGAAAATTACACTCTACAACTACCTATCAAAAGAGAAGAATGAATATTCCTCCTGATACTTATGCAGATTGAGAATCATGATTTCCTCTCAAGATACTTTTTGATGGATTTTGGAAGATCATCGTAACTGGATTGCTCCTGATAAAGCTCTTGATATAAACCAATAATTTCTCATCATAATTACCTGATTCTTCTGTTTGAGTTTATCACCAACCTTCGCAGTTTCAGAAACTGTTCTTCCCCTCTCATGAAACAAATTGCACTTTGGTCGCCATTATAGAACATGATCTATTGATCTGGAAATAGACCTTTTCTTCGTGTGAAATAAAATTACTAACACGAGAGAGAAAGTTACAAGAGAATGACCATCTACCATACTGAAGAGTGGCAATTGGAGCTTGACTGATTCGAAGTATATTAAACCCACTTATCATCCTGCTTTGATGCATCGTAAAGCCTTTTGAGATCATGCAAGAACTGGCACACTTCAAGGAATACAAAAATATAATAGTCGCACGAAAATAGAATAGTTGGTAAGGTCCAAATCTCTTTCATCATCTAAATCTTGCTAGAAGACACTTGAGGTTAGTGTCGTCCATGACACGAGAACAAGATCCAGTCAAGTTTGAATGACCTAATTGCAATTTCATGTTGTCTGGTAGCATTTTTTCTGTCAATGATCCAGCTTGAGGTATGTCAATGGCAAGACCAGTTTTCACCAGATCGCCAACCCCCCTATGTTTTCCATTGCCAATCATGAGATCTGGATAATGGGTCATCTGCAATACATATTGCTATTTTTACCATTCTGAAGTCATGATTCTCTACTCTTATCATTAGTAAGTCATAATCTAAATTTATGTTGAGAATGTAGAGATATGTTTTTGACTTATGCAATAATAGGCATACCATGCATGCATGATCTACAGTGATTTCATCATTTCATATATTACAATATCAGAATATCAATTTGTATATATAATTATATTGCACTATGTCATATTACATGCTGGACCAATCCACATGATCCTACCCGTAGTGTAGCACGTATTGGAGTAAGTAGTCTACCACCTACCCATTCCCATACTACATATGGGAGCAACCCATGATCCAGGCAACCTTGGTCTAGGGTGCAAGTTGGGCAGGTCGGGTCAGTTTGGGGGTCAACTCGAGCCTGACCCAACCTCAAGAGAACCCAACCTGACCTGAAAGCTAACCCATGGTGCCCAATCCGAAGTCCTCTATCCTCAACCCTAAACCGACCCAAGCCAACCCAAATACACGTGATTATTCCTCCAACCTAACCTAACCGAAAGTTGCTCAACCCGAACCCAACACGATTTCTAATCAGGTCATCATTTTCCAACCCTAACCCAACCTGAGGACCTTGACAACCCAAACCAAACTTGGGTTGGATCAATCGGGTTCCCTGAACCCAACTGCAGCCCTACCTTGGGTGAGACAATCTCCAAACTTTATACTAAATGGGTTTCGAGGATCTGCCTTGGGTGAGTCTGATTCTTCAAAGTAATTCATAGCTTCTTCTCTATCTGACAAAGTCCAAGGACCACCATAGTCTCTCCACTGCTAATCCGCATTCTTGATTTTGGAACTTCAGTTACACGAATCCTTTCCACAAGGTGGCACTCTACTCTTGCTCCCAGTTTTGAACCTCCTATTGCTAATACCATCAATTATTACTACCACAATTCCACCTAGACCACCTCGAGCTCAACCATGTATTTGTCATCTGAGGATTACCACCATCGCAATTCCACAAAGACCACCTCCAACTCAGACCAATTTTGTATTAACAGGCTTTTTTTTTTTAATAGAGATATTCTAAGTTTGTTTAAACATGTTTATCAAGATAACTTATGCATTCTACCAAACATAAATCGACAACCTTTGCCTAAATTTTTTGAGAACCCTGATTCCCCAACCCCACACTTCGAGTTCCTCAAAAGGACTCTTCATAAAGGTTTTAAATGATTTCATCCACAATCTTATTAGCATCAATGCAAATCAAACTAAGATAAACAAAAAAGCAAACCAGAACACTAGAGAAATGAAGAACAACCAAATTATGAAGCCTTAAACCATTTGCAAATGCACCTCGCCTATCTAACAAATTGTGATTTTCTTGAATGAGGGAAGACAGAGAATGACGACGGAGATATCAAGGGCAATGAAAAGTCGATGGCCCAAAGAAAACTTCATGGCACTTGCCTTGGATGACGATCAGCTTACAGAATAAAATACCCAAAAGTCTAATTGCATCTCGCTCTCTTAAGTTCACCGGTCTGACTGGGAATCACAGGTTGAACAATCCCAAGCTTGAATTATGCTAGAACCGCCTGAATTTCCAATTCTATTTTTTAATGAATAGCAAATTCTTTTGACAGAGAAAACAGTTACCACCGTGCGCTCATGGAAGATATTTTTTTCTTTTCTTTTCTTTCTTTTTGAATTTTTTCCAATAGCCGAAGATTCCAAAGGGCTCACTTCGCGCTCATGAAAGATGGTGGTTGACAATACATCAGACATTGCCCACATCTCTATTGATGAATAGAGCCAGGTGACAAGTTCCAATCTTGAAGTTCCATCATCTACTAATTGGAGGTCAAGAAGGTCGATCAAAAGTTTGAATCTTGGATCCACAACAAAGTAAGTTGGAAAAGAGACAAATCCAAGAATCTCGATTAAAAGAATGCAACAGAGACGTATTTAAGCCTTTATGGGGCATGGTTTCTCTACCCCCATAAGTTTTTACTGGAACTCCAAGCATAACAATAAGGGTAACAGGCTTTGAAAGCGAACCACAAGGACAGTTTTTTTTTTTCCTTCTTCTTTTCAAGGAACTGCAAGCACGGCAGTTTAAAACAAATACCTGAAAACTGTGAGAAGATTTGATTGCAGGTTAAAATGCCAAGAAAAATAGAAAGAAAAAAAAAAAAAATACAGCTTCCTAGATATACAAAGAAGATAGAAGGATGGCAAACTTTACCATCATAACACAGACAGTAAAATAAAACTGAAGAAAATGGGGCTTTATGTGCAAATGATAATGATTGGAAGAAGGAAAATGTCAGCAGTGTAAAATCAGCTCCACAGTATTAAAAGAAGAACAAGAAGACAGAAAGAATGGGCTTGGAGGTGCAAATACTGCATAAAGATATTTTTTTTGACATGAAGAAAGCAGTTCCTAAGCATAAAGAATAACCATAGTGTATGGCTTGGATGTAGACATGGCCTGCAGTAGACGGCTTCAAATTGGTGAATTCAGATCCAGAGGTTCATGCAACAAAGATGTGGGTTTACAAATGTCAACTTTAAATGGACACTGCATAGTTTCCTATACTTTCTGCCCATGTTCTTTTGAAGGATCATTGTCTGCCTATGCTTTTTAAGGGACTTGTCTGCCCATGTAGGCAGTTGCAAAATTAGACAACACAAACAGGATTTTCATTTTCAAACCATCTTTTTTCTCTCATTAACTCAAGCAAGAATGCATGATGTTTTTTTTTTTTAACACACAGCCACACCACACACACTCACACACCCACCCACACCACATGGGCATTCGATCCCTGGTCTCTGTGTTGAAAAAGAGAGTCTGTCTACCACTGAGCCATGGAGCCAGACCCAAGGAAGAATACATGATGTATGACAAGGTAAACTTACTGATGATAGTAGATCAGCTGCACAACATAGCAGGCAAATCTTCTTTCTAAAACGAAATAGCATGAAATTTAAAGTGCCACCATTACAAAATTGTGGACTTTAGACATACATTCTAACATGGAATAGCCCATGTGTCGTTCTTCATCCTGCTATATTCGAGAATCGTAGACCACTAACCTTTCAAGTAATTTCAGAAGCAGATGTATCTCTAGACCAAAAAATGGAAGGATGATGTGCCATAACATGATAAAGAACGGAGTAACCAGCGATAGGCGATGAAATGAGAAATATTCAACATTGAATAGATAATAAGAACTACCAAAAAGTATCCGGTATTTGCTTTGCAGCTTGAGGGAAGAGTACAAAGCAGTAAAACCTGTTCATAGCCTCCAGATAAAACCATTTGTAAATGGGAATAGTAAGATGGGGAAGAGCAAAAACAATAGGAAAAAGAGAGATGAATTGCAATGCCTTGCAGACCCATGGAGTAACTCGGGGCGGTCGTCCAAATCTCACTTGCATTCGACGCCAGCTTCAGCAGCCCGCCGAGGCTTACTCTTGCGCCTGCTTCCGTTTTGTCGAAACCCATTTGACTTGGCCGAATCATCAGTGCTGGACCTGGTTCCAACACCATTTTCCTCTTGGACCGAATCGGGATTGTCTTTCACCTGTGAGTTCCTCTTCCTCTTCTTTCCATTCTCTGCTGTTGGACCTTTCATCTCTTTGTTCAAGCCAGAAGTTTTCATATTGTCCCCATCTTCTTCTTCAATCTTTTCAGCTTCTTCTTCATCGGCCTCCTCCTTCAAAGGTTTCTGTGGCCGCCCCCTTCTCTTATAAGCAGGCAGCGATTCTTCTCCACTTCCTGGATCTTCATGATTGTTAACGGCAGTTGACTTCTTACCCTTCCCTCTACCTCTACCCATAACCCCAAAGTTGCTCAGCAAAAAAAAAAAAAAAAAACTCAACCAATCAAAACTGCAAAATAAAAAACATAGATCCTGAGGCATCAACATTAAGAATAGAAGTATAAATCATCAATGAAATGCGTTATAAGGAAACAGATTATAGTGTTCTACGGCAATCAGCAAGGGCTACAATTGCATTTCTATAGCTAAAAAGACTAAACAAAGAATCCACAGTAACTTCTCTTTCATATTTTCGCAGCACAAAATCCAAAGAAATTACAGTTGGAAATGAGAAATGGTATAATCTGCAAAATCCCAGCAAAAGGAATTCCATAACAGGCAACAAAATTTTCATTTTTATTGCCACCCAAAAAACTAGACAAATAAATATTCGTGTTAATTTCATCATCTGTCAGTCAAAAGAAGGAAAAGAAAAGAAACAATAGAATACAAGATTGAGTCGAAATTGAGAGACGTTACATCGCAATATTGCCTTCGGAAACTCAAAAATCTCCTATAAAGCTGAATAATAAAAAAAATTCCCTTCGGATACTCAAAAATCTCCTGTAAAACTGAATAAAGAAAATTCCCATACAAAGGCAAAAAGGAAATACATATCCATGACAAGATATACCAAAAATTACTGTTTTTTCTTAAACACCAACGAGAACTAAAGAATCAAACCAAAGGAGCATTCAATCTTCTGAAAACCCAATAGAAAGAAACACAAATCCCAGAAAAAAAAAAAATCTATTTTTATCACTAAACCTTTTTTACCTTAAAAACATCAAAGAAACCGAAAAAAAAAACTTCTACAGAAATTCAGTGAAGAAAAAGCATTTCCATCACAACTAAATCCAACAATCCCACGAACAAAAAAGAATCCATTTTTAAAACCATGCACAATAAAAATCAGACTCCAACAAACAGTACCATCTCCTACACAACCCAGAAAAGACGGCCTATTTCAATCCCTACAAAACCCAATAAAAGTCTCATTTTTAATGACAAAAAATCATAGAAATTCATGCTCTCAACCGTCAATAAAACAGAAAAAAAAAAAAAATCACACCCGAAATAATCAACTTCAAGAAGCCCACCAATCAAAATATCCATTTTCATCCAAAAACAGTCATCAACATAGAGAAAAAGACAGAGGCAGGAAACATACCCTATACGAAACCATCTTCTAATGAAGCTGCCTCTGAAAACCCATGTCTTTGAATCTGATAAAAGAGAAGAAAAACCAAAAAGGAAGGTCTTTTTTTTTCTTCAAAATAGTAGAAGAAGAAGAAATAGAGATTTAAAGGTGGAAATCGTGATCTGGGTGAAAACCAATAAACCCAGATCAGAAACGGCGAAAAGAATATCGAAATTTCAGCATGAAGATGGGGATTGACGGAGATGAATCTCTGGCTAATGAGCTTCAAGAACTGAGAGAGAGAGAGAGAGAGAGAGAGAGAGAGAGAGATTTGCTGAGAATAAAATAAATTTTGCTGAATGCTTTGGGAATAAAATAAAACAAACGGTTCTGATGACTTTTATTTCAATGGTCACAAGAAACTCTGTATAAGAACCAGACAATACACTTAGACAAACTTTCCAAGTAGTGGGCCCCACAGTAGAAAGACAGAGCTACAAGTAGGGTGGTTGGATCATCCTAACTGCTGACTAATGGACATCTTCCTTTGTGGAATCTGGGCCGTTGACAGTTTAGTATGTTAACCGTCCATTAGATTTTTCATCAATTGGACAGTTATTATAACCCGTTCAGTTTGGATTTCGATTTATGGACAAACATAGGTGGGCCCAAAATTTCGATGGTTTAGATTTAGCTGAATGTCTACCGCTTCTACAGTTGTTGTGCACACGCGTATGGGTTTTCGTACTCTATCAGACCATCAGTGAACGGGTTATAATAACTGTCCAATGGCTCTGTGGGGCCCACCGTAATGTATGTTTTATCCACGCCGTCCATCCATTTTTCCAGATTATTTTATGGTATGTTGCAGAAAATGAGACAGATCTAAATCTCAAGTGGACCACACCACGGGAAAAAGTGGGGACGATGACAACCACTGTTGAAACCTTCTTATGCCACACCGTGATGTTTATTTGCCATCCAACCTGTTCATAAGGTCTCACATACCTGCGTGAAGAGAAAACACATATATCAGCTTGATCAAAAACTTCTGTGACCCCTGATAAATTTTCAATGGAGAGCGTTCAATCCCCACTCTTTCCTGTGGTGTACACTTGAGCGTTGGATCCGCTTCATTTTTAGGCTCGTGCCCTAAAATGAGCTGAAAAAACTGTATGAACGGCGTGGATGGAACAAAAACAACACGATGGGCCCCACATAGCTTTGGGCCACGTCGTCCCACCAGGGATATCCCTGGTGGCGGGTGCTGCGGGATCAGTGCACGCGCCCGTTAATCCAGACCGTTTGTCCAGTTGGAATGCCGTCGGGTATGGGCAATCCACGTAATCCTAATGATTCGATGGTTAGGATCATGTAATCGGTACCTTCTAACGAAATCACCATCCAAGAGGTGGCCCAAGTTCTGATGGACATTTTGACTAGTTGACGGGACTGGTTAGCACCGTCCACTTATAGTAGTGAACAATGACAGCCAATCCTCTATAAACGTGGCTTACGTGTCCATCATCCAGACCATCTGCATTGTTTGTCTCACCATCGATAGAGCAGAGCCTGAAAATCACAGTGATCAAACACCACTAACAGCTCATTCGGAGAATCAATGGTCAAAAAAAAAAAAAAAATGGTCAGTCGTCCAAATTCATAATAGCTGCTTTGGCTGGATTTGGGCTATGATTCGAGCCCCATGGATTGGATCCGGACCCGTGTTTTGGGCCAATAACTGATTGGGCTTGTATCAGTACAAGATGCAAGCCCATCTTGGCCCTACTCACTTAACATTGATGGCTGAGAATATTTTGGATGGTGGGCCCGTGTATGGTCTATGGGCTAGATTCTAAAGTGGTGGATATGATGGAATGCCACTAAACTGTGGTAAACTTGCGCAATAACTCGACTTTAACTAACAATAGCTGTGTTTTGTCTTTGCTTTTCGCTACACTACATCCATGTGTTTGAACAAATTGACTAAAATACCCCTCCTGCATCGCCTCTTTGCCTTTCACGTTTCAGAGCATTATTGTCATTTCACCTTCGAGAACTATAATCTGCGGTAATTATAGTTACGTTACGATTTAACTCTGGTAGTTTCTCGAGTGCGTAGGTGGGCCCCCACCATGTTGTATATTTAAATCCACTTCGTCCATCAGGTGAGAACCCTTATTTAAACCGTAGATCAAAATAATAACCCGTAAAAGAACTCCAATGGGCCACACAATGTAAAATGACTACTCAAACAGGCGTGGCCTGCATGAGTTCTGGATGAGGCTGATTTTTGTTTATTCGTCCAAAATCCTAGTGAGTTACACCTGATTAACGGGTTTGATGAAAGATAACACCATGTTGGCCCCAGGCACAACCTATGGTTGGCATCCCATCTCCATTTTTCCATGTGGTGTGGCCCATATTACTTATGGATCTGAAATATTTAATTCAAAAAAGCTTACAATTGAGGATAAAACCTGATGGACGGAATGGATCTTATGTATACAACATGATGGATCTTATGATTGACAGCAATCCCAACCATCAATCAATGGGCTGTTTCAGTAATGTGTTGCCCACAGGCCCACATCAGAACATTGGTTTTCATTCACCTGGACTTTACTTGCACTGTGGGCCATTTGCTTCCGCCTGATGAATGAACGGTTCTGGTTGGAAGAACAGAGGTTGCAGCTAGGGTTGTTAATGGGCTGGGATCGGGTTTGCTGCGGCCAAAATTTGTGGGCCACCCGCTTCGGCCCACCTATTGATAGCCATTGTTGTGACGGGCTGATTAATGGTTCTGGTTATCCAGAATGTGTTGTAAAGACTGGTTAATCATCAGGCTGGAGAATGGCTGAGCCCCAGCCTGACGTGTGAGACCATTGGCTCGAGCCGAGATCGGAACTGGGCCCAGTCTGCAAACTCTATAAGGTTTAAAGTCTTGCAGGCCACTGTATGGGTTGGGCCAGGTAAGCCCATTTGGAAAATGGTATGAGGGCTTGATGGATTGGGCTGAGCCAAGCCAACTATCTTTTCGGCCTATTTGAACGGACCCTTTCCAGGGCTTCAGACCTTATGAGAGTCCCCTTTGTGGGCCAGACCTTAGTTGCCTCATGGTGCTAATGCAATGAGCGCAACTTGGGGGAGATCCAGGAACCAGCGATGTGGATGAGACCATGACCGTAGGGCCCACATCACAGGAAACAGTGGTGATTGAACGCCCACCATTGAAAACATCTTGGAGGGCTACAAAAGTTTTGGATCAGTCTAATAATTTTTTTTTTTCTCTTCATCCAGGTCTGAGTGACCTAATCAACAGGTTGGATGACAAATAAACATTACAGTGGGCCATAGGAAGTTTTTAGTGGTCGCCATTCGATCACCACTGTTTCCTGTGGTGTGGTCCACGTGAGGTTTAGATCTAACTCACTTTTAGGCTAATGACTTAAAATGAGATGGTAAGTTGGATGGATGGAGTGGATAAAAAAACATACATCATAGTGGGGCCCATAGCACCGACCAGTACTGGAGCTACCGATCTCAATTCTGGTGGGGCTGCCACCATGATACACATATTTTATCCATGCCGTCCAACCATCCCCTAGGGAATGAGCCCAAAAACAAGGTAGATCCAACTCTTAGGTGGAAGTTTATGAAAGGGATGAATTTTGTAATAGAAGAAACATTGTAATTGATGAATTTTGAAAAAGAAAAATGTTATAACTAATGAATGTGATAAATGTTAAAAGGGATGAATGTTGTAATAGATGAATGTTGTACTGGAAGAATGTTGAAATGGATGTACAATCATAACTGTCATACTTTATGTGACTTGCAAATCCCATGAAAATGGGCTCACTCTTGGGCAATCTAATGGTGTCTAAATGAAGTGATTCTAAATTCATTTGAAAGTTCATCAAATTACATTTTTCAATAAGTATATGATCATTCAAATTGGACATGTAATGAGGGAGTTATGATCATTTTTATCAAATCTGCGAACAATGGTGAGTATCAACGAATGACAGTAACTTTAAACCCACTTTTAAGCAATCAAATGGTGTTCAAATGAGGTGATTTTAAAGTCATATGAAAGTTCATTAAATTATCTTTCCAACAAATACAAGATCACCCAAATCGAACATGTAATGAGGGACTTATGAGTATCAACGATGGTCAGTTTGTATCAGTGAAAATGATCATAACTCCCTCGTTACATGTTCGATTTGGATGATCTTGTACTTACTGAATGTTATTTGATGAAATTTCAGATGACTTTGAAATCACCTCATTTTGATACCATTTGATTGCCCAAAAGTGAGCCCAAAGTCACTATTATTCGTAGATCCAACAAAAAGATCGTAACTCCCTCGTTACATGTTCGATTTAAGTGATCTTGTACTTTTTGAAAAGATAATTTGATGAACTTTCAAATGGATTTAGAATCACTTCATTTGAACATCATTTGATTGCCCAAAAGCAGGTCTATTTTTGTGGGATCTGCAACCCACATGAAGTTATGACAGTTATGACCGTTCATCCATTTCAACATTATTCCACTACAACATTCATTCGTTACAACATTGATCCATTTCAACATACATCACATTCATCCATTAGAACATTATTTTATTTCAAAATTCATCAATCACAAGTTCTTCCATTACAAAATTCATCCATTTCACAAACTTCCACTATTCATACCCATAAAAAAAAAACAATTATAAAGGGAATCACCATATGCTCCTCCCTTTTACAAACACCCACCATTAATACCCACCAAGAAAAAAATAAACAAAAGCCAAACAATGTCCAAAAGGTTAAAAAAAGGCTTCTGACAGAGGGGCTAATGTCATAAATCAAGTGATCTTTCAACTAATATCCCGACATGTATTCACTGTGAGGTGCAAGGATATATTCGCTACTTTAGAAATCATGAAAATTTTCTCTTCTCATTCTTTCTTCTATGAATTCCTCTTGTTTTCTTGAGTAAGGTTAAGGATCATTTGGCTATCACCAAATAAGTTACTTTTTCTACTAACAACAGTAGGTAAGTATCTTCTTTGAGATAAGTTTAGTTTAAGATCAATTACAAGTAACTTTAACTTAATAAGTACAAACCAAGATAAGCGGCTTGAGGCATGAGTAGCTTATTTCAAATAACTTCTGATCCAAAGGCCCCCTAAGGGCCCATTTGGATACCACCAAATAAGTTATTTTTTAACTTATGTTAGGTAATTAAGTTATTTTTTTTTACTTAATTTAGTTCGGCAAGCATTATTATAAAAGTAACTTATTACTACAAGCTACTTATTCTAGTAGTTTTTTGTTTTTTAGCTTTTTAACTTGTGACTTTTCTACTTCTCTCTCTCACGATCCATATCAAAGGAGGCCCCACATAGTAAACTGTCCACATTAGAGGTGGGGCTCACACAGTGGATGATCCACATAAAAGTTGGGCCCCACATGATAGATGACCCCATATTAATGTGGACCCACATATTGATGTGTTGGGGATGTCTTCAATCTTGACACCAGGGGGTTTCGGTTGCCCAACAAGGTTTGGGTTAGGCACCCGAAACGACCCCAGAAGAGGCGGTTAATCTCTGGACACTGTGCATATGAAGATTGGGGGTCATCGGTTGCCCGACGGGGTTGGATCGGGTGCCCGAAATTCTCCAGATGAAACTAGTTATTCTCTGGACAGATTTCCCCATGTTTGGTCACCTAAACTGTCGGGCTAGGCACCCGACAACTGGCCACTATTAGGTCGATTTGCGAGTTTTGCATGGATTTGTTTCTAATTTTGATTTTATTGTATTTAAATGAGTGTAATGCGGGATTAGGGTAACATAAGGAGTCATAAACGTGTTTAAGGGGTTGAGAGAGTTCTAGGGTGAAAGAAAAAGCTTGGATTATCTTGGGTTTCTCTTGTGGGGCTTGGATTCGAAGTAAGTTGTTGTTGCCATTGTGATTATCTTGTTTGATTCTCACTTCCGCAAGGTTCCACCTAATATAGTGGTATCAGAGCTAAGTTGAGAGGCAGACAGAATCTAAGATGAGGTATCAATGGCGTCCGACATGAGATTAGACATAAAGAAGTACTCTGAAAAAAATAATTTTGAACTATAAAAGGTTAGGATGAAGGGCCTCCTAGTTTAACAAGGATTGGTAGACGCACTCCTTAGGAAACAACAAAAAATTATGAAAGAAGAAAAGTAGAGAAAGTTGGATCAGAAAGCCAATATCTCAATCCATTTTTACCTAATGAATGACGTCCTCTATAATGTCATAAGGGAGAAGACTGCGGCTGATACGTGAGAGAAGTTGAAGAACATATATGTGAAGAAATCGTTGAAAAACTGCCTGTATTTGATGTTTCAGTTGTTCAAACTGAAAATGGCAAAGGAGACCGATGTTGAGAGCCACATCGGCAACTTCAATAGACTTGTTTGCAAACTGTTGGATGTAAATGAATAGATGAAGGATGATTATTAAGCATGCATCATGTTGAATTCTCTTCCAAAATCACACGAGCCATTTAAAGACTCGTTGTGCATAGGTGGGGAGACCATTAGTGTTAAGACTATTATCTCAGCTCTCCAGTCGAAGGCGATGAGAAAGAAAAGTGGTGATGTGTGTTCTTCTATGAAAGCACTACTTATGAGGGGAACAAATTCTGAGTAGGATGAGGGATGTTCGCGATCGAGATCTAAATTCAAGGGAAAAGAGAAGGGCAATGTGAGATGCTGGAATTGTGGATAGGAAGGGCACATGAAGAGGGACTGTCCAAATCCTGAGTTGAAGTAAGAGAAGTCTAAAGATTCTTCTAGGGAGCCTAATACCACGAAATCTACAGTGGACACGGGTGATAATAGTGATGTATTGACTGTATCCAGATCGGGGTTTCTTTACGATGAGTGGCTCTTGGATTCAGGTACATTATATCACGTGTCCTGACTAAAATTCATTCATGACATACAGTGATTATGATGGAGGATCGATGTTCTTGGGTGATAACTATGCTCGCAAGGTTTTCGGTATTTGTTCGGTGCGCATTAGGATGTTCGGTGTGATCGAACGAGTCCTGACAGATGTGAGGCATGTTCCCAAGCTGAAAAAGAATTTGATTTGTTTTGGTGCACTCGAGACAATAAGGTGTAAGTTCATAGGCTTCGATCGGTTTTGTAAAGTGTCAAAGGGAGCACTCGTGGTGATGAAAGCACAAAATTGCGGTCATCTTTACAAGTTGATCTAGAGCACTTCTTCAGGTGGAGCTGTAACGACCGTAGCGAAATCCATAGTTGCTCGTTTGTGGTAAGCACGCCAAGGCCACATGAGCGAGCAAGATGTGAAGTTGTTGGAGTAAAGTTGATGGGGGCACGAGAAATGGTGTAGCTATTATGTAGATGAAGTAGAGATGAAGGATGGAGGTTTGGAGCAATACAGCTTGAAGATTAAAGCCACGGTGGAGATTGTTGGGGATGTCTTTAATCTTAACACCAGAGAGTTTCGGTTGCCCAACAAGGTCTAGGTCGAGCGTCCGAAACTACCTCAATAGAGGTGATTATTCTTTAGACACCGTGGATTTAAAAATCAAGGGTCATGGGTCGCCCAACGGGGTCGGGTCAGGCACTTGAAACTCCCCGGATTAAACTAGTTACTCTTTAGACAGATTTGCTCGGGTTTAGTCACTCGATAGTCGACGCACTTGTTAGGTTAGTTTGTACAATTTTGCAAAGATTTGTTTCTGATTTCGATTTTATACTATTTAAAGGGGTGTAATGCAGGATTAGGTTAATACAAGGAGACCTAGACGTGCTCAAGGGGTTGAGAGAGTTCTAGGGTGAGAGAAAAAGCTTAGGTTTCTCTTGTGGGGCTTGGATTCGGGTAAGTTATTCTTCATCTCTTGTAACTTTTGATATTCATAGTAGATTTGTCGCTTTGTGTTGTAGTTTTTTCTTGTGAGGGTTTTTCCACATAAAATTCAAATTGTCTTCTTGTATGTGTTAAATTTGCTTAATTGTTATCGTTATGATTATCTCGTTTGATTCTCACTTCCATGGGGTTCCTCCCAACATGATGGTCCACATCAAAGATCGGCCCATAATGATAAAAAGCATACATTCAACATAGTCTGGTATGATTGAAGACCCACTTCAAATGTGGAGCCTACATGATGGACAATTCACGTGATCAAAGGTGGGCTACACACGATGGGCAATGGACATTGAAGCTAGCCTGACATGATGGATGACTTATATTGAGTTGGCCCTACATGATAAACGGTCTACATCAAAGGTCAACCCCTAATGATATGAACGACCTACATCAAAGCGAGCCCCGCATGATGGGCAACCCACATTGAAGGTGGGGCCTACATAATGGATGGTCTACATCAAGGGTCAACCCCTAATGATGAATGACCCATAACCCGGCAAGCCTCACATGATGAGCAACCCACATTGAAGGCGGGGACCACATGATGGATAGTCTACATTAAAGTTGGGCTCCACATGATGGGCAATTAATAATGGTGGGATTCTCATGATGGATGATCCACATCAACATGGCCTCCATATGATGGACAGTTTGCATCAAAGGTCGGACCTGATGATGAGTGGACCATATCCAAGGGGGGCTTCACATGATGGATGGCCCACATCAAATGTGGGGTCTACATGATGGACGACCCACATCTAAGGCGGGTTGTGGATATTGAAGGTGGGCCCCACATGATGGACAATAACATTGATTGTGGGCCCCACATGATGGATAACCAACATCAAAGATAGGCCCCCTACATAATGAACCATGCACATAAAAGGCCAGTCCCTAATGATGAATGGCTCACATCCAAGGTGGGCCTCAAATGATGGATGGTGGATGTGTGGGGGACCAAATAGATTTGAGGGATAATTATTTATGATGTTGGAAGCCAAACATGTTTTTCTACCTCTTGGGTGATAAGAATGTTGTTTGCCAAACATGTTAATCTACTTAATAAGAAAGAAAGCAGGATAAGCTACTTATGGCAAAAGTAGCTTATCTTAGTGGTGCAAGTCAATAATAGATACTATTATGATACTTGGACAAAATATAAACTCTACGAGTACTAAAGCTTGGCTGAATTCCATCGATAGTACATAGAGAGTTTTGTTGCACATTCCGGAAGTGTAAACCACCTTTAAGAAGCAGTATTGCAGTGCGCCTCAATGATAAAGGGTCAAAGGTTTCTATTTATAACTTCTTAGGTAGAAGTAGACAGGCGGAACTTGACAGCATTGTCTAAAAGGCTTTTAAAAATAAGATTACTTTTGTCATGTAAAAACCATGTGTTTTCCTCATTTAGTTAAAACTTTTGCATTTGGGTTTCTAAGCTGGATTGTGACTGATTCTGCCTAATCTTCATTGAATTAGAATTTAGGAATATTCTTGTGAGAACTTCCATGATTATCTTTCCGTCCGGCTTAGTCAATTCCGTGACAAGCCTAATAAATTTCTATGTTATTCTTACTTTCATGTTTTTACACGACAGGTCTAAGTGGCCACCAAACCAAATATATATCTATATCATAAGACGGATGGTAGGGCATTTTTGGCCTTGCATTTTGTTTACAATGATTGATAACTTTAAAGGATATGGAAAAACATTTTAATCAAAATTTTGGATATTTTATGAATTAAAAAATATGATTAAGATTTCACTTATTAAGATTCAAACCACTTCTTTCACTTTTCTTAATGCAGGTGGCCCACAATGACTTTTCCTCTTCTTCACATATAGCCCACATGAAGAAGAGATCATTACACGCTTCATTGGGTCCACCATATCATACATGTAAAATCTACTATGTCCATTAAGTGAAAACCATTATTTGAACCGTACATAGAAAACATCAGCCTAATAGAATATTGATGCGGACCACACCAATGGGAATAGTATAAAATTGAACTACTAATTAAGTTTGCACCATGCGGCTCACTAAAGTTTAACAAGCTTATTTTTGCATCCTATTCATCCTGGTGAGTTGGACCAGGTTAATGGATTTGATGAAAGATACACCACAAGGTGGCCCACGTACACAAAACCTGCATCCCATTCACACTATTCCATGTGGCCCATTTGAGTTGTGGATTTAGCTTCTTCTTCTTCTTCTTCTTCTTTTTATATCAAGACCTAACATTAAGTATAAAACTGATTAGTGGAGTAGATTTTAGCTTAAAACATGGTGGCCCCCACAAATTTGCATGTTTTACGCACATGGTCTCCCTCTTCCTTTCTCCCATTTTCTCTACCCTCCGAATCTCTCCTGCCTCCTCTCTTTCTTTCTATCCCCTCCTCACTCCATGTGCATTTGACGTGCCATACACATTACCAAGCATGCAGCTTAGACGGTGTTAAGTTAGGTGGGGCTAGGCCAATTTGTCAATCCTAACGGCTTGGTTGGAGGACTTTGTGAATTAAAAATAGTTAATTTTATATATGAGAAATGGTACTTGAGGTCTACCTTATGGGAGCTTCCCATGATATCAAGTTATGTGGGCCCCACCATGATGTGAGGTGGACATCTATGCCGTTCATTTGGTCGGTCCCTTGTGGGTTATGGGATGTGCCAAAAATCAGCCGTATCCAGAACTAATGTGGACCACACCATCTGAATTCATAGGAAATAATGCCTAAAACATTTAAAAGAACTTTGTGGGGCCCACTTGAGTTTTGGAACTGGCCTAAAATTTCGTGTGAGCCCTCATCCAAGTGGGAGACACACAATGGATGGACTAGATGTCTAAACCATATTTCTCTAGGCCATATATACAATTAGGAAGGTTTCAATGGGCGAGCATACAGGGGAAAGGTCTCGTGAGGTCCACCTCATGGGAGCTTACCATGAGGCCGAGCTCTCTGGGCCCCACCGTGATGTGTGTCGAAATCCACCTCATCAATCAGATGCCCATGTGAGCTTTGGGATGCAGGCCCATCTGAGGTGGAGCCCATGGATGATTGCTTCACACCTTGCACATGTTTCTCATGTGTACCAAGCAAACAATGAGCTTGGACGTGGATTACATGGTGACCCCAACACGACATGGCTCGGTGGCCTGGCGGGATTTGATTGCGCCACCTGCCATCACCAAGATGAGCATATGCAAAACATGATTGAAAGTTGCTAGGTAAGTACCTCGCCCATCTTCGACAATGGCATGTGGCCCAATATATCAAAGCCCGCAACATCCCAACACCTCTGAGCTAGATGGAGTTGGGGTCACCATGCTGTAGACACCTCACCCTGGGTTAATAAGTTAATAAAAGACTAAAGGATTGAGATGGATGGTGATTCATACCCTTAATCCTAATCTAAACCATAATTCAAACCCTTAACCCTAATCCAAACTCTTAAACCCCAATCCAAACCCTTAAACCTTGATCCGTACCCTTAAATCCTAATCCAAACCCTTAAACCCTAATCCAATAATCCAACCCTTAACCCTTAATCCCAACCGAATGAGTCAACTTGGTGAGCCAACTCGATGGGTCAAACCATTAGTCGACTCACCCTGACAGCCCAGTTAGTTGACCTAATCCCTTCAAACTCACTAGAACCTTGAAACCAAAGCTCAAGCCTGGTCAAGGTTCATAATTGGGGACGAAGAACAAACTATACAGCAACCAAGGAATTCCTGCATCGAGGGGAGGTTCTCCGCCTAAAGCAGAGGGAGGAAGTGGTACACTGGGCGGCGGTCTAGCTACCGCCCAATATAAACCTCCTCTCAGCTTTGGACAGCTAGCATCAATCCACGTCAGCTCTTGACTTTTCATGCTCACTAAGTTCGAGACGAGCCAAAAGACCTCTCTACCCCTCTTATTGCCCATATGTACAGTTGTACCAAGCTCCAAGCCTAACTCCAAGTCAAATTTTCACTCTAAGTGAAAAATCTCACATCAATCTTTGCCCTCAAAGTTGTCAATAATTATAGAAAAACCTACGGCTGGAATTGTCATAAATACCTCCCTCATTCTTTCATTTCAATCATCTAAGAAAATCCAAGTGAGAGGAGTAGAAATCAAAAGCCTTTCTCTCCACCAAGATCCATAAGCCTTAGCCCCTTTAGCCTCTTAGCCTCTCTTAGCTACCTAGTCTAGCCATCCCTCCACTAAGGAGAGTGGGAGTGAGGAAGTGAGCCTAACATTGGTCTGGTGCAAGTCACCCCTTTTGCCTTAGCCTCTTAAGCCAACCCATTCTTAACTAAGTCACTCGAGTTGATCCTTGCAACATTATCGTCCACGCAAGCCTCTAGTCTTTAATTAACTTCATACAACTATGCATTAGTACTATGCAACATCTACTCCCTTCTCAACCCCCTTGCTCATCTCTTTCATAACATCTCAGACATGACATCTACCTAGTCAACTCAAGTGTATGCTCTGAGGCTTGCTGAGCTTTCTTAGATCTTGCTCATCAAAAGCTTGAGTTGACTAGTTACTCTGTACGACGAGTTAGTGAGTCAGGGCAGATTCATCACCTGAGACACTTCGTGACAAAGCGTTGACACATTAAACAGTGCATCCGACATACACACCATTCATAAAAGGTACAAGAACCAGAACTAATCCTCACAAAAAGTTTTACCTTGTGAGGTAGAGACCGTACACTTGTACAGGAAGAGTGGGTGCCTAACACCCTCCCTCTCTATAACCGCGATCCTTACCTCAAATCTTAGGCTGCAGATTAAGGAGTCATCTTAAGGCTAAAAATCTTCGAATTTTCAGTCTTAGTCATTTCTACAGGGTCTAGCTGATTGTAGATTTAAAGTAGCTAGCTAGTGGTGACTCCAGTCTTCTATAAACCCATCTCAATACTCATAGCAAACCTTAAAGCCCTTGACAGAGGCAAGCTCATGTAAAAGCCCACGATCACGCAAAACCGCAGAGCAGGCGTGAAATCTGGCGTCCACACATGCAAGATTGGTGTAGGCATAGACGTGGTGAGATCAATCATCATCTCTCTCACAAGATACCTACTCGAATCCACGGAGCTATTGGGACTCCTCAACTAGTCTTTTTCGAATCCGGGAGGGGATATCTCGAATCCACGATACATATCTTCAAATTCACGAAGAAATAAAGACTAAAAGTCTGAAATTTTCATTAATTAAAGAAGAGATGTCTTTAACAATCAATTAAAACAACTATTTATAGATAAAACTAACCCTAATAACCCTAGAATCATAATGAGAAGAATCATAAACAAATCGGAAAAGAAATTGAAAATTTTGTGCAAATCTGCGCAACTGCTCGCGCATGGTCGGGTGCCCGATGAAGAGTGGTTGGGCGTCTGACACCTTCCTAAAAAAACTCAGAGAGTAAATTCGAAATCTAAACAAATCTCAAGTGCCCGCAGATGAACCAAAATTGTCTAAAGAGTTTCTGGTCTTCCTGGTGGAATTTGCGCCCGATGAAGTGTGGTCAGGTGCTCGACAATGCTAACGGCCCAGAAGCATTGGAATCCGTCAGAAAACCGTCGAAAATTCAAAATTCTTGATTTTCTGCCACCTTTTTCTTACATCTTTTTCTTCTATCCATTTCCTTCAAGAATGTTGTTGATCCTCGCCCTCGATTATAGAGTTCTCTCCCTACATCAGACACATCCACTTTAAATAAACTTATCCTCAAGTTTTGCTTTGGGCTTGGGTCTTGAATAGCCTTGAACTTAGGGAGACCATGTTTGTTGATCCTTCTTGGCTTCTGCTCTACCTCGTATATGAGATATGAGTCATCAAACGCGTCGCTTCTCTTGAGCGTATCTTCTATCATACCAGCCTACAACATCTTCCAATCTTCCATAGTAAAAATTATCAAAGCATCATCTGGGATGCTCTTGGATTCTTGCAAAACTAGTTTCATAACCCCTGGAATGTCCATGGATTCCTACAAAACCAAATCCATAATTTCTAAAACGTCTACATATTCCTCTTCTGATCGTGGCAGCACCAGATTGACATTATGAACATGATAAGCCACATGTTCATTCCCCTTTATTGACAGTACTTCATGTATGGGTGGAGGAAACGTTTCAACAGGGGATAGAACTGCTTCCTCTAACACAAGACTTGGATGTTCTTCTTAAAACCCCTTATTGGCATCCAACACACATTCTTGAAATATATCGGCCAAATTCTGCATGTCTGCAGAAAACTGCCCCTCTACTTTAGAAGTTTCGGGTGGGTTTTCTGATGTCACAGGGGTGACATATGCATTGTTGACGGGGTTTGAGACCTGTGGCGACACCGCCTCAACCAGATCTTCCTTGTCGACTAGGAAACGAGCCGGTAACTGTCGCTTAATCCGCTGCCACGAGCGAATTGGTGGTTTCATTTCTTGCTTCTGACAATACTGAACATCTAATCACCAATCCCAAGCGTCATCATCCAAGTGATATGTCACGATTAAGAGTTTTCTCTCTTCAGGAATTTACATGTAGTCGAAGTGGTACTCGATCTCAAAGAGTCATTCGTCGATGTGATTATGGCTATTGAAGATGGAAAGTTCTATTGCCCCCCTATAGGATCGATCTATTAAGCGTCATTGATCTGAGGTTACCCTCTAACTCATTGCCAAGGGCGCTCTATAAGCAACTTGATTGTGAAATCTAAGCAGGACCTGAAATCGGGATTCCACCATGAACAAGAAATCGGTCTAGCTTTTTGTTCATACGGTCAAATCCAACCAACAACTCTTGCATGCATGGCTTGATCAACCTCCCATTGTACCTGATTATAGGGCAGAATCGCCGCATCCTCAAAACCGTCGAGAGAAGCTTGCAGCCCTTGCATCATCTTTCATCTCTCCTGATGAAGAGTTTTCATTCTCTCATAAAGATAATGAATCCCTAGATCACCGTCCTCAAGATTTTGTTCGTACCTTCGTTAAGAAATACCGGCCCGAGGAAATTCCTCATTCTGATACCAACTTGGCGCAGGCTGTAGATGTGGTGAGATCGATCACCATCTCTCTCACAAGATACCTACTTCGAATCCATAGAAATACTGAGACTCCTCAATCAGTCTTCCTCGAATCCACGAGGGGATATCTCAAATCCACAGGACCTATCTTCGAATTCACGAAAAAATAAAGACTAAAAGTCTAAAATTTTTATTATTCAAAGAATAGATGTCTTTAAAAATGAATTAAAACAACTATTTATAGATAAAACTAACTCTAATAACCCTAGAATTGTAATTGAGAAGAATCCTAAACAAATCAGGAAAGAAATCGAAAAATTCTTGCAAATCTACGCAATTGCTCGCGTATGGTCAGGCGCTGATGAAGAGTGGTCGGGCATCAAACACCTTTGTAAAACCGTCTAGAGAGTAAATTCAAAATCCAGACGAATTTCAGGGTGCCTGATGATGGGTGGTCAGGTGCCCACTAGCGAGCCAAAACTATCTAGAGAGTTTTTGGTCCTCTTGGAGGAATTTTGGGTGCCCGATGAAGTGTGGTCGAGCACCCGATGATGCCGACGACCCATAAGCGTCGGGAATCCATCGGGAAATCGTCAGGAATTCAAAATTCCTGATTTTCTGCCACTTTTTTCTAAATCTTTTTTCCATCAATTTCCTTCAGGAATGTCGTCGATCCTCGGCCTCGATCATAAAATTCTCTCCCTACATCAAAGATACATCCGTTTGAAAATTGTTAAGTCCAGTATGTACTCGACGGGGCCCTATCTTCGACAAGGGCACATGGCCCTATGAAATCCTGTTACATTGGGTCACCATAGACACTCGTGGCAGGGCGTAGCATTGTCACCACGCAATCTGCATCCCTTTTTTTAGTGAACTTTGGGATGAGTCGCATCTTAGGTTGTGCCGATTGGTTCAGATCTCGTACTCATGATGTATCCCAAGTAAATCGTAAGCTCAAGTGAGGCAAAAATAGCCTAAAGAGGAAATGTTTATGGGTTGTCGATGGGCGCACAATACCTCTGGCCCACCCATAGTCACAGATCTTGTTCTCGACAATTTCTCAGCATCAAAATTTCTCCAGATATCTTCAGATTTTGACGGGTTTTTGTTGGGAATAGAAATGCCGGCAACGGAAGCGAAAGCCAAACAATACAATAAAATATGCGATCAAACTAGAAACACAATGCAATCACACCACACAAGCATTCAACCACAAGAGACAATCCGATTTTATGTAGAAAAATCCCTCAACGGGTAAAAACCACGGCACAAAGCGATCCACTATTATTCCAGAAGATTACAGAGATTGACAACCCACAAGCAAGGAAAAATAGAGAAAACTCAAGTTCTCTCTTTCTCTCTCTCTCTAAACATTCTCCTCTCTTCCTAACACACTTAGGAAACCTTGGACACCATCTAAGTCCAGATACATGCCATATATACAGCAAACAAATTGACTTTAGAAACATCTTACGCAGATCCGCGTAATTGCAGTAAGAAAATGCGTGCGCGGCCGACCGGTCAGAGCTAACACAAAAAACGTCCAGAGGAAAATTAACATAGAAACAATAGTCTACCTCACCACTGACCGGTCGAACCCCCCTTCAAACCGGTCGCCCAACCGGTCTAGGGTGATAGGATTTTGTACAGCAACCTCACTGTACTCTTTGGGCCAAAGTCAGACCGATCGCCCGACCGGTCTGAACACCAGAAATTTGCACAATTTGAAGGCTCTCCAACAGTTTTCTCACATTATTATCAGGTAAATCTTATAGAAAATAAAATATCATATAGTATTCATTATAAATTTAATAAACAATTTTAAAATACAAGTAAAAATGATTTAATTTAAACTTTTAAACTGTTTTTCATTAAAATAGTGATAATTTCTTAGTGAAAAGTTAGAATTGCTAAGATTTTGAAAAATCTCATGATTTTCTCAGGATGATATTGTTTGACAAATTTTCCATGCGGAGTAGAAGATTGATCTATACATTAACAGTGGGTTTAATCATGCAACGCACACACCTTGTTAGATGCGCAATGCACCCACCCTAATCAGTAACATGATGCTCCCACCCACTGGTAGGGTTAGTAGGTTTCGAACTCGAGACCAGTAGTTGAAACGCCCAAGCGTCTACCAGCTGAGCTAGCGAGCGATCCCCAATTGAAATTACATACCATAGGATGATTTGGACAATTCGGATCTTTCACAGCTTACACCTTTAGAGGAAGCTAAGCTAAGGGATGGGAGAGATTTGTGCCCTCAATCATGTCTAGGTGTGGGGACTCCGTCCATATTTATAAAAGCTCGATGAGTCCATCCGTGTGCTCGATCAAATTATCTATTTTTATATAGATCCAAACCATTGATCAAGTAGACCCACTTTAAGAAGTCATACAATTAATTACAACTCTAAAGGAACACTTGGATTTAATGATTCAAACCATGTGACTTATGGCTCAAACAACAGATGGTTGTAACAAATTGGCCCCATTTAAAGGATTAAGATTATCCAATCAGTGTTACTCTTCCACCATGGCTAGCTTGACCTTCGTTGTATGAAAGAGTGAACGGTTCTGCTTGTCAATAGGTCACATTGTGTGCGGTTTAAAAGGTCCACGGACATTGCTAATGTCCCCACAAAGGTGGGGCAGACTACCGGCCCATTGCCTCCCCTAAATCTCAGCTAGAAGTAACAATTATAGCCTTAATCAAAAGAATACACACACACACACACATATCTCAATGTGTCTTCCACTTTGCAATTCAATTCAATAGTGCATCCAAATACACCCTCTAAACTTCATTGATAGCACAACAACGAATGCTTGGCCCATAAGCTAATGGGTGGCGTCGGTGGGCCATTGTGATCGTCAGACCTTACCCATCAAGCAAGGTATAGTCACATCACCGTCCATATCTATGCTTATTATAGAAATGACACTTTTAAAACCTCCTTTGTCACTCTTAGCTGCCCTAATCTTTATTAATGCTCTTCATTTATTATAGTTAATTTCATCAGTGTTGCTAATCTCACGTGTACGTGTGTGGATTCTCCTTTTGATTGGGACGCAGATTGTCTAAGGCAGGCAGGCTGTCGTAGGGAGTTGCTTTGACTAGAAGCTAGGCGGGGCCCACCTGTAAATGTTTGTGAGAAATCCACCCGGTTTATCCATTTTGCCGGATCATGTTACAACATGGGGTCAAAAAATGAGGCAGATCCATTTTGGTTGATGTTCCTGCTGGCCCCACACATTCAGGTGTACTTGGGCTGTGTATTAGGTACTTGCCCTGCATGTACCATGTTGATACAGGCATCACTTGGTGGGATTTGATTGAAAGGTATAACAATCAAGTACAATTGAACAACTTTCAACCGGCAGCGGATTAGGTGAGACCCCGGATCCACAAGAGGAGGGTGGGATCCCTGACTGCAGGGGCTCAGAGTGATGTATGTGCCTTAAATCCATACTGTCCAGCCATTTTGAAAGCTCATTTTAGGGTATGATATAAAAATGAAGCTGACTTAAATCTTAAGTGAACCACACTACACGAAACAGTTGTGATTGAATCCCCACCATTAAAAAAATTATGGATTCCACTGGAATGTTTATTTGCCATCCAACAAGTTGATAAGGTCTAAAACACCTAAATGAAGAGATCACACAAATATCTTCTTGATCCAAAGCTGTTGTGGCCCACAAGAAGTTTTTAATAGTCATTCACCATCGTTTCCTCTGCTATGGTCCATTGGGATTTGGAACTGCTTCATTTATTAGATCATGCCTAAAATGAGCTTTCAATACTGATGGACACCGTGGATGCAATCATATACATCATAGTGGGCCCTACAGTCAGGGGTCCCACCTACCACGGTGGATCCAGGGTCCCACCTAGTCCCTTCCCGTTTAACCATGCTTTTTTTTTGGCCCCATCTCTTGAGAGCAGTATATCCTCCAGTCTTATTCTGCATCATTGTGCTGACTTAGAAACAGGCAGAGACAGTACACAATCCCAATCCTGTGGGTCTGCGACAGCTTATGTCAACCAATCAAGGACACGGATAGACCCAGATGCTGAAATGATGTGGCAAGGTTTGATTGGGGGGCTGTGAGCTGGCGAAGACAGGCGAGTATATACTTGGCTACAATACCTTAATGGGCATGAGCTCATTTCTTAAAGCACACAGCCCACCAATCAAATCTCACCGCATCATTTTACCACCGAGGACGCATTGGCCAGTCAAAAGGCACATGGGCCTCATTTCTTTACACGTGGGCATGGATTAGCACTCCTGTAATTTTCATTAGTAAAGTTAGCCTCAAATGCTCAGTTAAAAAATCACCTCTTTCGGCACCTTAGATGGCCCATCTCACTCTCTATCTTAAGATTGAAGGACAAAAATCAGCCATCGAAAATGACACTGCTGTCTCTGTTATTCCTTAACAAGAAATCAGGTCCGTTTATCATCAATCTTAAAAACCCAATTCCGTGGATCCAAAGGTCACAACTTAAAGCACCAAAAGATTCGGCAAACACTTGTCTTAAATACATTTTCCCCCCACATTAGACCACTTTTAGATGTTATTATAAGGTAATGATGTGAGTAATGAAAGCAGCAGCAAAAGCTAAAGAAGAAACTTTCACATGCAATCCAAATGCATGTTAATTACCAAAATTGGAGCTGTGTGGGACCTACCTGTGATGTGTATCCAGACTGTTCATCTGGTGCAAATCCTAAAATGAATCATGCATCCCAAGAATCATCCCTATCAAAAACTCAGGTGGGAAGCATCATAGGAAGCAATGTATAATCATGCCTACAGAATATTATAGTCACTTGGTGTGGCCCACCTACATTTCACAGTGGCTTAAGCTGTCACTTGATCCTCGTGGGACGCACCTGATGATTGGATTGGATGACATATAAACAACACGGTGGACCCAACATTCCATCTTGAAGTTTCTTTAGTGACCATCCCCTCCCCAATGTCCCCGATTTTCCCTTTGGTGTGGTCCACAAGAGTTATGGGTTAGACTGGATTTTGGAACCTAGGCCTAACATTGGGATACAGATCTAATGGATAGATGGATGGCACTCACACATCACAATGGAGACCCCATGCAGCTTAAATGAATGGTAATGATCATAGGACGAATTCGCTGCCGAATGGCCGACTGGCAATCACGAGCGATTTTGGCTTCATGCAGGCCAGTCGCAGCCTGCACTCTGAACTGAGGACGGCTTTTTGGAGTTAGCTCACCCTCGCAGGATCGCAACTTCCATTTGTCTGATACAACTGGCCATAGACAGAACATGCCCCAAAATCAATCTTGGGCCTACATTTGCAGACCACAACCATCAAGGACAATATCAATGCATTCACAACCAGTGGTCTGGAATCTGGATCACTGAACAATGGCCCACTTTAAGTAACCTAAAATGGAATTTTATTGTGCTTATCTTCAGGTCTAAGGATCATACAATGCCTTACACCTTTCTTGGATGACTCCTGCATCCAATGGCTGTAAGAAAACACAAAGAAAAGCAGCAGAAGAAAAGGCAAATGCAGACGTAGAATCACGGTGGAAAGTTATAAGAGGGATTCCTTCTATCTTCACAGGGCCAAAAAGCTAATACTCCTCCAATGGTATGGGACTTTGTACACAAATCAAATGGATGGTTGCTTCGACTCTAATCTACAACACATGACAAATCTATCACCCCACGTTAGGTGGACCCCTCCAAAAAGCTGTGGGTTAATGAGGAATTATACCATAGTAAAAAAATAAATGTACCATATGCATGCACACACTATCTGCCTTGTACTTCAATCCAAAATGCCCAAATCTCCATGTGCATAAGTGTGTGGGGCCCACGCAATGCATGCATGAAATCCAACCCATAATTTGTAGGTGCCGGCACATGTTACCCCCAGGGCCATAAAATCAGGCTGATCCATGAATCAAGTGGGTCACACCACAGGCAACAAGTTGGGAGAGATCGTCCAACCTTGACCTTCTTGGAGGGTCCACCGGATTTTATATAGAAAATCTAGACCATTCAGACCCTTCATCTGATCTGGATGGAGGGTCAAGATGAAAATCAGGCGGTCTCAAAATTCAAATGTGCTCCTGTGTTGTGGCACACTTGAACGTTGGATCAGCTGATTTTTGACACCAAAAGGTAATATGAGGTGACACATCTGATGGACAGGTTGAATGGCCTTCATACATCACATGGACCCAACATATGCCTGGCACCACCATAAGCTTACCCTGAGTGTGTGAGTGATATTATAGTAGATCATGCATGCATAGCATATTATAGCATCCTCTTGCAAAAATCAAAGAATAGATCACATTTTAAATAATAAAAAATCATGGCAACTTAATCAACAATCAGAGTAGAGAACCATACTTCAGATTAATAAAAATAGCAATCTGCATTGCAAATGACCCATAACTCGGATTTGTGTGATTGGGAATAGAAAAAATAGGGGGCCGACGATTTTTAACTAACAATGGTTTGGATCAAGCTACATGCATGCTCATGTCTGCAGTGGATGTGTGCATATGAATGATAATAACAAATACTCTGGGAGAATTCCAAATAGATCAAACACGTAGTGGTCCAAATAAATAAACCCTAGATCAAAACTAAAAATGCCACTAGATATAGCAACTATCAAGAATTTCAGATGTGCAAAATAGAAAAGATCTTGATGATCATTAAGGGGCCAATTGGATACCACCAAATAAGCTACTTTTTCTACTTACAGCAGTAGATAAGTAACTTATTTGAGATGAGTAAGTTTGGTTTATGATCAATTATAAGTAACTTTTTAATCACTTCAGTTTAATGAGTAGAAATCAAGATAAGTTACTTGAGGCATAAGTAGCCTATCTTAAGTAACTTATGATCCAAACGCCCCCTTAATGACCAAAATGCCCTTTCCGAGCTGTCCTGTGTGTACGTGGATCCTCAGAGGTCATGACACTGGACGCTGACTTGAGCAAAGGTGAGTTGTCTCATTTTCTGTTAAATCCCAATAAATATGGGATAAAAAGAAGACTTTAGTATTTGAAAGTTGCTGCCACTTCATTGCAAGATCACTCCCTTTTCAACAGGTGATCCATATTAAAGGCATAGTTCAAAAACCCGAAAGCTCATCTCGACTCAATGTCGAGCCAAGTCGGGTCAACTTGAAGACTCGACTTCATATTATAAGTTTATTAAATTAATATGAATATCTAAGTAATAATAGCTATTTAAAACTGCTATGAATATTAAGATTGACAAAATTGGGTCAAAAGTGCACACGGCTTATCGGCACCTAGGAAAGGACGTTGGGGGTTCGAATCTCGCACTCCTCTTTGTTTTTTTCTTCTGAAATGCAAACACCCAGCGAGTGACTCAGTTCAAGTCGTGATGAGTTGACTGAGTCAGTGAGCTGACTCAACAAGTCTTTCCGAGTGGAGTCAAGCTCACCACAAGTTTCGTGGTAGCGGTGCAACTCGGGCAGTTCAGGTTGGGTTGAGGGTCAACCCGAGCTCAACCCAACCTGCAATCTGACGTGACCCTGAATTCCAACCCGAGGTGCTAAACCTGAACCCAACCTGAAGTCCTCTATATTTGACCCAATCCGAACCAACCCAACTTGACTTGACCCGACCTAACCCAACCCAACCCAACCAAAATACATGTGATTATTCCCGACCCGAATTTGCTCAACCTGAATTCAAATCGGGTTGGTATTTTCCAACCTGAACCGAACCTAAGGGCCTTGACAACCTGACCCAACCCAATCTGAAATCGGGTTGGGTCAATCAGGTTCAGGTTGATCAGAACCCAAGTTGCAGCCCTATTTTGTGGTGACTCAACTCAGAATCTCGTCAAGTCGAGTTTAAAGTCGAGCCACTGAGTTTTAGAACTATGATTAGGAGCAACGTATAATCAAAAGACTTGTTTGCCACCGCCATTTCTGAGACACTAAGTGCGCTGCACTCGGCCTTGAATAAATACAGGGATAAGACTGGCCTTCATTCCAAAGGCAAACATTTGGGCATGATCTCTGCCCCTTTGTGTTTATGAAAGGTTGCATAGTTGTATAGAAAACAGAAAAGGGAAGGTAGATTCAGTTGAGTGGTAACTGAAAAGTGACCATAAATCAAATTACAATCCCCTTCAAAATGACCGCCTTTTCTTTTTCTTTCTTGGAGACTTTATCCTCATCAAAAGCTCTCAAAAGCAGCCTTTCCAAGAACCAAAAAAGCCAACCACCCTATGTTTATAAATAAGACACCATGCATGAAAACAATTCCCCCCTCCCCGCCTTCTCTCTTTCTCTCTCAAAACCAACATAAAAAAAAGGAGAGAGAGAGAGAGAGAGAGAGAGAGAGAGAGAGAGAGAGAGAGAGAGAGAGAGAGAGAGAGAGAGAGAGAGGAGAGAGAGAGAGAGAGAGAGAGAGAGAGAGAGAGAGAGAGAGAGAGAGAGAGAGAGAGAGAGAGAGAGAGAGAGAGAGAGAGAGAGAGAGAGAGAGAGAGAGAGAGAGAGAGAGAGAGAGAGAGAGAGAGATGGCAGTAGCAGCAACAGAACTCAGATGTCTCCATCTTCTATCTGTTCTCGTCATTGCAATGGCCATGCATGGAAATTGCATTGGGGTGAACTGGGGGAAGATGGCAACACACCGCCTCCCAGATGAGATGATAGTTCAGATGCTGACGGACAATGGGTTTGACAAGGTGAAGCTGTTCGATGCTGATGAGGGCAGCATGAGAGCTTTGAGTACGAGTGACATCGAGGTGATGGTTGCCATACCGAACTACATGTTGCCAGCAATGAGTGATGATCCTGGTGCGGCAACTAATTGGGTTAAAGAGAATGTGACTCGATATAGATATCCTGGAGGAGTAAACATCAAGTTCAGTAAATCATGTTCCCTCATTCTCCTGTTCTTGTTTTAGCTTCAGAGTTCAAGCTTTGCCCTTTTTCATCTCTTTGGTTTGGATTGCTTTTCCTGTATTTATGTTTTCACTATCTTGTCTATTCCAAACTAAGTTTCTTCTTGTTGTGAAATGGGTTTCTTTTGTTTCTATTATTGCATTTCATGTTATTTCATGAATTGTTTTTTTTTTTTTTTGGCTGAATTGGGTTTCTTCGTTCTTTTTCTTGTTCTTGTTTGAATTGACTTTGCCTTTTACTCTCTTTGAAATGGTTGTTTATTCTGTTTTCTTTTACTCTCTCCTTTCTTTTGAAATGGGTTTCCTCTTCTTCTTTCTTTTGAAATGTTTTCTTCAGTTTCTTTCAAAATCCATTCCTTTTTCATTTTAACGAATTTCAGAACAACAATCGAGAAACTTGGAACTCAGAAATTAGCCCTGAAATTTCCAAGATTGTCTCAGGTTGAGTCAATGAATATGAAAAATGAGCAAGCAGATCATCGACTTTGCTAATTTTTCAAAAATTGGAGCTTGAACTCCGTGCTAGAAATTTGCTAAACGAAGTCAGCTAGACCAAGTTCCGAGTCAATTAATGAATTTTTTAACATAAGCTCTTAGAGAAATTACTTCCCTTATTTTCCTTCTTATTGATTGAGATCAAGTGGTTTATTTTTTCTTCATGAAGGTTTCACAGACCAAGGCAACCATGCTTGGGTTGTCGAACTCGGTCATCTTCAAGCACGTTCCCTTTTCATCTTCCCAACTCAGTGCTTGTCCAAGCAACTAACCAAATGATATTAAAATAGAAGGTTTAAACCTTTGATATGAAAGTCACTGACTCAGGGAGGTTAAGGGGACTCTTATCCATTGCCTCAATGGATTTGTAGAGCTTTCTTTTCTCTTCTTAATAAATTCATATTTTTCTTCTTAATAACACACACAGCCAACTCCGGTTGGCCTCAGATGACTCAATGACCCACTCAGCCAACTCTCCTACTGATTCAGCTGAGTCAAAGTCAAGTTTCTATGTTTCCTAGTTTTGAGTTGGGTACGAGTCCCTAAGTTTTTTTTAAACTGCAGTTAAAACATAATCAACTACTTATTGAGGAGGTGAGCAATCAATTTGCAGATATGTTGCAGTCGGCAACGAGCCGTTCCTACAGACCTACAATGGCTCCTTCTTGAATGTCACTCTGCCAGCTTTGCAAAATATTCAGAAAGCCCTTCGCAAAGCCGGGCTAGGAAGACAGATAAAAGTCACCGTCCCCTTCAATGCCGACATCTACAATTCTCCACCATCCAACCCGGTTCCATCAGCTGGCGATTTCAGATCGGATATCCGAGATCTCACAATCCAAATTGTAGAATTCCTCTCGGAAAACAACTCACCGTTCACCGTCAACATCTACCCATTTCTCAGCCTCTACGGCAACGACTACTTCCCCATGGACTATGCCTTCTTCGACGGCACTGACAAGCCCATCAAGGACGGGAACACCATCTACAATAATCTATTTGACGCCAACCTTGATACCCTCATCTGGGCCTTGCAGAAAGCTGGATTCCCCGACATGCCCATCCTTGTAGGAGAAGTCGGTTGGCCCACAGACGGCGATGAGCATGCAAATGTCGACAATGCCAAGAGATTTAACCAGGGGCTGCTTCGCCATGTTTTGAGTGGTGAAGGGACCCCGATGAGAAGGGGGAAGATCGACGTGTATCTTTTCAGTCTGATAGATGAGAATGCAAAGACCATCGCTCCCGGGAGCTTCGAACGACACTGGGGCATCTTTGAATACGATGGAAAACCTAAGTACGAATTAGATCTCTCAGGTCACGAAGAAAACAAGGCTCTGAGGGCTGCAGAGGGTGTAGATTACCTACCTAGAAGGTGGTGTGTTCTGGACCCAGATGCAACTGATCTAGCAAAGCTTCCAGACAGCATAACTTACGCCTGCACATTCTCTGATTGCACCGCTCTGGGTTATGGGTCTTCTTGTAACCACCTGGGTATACACGGGAATGCTTCCTATGCATTCAACATGTATTATCAGGTAGGGAACCAGCAGACTGGTGACTGTGTTTTTTCAGAATTGGCAATGGTGACTGATCAGGATCCGACAGATGGAACTTGCCGGTTTCCGGTAATGGTTGCGTATAGTTCCTCCATGTCATGGAATAGATTGAGTAATAAGTTAACGGCGGTAGTTGAGGTGATCATGGTGTTCTTGTTCCTGATAAAATACCAAAGTGATGTTGGTGTTTTTCTGTTGTGACGCAAATTAAATCCTGTAGTGTTTTATAGATCAATTATCGTTTAGAAAGATCTTTTGTTTCAAAGTAGACCAGCTTTTGTGTATTATGTGCAAATAAGACCAAAACTAGGGTGAGCAATTTTCAATATCCTCCTTTTTTTACAGGTATAAAGCAATGTTTCTAGAGTTAAGGTGCTCATAACGACCACCACCGCTACCTTATGATACGGGCTATAACAGCCGTTACGGTCTCTTTTTTTACAGGGGAAAAAAAAAAAGCTCACATTTTGAACAAACTCTATAAGCAATTCAGGCAATATCCTCAATGAAAAGAATATAAAAAGATGTGAATGTACATTTACCTGGTTTGTCGATTCAGCACTTGTTGAAATGGTGACATTGCTAGAGATTAAGACTTCTTTAAGAATCAAATACAATTAGGTAACCAAACCATAGCTCATACACTAGCTAGTAGGGCATGCATGACCACATTAAACAAGCTTGAATTTAAAACATCAGTGTTTTTTTTTAAAGATGACGAAATATTATAAACAGCCAAAGCAACTACAAGCAGAGACAGAGACAGCTACAAGAAGAAGCAAAACCAAAAAGAAAAAGAAAGAGAAAGAGGGACATCGAGATAGTCGCCCGACTAAGCCCCAAGAAAATCCACATTACAACCCTTTAAGAAAGAAACAGAAGAGGCCCATTCAATAATTAAAAATCTAGCCCTTTGACACATGCCATCGATCAATTTCTTGTTATTATCAAAGCATCTTGCATTTCTCTCTTCCCAGACTGCCCACCAAATAGTGAGAAACGCCATTCTCCATAGCATTTTCTTGAATTTGCCAAGGCTCACAACATACCAAGCAAGCAGACATTGACTCACCGACCCTGGGAAGGACCAATAAATGTGGAAGCGGTTCATAATGTCCACCCAAATCGGGGTAAGAAAAGGGCAATGCATAAATAGATGATCAACAGCCTCCTCATCTTGCATACACATACTACAAATGTTTGGTAAGATCATAGCCCTCTTCCACAGATTGTCAATGGTGAGTACTCTCTTTCTACCAACAAGCCACCCAACCCTGGGAGGGACATTATAGTACCAAACAAATTGTGTACATCATGCCTGTCCTTGAGGAGCTTTAACACGGACAAGGTAGTAAAAAGATTTAGCTGAGAAAGCGCCTAATTTATCAACTTTCCAAACCAACTTATCCAAGTCGGACTAGATAGGGACAAATAGATTAATGCGCTCAAGAAGGGCCGCAAAATCATCAACTTCCTCATCACGAACGAAATGCCTACAAGGAGGTTCCCAAACCACCGCCCCCCCAATGCGAGAATAACAATTCGCCACCAAATAGAGGGGTACGAGGCTAAGTGAAAGATGGAAGGATATTTGTCTTTCAGCAAAGAGGAGTCTACCCATGCATCTTTCCAAAATCTGATTTTGTTTGCGGTTTCCCAAATCGAGTCCCCCCCTGCCGAGAACCCCTCCTTCACGGATGAAATTTCTTTCCACACCACCAATGCTCTACACAATGACAAGTGACAACTCCCTCATCCACCATCCCCTCAATGCAGAGCAATATTTGCTTATAACAGCTTCTTTCCAAAGAGGCCCCTTTTCCTCACCAAATATCCAAATCCATTTCCCGAGCAAAGCAATATTCATAGACTTGAGATCTTTTATCCCCGCCCCTCCCTCCTCATACATTTTGCAAACCTCATCCCACGAAAGTAGATGAAACTTCTTTCTAGCTTCAGCCCCTTGCCACAAGAAATCCTGCCTAAGCTTTTCAAGTTTTGAAAGAACTTGCGGCGGACATTTGAAAAGCGACATAAAGTAAAGAGGGAGATTGGATAAGGCTCCTTTAATGAGGGTAATACACCAGCCAAGTAAGAGGTACCGGGTGTTCCACCTTGCAAGCTTCTGCTTGAATCTTTCCACCACCTTATCCCAAAGGTATGACGCCAGTTTGCCCACACAAAGAGGTAGGCTAACAAAAGATGCCGGACGGGCCCTAGCCACACATCCAAAGATCTCGGCTAACATCCACTTCTTCCATCTCCATTCGTAACCCATACATCTTAATCTTTGATAGATTGACTCTTAAGGCCTGACACAACTTCAAAACATTTTATAATAGTTTTCAAATTTTCCACCATGATGGGAGAAGCTTCGTAAAATAGAAGGGTGTCATCCGCAAATTGCAAATGAGACATGGGGTAATGCATACCTTCCACCTCACCTTGAAGCCACTAATGAGACCTTCCACTTGACCCTTGTACAGCATACACCCAAGAGCCTCGGCCACCAAAAGGAAGAGGAAAGGGGATAGAGGATCTCCCTGACGAAGACCCTTGGAGCTTTTGAAGAAACCCTTCGGAGATCCATTGATAAGAATCGAGAAACGAGCCAACCCCACACATTCCCTAATCCATCTCCTCCATTTCAGCCCGCATCCCATTCTGGCCATCATGTAATCAAGAAAATTCCAATCAACGTGGTTGCAGGCTTTATCTATTTCTAATTTACAGATTACACCTCTCTCCTCTATACTTAGAATCTAAGCATTCGTGAGCTATCAGTGCACAATCCAGAATCTGCTGGCCCGGAACAAAGGCGTTTTGAGTGGTGGAAACGACACTTCCAATAATCTTCCTAAAGCAAGTCGCTAGGACCTTCGCTAAGATTTTATAAGGCCCATCTATAAGACTTATCAATCGAAAATCTTTTAAAGAATCCGCCCCGGATGACTTGGGGATCAAAGCTATGAAGGACGCACCAAGGTCCAGCAATAATCTACCTCTCTAAAAAAATTCCAACATGAAGCTCATGATGTCCCTTTTGACCACTTCCCCAAAAATCTAAAAGAATGCCATGGGGAAGCCATCCGAACATGGTATCCCAAAACGGTTACGATACGGCCGTATCGGCCGATACATATAGGAAACGGTGGTGGCCGTTACGCGTTACGGGGTCGTAACGGCCGTAACGGCCGTTACAGAAAAAACAGGCCGTAACGGCCCCGTAACGGACCGTTACAGCCCCGTAACGGCCGTTACGGGACCGTTATGGCCCCGTAACGGACCGTTACAGCCCCGTAACGGTCCCGTAACGGTCATGTGACTGTTTTTTTTCAGAAAATAAAAAGGGGTCGTATCGGCCGATATAGGGTCCGTAACGGCCGTTACAACCCGTATCGTAACGGTAACGGTGGTGGCCGTTACGGCCACCGTTACCGTTATGGAACACCTTGCATCCGAACCTGAGGCTTTATCACTGCCCAACGAATCAACAACGGCTTTAACCTCCTATGAAAAGGGGATCTCAAGAGAGGTCGTTTCAACCTCCGAGAAACACTTAAAGGCGAGATTGTCCAACGTTGGTCTTCTCTAATTCTCCCCCGATAACAATTTTTCATAGAACTGTGGAATTTCAACTAAAAGTTGCCCCTTGCCTTCAAAATGAGTGACGGGCGTTTGCCACGCTATAGAAGCACTTCGTGTTTTTATCACAGTCCTTTAGCCAATTGCTTCTTGAACGCTGTGTCCACTTGATTTCCAACTCTTTGATTCTTCCAGCATAATCATGATTTAGCTTACTCCACAAGGCTAATTCATCAAAAGATAAAGCATTCTCCTCCATTTTCACGTCCAAGGCCTAAAGGGAACGAAGGATTTTTGCAGTTTCTGCATCTGTTTTGCCTAATTCCTCTTTCTTCCATGTTCTGATTTTTTCCTTCAATAACTTCAGCTTACAGCATATCTTGAAACCTGCGAAGCCATCCACAACAAACGATGCCCACCAATCTTTGATCTATAGCGAAAAACCTTCAACCTTCAACCTCCAACTAGATAAGCTCAAACCTGAACGGCTTCGGTCCCCAGTTTTCTTCGTCCACAGCCAGCATGAGAGGGCAGTAACAGGATATAGATTTCAGAAGGGCCCTTTGAGAAATTAGAGGAAAGCGATCGATCCATTCGGGCAAAGCAAGAAAGCGGTCCAATATGGACATAATTAGGTTTGATTGTCGATTGGGCCATGTAAACTTTCCTCCTTCCAACGACAAATCTATCAGTTGATGAGAGTTGATCCAATCGGAAAAAGCTCGCATACCCCCATAATTCTCCCCCCGTTCAAGTTTCCCAAAGAGAAACAAGAAACATGAATGCTTACACCCCACACCCCACACATTCCAAGACAAAATCTTCATTTTGGAACGGACTTTCCCCTTCTCCCCTTCCTGGATCTACCTCCCAAACCACCAGAAGCACAAATAGATTCTGAAGATAAGCTTACCAGATCTCTACAGCTCCTAGATGACCTGATAGATGAGTTTGGAGATCTGGAACTGTCGTTAGGACGACCACGTTCTTCAAAAAATTGAAATAATGGATAGTAATCTTATGTTCGATCGCCGAATGTCATGCCAATGTATCTTCCAAAGTGGCGTAATGCTTCTCTAACCCAATGTTTCTCCTTGATTACCTCCACAAGACCTGCCCACCTGGACTCCAAATTATCGATTAGAGTCTCGTAATTCACTCAAACAAAAATGGAAAACATAAAATGCAATTTGCCTGCTCTTCAATTGCTTCCTTCTTTCCCGTTCTCTTTTGTTCTTTACATTGGAATTGGGTTTCCTTTTGTGATTGTGCTTTTTCTTTTTCTTTTTCTTTTTTCCTTTTTTTTTTGTACTCAAAATGGTTACTTCTTCCTCTAGTTCTTTTTGGCTTTTATATTATGTTTATAGTTTCTCTTTCTTGAAATCACTGGCCCTTCACAATCAACGACTACCCTTCCTCAGCACTATGAAATGAATCAAAATAGACTTTGCACATTCTTCAACAGTGTTAAACGAACTAAATGAAGAGATAATGCAAGAAATTTATTTTAAGAGAAGGGCTAGGGCACTCTTACTAGATGGAAACTCCCATATGCACAAGGTGTTATATTGCTTGCACACACTCCAAACTAGAGTAGATGACTTGAGACACTTTATGTGGATAGGAATTAGAACTCAGTTTCCACAATTATCTGATGTGGGATTAAACTCAATAAACATAAAAATAAAAGGTTGAGTTTGTATTCTCAACACCAACTCCATTGAATCTTCTCTTAAAATAGTAGGGAATAGTGCAACTCAACAACCATCAAGCCACCAAACCATCATGAACATGCAAAATACTCTCAAAGACAGAAGGGCAATATTGCACAATAACTGAGTGAACTAACTTAACATAGTTGATAGGGGAATACACGCACAATGGCATGTGAAGGCAAAAGTGGAATACTACACAATAGGTGAGTGAACTACACCTACAATAAATAACGAAAGACCTAATAAAGGAAAGAAGCAACCAATAGAAAAGGAGAACTCCATTGCATGCTGAAATCTTCCATGTTAGATTGGATCGAGCATTACTTCAAACATTTTATGAGCATCAACCAAAAACAGCATTGGAACACATATGTTGGTGATTCTAAGAAGAGCCTAGGATGGTAAGATGAGCCTAGCATGGTAATCTACAACCACATCTACAGCTCTAATTCAATATGCAATGTCTGGACAACCTTTATCACAATTTCCACAAGAATTTCCGAAACTCCACTACACTAACCATTATTGTTGGCAAATGCTGACATTAAAAAAGTGAGGCACAACGAAAAGAGAGAATTTTGTATTAGAAAAGGCTGTGGACAGTGGATCCCACTTATGTTGCGATCCGTCACAAAGATAGGCTTCTCCAACAACAACATTGACCATGTTACAATGATTTCAGGCTTCTCACCTGCAACAACGACTTGAGGTCCAATCAAGATGAGACTGAGGCTGCAGCAAAGGCAAAAATCAAGGACGCTGGAGAAGCGGTTGATTGGGAGATATTTAAATTTGCCCCCCAAATTGATTGGTTGGATGGGGACAAAGAAGAAGAATAGATTGAATACAAATCAATGGAATCTAACCCGCTCTAAAACCATGTTAAACAAACTAAATAAAGAAAAACCACAATATTTATATCAAGAGATGGCTACAGAATCTTCCTAGATTAGAACTACCAGGTGCACAAAGTTCTACATTGATTACACACTCTCCATGCCATAATAGATGACTTGAGCCTCTTTATACAGATAGGAGTTACAACCAATTTTCCCACAAGTATATGATGTGCGACTAAACTCACAAGACAATAAGCGTAAGACAGCATGAGAAAAGGCTTTGCTTGTTTTCTCAACAAACAGCACCAAGAAACTCATCATGGACACAGATGTCATCTACCCTGCGATGTTCGATCCAACATTGATCTATTCCATATTTTAGTTTCTGTCGTACTCAAAGACACCCCATTGTCTTTTGAATATGGTTCTGAATGTCGGTATCAGTCGGCATATCGACCCGGCGGAAAAATGATATGATACCGTGTCAGTGTATCGGTATCGGGGCAGTATCGGCCCATATCGATTAGAATTTTTTCAAAGAAAAATAATATGGAAAAATATTAGAAAAGTAGGGGAAAATGAGATATCCAAGAATCTATCATCTTTTTGTATTTTGACCATGCATTCAATGGTGTATCGGACCACTCTTTGATGAGAATGTTGTCCGTCGATTTGACTTGTTTAAGGTCAACTAAATGGGCCCTAATTAAACACAAATTAAGCATGATTTGGTGAACAATGGCCCATTACATTGAAATACAACAAAAAGAATATGAAAATATTAAAAAGAATGTGAAGGTTTACCCTTCCTTCTGATTTTTCCCATAATGATCCACTTCGCTTTGATTTGTCGAATCCCATTCAACTCATTTGTTTTGATCCCAAAATAGGTCTAGATCTAACCTAAAATAAGTTTTTTTAGCCTCTTCCATGGTGTAAATGAAAAAAAAAAAAAAAAAGAACACAGAGAAGACGTGTGAAATTTTGAAAACAAAAATTCAAAATTGGGCTTTTATAGGCATATTGGCCTGTATTGGCCGTATCGGCCCCGTATCGGCCGATACGGGTCAATTTTTTTGTATCGGACCATTATGACCCCTTATCGCATATCGGCTCGTACTAATACGGATACAATACAACTGTATCGACCAATACAATATCGATATTCATATCCATGCTTTTGAAGTTGCTAGGGGAACTGGAATGAGAAGATATGAAATGATCTTCCTGCATCTGATTGGGGTTCCTTCGCCTCTCTAAGCATCACAAAAGTTCTTGGTAAAAATCTCTGTGTCACAATCTGTCGGTGAGCTAAATTCCCCAAAATTGATGGGCATTTTGAGCACCAATAGCAAAGAGGTTTTACCAAGGACTCTTTGGCCTTTGCTATGTTTTGAGTAGTGGAGGAACCCTGGTCAGAAACAGAACATTGCATAATGGATGCTGCAAGATTGACCAGAAGGCAAAGAGCAACGCACATCTGCACCAGACAGCTTCAAGAGGAATTGAGGATATCATTGAGTTTGTTTTGAAACTGAGACATGAAACAGATCTATAATGAAGAAATGAGGGTATAATCAATGCAGAAGGTGCATCGCATACAACAAGAAGGCAGTATGTGCAGAACCCAGCTGCAATTGGTCTCACAAACTCTGCTGAAACCATCACTAGTATTTGCGAAATGTGCACTACAATAGTGATTTTATGGGTTATGATTCTTCTGGTAACCACTTGGATGTGTTGCATGTATGGGGATGCTTCCTCAGGGCCCTGTTTGGGTGTACCCAGAATAAGAATAGAATCAAATGTGCACCGGTGCATCCTCATTTTGCATAGATGGACCCATTTGGTCATCCTGCAAAATGCTGATGGCAGGATGCACCTAAATGTTCCCATCCACAAAATGCACCCCAGAACAAGAATGGAACCATAAATGGTATTCTCATTCTGCATGATAGATGATCCAAACTGGCTCTATGCTTTTCAACACGTTTTATCAGGCAGGAGGTGGGTGACTGTGTGTTTTTCCACTGGCGATGGTAAGTTATCTATCACGCTCCTCTGCAGCCCACAGATAGGTGAGATAAAGCCTGAAAGTGTATTATTTGGTTGATCATTGTGCTCTTGGTCTTTTGTTTCAATGTGGACAAGCCTTTCAGGTACAGAAGTTCTTGCTTGGTATGGAATTCAGTTTCCCCAGTAGTTTGCTTACTCTCCATGTTGAAATGTTGATATCATTAGAAGCAATACATCTTTAAGAACCTGATGCCATGACTAAGAACTAATACTGAAAACCTACTTTAAGAAAAATGATTACAAGTGGCATAATAGAAAGATGAAGATATTAAGAACATGCCTGGTTTGCAGTTTAGTTTCTCGACGCGGGCTGGACACAGGCTGGATGCTGCTCATATTCCCAATGAAGTTAAGAAATGAATAGCCTTGATTCTCAATAACTGGTTAGAAACTTCCAGAGAAAGGCTTGCTTACATATGCTCATTTCAAAAGGCAAGCACAAGCACCCCGAACATGTAAACATGGCACAAGCATGTGAGATGTATGCAAATCATCAGGTGGTCCATGGCCCCTAGCCCAAGAAATGGTCAATCCACTCATCACGATGACACTCATATACATAACAAAGAAAAGCTTAAAATAGGATAAGGAACAATCCACATTCAATGTATGTGTCCCAGCTAATTGGACAAGCCAACTGTTGGTCCCACCTAGTGAAAGGCTAAGATCTTCCTTATGTGTGTCATGCTGCCACATGCAAGGTGGATGTCTTGGTATTTGATATGCACATCTGCAAGTGGCATTCCTCTAATTTCCTAGCAAGCAAGGAAAGTTATGCAAAATTGTTAACTGTTTCCACTAATAGAAACTTCGAATAAATGCTTTAGTATGATGATAATTCTGTCTGGAACCTTTTCCAAACCTCAGGACCTTTTGGGTGAAGACTTACAAACTGTCTTACAAATATCTTATCCGAACACGCAAGGATAGTGCTCAAGGCCAACATGGGCCTTGCCATTCCTTCATCCTTGAGCCACTTGTACATCAAGAATCTCAATTTGACCCTCTCCATAGTATAAGCCATGTAGGCAGGGAACGCCACTAATGACTCCAAGGGGTAACCAAGACCATTTACAAGAAAATCAATCTTCTTCTCGATCACGCTTCTCGACTGGTTTAGAACCTGTGGAGCCATTTTGATCATTCTGGAAACGTCGTTCTGATTCAAACCCGCTTTCACAAGACAATCGAATCTCTCCTGAAGTTCGTCACCTTTTCCACGGCACAACTTTAGCGCTCTCTTCATCTCATTTGAGTTCTCAACAAAACCCAAATTCACCAGGAATGCGGTCCGCTGTGTCAAAGACCTTTGATCCTCACCAGAGCTCGGCAAAGGAGTGACCTTCGACCCCAAAACCCAATTCCTTAACTGATTAGGATCCTCCTTTATAATTCCACATAACCGCTTCTTCCCAATGTTCAAATTCGAGAGCACACTCTTTGGACACTTCAAAGAACATGAGCCTAAAACATGCAGGTGAGTGTGCATGATTTGTACGATCTCTTCAACCTCCATTCCAGAATCAAGAAAAAATAACAAGCTCTGCCTCAAATTACTGATGGAACTACCAGATTGGACTTGAGGCAACTTCGAAAACAAGCTCATGATTTCATTCATTTTGATTCCCAATTTCAAGATTACCGCAATCAGCAAAAATGAATTCTTCCCTGAACCTTCTAGCAAAAACTTGGGATTTCTTGCAAACAGCCTCCGTAGTTCTTCCTGATTCTGCCCCATTCCGGTAAAGAAGCGCAGCACTTTGAGGATTTTGCTCCAATTATACGAATTCTTCTCAGATAAACACCCACAAATCCAGTTATTTTCAATTCCCAAACCCTCCAACTCCTCTAATACCTTAACAAATTCCCTATTAACACCCCCAATCAAAAGAGAGGGGCTAGAAGCAACAAGCTGAATAACACTACACTTACTCAAACCCAGTTCTTCGTAAGCCTGAATTTTCAAACCCAACACCCTGCACTCATACCCAAAAATTTCTGCTGCTTCCTTATAAATCTTACCAATCTTATTACGCGGAATTCCATAATTACACAGGTCATGGAAATTTTCAAGAAGGAGAGTGTCGTCAATGAGAAACATCAGATCACGGGGAAGAAGGGAAGGGACTTCGGACGGATCCAATCCCAGGCTCTCCAAGAATGGCTCAAATTCATTGATGGGATGGTACCTAAAGAACCGGGTCAATGACCGCTCAACCTCTTGCAGGTTATCAACGCGTCTGAGGAGCTTATGGAGGAATTTCGGCGAGTTCTTGCTCATGTTCTCAGCGTCTGTGAATTGGTAGCCTCTAGTGCAGTGTAGGTAGTCCAAGAGAGCAGCTTGTGCTCGGGTCCGGATAGCGCGGGTGATTTTGGTTGTGGTTTGAGGACCAGGTGTGGGGCCCGCCTCCGTGACTGATGCATTTGCGGTGTGAAGTGCTCTATCGCTGTAATGAACTGGGATTTTTGCAGTGTGGATAGTCCTAATACTGTGGAAATTCGGAGGTTTCAATAATTTCAGATATTTTTCTGCGAAAACTGACGAAACCCATTTGAGAATGGATTGTGTCTTGAGTTTCTGGAAATGGGTCATGACGATTTACATGAGATCGGCAGCAGAGAGATGAGCAGAGAACGAAAAAGCTGATATCTTGAAGCGGAAAACAGCCGTTTGGATCTATTTTCTCACCTTAGATTTTTCATGGGGCTTTTGGGATTTTACTTTCTATCAGAGAATCTCAAGATCTTTGAATGCTCGGATTGTTGGTTTTGAGATTGGTGATAGCCATTAGAGGGAGTTTGTCTGGTGACCCTCTAGCACAAGGGATTTTGAAAAGGCAGGGTCATTTAGGTCATTAGAAAAAAAAAAAAAAAAAAAAAAAAAAAGGGTATTTTAGGTAATGGATATCTTTAGGTTAGGGGAGAAAATTTTGATACTCCGGCGGAGTTTGTTGGTTAATACGCAGTCACTTAAAAATTGCATACTTGGAATATAATTAATTTAAATAAATTGTTCAGATTATGGTCCCAGTTCACATGTATTATGAAACAAAAAAAATAGAATTATTTTATTTTTTAAAATCGGATTGGTGGAAATTTATTAGAAAATTAAAAATGAAAAATATTCAATGGCCCTATTTCAACAAAGATGTGCCATGGAATCAGACAATAGGATATCTCAATCAATTTTATTTTTTGTATTGACTTAGAAAAAGTATTTTACACAATCTAATTGGTTTAAATTGAGTTAATATATGCTATGTGTTCGATTTCTGAGTGCCTGCATATCAAGCTTCTTACTCTGCCAGAGTATCGAATAACTCCCCTGGTTTCAGTGGAATTCGGTGCACCGTGAATTTCATGCATTTGAACCACGGAAATTGGACTGGCTCGTTAGTGAGATCAAATGTACGGTTCAGATGATGGGACCCTCAATCTTGGGGCCATTTCCAAAATGGTTCCTGGATCACGTGATTTTAACCCTCCGATCAGATCATGCTAGTGGACGGTCAGAAAGAATATTTTTACAGCCCACATCCACCGGAATTTCGACTAATTCCGGAAGGATTCTGTATCCAAACAGATATTCAACGTCTAGGATTGTTGGATGCATGGACCATCTCTACCAAATAGATGCAAGTGCTAGTGATGGGTGCACGAAATAGATTACTCACGGAGCACACAAGATTAAGACCGCATGTCGCACGCACGTGCAGATTGTCTAGAGGGTGCGCTTGAGTGGGGGCAGATGTGGGGCCCATGTGATGCATGAATAAAATCCGAACCGTCCATCATATGCGTCACAGAACAATACCCCCAGATCCAGAAAATCAAACTGGTCTGTGAATAATGTGGACTAAACCACGGGGTAAATTTTGGACTTGAACGCCTACCCTTGATTTTATTGAATGCCTATCGTGTTATGTATACTGAATCTAGTCCGTTTACGACCATCCATCTGGCATGGATGAAGGTTCAGGCCAAAAAATTCAGGATATTTTTTAATTAATGTGGGCCCTATGCAAATTAAGCACAGGCGTCCTTCTCATGTTGTTCATGCGTTGTGACTACCTGAATTTTTCATCCAACTGATATCTTTCAAATTTGGTTAATATAATGTGAAGCGTCTTTTAGATGGATTGGATTCGATGAATACATCATGTGGGTCCCACATTTTCCCTGTCATACCGTAAGTTTACAGTGGTACTTATACCACTGGAGACCCGTACGTGGTCGAATTAATCGCCGAGGAGTCCGCGATATATCCAAATCCTCGGCACGAAGTAAAACCCTCGAAGAAAACCTCTGGTAGGGTTTTAATAAGAACGGTGAGAGAGCTTCTCAAGTGGAGGTTTCTGACAAACTCAAGAACAGAGAATCTCGAATCAGCTGCAGATTTGTTAGAAAAAATCAATCTTTTCCAGAGAAGGAAAAGAGCAGAAAACCCAAAAACCTGAGGTAAGCTTTGACAATCCAAACAGCTGATTTGGTCTCTGATTTCTTTCATTCCTGTCTCTGATTTCTTTCATTTCTGATGTTTGGTGATTTTCATCTGTCGATCCCAACTTATAAAAATCACTGCTGCATTTGAATCTTCTTTTCCTTTCATCTCTTTTTTGCATGGAAGGGGAAAACCCCAGAAAATCCAATGTAAGAACACCTACCCATACCGAAGAATTTCTGGAATTGCATTCTTCTGTAGAAGAAAAAATACATTAAAAAAAACCCAACATCTAATGCAAGAAAAACTGCCTAAATAGATTAGAATCAGGGTCAGATTTTCCTTACTATTTATTTTTTAAAAATTTTTAAATTCATCTTCTTTCAGCGGCTCGTAATGTTAAATTGCCGACTATGTAGAGGCATCTCTTGTTTCTGCAAAATGCTTTCCCAACTCAGCCGTCCATGGATTTCTCCTGTCATTCCTGAGAAATCCTCGAATTTGCAAAAGAACTCATGTTTCAGTTTTCAAGAAAACCGATTTCTTTACAGCACTAGATCTACCCATGTCACGAAAACCTCACTTGCAGAAACGAACCTGTCTTTGGATTCCCATACCACAACCCGAATCTCTCGCATTGCACGAACTGAGGCCCAAGACTGCTCTCTTCGACTATCTTCACTGCACTAGGAGCTTGCATTTCACCGATGCGGAGCACATGAGCAAGAACTCGCCTGCTTTCCTTCAGAATCTCCTCTCCAAGGTCGAGAGTGAACAAGAGACAGGACGCTCTCTGAGTAGATTCCTACGTTACCACCCCATCAACGAATTCGAACCATTCTTTGAGAGCTTGGGTTTGAAACAGTCCGAGATCTCTCCTCTCCTTCCTCGCGATTTGATGTTCCTCTGCGACGATGATCTCATGCTCGAGAACTTTCATGTTCTGTGTAATTATGGAATTCCACGTAGTAAGATTGGTAAGATGTATAAGGAAGAGAGGGAGTTGTTTAGTTATGATTATGGGGCATTGGGTTCAAAGCTCCAGGCTTATGAGGAAATGGGCCTGAGTAGGCCCGTCGTCATCAAGCTGGTTACTTGCAGTCCATCGCTTTTGATCGGTGGGATCAATGGGGATTTCATTAATGTTCTTGAGGAGTTGAAGGGTATGGGAATTGAAAATGATTGGATTCGGGAGAATTTGTCAGATAAAAATACGTATCACTGGAATAGAATGCTCGGGATGTTAGGTTTTCTCAATGAAATGGGTTGTAGCAAGAGGGATTTTGGGAGGTTGATCCGAAAAAATCCCAGTTTTTTGCTCGATGATTCTGGGAGGAAGATTTACGTGCTCACTGCCATGCTATTGAAATTGGGTCTTGAAATGAACGAGATTTTGGGCTTGCTCTTACAGTACCCACGAATTCTAGCAGGGAATTTTGCGAAGAACCTGTGGCAGGCTGTCCATTTTCTGTATGAGGTTGGGATGGAGACCAATGACATTGCGAAGATTGTTCGTTCTCACCCACATGTTATGGGCTCATGTTCACTAAAGAAGCCTCAACGTGTATTATCAAAATTAAATTTTGGGTGGGAGAAGTTGTGTGATATCATTAAGGAGGACCCGCATCAGCTGAGAAAATTTGCTTTGCAGTCAAAGATCAATCTCACGGAAATCAATGGCGATGATGGAGCTTATCTTCCCGAGAAGACTGCTTTCTTGTTGAAACTGGGATTTGTGGAGAATTCGGATGAGATGACAAAGGCATTGAAACAGTTCCGAGGTAGAGGGGATCAACTACAGGAGAGATTCGACTGTCTAGTGAATGCTGGGCTGGACTATCATGATGTTTCTAACATGATCAGAATGGCTCCTCCAGTGTTGAACCAGAGCAAGGACGTGATAGAGAAGAAGATCGATTATCTTCTGAATCAATTGGGTTATCCCTTGCAGTCGCTTGTTGCCTTTCCAACATATTTGTGCTATGATTTAGAGAGGATAAACCTTCGGTTTTCCATGTACAGTTGGTTAAAGGAGAAAGGAGCAGCGAAGCCAATGTTGGCATTGAGTACTATTCTTGCTTGTTCGGAGAAGCGGTTTCTAAGGTATCTTGTAAGTCTCCACCCGGAAGGTCTAGAAGTGTGGGAAAGGTTAAAAAATCCATCATCTTTAGGCTGAGTAGTGTATACTTCTTTAAATGCCTTGTGAGTTTCACTAAATCCTTATTTGTATATTGCTTGATTCTTTTCACGTGCCTTCTTTTTCATCATATTGGTTGGATTCTTTTCCAGATGGCTCCTGCATTTTCTTTCGTACAAGTCATTTACACTTCAAATGCAGGTTGTTGCTGTTTGATAAAGACTCAAAACAGTCTTCTTTCTTCTCAAAACTGAATTTTCCATTGCAAGTTTGAAACAACCATATCCCATGCGAACAAGCTATAGATGAAACATGCATGCCACATTAGAAAGCAGATTTTAGATTTTTTTTCTTGGAGAGCTTTTGGGGTTTGACCGATGGGTCATGCCATGTTACTGTTACAGCAGGTCCGTCTTTTGCCTTGGTCATGGGTTGTTCTCAAGAGGACTAGATTGCTATGCTTGTTTTCAACCATTTTTTAATTGGTCGTGGCTCATCCTCTGGTATGATGATTAAAAAGAAAATGGCAAGCAAAATCTAACGTGGATATCAGATGCTGATGATGATCTAAACAGTGGCAGTCATCACGTGGTTAGTGCTGAGCCTGTGGAACATCAGTGAAGATCTGCAAATTTGTACATAGGGTGAATAGCTTGCGTGGTGTATGTATGGTCACAAAGGTCATCAAGATGACTCAATGATTCAACTTTGGTAGGAAAAGCTGAGATTTCTCGTACCCCACTTACATAAAGCACCATTTCAATGGAAGGGATTCTTACTAGATGGTTTTCCATTGTGGATCTTTTCGGAGAGATGATCACAAAGGTAGTCGAGGGAGATGCTGTTTTCCACAGACTGAGATCCCTCCCATCATTTAAACCTTCAACCATCCAAATTCCTACATGGATTTGCTGTGTCCTTTTTGAGAGAACTGCAGTGGTAGCTGAGAATCGGCTCCTAGCCTGGAATCCCACCATGGATTGCTCAATCTTGGTTGGAGACCTGTCCATCTTCCCAGCTCAGTTTGCTGAAGCCACTGGGTGGCTGTTTTGGATTTGTGGTAAATTTCATTCTTCATATTCATGGAGAAGTAAAAGGTTGCTCTGGCGATTTCATGCTTTCAACTCGTCGAGGATTGCCATTTCGAAATTGCAGAGAAACATGGCATGCTAAGTTTACAGTGCTATGCTGTGTTTCTTTTTCCCATTGTCCTGCATGTGTAGCACATATGAGCTTGTACAAAAGGTGGGCTATATCATGAGGATCACCTGGTGCGAAAATCAGGCCAATCCACTCATCCAGCTGCCGTACCATTAAAGTCGATGGATTGCTAATGATCTCATCTGGATTACTTGTGTGGGCCAGTCACATAAGTACCCAGCATGCCTCATGAGTTGGCCCGCCTGATATTTTTGCTGGGTCATTCACACGATGGTGCCCACCTCATTCCTGGATCTGATGTCCCACTGCATGTGGAGGTGCATTTGGGCATAGCTGAATTCTTGAAATAACACAGTTTTAGACATTCTCTTCGTTTTCTTCTTCTTCTTCTTCTTCTTCGTTTTTTTGTGTGAAGCATCCAGCCTTACAGACGGATTCTCCAGGCCGTCTGTGGGGAGTGTATGGCAATCCAAATCATTCATGCAGTTGTCCACATTACCGATTATCTCTGACCAGACAATCCTGTTTGATTGATCATCTTTTGTCTGTTAAAATGTGAGCTGTTCCCCAGAATTTTTAGACAATCCTGTTTGATTGATTATCTTTTCTGTTAAAATGTGAGCTGTTCCCCAGATCTTTTATTTAATCGTCCATTCATTCACAGTCAGCCAACGCGATAGTCACAGTCATCAGACAGTGAAGCAGCCCAAGTGTACCCAATGAATGAGTAGCTTTGATTGCTGCTGTTCGTGGGCCATATGTACAATTGACCCTGAAAACATATTCAAGTCAGTATATATGATGCTTCGCTGAACACAAAAGGTCCATCAACGGTTAAGGTGGGACCCACAAGGGCCATGCCCAAAAAAAGAAGAGAGCCCATATGGTAGGCAGGTGCAGAAATCAAGCAACAGTTCTGAATTCTCTTTATGCTTGTGGCCACCAATTAATTGAATTGGCCTTCACTTTTGGGGTGGGTCCCCTGGTGAGCGATAACTATGGCACCTATGCGGTGGTGCCGTCTGATGTGCGATGAGCGATAACTATCTTGCACGCCTGTTACACAGGTAATAATGTTCAAAAGGCAAGCCATCCTGCTGCCATTGAGCAGTCTTAAGGAGATTCTTATCTGCCCATCTCTAAGGACACATCTGCAGCTTGGTAAAATCTTAAAAGAAATGCCAAGAGTGTACTTTGGCTGATGCTGCTGCCTTTCTCTTTTCATGTGTGCTGTATGCACTTTCGTTCTTGTTAGTGTTAGCGTGTGCACTTGTGTAGAACACCCGAGCCATGCAAAACTTGGGCCACACCATAGAGATTACCTTGACAGGGACAAGGATGGTTCACTCATCAGGCAGGCTTCACCATGAAAATAAATGGAAAGTAGATGTCAGGTAGGCTTCACCATGAAAATAAATGGAAAGATGATAGTATGACCTAATGCACATAGTGTGGCCCATGACTATATTGGTCCAGATTTTGCCCCTAGTGATCTCTATGGTGTGGCTCACCTTTTACAGCGCTCCAATGCTTTATGTTGGACGGCGCTTTGGCAGGAAAGAATATGTTGTATTTGAACATTTCTCAACTCCTTATAATGCATCTGATGTAGGAGAAGAATATTGGGGGTAGTCCCATCTAGTCAAGAATAGCCATGCACTAATCAAGAATGGTCGCCAGGTAAGATGTGTTTGGATATGAGGAATCCAAGGCATGGATATAGAAAAAATGTGATTACTTCTATCAGCACTGTTGAATGGGCGATGAATTTTAAGGAGCTAGTTTAGATAGCAAGTAGCAATCTCGGATTCATTAGACAACAGCATATCTAGCATTGCAAATCATCTGCCCAAACAGCCACTGCAATCTTGAAAAGGGAGTCCAATTTCTTTTCCCTTTCTGATTACACATATCCAAACATGCCCTAAATACAACTGCTAGCAAGAAAAAGTAAGATCCAAAGACCAAAAAGTGCACGACCCTCTGCTCCATTGGAGTAAGCCCCTTCTTTTGGCACACCCAGTAGCATGTGAATGCAGCCACGCAAAATGCTATTTTTTTTTTTTTTCCAGATACTGGAGAACAAGATACAGCATGAAATGTTCCCTTTGGTATTGCAGCTTTGTGAGAATGATTTCATCGTCAAATGCATTTCCAGCAATGGGCAAACCCCGTGCTGAAACCACATTTCACTTGCTCATGTTTCTCTGGTCCAGACCAAACTTCAGACTTGGAAGCTTGTTTTCCTACCATAAATCCAACCAACCCATCCTTCTTTTCAAGCCAGCTGCATCCTGGTTTTTTCCAAATTCCCTTTTCCTTCATCACCTGCCTCACATTTTCTACTCCTTCCCACTTTTTGTCTGCTGCATAGATATTTGACAGAAGCACGAAGCCTGCAGGCTTCCTCAACTCCATCTGTAATATCTCCTCTGCCATCTCCTTCGCCAGATCACTCCTCCCATGTATTCTGCACCCATTAAAGAAGGCCCCAACTATAGAATCATTTGCTTCCATTGGCATCTTCTTCACCACCTCGTAAGCTTCAACAAGCTGCCCTGAACGGCAAAGGAGATCAACCACACAAGCGTAATGCTCTTTGCTCAGCTCCACCCCATAAACCTCTTTCATAGACCTGAAAATTTCCATACCTTTCTCGACTAGTCCCCCGTGGCTGCAAGCAGAAAGAAGGCAGGTAAACGTGACTTGGTTTGCCTGCATGCCTTCATCTTGCATTCTATCAAACAGTTGAATTGAGGCATCTACAAGTCCATGCTTCCCATAGCAGCCAATCATGGCATTCCACGCTGCGGTGTTCCTGGTTGTAGTCTGTTCAAATACTTTTCTAGCATCTTCAACGCTCCCGCATTTCGAGTACATGTCAATAAGAGCCGTCACTGTAAAAATATTAAGCTTGATGCCTCTGCGGTAGATCAAGCCATGAACCTGTTTTCCTTTTCGCAACGAGCCAATGAATCCACATGCAGGGAGCAAGCCAGCTACAGTTACTGAATTGGGTTTACATCCAGCAGCCAACAACTCTCCAAATAATTCAAGCGCTTTAACACCTTGTTGGTTTTGATTGAAACCTGCAATCATCGCATTCCAAGTAACCAAATCGGGTTCTAATCCTTCTTTCTTCATTTCGGCAAGGAATTCAAAAGCTCTGTTACAGTCTCCATTCTGGGCATAACCTGCAATGATGGCATTCCAAGTGAACTCGTTTGGTTCTGGCCCCTCCAATTTCATCCTCTTGAAAAGGATCACAGACTGCTCTAGCTTCCCTCTTTGCAAGTAGCCAGATATCATGCATGTCCATGAAGCAACATCTCTCTGAGGCATTCTGTCAAACACTCGGCGAGCAGCCTCCAGATCCCCACATTTGCAATACATGTCAATCAGAGTATTCACCACGGAAACATCAGATGTGAATCCTCTCCTGTTTATAACCCCATGAAGTTCCTTCCCTTTCTTGATCTCCAACAGGCCCACACAGGCTTTCAAGACACACGGATAGGTGAATCTATTGGCAATGGCTCCAGCTTCCTGCATCCGTGCAAAGAAGTGGATCGCATTTTCAAAATCCCCCTCAAAAGCGGAAGCAGATATCATCCAGTTCCACGCAAAGGTGGTTGGTTTTTGCATCTGCTCGAAAACCAACCTCGAAGACACTACATCTCCGCAACCTGCATACATTCCTACAAGCTTGGCGCTCAGACACCCAATCTCCATCCCTATTCCTGCAATGAATATCCGTGCATGGATCTGCTTGCCTGGCCGCAAGGTCTTTGATTTCATGCAGCTCTGTAACAGGCATCCCAAATTATCTGAAATGGTATACAGTGACTGAAACGGTTTCGACATTTCAAAAACCAAAGGCCATGCTCGACTGGCAATTAACCACATACATGTATCATCTGATGTAGAATTTTTACTGATAGATTTATCATGGAATTTCAGATGGATGGATAGATTTATTGAGAACTTCAACAAAGATTAGAAGGGATTGCACGCCCACATGTAGAAGAATAGCCTTTTCATTACACTATCAATTGATAAAAGAACAGCTTTCATGACACTACTATCAAATGACTTCTCAGAAAAGGACTGTTAAGCTATATAAGATGACTGAAACCCAGTAAATAAATACATCTTCCATATCAAAACTTTCAGTTTCACTGCTGACTCAAACTACACTTCTCACTTCAGTCAGTTGTTGCACCCATCCAATGCCTGCTTTGCCAACCCAAATCCTAACAGCATTACTCCAGACATCAAGCGGTAGCGCTGCCAAAGGAAGCGAAAATTACGTCTCCAATTGATAGAAAAACAAAAGGGAGGTGCATGTAGGGACCAGCTTTTGGTGATCTGAATCGCTTACATGGGGGAACCCATGGAAATGGGATATACCCAAAATTCTCACACATCAGATGATCCTTGACCATCCATTGGAAACCCATTAAGTTTGGACTGCTGGTCCTCGTTCCTTTTCATTGGATAGAAATGATTATCTTATTGGGGGAGAGATTGAGGCGTAGCAAATCCCACCAACAGGATCCACCAGATTGACGGTTTCTATCACCAAAAGCGGGCCCCATGCTGTCTCTTGTGATCGATCAGCATATATACCTTCAAAAAGAAGGGAATCAAAGCCAAGGTGGTCTTTACCAGGAGGATGCCCAGATTAATCAAGTCTTCAGTTATTGTTTTGCGGCGTAATATGGATACCCACTAATTCCAGCAGGTGCTCCAGCAGGAAGGACCACACCAGTAGGTAGCCCAGCTGGGTCTTTCTTGGCAGCAACCTGCGCATACGAGACCTGGGATTGTGGTGGGTACTGAGGAGCGATGCCTGGGTAAGCAGCAGGGTATGCTGCCAAGGCCTGAGGGTATGCAGAGTAACCAACAGGAGCTGTGCTGACAACATGCGTCTTTCCAGGCTGCGCATATCCAGCTGGAAGGGGTATGGCAATAGGAACCATTGTCGCTGGTAGCTGCGTTTGTACCACTTTGGCCTTCTGGGAATCAGCGAGCTTCACTGTAATGTTCCGCCCCTGCAATCAAATGCAGCCAACAGTCTTCAGTGATTCAGAAGCTAAGAACTGTCAGAATTACTAGCTCTAAATTTGTGCAAACTGCAAAAATTCATATGACATGTTTAAAATCATGTGAGACCGTGTCTGGAGAAAAAAAAATTCCCACCACGAAACCCAGATTGAAAATAACAAAAACATGCCATGTATTCAGATGAGGTTACTTGTAGCATCCCATGGATTCAGATAAGGTTACATGTTCAAAAGAAAACCCCTTTGTCCCTTTGGTATGGCCCGCGTGAGTTACGGATCATGCTGGGTTGGGGGGTTTGAATGGCATGCGCACATCAAGGCGGACCCCGCCCACCAGCTCGAACTTATTGTAATAGCCGCAATTACTGAACATTTGAAACATATGTGATCATTCAGCAAAGAATGGTGATTTATTACTGAACAACTGCATCAGAAAAACACCCCGATCCATAGCTCAAGTGGTAGACTGAGTGAAGATAACCTCATTTCAACACTGAGTTCTTGGTATCGATTCCCAAGTGGGGGTGGCTAACATTGCGGTGTGACTAACAATGGGGGTGGGTGTACTAACAGTGGGGTGTGTGTACTAACAACACCACCTACCCCCCCCCCCCCCCCCCCCCCCCCCCCAACAAAAAAAAAAAAAACTGCATCTATTAATGAATGTGCAATTGTGGTGCATTTCTCTACAAGATGCCTATGATCGTCAAATAAACTGGTAGCCTCATCATTGTTACACAGTTTGCTCTTCATGGTCGACAATTCTGTAGTTGCTCCGTAAAAAAATCAAGAGAATTGCTGCCTTAGGATCTTTCTTATTGGTTTTGGTCACTCCAATTCAGGGTCTAAAAGTAGCTTAACTGATAAGTGCCACTACTCGTCAATAAACAAATACAGGCCACTTTTCGGCTTTCATGTATGGAGTATTCAGATAATGTTTCATTTAACATCACCGCAGAGGATGAAAAGAGGCCATGGACCACTTACCCCGAGTACCTTGTTCGGATCATCCAAGGCCTTCTTTGCTGCCTCCAATGTCTTGTATGTAACAAAGCCAAAACCACTGCAAATAGCATCAAGAAGAGGAATTTGGTTGTTTGAATGGTATGGGAGACCCAAAAAGAAGAAGAAGAAGAAGGCATCACAGTGCAAAGGAAATGCCTTTCCTTTTCAGTAAACAAGTGCATATGACATTTGGAAAAGGAAACAATTTCTTTCGTCGTTTAAGAAAAGAAAGCATCATATTGCAATGAGAATGCCTGCCTTTTTCTTCTTTTATTTTCTTTGTAACAAGGAGTTGGTGGTATTTTACCGTGATTTGTTTGTTTCTTTGTCATAAGCAACAGAACCTTCTTCTATCTCACCATGCCTGCTGAAGAAATTCAGTAAAGTCTCACTTGAGACATCAGGTGACAGCCCTCCAATGTATAACTTCCTCTGTGCTTGATCTGTGGTTACAGATGCACTGCTTAGCCCCTCACAGGCAAGGTTACAAACAGCCAAGCGACCCTGAAAAATTCAATTAAAGTGTAGATGATACACTGTCATCACTGAGGAGAACAAGGAAAGAGAAAAAAACCAACAAAATAAATCAGCTTGATTTTACTCATGAGAACTCTTTTCTGTGACCCAGGGTTTCAGAATGGGAAGGCAGACCTGATCTGCTGGGAAAGAAAAAAGGAAAAGAAAGGGGAAAAAATGAAAGAAATGACAATACACAACGTACACGAAATAGCTAAAGCCCTGTTTGGTAGATGCCTAAAAAATGAGCATATCTCATTTTAGTTGACAGTAGTTAAGTATTAGAGATCTTGATCTCTAACACAATGAATTCATGTTAACAGTAATTATGCATTAGAGATCAAGATCTCTAATACGTAATTCCTGTTAACTAAAATGAGATGAACTCATTTTTAGGCGTTACCAAACAGGGCCTAGATTTCGTCTGAGAAAACACATGACCTAATGGAATTTTAAGTCACAACATACCACGCCCCTGTGAAGTGGTTCAAGATTAAAGCTACATTCTGTTATTTAGTTTATTCAATGAACCAACAGGATTAACGATTTCAGTCTGGAAAATGGCAATTTGATGCAAGGTGAAATGAGAAAGAAAATAAGCAGAGAAGAACCGATTTTTGCAGATACCACACAATTCAAAGGGTTGTTGTTGTTTTTTTTTTTTTTAATAGGGTTTTCTCCCTCTTCAAGAAAATGCTTTCTCTATAAAGTAACACCTTTTTATTCCAATTCCATTACCATATTGCATCTACACATTGCCATATTGCACACACACACACACACACACACATAGGGTTTTGCTAACATCCCACCTTCATGGAACGTTAGCAACATCCCCAAACCTTTTCAATGACATGTGGGACTCCCATTGTGGATCTAAACTGGTCATTCATTGGTACAACTAGGAGAAAGCCATGGTGAAAAAAGCACACCAATCCGATGGTCCTAAACATCCAATCATAGCATGAAAAATGGACAATTGAGATTGAGCATGGAAACAAAATAGGCCAATCATCATCTTGAAACATCTACTTGATAGATCCCACTTTTTATTGCCAATGATTCCAAAGTACCACTTTGATTTGCTGATTCCAACAATGTGATCTATGGATCGTAAACAACGGACAGCAGTAACAAATTGGCCCCACTCAAAGGGTTAGGATCATCCGATCGTTGTGATTCTTGCTATTGAGTGAACCGTCCCAATTGATGAATGGGTGTCCCATCACCCATGTGTTATTAAAAGGTTTGGGGATGTTGCTAAAGTCCCCATAAAGGTGGGGACATCAGCAATACACACACTCAATTATTCTAAAATAAGAAAAGAAGCGTAAAATACCACACATATATGGAGCATGGACCTAAATCTCCCCCTTCCTTTGTTCTCCTATAATTGGCTTTTTCTTATCCAAGTAAAGATTCCCCAAGATATCAATATATCTTATTAAAGATCTTCTAAGACATAAATCTCTCAAAACAGAAGACCATTAATGACCTAATATCCCTTTAAAGATCCCTGGAGACATAAATCTCCTAAAATGAAAAATTAACATTGACTTAATGACACATAAAGCTCTATTAAAGATTCCCCAAAATATCCAAAATATGTTGAGCATGGGCTGTTTTACATCAAGGCCAACAATAAATGCGGGTCCATCTAATGGTGATGGACTTGGACGCATCACAATTTACTCTTGCTAGGTACAAAACTTCTGTCTTTGGAGTAGGATTGTATCCAAATTGGCACTTCATTGGAAAAGCAGATGAATTTTATGAAATTATAAACCAAAGAATACATATTTCTCCCACAACTGTTCCAAATTTTCAAGACCTGACAAATTGACATCATACAAGCAAAGAAAGTCATTAGGACACTGTGCAAGAAAATCAATCTGTAAATGAGGAACATCCAGCGAAACATTAAAAAAAAATGATAAAGCTAAGAGCATAAAGAGGATATGAACAATGCTACTTACATCAATCAGCTTGCTCGGTTCTCTCAAGGCCGTCTGAGTTGATTCCATGTGACGGTAAGTAATGAAACCATACCCGCGTGATTTTCCTGTTGCCTTGTCAACAATGACTGCTCCCTCCTCAATTTCTCCATGCGCTGCAAATGCCTGGACCACAAGACACCTTCAAGAATTTCAGCACAATGCTACTAAGTGAACTTCTCCTAAAATTTAAAAGAAATAGCATAGACGGTATAGCTATCAAACATAAGAAAGATGGTCCATGGAGTAGAGGGGTTCTTTGGATGAAAAGGATTTGGCTAGGCAATTATTTCATAGGTCAACAGCCACAGGCACTCCCAGCACACAATCGGCAAACAGCAATGCACTCACAGCACACAAGGTTTCCGAAGTAGTCTCCCAAGCCAAGCCACGAACAAAAAGCTTTCGATGAACAGGGTCTGCACTTGCAACACCTCTAATTTCTTCTGCAACTGAAGGATATTGGGAACCTCTGCACGGCTCAGACATGCACATGCAGACAGTCAATCCATGCAGCAAGCCATGAGTAAACAACATGCACAAACAGACAGTCAACTCACACAGCAGACAATCAGTAACAACATTCAAACTCTCTTTTTCTTGATGCGTGCAAATGATCGGGAACAACAACATCCTCACACTCATGAACACCAAGCAAGACAAGAAACATGGGAGAAGTCAATGGCTATGGTATAAATCTCAGCATGTAGTTGCATGGGTTGTTATTAGAGGAGGAGAGGAGCTGCTGTTTGGACCGACCAACACATATTGGCCAGTAAACAGGTCGGTTGGGCCTGGAGCCTAACCATCAAAGTTAACACACTTGAAGTCATCGTCACCAGGGCAAAGACCCATAGTACATAAAACACACACTTGCAAGTGTGCAAGCAAACACACATATAGATACATTCATCATATCAGATTACTTGGCATAGAGAGGATAATGTAATATGGAAACCAGCAAATCTACCAGATTTGATAACGGTCGCATCTGATAGATGGAGTGAATGTCGCATGGACATCGCAGTGGGAACCGGCTAATCAGCTAGACTCGATAACTGCCACATATCGATGGAGTGTATGTCACACAGACATCGCGATGGGCCACATAGAGCTTCTGCAATTCCCGCACAGGGAAATGATATCACACGAGATTTTGATGGAGGAGAAACGGGCTCATCTGGTAGCCCATTTCCCCCTTCCATGTTGGACATGAGCTGCCGTATTCTTATCGGTGTTAGTTGTGACCTAAAAAATCAATGCTTATGTTCTATACCTCATTTTCATCTTAGTATGATTCATTCATTTGCTCATTAATGTGCATCAAACTTGATCTAATATGATATCTATATGGGTTAAAGAGAGGGATTCCTCTGGGTGTCCTTAGAAACTTGAGATTGGACACAACAGCCATGTGCCAAGGAAGAGTTGTGGGCCATGGATACCAGTGCCCTGTTTGACCATGGCCACCTAACAGGAACAAACCTATGAAAATTTATTATTGATGCAATCATCGTGTGTGAGGGGACCAATGACAAGTTGGGATGGAGGTCTCCACCATTGAGCACGATTATGAGTCTATGTGCCATTGCGCTACCCCACTTAGAAGTATAAGTATGCCATGGGAATAGGTTCCTAGTGATGACTTGTTAGGCACTAGCATTGGCTGATCAGTTCAAATCTTTACACTGGGAGACCCATCACGCCTGGACTAGATTGAATTGTGAATGTCCTAGCATTAACAAATCTAATTCTTAGATTTGAAGACGCGTGAGGAGTTCAAGGTCCTAGTGATATGTGATTTCACTCACTTTACGAGGTTACATTGGTGGCCGACATATGTGGGTGATGTTGGATGCATGCATCAAGGTTCAATTGAGGCTTACACAATTCGTCATGGGATCCACTTATTTACACAAGACATGTTTATGGCTTGATCTTGTGATTTTGATTGTCCATCAAGTGTTTTCTTAGCTGGTTAGTGCATCCAATGTTTTCTAATGACTGACCAAGATTTTTCAACCATTGAAATTCAATTTTAACCGTTGATTTGTTTTAAATCAATCTTGATGTACATCCAGTGGTTAAGATACGTTGATCCGTCCCTTGGACTTGCATGGGATATCAAGCAGAGGATGGTGGCCATGAGAATGGAAGGATTAGATGAAGGATCCTGCATAGGAAGGATATATGGTGGCTAATTTTAACCGTCAATATGGGTACATGGATAGGAAGGATCACAAACTTCAGATGAAGTAGGGCAAACAAAAGTTCATAGGGTCGTGGAGTATCATACTTGGTATCTCTCCCTAAAACCCCAACCCCTTATATATTGATCATATACTAGAGGAGGTAAGAGAGAGACTTAGACGTCCCTTCCCCTTGGGTGTCACCACCTTAGAGAGAGAGAGAGAGAGAGAGAGAGAGAGAGAGAGAACTTGTCTCCCCACTCCTTTCCTTCGTCTACACATGTTAGGTCTACCCAGTGGACAACTCTCATCACACACTTGTAGCTCTATTGTAGGGGCACACGGGGGGTTTTCTCCACTTCTCCTTTAGGATAGATCAGAGAGAGACTTCCTTATTGGAAGTCAGCATCGACTAGCAATATCTGTTTTCACAGCATTGAATGGAGGTATGTATATACACGTGTGTGTACACACGTTTGGATTTGATTACATCTAGGTGGGGATCCATTTATCTATATAAAATCTGATTTTGAGAAGTTTACGCTTCCTTTGCCTTTCTAAACCCTAACAATTAGATAGATACCACAATGCGGTACGACATATCGTAAAGTATCATTCCCCTATAAACAAAGTGACTTGCATCATACAAAGTGAGAAAAAAAAAAAAAAAAAAAAAAAAAAAAAACCTTTTTTGTCATGATTGCCTGACATCATCCTTGTGCCCATGTCAAATGGTTGAAGCTTGGATTCTTGAGGCAACAAGACCATGGAATAAGTTGAATTTCCATCTAACATGTGCTGATATGACTGAAGCATCCCATAGATACATCGATTTCAAACGAATGCAGACATTGCATGGATATAACTCAAACCTAGTGGAACAAATGACAATCCGACACAAACACTATGCAATCATGCTAATGGGAAACAATTATAGCGCACTGTTGTTTAGATTCTCAAGATGATATTATAGTGCTTCATGATTTCATTGAGAGGCAATTTAATAGATCATTGTATATTTAAGGGCTTGGATCATTATTTGTATTTCTCCACTGCTAGCACACCATTTCAAAAATCCAAGTTTCAAAACCCTCATAGGAGAGATCTTCCGAGCATATAGGTGTTACTATTTACGCCAATGCAAGAGCCTATAACATTAAGGCAAGAAAAAGCATCCTAAGCATCAGGTGACCATGGATGGTTGGATTCACAAAAAATAGGTACCAAGGCTCAACAATCAAGAGGTAAATATTTTATCCATGTCTTTCAAAGAAGTGAACTTGCAAAGGTGAAATGTGTGTAGTACTTTGTGCATGTGCACCATAAGTTCACTTTTCATTATAGTGGATTTTTATAATTCACGAGATGGGGATTGTTATTTTCCCCATCAATTCACTTTTCACAACTATAACAGTTCCGATGAACAATCACTCACTTTTGACAGTTGTACGATTCCAGAAGATGATCCTCTTGTACCCAACAAGCCCCTTCACTAGGCCCACAAGTGAATGGTCAAACTCAAACTATCTCAAGCTTTTCATGTTCCCCAAGGCATGGTCCCTTCATGCTAAACTTCCTTAAGCTCTCCGCTTGGCTACCAAACATTTACCGTGGGCACAGTAACTATTACACCAGAGGTGCGTCCTTCCTAGTCCTCTCGCATTAAGGAGGCAAAGGGAATTGCCATGATCACCTTTTCTCCCGGTGTATGTGAAAAAACGAAGTGACGAACACATTTTTGTTCGGTCATAGGTTGGTCGAGGTCAAATAACCTTGGACTTCATGGAGAGCATTGCCCTAACTGCTAAAAGTGTCAACAATGAATCAAAGACTTCTCAGGAAATGCCACTACCCACCCCACCCAACAACTAGCTTGAGGCACCAAAAGGCTTGACCAAGACATTTGTCGTTGATCATTATTCGACTAAAAATACGGTTAACGCATCAGGATGTGGGCCATACACCTAATGGATGTGGATGTGGATGTGGCCCATCCCACTGTACAACCAACCTAGCTTCTTTCTCTTTTTATATTTAGGGCCTGTTTGGTACTTGGGCTTAGGAGGGATTAAGTGGGATGGAATTGCATTTGGTTCCGTGCAAATTCCATGGGACATTTGGAAACACAAGAAGGAATGGGATCAGGTGGAATGGAATTGCACTTGGTCTCATGCATCATTTCTAGTGGATTTTGAAATCCAGTACATCTGTGGACCCCAAATTGATGCATGTGTTTTATCCATGCCGTCCATCCATATGCATCCTTTACACTGACATTTGAGTTGTATACATGTGCGAGTGACCGACATCAGTTATGAATCTGGTACATTGATTACAAATCCAAACAGGGTTTTGCTTAATACGGTGTTTTTACTTGAGGAAGAATTTGATTCTAAACATGGGGATTGGATGGTCAAAATACCATGGTATTTCAGACATGCAATCATTGTGCAATAATGGTGTTAATCCCATCTAATGCAATTCCATACCATTTAATCCCACGAGCCAAATAGGCCCTTAGTGTTTATATTGGATTAGAACTTGTTTGGAATATGATCTCTTTCTTTCTTTTTTAAAGGTAACATAAATTTATTGAGAACCGCACACAGCTGAAAAAATGAACAACAGTTGGAAGAAAAAGTTAAAAGCCCAAAAGGGCTACAACTACATAAGGATCCACATCCTTCAAACCCAATACCCATTCTAAAGTCCAAATCAAAGCCTTTCGAAAAGTTCCTTCTGCAGCTTCTTTTTTGTCATCGAAGCACCTCCCATTTCTGTCTCCCCAAATTGCCCACAAAATAGCCATATCTACCATATGCCAAACCGCCTTTCCTTCTTTTCTAAAGCTTTCTTCATCCCAAGCTGCGAGAAAGGAAGGAAGAGATGCCGGCATCACCCAACTAATATTCAATTAAGACAGGAATGAGCCCCATATCCTCCTACCAAACGGGCAATGAAGAAAAAGGTGATCCACAGATTCAGCATCCTCCATGCATAGGAGACAAACGTTGGGAAGCACCAAACCTCTTTTGCATAGGTTATCAATGGTCGGAATCCTATTCCTTCCTGCCAACCACAAAAAAGCGGCCACTTTTGGAGGAGCGCCATAATTCCGGAACCTATAGTTTAGGGCCGAGTTCGAAGTAGCAAACTTCTTGTCGAAGGAGCGGATCGAAAATATCCAAATTTATGATCTCTCCATGACAGAACATCTTCCCTACCTTCTTATGTGCTGACATCATCCAACTTTTCCAAAAGATTGATGAACGCCTCGACATCCTCATCACTCAAGCCTCTACGATAAGGGGGCGCCCACACCACTCCCCCTTCGTTTCTAGATAAGCAGTCGGCAATTCTAACATTTTTTTCCACAACTATCGCGGCTAGGCTAGGGAAAGCGTCTTTGAGAAGACAATCTCCCAACCACAGGTCTTCCCGAAAACAAATTCGGGACCCATCTCCCAACAAATAAAAAATTTCCTCCTTGAATCTTGGAGCTAGAGTATAGATTGCTTTTATAATACCCGAAGCTTTGTACCTGGAAGTCTCCTTTAACCACCAACCCCCGTGACTTGTTCTTAGCGATCATCGCTTCTTTCCACAAACTAAGTTCTTCCATAGCAAAACGCCACAACCATTTCCCCAAAAGAGCTTTGTTCATTGTGTCCAGCACTCTCAAACCAGCTCCTCCTTCCTGAATTGGCTTGCACACCTCTTTCCAGTTAAGAAGGTGGAATTTCTTGGTTGTCATATTGCCTCTCCAAAGGAAATTACGCCTTTAACTTCTCCAATCTTTCAAGCACCAACTTCGGGCATTTGAAAAGCGACATGAAGTGTGTGGGCACCTTAGAGAATGCCGCTTTGATTAAAGTCAGCCTAACCCCCTAACAACAAGTACTTTCTTTTCCATAAAGAAAGCTTTCTTTCAATTCTTTCGATCACCGAGTCCCAAAAGTGCCTTGTCAGCGCTCTAAGACAAAGAGGAAGACCCAGGTATGTGGATGGAAAAGACCACGGACCACATCCGAAGGTTTCAGCCAACTTCCTAACCTCTTCCTCCCCCAAATGCACACCGATCAGCTCACATTTGAGCTCATTAACCTTCAGCCCTGACACTACTTCAAAGCACACTACAATCTTCCTTAGGTTGTCAACCATGCCATCTTCTACCTCGCAAAATAATATAATGAATTCCGCAAACTGAAGGTGAGTAATAGTCGATCCTTGTCTCGCTGTCTTAAACCCACTAATAAGCCCCGATTCTTGACCTTTTTTTAACATCTCACCAAGCGCTTCTGCCACTATCAGAAAAAGAAAGGGGGATAAAGGATCCCCTTATCGCGCAAACCTCTCTAGCATTAAAGAACCCTTTCGGGGAGCCATTAACTAGAATCGAAAAAGAAGCAGATCCCACGCACTCCATCATCCATCTTCTCCAACATTGACTGAAGCTGAAGCGGCTCAACATGTAATCCAAGAATCTCCAATCGACATGGTCATAAGCCTTTCCGATATCCAACTTACACACCACTCTTGGGCTTCCTTGAATTTTGAGTCGATACACTCGTGCACTAGCAAGGCACAATCTAGAATCTGACGACTCTCAACGAACGCACTCTGACTCTTGATTTAAAGGGGAAGAGTGGGGACGTCCAACCCTAACTCTTTTTCTTCTTTTCTCCCAATTTTCTCCTCTTCTCCTTCTGTCTTTAATTCATGATTCTACATGGTATCAGAGCATCCTTGTTGCTGATATAATCGATCTTCTGCCTTCTGTCCTATAATTCTTTTTCCTTCTTTTATTTTTTGGTCTCTCTTATCCCTCTTATGCTGAAAATCTTTTTAAAAATTAAGGGTTTTTTTTTTTTCTTTAGTTGTGTCGGGCCTTTGTAATGGTCCTTGCATAAGAAGGGGATGAAGTGCTCAGGATCCTCACCTCTCATGTGTTGGAACGTGTGAACATGTGGACTTGATTATTCTCTTCAAGTGTGGTGTGCATACCATGTGAAGCATACGAGTTAGGTGTTTGTTGATCACAAAAGGTTAGCTCATGTTCATAAAAGCTTGCAGCATGTATTCTAGTTCCTTATCCTAGATGGAATAGAAAAGCGATTTGAAAACTAAATTCATAATCCCTGCCTCTATTATATTAAATGGAATGAACAATCTTCAGTAGCCCAAATCCATCCAACTGGTTTTTAACTGCCAAGGGTAAATTAAAATACTTGACCACTAGAAAGCCTAATGAGAGTGCTAGTACATATGATCAATGGATCCGGGAGAATGTCCTGATTATAACGTGGCTATGGCATAGTATGGAACCTTCCATTCGTACAACTATAATATTTTTTAGTATGGGACACATTAAGAGAGATGTATTCATCTAACAAAAATATCTCTAGAATGTATTAAGTATTTGAGGAAATTTTTTAGTTTCAACGAGATGTATCAGTAGGTGAATATTATTCAAAACTTTAAGGAATATGAGAGGAGCTGAATGTGTATTACCCCCTACTATTGATTTGAAGAAGCAACGTCCGACCAAGTTTTTATCCAGCTTCAAAGGTAAATATGAGTGCATGGATTTTAAGTGGCAAGGATGTGACATCTCTGAATGACGTGTATGCTCGCCTATAATGCATATCCCTTAGCTCTTCACCATAAGCCAATAACAACTCTGCTTTAACATTCTTTGCTAGTCAAGGCTGAGGTGGTGGTCAAGGAGGTCATACTAAAGCAGGAGGAGGTCGTAGTAAAGGTCGTGGACCTAAAAAGTGCACACATTTCCACTGCCCCCCAGCCACCCAAATGAGCAACTTTTCACACAAGAAACGTGTAAACCAAGACGGTGAGTAGGAAATTTGAGCAATTGCATAAGGTGGCCCCCATCATGGAGGCAACCATACACAAAAATCAGGCCACTTCTACTAATCAAGCCAAAAGTTTTACATTTGAAGTGGACACTAGAAAAGTCATTTATGGGCGTTCATTCTTTTCATCTAGATATACTTTCGGGTTGTAGTCATTATTGAATCAGTGACAACAACCTAGGGCCGTGTGCCTACCTTTCTGACAGATCTGGCATTTTTCTTCATCATCAAGCTTGAAGGTCTGTTGTTGCATAGAAGGTTCTTGCTGTGCTTGACGGTGACAAATTTGTTGGGGTGGTCCCCTTGGCTGATTTCATCCCTGGACTCCTTGACTGTTCTGTGTTGACTGGACTAAACCATGACCAGAAGTGTTGAATCCCTGCTGTCTGTTGTCTCTATTTTGTCTGTTGTTTCGCCACTGTAGTTGTTGAAACTACTCTGCTGACCAACAAAGGCAAGATGCTCATTCAAATATACCTGATTCTGATGTCCCTTATTTCTGATTTCATGACTATATATTAAGGGTTCAGAATAGGAGGGAAACGGAGGTTTGAGCATTGATGTAACAAAGTTCTCGTATTGAGGACCCATGCCCTGCAAAAGTGAAAAAAAACTTCATCTGGTCATCTATAGGTCTCCCTATAAATGCTAGATCGTCAAAGCTACCTTTAAATCTGCTGATGTAATCAGACAAAGAAGAGTCACTTTTTAAGATATGTTGGAGCTGTTGTGCGAGTTGAGACTCACGGGCTTGTGATACTCCAGCACAGGCGCTCTCAAGGAACCTCCAAACTTCAGTAGAGGTTTCTAGGCCAACGACCAGTCCAAGGCCTTTCTTTTGAAAGAGTGCTTGTAATCCACCCTTTCATTTTTCGATCTTACCTTCTCCATGTAGTTGGGATTTGGGATTTCACTCTTACCGTAGGAAGAGATAATCTCTTTGCCCGGTATGGGGTATTCAGTATTCTCCATCAATGACTCCCCACATATCCTTTCCTTCTAACGTGGAGAATAGCTGGGTTTTCTACAACAAAAAGTTCGTTGAATTGAGTTTCAACAAAACAAAGTTCAGTAAATATGGCTAAGAGCAAGATGATTGGGGTGAATAAGGAAGAGGAAGAGGTGAGGGAAATAGTGGAATTGTTTGCTTGTGCTGCAGGTTCCCTTCCTTCGTCGTTTGTGGGTCTCCCCCTGTGCATTGGTAAGCCGCCAAAGAATAGGTGGGATAAAGTCATTGAAAAGTTCGATAAGTATTTAGCAAGATGGAAGAGAAAATATCTATCTTTGGGAGGGCGTATCACCCTAATAAAGGCTGCCCTGTCAAATCTCCCGTTATGCTTTATGTCAGTTTTCAAATGCCTTGCACCAACTTTGGCTACTCTCGAGAAACTGAGGCGTAATTTCTTATGGCAAAGGATGGAAGATAAGAGGAAATTCCACTTGGTGGAATGGAAAGAGGTGTGCAAACATGTTTATCAAGGTGGGGTAGGCATAAATGACCTCAAAAATATGAACAGGGCCTTATTAGGCAAGTGGATATGGAGATTGGGAGTTGAGGACGGGGCTTTGTGGAACAAGCTAATCAAAAGTAAGTACAGCAGCTCGGAGGGAGGATGGTGGACCAAAGATTCTTCCAACTATAGGGCTTCAGCCCTATGGAAATATGTTTTATCCATCAAGTCAAAGGTTATGAGAGAGGTCTCTTTTTCTATCAGAAACGGCGAGCGGGTTCGATTCTGGGAAGACATTTGGGCAGGAGAAACCCCATTAAAAGAAGATTTCCAGTGTATTTATCGGCTAGCCACCAATCATCGTGTTCTCATATCCGATTGCTTTTCTTATATTGGAGGAGATGTAGTTTGGGAACCTCCTTGTCGGAGGTACCTTCATGATGAGGAGGTAGATGAGTACGCAGCCCTTCTTCAACGCATTCACTTGATTCGTCTGAATTTTTCAGACGGGGACAATCTTTGTTGGAAGTTAGACAAGGCAAGCATGTTCTCGGTGAAGTCTTTCTACGACTTCCTAACCAAGGATACGTCGGATAAAGAAGAGGTTACGACAGTTCACGTTTGGAAGTATAAAGTCCCGCCCAAGATCGTTGCTGTCGGGTGGCTGGTTGGGAAAAAGAAGGTGCTCACGGTGGATAACCTGCATAAAAGGGGTATGTGCATCCCGAATATATGTCTTTGCTGCATGAGAGATGAGGAGTATATGTCTTTGCTGCATGAGAGATGAGGAAACAGTGGACCAACTTTTTGTCCATTGTCTATTCTTCTACTGGATTTGGTCAGATATCCCTTCTCGTTTCCAAGTCGTGTGGACTTTTCCCCCAACAGTTGGTGAGCTTCTGAAGGCATGACAAGGCGTGAGTCTGGGAAACAAAGGACAAGACTGTGGAGAATGGTCCTTATGGCTGTCTGGTGGGGGGTGTGGGAAGAAAGGAACAACAGATGCTTTAGGGGGGAAAGCAAGGCTGTGGAGGCCATCTCTCTTAGAATCGGATCGAATACCATAGAGCGCGCTTCTTATGATGACTTGTTGAGGGGTTGTAATCTTCCGTTTCTTGGGACTTAGCTGGTTCGCCATCTAGGTGAATCGGCGAGTCCCTTTGTAGCCTTTTTCAGCTTTTTAATAAATTAGCGTTATCTTTCAAAAAAAAGAAAAAAACATAGTTACCACATTCATGGTCACAGTTGGATGGGGATACAATGGAGATGACGAGGCCATAACAGAGCATGCAAGACTAACACCAGTGGAGCAAACTTTCTTTCTCTCTCTCTCACGATCAATGGAGTCAAAATACCTTCAGAGGTCGATCTCCCTTGGGGACCAAGAGGATTGATTGAATCTGTCATTTTTATTTTTATTTTTAAGCTCTGATACTATACAGACAATCAAGAGACATTTGAGAATTCTCTAGCCCAATGCTACGTGAGCCTTGAGAGTCATGTTGGATTTATAAACTACCTAAAGTAGATAAGTGTAGTTAGGAAACTACCAAAATGTAACACCCTAAATTTCAAACACTCGGGTATTATTTTAAAATTTTATTTTCTTTGAATAAAATGTGAAATTACATATTAACACAATTTAAAATCAAAATTTTTAAAGAGTTTACATATGAAATTGTGATTCAAGAATCCCGATCCCGAGCTTTGTAGAACACCTTGTCAACTAAATTAAACCGTCCATCAACCATGACGCGATTCGGATCACTTGATCCACCGTTCATCGAGTTCAAGGCACTCATTAGTCTGGCCCATCAAGTAATCAATTCAATATGGCCCACCTGAAATATGGACGTGCTTCATAGATTGACTATTGTCCTAATCAAAGCAGCTGAAACTAATGGATGGAAAGGATCTCACGAAGCATCACCGTAGGTCTCACTTTAGATGGGTGTGGACGCCTATAGGCGTGCACCCGCGGTACACTGGACCAAGTCAAACTGGGTTTGACCAGCAGCCCGAAGAGGAATTCTCTTCTTCTGCTTTCTAGCACCTGTCCGAAACGGGCTGTTTTTAAACAAACGGACAACCGTCCGTTCATCGACGTAGGACCCACCTTGATCATCCATATGGGAGATCCGAACCGTCCATCTAATTCGGAATCGGATTTCATCCAAATCTTAGGCCTTCCCACATGCCCATACGCACGTGCGAGTGCGCAATGCAAGCCCAAACAGAGCCGTGCATGACTATTTCACCCAAAAATGGAAACCCGTTTTTCCTCCACATTGGCGATCCAATCCATCACCTATCTTCTTCTCCCAGCCCTCCACCTAGGATAGATCCCAGCCCTCTCTTCTAGGGTTTCCGTACGCAACTACACGACAACGGAAGAGAATATCCGACTTTTGTGCTGGCGTAACTCCAACCATTCGATGGCTTCTAGAAGCTCTCCTACAGCCCATCTTAGCCGTCCCTATTAGGGCGGGCTGCTCTTGGAAAGAAACCTCGTGAGAAACTCCTCCTGCACGAGATTTTAACCACTGCGGATCTTCTCACGAGATGAACGAGAACCACCGATTTCTTTCCATGGAGAGCCCCACTCACTAATCTGAGACCTTAGTTCGGCGGCCCACAGCCTGATGATCACAACTATAGTGGCCGATCTGGCCCATGCAAACACAGTGGGCCCCGCGGGCTTCAAGATCCATTCGACGGTGCCGTGGGCTATCTCGGCTGGTCCAATAAAATGCGGCCGTTTGATCTTATCCAAAAACTCCCAACGGCTATAAAAGCCTCTTTCTGTTTCTGGAAAACCTAGCCCCCTGCCCGAAAACCTAGGAAGATTTGGTTGCGAGAATAAGAAAGAGAAAATAGACGGTGAGTGTGGGGGGCGCCATTTTCGGCTACTGTCAGGCGGCCGCTGCTCATGCGTGCCCAACCACCCCTACGAGCCAAACTGAGAGAGAGAGAGAGAGAGAGAGAGAGAGAGAGAGAGAGAGAGAGATTCGTTGAGGTGCTGGCAGCACTCCGCTGCTGGAACGCCTCCAGCCTCCTACAAGCTACAAACAGAGAGAAGGGTGAGAGAAGAAAATGGGGAGAGAGAGTGCGTGAGAAAACAAAGAGAGATGAGAGAGTTGAGTGGAGCAAAAGCTAGTGGAGGCAGCTCCCTTTGCATGTCGTCCACACTGTTCATCCATTTGGAGGCTAGGTGAGTCCAGTTCCCCATCTCCCCACTTCTCTCTCTTTTCTTCTTTCTTTGCCTTGTCTGCTGTGGTGTGTGTGGGGGCCAGTCATGTGGGGCTCTTGTGGGCATGTGTAGCTAGAGACGAACGTCAGTGGGTGGCCCACCAATGGGTGCAACCCTTGTGTTGCATGATAGGTCCGAACTGGACCGCCTTTTTGAGCTAGGTTGAAAGCCACAATTTCTAGGATCGTGTGCTGGGACCCACTTGTGACGATTGTGCCTTGCTAGGCTGTCCATTTGGACAGCCATAGGACCCTAGATGTATGAGCTTTGACGTGCACAAAGTGGGGCAGTTGGTGGGCCTTCATGGCACAGCCACTTGATAATTCCTTGCTTTGTAAGGCTGATGGTTCTTGATAGTGCGGCCCAAATGGATGGACCCACCTTTGATCTATGTTTTGTGCACATTTTAATTGGTGCTTGCTGCCCATGAAGGTTGCAAAGTTCAGCCTTCCATGTCAGAAACCTGTCTGATTTTTAGTGTTTTGGGCCATGTTTGGGTGTCCTTGGTGGGCCCCACGTGCGAGCAATGTGAGGGCCACCACTTGGGTTTTCTATTCTCTATATGTGGCTACCCGAATGACATTTTACCTTGGCTGAGGCAGCCCCCAAGTGATCGGGAAGTTGATCCCAAAATGGGGCCGTGAAAAGTTGTGCAGAAATTTCAAGTAGTCATGTTTGGCCATGCACTAAAACTTTCATGTGTGCATCCGGCATGTCCTATCA